>CM072543.1:1200000-2400000 GCA_036898165.1 Silybum marianum
GGTCTCACGAAAACATATTGGTCTCACGTGAACCCAAATCTGGGTTCACATATGCATCTTTATTGTTTATATGTAAATAATTGATAAAACTGTAGTAAAAAAACGTGGATTCACATACACATTTTCAAATAAATTTTTTTCTCAGGTTTAACCAATGGTTCACATGGTTTTACGTTCTTACCATTTTGTTTATTTATGTAAATCGCCATGATCTAAACTATCCAATGAGTTTTTTGTAGCATCTTTTTGAGAAATGTCATATACAGACGCTTTTTTGTATAATTATGAATAGACTTATAATACAATTTATCTTTCAAATTGTTTTAATATATTTGTTAAGACGTACAAAAATGTTTTTTTAATTTATTATAACATTTTTACATAGGACATTTGAAACTGATTACACAATGAGTATTTTATAAGATTCTTCAAAAATAACTTGAAGGCTAAAATCAAAGTGAAGGATAAATATTATTTGTTGTAAAATCTCATGTTTTATTAATGCCTATAAATCATTGGAAGCTTATCATTTGTTTAAAAGCAACCATGTTTTTGATTATATATGAATAGTATCATTGATTAAAGTAAAATAAATTTAATATATATAAGTTTGTTTTTATTTAATTGATCGGATATTTGGATAAGAATGAAATAAATGATTTTAGGATGATAGATTTTTATTAAAGTGAAGGTTTCTTAAAGAATGCCTCGTATATTTTTATTAATTTATTGTATTTTCTTAGATTTATAAAATACATAAATTAAAATCATAAAAAATGCTACTTAACAATTGTAATATTATATTTAGTTTTAACTTGTATATAAGTTTTTTTTTGGTGAATATATAAGTAAATAAATAAATTTATATAATTATCTAAAAAGAATAATAAAAAACTTAATTATTCCGAATACTTCCAAATATATAATTTTTTTATAAAATTGTAAAGTTAACGTTTATAAACAAATAGTTAAGATGCATATTGATTTCGTCTTATCATCTAAAATAATCAAAAAATTTAAAATAATTGATTATAAAGATAAAATAAAAATTATATTAAAAAAAATGAGTCCCACAAAAAAGCTAAGGGAGTTACTTATATAAGAAGGTTTTATAGAGGGAAAAAAAAAAGGTAGAAAACACAAAAATATTTAAATTTAAATAAATGTCAAGACTCTATAAAATAGAGAAATACTATTTTAGTTTTTTTTCTCATGAATAAGAAGCATTGAATATAAACATTTAAGAAAGATAGATGATATTTTATTAAATGTATAACATATTTTAATAATATAGTTAATATTAAAATTAGTTAAATAGAATAACAGATTAACAGTTGGATTTGAATGTAAATTTCTTTTTAGAGATTTTGATTTACGATGTTTTGTTTTATAGAAACTATAACATAATTATTCGAGTTGGATAAAAATTACTTGTCCCAAAATCCTCCTCTCCATTTTTGTCTATCCAATCAAATGAAAAAAATACACGTAAATTAGAAATAGGGTGTAAACATGAATTAAATAAATTTAAAATAAATAAAAATCTGATTTGATTTAATGCTATCCGAAGGATATGAATGAGACGGGAGACTTTGGGACATGTAAGAGATGCTTAAAGTGTTGAGGTGGTAATAATGCGTTAATGAAAGTACAAAAAATAAGGTTTTTGTTAGTCATTCATTATCAACGTTTTTAATATATTACTATATATTGGTTTTTTTGGTTGGGTTTTTATTAAATTTCGAATGAATAACTATGTTTGTGTAGATTAATTCGTCTGTATAGATTAAGATTTTTATTTTATTTTGAAAAGTTTTTTCATAGGTGGAAGGAATGTGTTCTTTTAATTATGAGAACAAGTTTGGAAAAAAAAACAATTTTTTTGCATAAAGCTCCTTGTAGAAGTTTACTGAATAAAATATTTTCTATATCATTAAGTCACTAACAAAACAGTCATATGTAGCTTATCGAATAAGTTACAGGTCATATTAAACTTGTTAACCTACTAATAAACAAATCCTTACATGTATAAAACAGATTTTGATGTTGACTTTATTACAAAATGGTGACTTATAAAACCGATTTTGATAAACAAATCATCACGAAACACGTCTTACCCCATTCTATTTTTCAAAAAATATAAACATTTATCGAATGAGGTTCAGGTGAAAACCTAAAAAAAACTGAAAAACACGTTGGGAACCTCTCATCTAGACGATATACACAAATGCATACAAACGATTGAAGCTATTTTTTCCCAATGTATAAGTGCATATAAACGTGTGCATGCTACAAATTACCAGTATGAATTAATTTATACATATTGTCAAGATAAAAAACTATAAAGATGTTCTTGAGTTGTATATATATATATATAGGTTTTCCTCATCGGGTTGAGATCACGTGAGACACGCCTGTTTCCGTGAGACCGTGAGACAACCTTTTTACTCTTGAAATTTCACAGCAAAAACACTGTGAAGGTAAAAAAAATTTGATGGGTTCACGTGAGATCAACCTCTTTCCGTGAGACCCGTCGGAGATCCGTGAAATTACCTTTTTACTCTTGAAACTTCACAGCAAAAACACTGTGAAGGGAAAAAAAATTGAACCTTCACAACAAAAACACTGTGAAGGTTACCTTCACAGCAAAATTACTATGTAGGTTACCTTCATAGCAAAAATACTATAAAAATTCATATTTTTTTTACCTTCATAGTGTTTTTACTGTGCATTTTCAAGTGTAAAAAGACTGTCTCACGTGTCTTACGAAAACAAGCGTGTCTCACGTAATTTCAAGTCTTTCCTCCTCCCCTGCGTTTAAATATCATTTGAATAATATATTTACATAAAATAAAAATTATTATTATATTAAAAAAAGGTAAAAATGTGGGTTTCCCATAAAATCCAACTCTAATTTACTCCATTTCCTTTCTATTTATACCACACCACCTTCATCACCATCATCAACAACCACCCATAGTTCTTCTTGAGCTCTGCAACAATGGCGATCAAACTCTTCCTTTTATCTTCTTTTCTTCTTCTTTCTACTTCTGTAAGTATCTCCATTTTTTCATCCCCTAAAAAAACACTCGATCTAATAACAATAATAATAACAACTACCCTTTTTGATAATCTTTCTGTTTTTGATCTTTACTCCCAAATCTTTGGAAATATGTTGTCATAATAAATCTTGAAAAAAATTTGATGATATTTTTGTTATCTTGTTTCGTATCGAGTTCTTGGATTCTTCTGGATCTTTTAATTTGGAATGTTTGTAAATATCTGAAAATGGAATAAAAACAAGATCGATTGATCGAAGAAGGTTTTTTTTTTTTTGATTTTGTGATCTGTGTGATTTGTTGCAGGTTGCATTGGTTGCCACCGTCCCTGCACCGGAAGTGAAGCCGCCACCGCCGGCGGTACCATCTCCGCCGGTTGCTAAGCCTCCCACGGTTGCTCCACCGGTTGCTAAACCACCCACTGTTGCTCCGCCGGTTGCTAAGCCGCCTACTGTTGTTCCGCCGGTGGCTAAGCCGCCCACTGTTGTTCCGCCGGTGGCTAAGCCACCCACTGTTGCTAAGCCGCCAACCGTCGGCGCCCCACCACCGCCACCGACTCCACCAAGAAACACTAAAGGTATCATCTTTTATAAACCATATACTTGTATATATAAACTAATAATAAGTTTATATGAAGTTTTTTTGTTATTTTTCTAGACTTTTTTTAAGAACAGTTTTGAAATAAAAGTACCCTGTAATCCCCTAAATGGGACACTTTATAAAACACGTGTTTTATACTACACTTTTTCAAATTGGATAGAACAAATATGACATTTATGGCTTACATTTTTTTGTTAATGTGTTTATCATTTAAATTGGAGTTTTATAAGAAGTGGTTGGATTAGCTTATATCGGTAGTCACCTAAACAATTAGAATAAGTCAATAACTTGTTTTTATAAATGATGTGTGAATAGGAGAGTTAAGATAAATCGTTTTTAATAAGTTGTTTTTATAAACAATCCCAAATATAAATATAAGATAAATGATAGTGTGAATAGGAGAGTTAAGGTTAGAAATGTATCTAGACCCTTGATCACCTTTGATCTTAAACCCATTCATAAATAGTGTTTAACGTGCATCCAAAGGTGGAGATCTCTTTTTACGTTTCTAATCTTTAACTCATGTGGGAAGTTGAGTTAAATGGGATCTCCATCCAGATCACTTTTAATCTCACACACACCAAGAATTGATCCAGATGCATCTCATTGGTATCGATCTTCAATTTAAGAATGATCCAAGTATCCAAATCCCTTCTTACGTTTCTTATCATAACTTATGGTAAGTTATTCTTCTCACCATAACCCATCCCTTTATATATATCAATATATGAGTATATATATATATATATATTATTAGTATCGATCTTTTCAATTTAAGAATTTAAGAATGATCCGGACACCGGATCCTTTCTTACGTTTTTTTTTTTGTCGTAACCTATCTTCCCACCGAAACCCTGTCTATATATATATATATAAAAGGAGGTTTAAACGAGAACTTTGTAAATTTAAATGAACAAAGTAACACTTTGCGGTAATAATCGGATATGATTTTTTAACGTGTGGGACTTACATCATATGTGGTTCACAAAGTGTTACTTTGTTTCTTATCAGATAGATAGATAGTGAGACCCGCATCTTATGTGGTCCACAAAGTGTTCCTTTAAACAGGGGGTGTTCTTGTATGATCCCTCTCCTCTATATATATATATATATATGTATTTGATCCTAATTTGGAGGTATGATTTGCAGAATGCTACCCACCTTGCTTGGTGAGATGCAAGAACCATTCACGACAGAATGTATGCCTGAGAGCTTGCGTGACATGCTGTGACCGATGCAAATGTGTTCCACCGGGACAGTCAGGCAACAAGGAGGTTTGTGGCACTTGCTACACTAATATGAAAACCCATGGCGGACGACCCAAATGCCCTTAATTAATTACTTTTTTTAGAAATTAAAATATTAATGGATTCATAGTTTCTTTTATATATGTATGTCGTCTGTAAAAGCTTTGCAAATCTTGCCTGATGGAATTAGGGCTTTTTTTTTTCCTTCTATCGTATGTTAATGGTGGAAATTGAGTTATTGTTGCTTTGATAAAAATATATATAATGCATATTGTTTGTTTTTATATTTCTTGTAACCAAAATAAGTGTTGAGTTTTAGACATAAAAAAGAAAAAGGTTAAAAAGTTACTTGGAGAAAATGAGGATTTTAGGCCAATTTTTAGCTCCAACAACTTACTCAAAACTATCTTTAAAATAGAGAAAGTAGGAGAGAAGAGGTTTTTTCTCCAAATTTGGAGAACATCCCAAAAATGATTACAAGATTAGACAACCAATAGGAAAATTTAGAAACAAATATTTGGAGAGAGAAATAATATTTTAATAGATGAATGTAATATTTTAATACTATAATTAATGTTGGTTTCTCTAAAATGGAGAATCTGTTGGAGATGAGTGCAATTTTTTTGGAGATTTTAACTTTTGGTTCTCCATTATGAAAAAAAGCAGGGAATTTGTTGGAGATGCTCTTAAAAGGTTGCTTTTGGTACATGAAATGAAACAAAACTGATGGATTGTTTGGTTGGTTTCTATCAAGTTAATATGGATAGATATGGATTGCATAGATTTAGAGAGGTTTTTGTTTGTGAATTTTTTTTATAGACTGAAGGAGTGTGTTTTTTAAACGAGGAGGTATGAGTTTGGAAAGAAAAAAAACTTGGCTTTATGTATAAGTTATCCATAGAAACTTATTGAATAAGACAGATTTTATATCATTAAGTCATTACCAAACAATCATGTATAGTTGGTTGAATAAGGTATGAGCCTCGTTAAATTAATGAAGTTGCTAACAAACAAACATTGACTATCCAATTTTTGGTGCAACATAGGACATGACAAAAACATATTGTCCCATGTTTGGCATGATACGGAACAGGGTGGGACAAAAAAAATTTCTTGTTCAACCAAAATAGATGGAACAAGATGTGACAAAAATTGAAGAAAAACTAAAAAATTAATATTTCATCCTTATTTGATGCATAACCCTAATATGACATTTGTTTTAATAGTCATCACCATCCATCACATTGTCATCCTCACCATTGATGGCCACTGGTAGCCACCACTGGTCACCGCCACCTCCTCCACTAGAACAATCTCATCCACAACTACTGTCGGCCACCTCCACCTCTACCTCCTGCCACCACCACTGTATACTATTTTCACGTCATCCATAGTTACCGTTGTCCACCAACCATCGCCTTTTCCACAACTACCAATTTTTTTAAACGAAACACTTATTTTTGGAGAAGCATAAATACAAATATGAACACTTATTTTAAGGCATAAATTAGAAGTGTAGACACTATTTTAGGAAAAAAAAAGAGTAGTTTTTGTTTGTACTAATTCACTAAAACTTTTTTTTAACAAATTGAGAGTTTTTTCACGAAATCATCTGCTCTACCATTTGAGATCTATATATGACTACTACCTATGTTACCAAATCTTTCTTTTGAATGAGATACACTTGATTTGTTTGATCTAGTATTGTGTATCACTTTTGAAATATTACCTTCATCTCGAGAAGTAGATATTTTGTTTACATTAAGACAACCGACTTCTGGCTTGCATTAATATTCAATAATTGTCTTGGCCTACTACCTCTCGATATTATCTTACTTTTTGTAATGCACGTAAAATAACAAACTTTCCTTTTGTATGCACAAGTCCAAATCACAAAATAATTGCAAACCAAATCCATCATAGAACCCCACGATAACAAATTTTCTCGACTTCTTTTCTTACGATAATGGTTGTTTTCACCATTTAATTTGTCAACAACGTTTTGACGATTGGACACCGACCCTAGCTCCATCACATGCATCAAATGTACTTCATCTGTTTAGTGAACAATAATGACCTTAGTACACTGTTGTTGTTTCCTTCTTGTTGTTTGAAAACCTTGCTTTAGTTTCAATTTTTGTGTCGTTGTCATGTATTTTGATGTAACATACAAATACTCGAATTTCAATGAAAATGCATCAAAACTGGTTGCATTGTGACATAACTAAGGAGGTATTTGGTTAGAGATACTAAACAATAATTAATGAGATCGAATATAAAAGAAATTGTTTGGTTTACATAACATAATGAGTCCATTTCTTAAAAGTCTGAATTTTTTTCCAAATTAAATTAGAAGGAATGAAAATTTGTTTCAATTTTCAATTTCATTTTCATTTCTATAATCATTTCCTTTGAGAATCAAATAACCCTTAAGTTTTCTTGATTTGTTTTTTTTTTAAATGGGTATTCTAGGCATTTGCCTAGACTAATCTCTGATAATTTTAAAACTGCCAAAACATACAGTTCTAAGATAATTCCCCAGTAGCCACAGGTTTTTTTTTGTTGTATCTATATTTTCTTTTGAAATGTAGCATAAGAATTACATATTAATTTTTAATTCGTTTTTTATAAGTTTCAATAAATATCAAGAATCCAATATGACAAATTGTGTCCAAATCATATACAAGATTCTATTATGGAGGTGGAACAAATATAAAACTAAGCAAAATAAATTCAATAGATCTCAGTTGAAAATATAATAAGAAAGATAATATATAATTAGACCTTTTATTTATTCCAAAAATAAGATAGAAGCAATATACATATAATAATATAAATAGTTGGTAGATTCACTAGTGAATACAACATAGTATGGACAAATCTAAATAAATAGTGAATACACATGCATACCAATAAATAAATAAATACAGATTTGAATATTATAAATAAACAAATAGAGTGAATCAAGGATTTGGTCTCCATGGTTTGGTGAAAATAATGATTTTTTTAATTGAAAATGTTCATCTTCAAACCTTAAAATCAAAAGCCATATATCAAAAAACTAAATCAAATCCTACATCAACTCTTTTTATTTGTCAAGATTCATTCAGAATAATTTAAGAGAGTTCTCATCAAAACTAATTCGTCAATTTAGATGCATATTGTTTACCAAAAAAAAGACCAGTTAAATAAATTGGAGACACACACGTGAGGTAAGAATTTTTATCGCTGTTGTACAACTCAGTCAGAAATGTTCTCAAGCAAGGTGGATTTATCAGAGTGGAAACATCTAGGTGGTGATAGTGAGCTTAAGAAAATACATATGTGCGGCAATACCACATTGTTGATAATGATAACATCAATGACAAAGATAACTACGAACGGTGATGGTGGGTTCATTGGGTTTTTGGGCAGTTGAACAGGGGTGGGGTGGCAGATGGTGATGGTGTCTATTTTTTTCTTTTCTCCTTCATTGAGCTTAGATGTTTTATTTGTGCGTAAGATACAATACAACGAAATGGAGACCCCTGATGCAAGGGGGAGTGGGTGGTGAATCTAGTGATACAATAGCGATGGCTGATGGTGACCAAGAAAAATAGACATGACTTTTTTTTTTTGAAAGCTAACACACACACACACACACACACACTTTTCCATGGTATCCGGGCTCCCATTTAAGGGTGCCACTTGACTAATCCCCATTGACCACGATCCAATCCAATTAAGGGTACCACTAAGTGGCAGACCCATGGTCAGGATATTGCCACATACGCACCGCGAGGTTCGAATCCGGGTAGTCAGGGATACCATCCACTAACCCCCCAGGATGTTACCTTACCACTAAACTAGACATGTTTTGATTTTCTTTTCTTTTATTGCAAGAGGGGAATGCCTTGATTTTTTTTTACGTGCCACCTCACATTTAAAAAAAAGAGAAATATTCAAAAAAAATGTTAAAATAGATAAAAGGGAAAAATGGTCATTTTCCTCTCTGACTTAACAAAGATATGAACGGACGTTAAGGGTAAGGGACCAATCAAAACAAAAATACAAACATTAAGAGTCTTTCTGTAATAAATAAAATTCAGATACAAATTTCATAACTTTCACAAAACCATAAGGACCAAACCTGTAATTCTCTGAAATAAATAAAAACTAAATCGGTCAAACCGGTCAAACCAACAAGAGCAGAAGGTCGATTCGTAATATTCAAAAGTTTGTTATTAGGGCATAATAAGCAAAAAAACGATACTAACAGAGTGAAGCAATCAGCAACAATTAATGGAAGATCAAGGGATCTTGGGTTTGGGGGTAAAACCCAGAACCCAATCAGCAGCTCGAATCAGAGGAAGAAGATGGTTGAAAGGTAGAGAGATATGGCTTGTTGCTCTTGGAATAGTACTTCATGCTGTCTACATGCTCAGCATTTTCGACATTTACTTCAAATCCCCTATTGTTCATGGCATGGAACCTGTTTCCCCTCGGTTTACTCCTCCCGCCAAGCGCCTTGTGCTTCTTGTAGGTAATGATACATTGAAAACTATTCTTGCACACCAACTGTTTGATTATATGTCACTTAGTGGTGGATTCGGAAAGTCGTGTGATTTTTTTTTGGGGGGGGGGGGAGATTTAAATGGTATTTTTAAAGAAAGAAACCAATGTGGAATAACCTATCTGAACCGAATGAGGTTTGGGTTAACCGTTTTTGGGTTATTCGGTTTTCAAGTTATTCTGAACTCTTTAGTAAGACACTGTTAATGGCGGTAAAGAATGCATAATCTGACAAAGTTAACTATATTTTAGAAAAAACGTGGGCCTTAAATATCGAACGCATCCAAAAAAACACTTTAATTGTTGAGAATTACGACACGAAAAGCAATTAGCGGGTCACAGGGTGCAATAAATGAGTTGCTGAAAGAAAATTTGGGGGCATCAAACGTAAGGAAGTTGGAGTCAATACAAAAATTGAGGTTTAAAATTTGGTTGTGAATGTGAGGACAAATGAGAGCTCAACAAGTGTCATATTCAGACTGAATACAAAGAAATATTCAGACTGAATAAGCATTATTCAGACCGAATAAATACTATATTCAGCCTGAATATTTCTTTGATTATTCATTCTGAATAATCTACATTCAGACACGTGATCACGCTCTCATTTGTCCTCACGTTCACAACCGAATTTGAGTTCACATTTGAACTTTCCTCTCTCTCTCTCTCTATATATATATATATATGGGTTTCTTGTTTGAGATGTATATACAATAATACAAGTAATGATGAACAATTTAATTGTGATTTCAGCTGATGGGTTACGGGCTGATAAGTTCTTTGAGCCAGATTCTAATGGGAATTACAGAGCACCATTTTTGAGAAGTGTGATAAAAGGACAAGGGCGTTGGGGTGTGTCTCATGCTCGTCCTCCAACGGAATCTAGGCCCGGACATGTTGCGATTATAGCCGGTTTTTATGAGGATCCTAGTGCTGTCACAAAAGGTTGCATCTTTTTTCTGCTCTAAGATTATATTGAACTGTTTTCAGGTGATTTTTCTTTTTGGATGATCTGAAAGTTTCATAAAGTAATAAACATAATGTCACTAATTGGGTTGATACTTTGTAAATATATGCAGGATGGAAGGCAAATCCTGTGGAATTTGATTCGGTTTTTAACAAGAGTCGGCATATATTTTCTTATGGTAGCCCAGATATTGTTCCGATATTTTGTGGAGCTTTGCCTCATAGTTCATGGAATACTTATCCTCATGAGTATGAAGATTTTGCTACCGGTGTGCAAATATATTAAATGCTGTTTGAATTAACGGGATATTGGTTTTTGTTGTTTATTAAGTGCTTTAATTAATGATATCTCAGATGCATCTTTCTTGGATGAGTGGTCATTTGATCAGTTCAAGAGCATTGTGAATAGATCAAGAGAGGAACCTGTACTAAAACAGCTGATTCAACAAGATCAAGTTGTTATATTTTTGCATCTTCTTGGTTGTGATTCAAATGGTCATGCTCATCGTCCCTATTCTTCTATATATCTCAACAATGTTAAGGTTGTTGATCGTATTGCTGAAGGCGTATATAATCTTCTTGAAGATTACTTTAAGGATAATCAAACAGCATATATATTTACGGCTGATCATGGAATGAGTGATAAAGGTTAGTAAAAGTTGTAAATATTCTCTTGGTTACTTCAAATCCAATTTTTTTATTAACTTTCTTGTTTAAATCGTTTGCACCTTTTTGTATCATGCAATCTGTTAAAAGATTATTTATTGCATGCTTATTTGCTAATTATTTTGTTGCAAATGAATACTTCATTTACCAAGTTAAGAAAAAAATATTGAAAAAGATTTAGAATGGAACAGAGTTTGAAAAAATCAACTTTTGGATAAAATTGATGCACGAATTCACATGTGAATTTCATTAGTGGATAAGAGTAAAACAAAGAATATCAATGACAGGGCTCAGGTTGTTCATGACTTCACATGTGAATGTTGGCATAGAAATGTTATGTGCCTAATATTATCCATGGATATATCCATTTACCAAGTCAAGAAAAAAGAATTACAATGAAAGAGAGTTTGAAAAGGAAATCGACTATTGGATAAAATTGATGCGCACGGCTTCACATGTGAATTTCATTAGCAAATAAGAGTAAAACAAAGAATATCAATGACAGAGCTTAGATTCTTCATGACCTCACATGTGAATATTGGCATAGAAACGTTATGTTTCTGATATTATCCAATGGATATCGAAGATCCAACTGATTTCTTTTTGCTACATACTAAATTACTAAAATACCCATGAAGCTATTTTTCCGTAAATAATATACTTGTGTCTTAATAGGAAGTCATGGAGATGGGCATTGGTCAAACACAGATACTCCACTTGTTGCTTGGGGAGCAGGTGTTAAACATCCAAGGCCAGCATCCAATAATAACCATCAAGATCATGGTGAACGATTTGTCGATGAACATGATATGCATGACACACCTACACCTATTAATTGGGGTCTCGGTAACATAGAAAGAGTGGATGTCAATCAAGCTGATATTGCACCATTGATGGTTGTGTTGTGTGTCACCTTCCTTTTGCATACTCGATTTTGCTGATTTATCTTTTCCAAAGTGCCTCTTGATTTGTTCCCACTTCTGATATGCTTATTTTTATGTTTTGGCAGTCGACTCTTCTTGGTTTGCCATGCCCGGTTAACTCAGTTGGAAGTCTACCCCTTGACTACATTGATTTCAATAAGGTAGAAAGACCAAACAGTCTGGTTGAATGGTGTTCTTTGTTCATAATAGTGAATCCCAAATGTTATTATGTTGTTTCCCAAAAAACAAGGTTATTATGTTGCTTTTGAAGTGGATCATTTTCTTATATTTTCTAATGAGATGTGACCCGATATTTGTTTTCTTGCTTTATATTGTTCAGGAGAATGAAGTGGAAGCTGTGCTAGCAAATACAAAACAAATTCTGAGTCAATTTCTTCGTAAATCACGTATCCTTCATTGATGACTTTCTATATTTTATAAAGGAAGATGATTATATTGCATTCAAGATACGATTCTGATCTTATAAAGTTCAATTTGACTAGAGTCAAGTGGGTAAGTTTTTAAGGTCAAAATTGATAAAAGATTGTTTTGGTTTTTGAGAAAGAAAAGCTAATTACATAATTACATGAATTTATAAAAGCAGTATTATGATAAATAAATAAAAATTACGAGTGAAAAAGATAAAAAATTTGTTGATATATTTATTAATGTGAGAAATAGAAATTTGTTTCACAACCAGAAGTGGACTCTAGTTATTGGAGAAGGGAATTGAGCTCTTCTTTTGGCTGGGTATTAAACTCTAAGAGGGCGTTTGGTTTGATGGAATGGTTTTAAGGGATTTGGATTTCGTGGAAGGATTTGGACGATTTGGAATCTTTGGGGTGTTTGGTTTGTATTTGGATTGGAATTGAATTCCATTATTTATAAAAACAAATTATAAATTATTATAAAAATAATTAGGTTACGTTGTTATTTATTGATTATTTCAAAACAACTTTCTTTAACAAATTTAAAACATTATTAAATACAAATCCTACGAAATCCCGTGAAATACCAACCACCCCCATGGGACTTCAAAATCCTATGTTGTGGGATTTCAATGAAAATCCCGGGATTTCAATTCCATGAAATCCTTCATACCAAACATGGGATTGGAACGGAATGCAATTCCAAATCCTTCCAATTCCATTCCAATCCTACAAACCAAACAAGACCTAAATGTGTTTGTTTTTGTATGTGTCTTCTTTTTGTGCATCTTTTACCAACTTTTCCTCTGCAAAACTCAGAGCTAAAGCAATCAAATTCATTTAGATTCAAGCCTTTTGAACCTCTAGCCCATTATACTACAATTTTGGATCAAATTGAGTCTCTGATATCTAGTGGAAATTATGAACAAGCAATGAAGCTATCCAAGAGTCTTAGAAGCTTGGTGTTGGACGGGCTCCACTATTTTCAAACTTATGATTGGTTCATGCTGATGACTGTTATAATCCTTGGCTACATTGGGTGGATGCTTTGTCTTATTCTTCATGTGTTGCAATCTTATACATCTTTGCCGGGAAAAATTCTTAGAAAGGAGGAAGAAGTTTTCACTAGAGATCGTCCATCAAAGGTATATTCAAGCTTTAATAGGAAAGACACATAGGGGCATTTGTGTAATTAGTTACTAGCAAAGTTCTGATTGGGCACATAGATAAACAGTACCTCAGCTGTTAGTAAATTTCATATTGAACCCATTTAAGTGGAACAATAAAAAACACTTGAATATCGTTTATTGAGTGTTGCTATAGTCATCTAGGGCCTGCATCCATTTACATACCAACATAGGGGCTGTTTGGTTGTTTTTCATTAAGGGCTTGTTTGTTTGTTTTTCATTAAGGGCTTGTTTGTTAACAGCTTAATGGGACTCACAGCTTATTAGGTCAACGATACATGACTGTTTGGTAGTGGCTTAATGATCAGGGGGGAGCTTTATGCAGAAAGCCAAGTTTTTTCCAAAGCTGCCCCTCCAATTAAAAAACACGTTCCTTATATATTTGAAAAACCCTCCCAAACAAAAACCTTCACAATCTACACAGACAGATTTATCCACACAGGACTTAATAGAAAACCAACCAAACAACCCCTAAGTCATATATGGATAAAGCTGTCTGTGTGGATTAATCTGTCTGTATAGATTGGGGAGGTTTTTATTTGGGACGGTTATTTCATAGATGGAAGGAGGTGTTTTTGATTGGGAGGGGTAGATTTGAATTTTTTTTTTGGCTTTCTGCACAAAGATCCTCCCTAGAAGCTTATTGGATGAGCCACTTTCTATATTATTAAGCCAATACCAAACAATCATCTATAGCTGATCGAATAAGCTGTGAGTCCCATTAAGCTCATTAAGCTGCTAACAAACAGACCCATACTCTTCTTATTGGTCTTTGTTTCTTAAGTATTTAGGTTTATCAGTTGGTGGATCTATTATTTTGCACAAGTTATTGATTTACTGTGTGGTGCTAACCATATCTGGTATCTTTCTCAAGATATGTGCCCAACTAAGGGAATGTCTGTTAGCAGCTTAACGGGCTTAATGGAACTTGCAGCTTATTCGGTCAGCTATACATGACTGTTGGTAGTGGCTTAATGATATAGAAAGTGGCTTATTCAGTTTTTTTACAGAAAGACAAGTTTTTTCCAAACATGTCCCTCCCAATTAAAAAACACGCTCCTTCCATCTATGAAAAAGCTTTTCCAAACAAGAAACTTCCCAATCTGTATGGACAGATTAATCCATACCGGCAGCTTTATCCATACAGGGCTTAATGGAAAACCAACCAAACAACCCTATAACTTTTGTGGCAACTTCTAAACTATAAGCATCGTAAGCATTATTTTCTGTGGCAGGTGTACCTATGTGGAAGTCTCATCATGGCATCAATTTTTGTCGTGTTGTATTTGGAGCATTCACCTCCACTCTATCATGCTTATTCTGCAATGACGGTATTTCTTTGGACCAATATATTTAGTGAATATCGGTTTCTGAGAGCCTTGTGGAGATTCCTACAAGCAAAAGAATCTTTCCATTTCATCGAACTCTCCGCAACCTGTGCTGTCTCCATAATTGTTCTTGAATTCCTAGTAAGGCCAATACTGATGTTGTGGAATACTCTTAATATGCAATGGCTGTTTCCCAAAAGCCCTTAGGGTGCGTTTGGTATGCAGACAGGCCGGACAGAACAACTGTTCAGCGTTTGTTAAGACAAAACTTGACAGGACATAACAAATAAAATGACCAATTTACCCTAATGTGTTGTTTATATCTTTTGATTAATTTTTGTAATTTATTAAATTATATAAAAAATTATTTTTATAACAAAATATATCACTAGAAAGTTTTTGTCGAGACGATTAAAATGACACCAAAATAAAAACTTTATGTAGTTTCAAAATTTTATTTTATACAATTTCTATATTGTTTTATTATTATTAATATTTAATAAATTGCATAAATTAACCAAAATATAGAAACCATCTAAAACAATATTTCGAGGAGAGTAAAGTGAAAGTTTGTAAGCATAAAATACAATAAATAAAATTTAAAGAATGAATAGAATGTAAAGAGGGAGGCGTATTTGATGTTTTAGAAGAGACTTATGTTTTATTTTGAGGTTATATTGGTAAAATATAGGTAGTTTAAAAAGCATAAAATACAATAAATAAAATTTAAAGAATGAATAAAATGTAAACAGGGAGGTGGATTTGATGTTCTAGAAGAGACTTATGTTTTATTTTGAGGTTATATTGGTAAAATATAGGTCTGTTTCACCTTGTTCCATGGGGTGGGGGTGGAACATGCCTGTTCTACTCTATTCCACATAAAAGTCCTGCCAAACGTGGAACAATGATCCCTGTTCTGTTATGTCCTGTCGAGTGTACCAAATGCACCCTTACTTACTCTCTTGGTTGCTAAATCTGTTATCTTTTGCAGGTGAGAAGCTTCACACAGAGAATTATCTATACCTGGTGTTTCTTAATTGTTGGGGTCATTACTCCACTTTATCTTTTTAGGTCGATCCCATGGAAGTCTGGAATACCAATTTTTTTGTGGCTATCATGTTGGTTTTTGTCCGTTTTTACCTTGATGCCTGCCGAGATTCCTGACAACACGGTACTAGTGTAAGTTGCCTTCCATTTCATTTCTTCTCCTTCATCACTCAAAGCCCAGCTTTTTATGAAAAAACCGAGGAATACCTTCATAACCAGTCATCTTAGCGCTATGCACATGTGCATACAAGTAATTGAAAGATGTTTCCTGGTTTTAATGCGCATGTGCATGTTATGCCCATGTGCATATCGGACAAATTACTTGTATGCACATGTGCCATGTGTCTACCGTACAGATGAATGGTTACTAGGGTGTTCCTCAGTTTTTCATTTTTCTTGCGGTTACCTGGCCCTACTATATTATTCTAGTATATATCTGTATGATTCATCATTCACCATTCCAATTGAGAAAGTTTGAATATTGAGAATCAGGATTTCAAAATACAAAAAAAATGTGAAAATAACTTATGGGAAAGGCCAAGAACCCTTCTGTGGCTGATCTATTTCCTTGTTGACAAGAAGATACTTATTCAAAAATAAAGAAAGTACCATATCTTTAGGTTGTATATTTTACCTTCTCTTGATATACATTTAGCTTTTTGTTTAGGTTTTTCATTAAAATTAATTCCTGCCTTTCTGATTGGATTCATATGTACTGTGGCACTTATTTCTTTTCTCTTTTCTCTTTATTAAACATGAACTTATATCGGTGGTCACAATTCTCTTTTAGTTTCTACTTAGCTACGTCCTTTTCAAGTCTAGATTATGTTACGTGAAAGGATTTTGATTCAGACAGTTACAACATTGATTTAAGACATGTTTGTGTGCAGCTTAATGAGCATAATGGGATTCGTAGCTTATTCGGTCAGCTGTACATGACTGTTTGGTAGTGGCCTTATTGATATAGAAAGTGGCTTATTCAGCAAGCTTTCAGGGGGGGGAGGGCTTTATGCAGAAAGTCAAGTTTTTTTTCCCAAACCTTCCCCTCCCGATTATAAAAGATGCTCTTTCCATTTATGAAAAAATGTCCTGAATACAAACGGATTAATCCATACAGACAGCTTTATATACAGGACTTAATGGAAAACCAACCAAACAGCCCTTTTACTCTCTGTTTACCATTATCGTTAAAAATCAAGAGGTAAGGCATTATTTTGATGTTTATTTTTTTATTTTTCTTGCAGAACTGTTAGTGGAGTTATAATTGTTGTGATAGGAGGAGTGAGCAAGTATCTAGATCTGCATACCAAAGATAACAAGTATTGGCTTTATCTCATCAACCATGACTCAAAACCCAGCTTTCCCATGCTCTTCCACTTACAGGTATGTAATTGCCATTGAGCATTTAGGCTGAATGGTATTCGGCCTGCTTTGATGGTAGTACATTGGAGGTTGTGGTTTGGATTCCTTTCCATTTCTCCAATGTAAATGCATACATACATACATACATATACTCAAACACACACACACACATTTGTGTGTATGTGTGTGTATATATATAGAGTGAGGTTCAGAGGAAAACCTCAAAAAAGGAGAAAACTGAAGAACGCCCTGGGAGCGCTCATCTGGACGGTATGCACAAATGCATACCGGTAATTTGTAACATGCACTCGTGCATAGAAAAAAAACAGCTTCAATCGCTTGTATGCATTTGTGCATACTGTCCAGATGAAGGGCTGGGCTCCCAAGGTGTTCTTCAGTTTTTTTTTGAAGTTTTCTCATGAACTGACCCTATATATATATATATATATAGAGAGAGAGAGAGAGAGAGAGAGAGAGGGAGAGGGAAAACCTCAAAAAAGAGAAAAGTGAAGAACACCCTGTGAGCCCTTCATCTGCACGGTATGCACAAATGCATACCGGTAATTTGTAACATGCATTCTTGCATATGCACTTGTTCATAGCAAAAAAAAACGCTTTTATGCATTTTCTTCATACCATGTATGCACAAATGCATATTGTCTGGATGGAGGACTCTCAGGGTGTTCTTTAGTTTTCTCTTTTTTTGAGGTTTTTCCGTGAACCTCCCTATATATATATATATATAGGATCAGGTTAAAGAGGAAAACCGCAAAAAAATGAAAAACTGAGGAACGCCTTGGTAACCGTTTATCTTGATGGTATGCACTTGTGCTTACAAGACAAATTACTTGTATGCACATGTTCATACCGTAAAGATGAACGGTTACTACGGTGTTCCTCAATTTTTCATTTTTTTGCGCGTTTCCCCTGAACCTGACCCTATATATGTTACTATTAATTTCTGTTATGTCTAAATTGTCTACGAGGAGATCTGACAATGATTTCTTGCTAAATGTATAGGCCCTTTTGGTTGGTTTATCATCGGTGTTGGTATACCTCTCAACATCTCATAGAACGGAAAAACGTGAACTGCTTGCATTACATCAAATGATGAATTGGTCCATTGCTGGTAAAATTTTGTTTATTTAAGTCTTAAATATCGTACATAATTATCGTTTATCCCCCAACTTATATGTTTAAAAAGTAAAAAAAACATGCCTTACAAAATAACACGTTGTAACGCTCCATGACACGCGTTACAACAGAAGCCAAGCCTTGGTGCCATAACGACTTATTTAAAACCATGATATTTTGCCAATAAAAGGTCAAATATAGCTTAATTTCTATCAGATTTCTGTCTTATGTGACGGGAATTCTTGGTATCCTATTCAGACAGAATTTTTGTAAATTTTTCCATACTAACATGAAGAAATCATTTATTCTCTAACAAAAAACTCATTGCTGTATTTTGTGTAGGTTTATCGATGATCCTCCCACTATTTTCAGCAACTGACCTACTTTCTCGGCTTACTTCCATATTTCTCGGTTTTGCACCCCCTTTTCTGCTATTATCTATCGGGTATGTCCGTAAATTGTTATTTTGGCAATTTTATGAACGTTTTTTAAAAATGCGATAATGTGACATTTTTAACGTCTGTATAGATATGAAGCTGTATTCTATGGAGCTCTCGGTCTTGCCCTTTTTGGATGGATACTTTTCGAAAACGCGCTTCTTTATGTCAATAAGCCGAAAAAGTCCCTTAGTTCGTTTGAAACTGAGAATGGTAACATTATTCTTGAAGATGGTGATAGATGTCTACAATTGTCTGATATGAGAATCCCGATAGTTTTTGTAAGTAACGGGTTTCCCTTTTTCTCCCCTTTTTTAATCATGATGTAGTAGAAATATGACTCCTGTTTGTTAGCAGCTTAATGAGCTTAATGGGGCTTGCAGCTTATTCGGTTAGCTATACATGACTGTTTGGTAGTGGTTTAATGATATAGAAAGTGGCTTATTCATTAAGCTTCCAATAATCAACCTTTTGCTCAAAGAAATATTCTAAAACTGCTCGTAGTGATTGGAAATCTTCTTCTCACTCTTCGTGTTTGTAAATATATATATACATATATATAGGGGTGGGTTCAAATGAGAACTCAAATTTGGTTGTGAACGTGAGGACAAATGAGAGCGCCACACGTGTCATATTCAGACCGAATAATGAAGGAAAATATTCGGACTGAATGTAGTGACTGAATAAGGTCTGAATAGGACACGTGTGGCGCTCTCATTTGTCCTCACGTTCACAACCAAATTTGAGTTCTCATTTGAACTTTCCTCTCTCCTCTCTCTCTCTCTCTCTATATATATATATATATATAAGTTGCAAGAATTTCCATCTCTAATATTTTCTTTTTTTCCATATTTTCTAGATGGTCTTCTTTAATATTGCATTTTTTGGAACGGGTAATTTTGCAAGTATTGCAAGTTTCGAGATTTCATCGGTTTATCGGTTCATTACAATATTCAGTGTAAGTAAATGTCGACAAACCCTCATAAATTGTACAAATTCTTCTCAATATCTTGTAATTATTTTAATGATGTTCATTTCTGCTTACAGCCATTTCTTATGGCCGCGCTGCTTATTTTCAAATTGTTCATCCCGTTCATGCTCGTCATGTAAGTATACCTGCAAAAGTCTCCATCTTCTCTATAATTTCATTTTTTTTATCTTCTCTTATAATTTCATTTTTTAATTTTATATTATAGATTTTACACTTTTACATATTTACCTAATCACATCAATCACAGTATCATAGATTCACACAAGTTACTCACTCATGGTTAAGATGAAGTAGTAAAAGTAAAACCCTTTCAAGTTTTATTTTGAATATATGATCAGAAACTCTTTATAAGTTTATATAATACTTAGGGCCCGTTTGGTTGGAGGGATTTGAAGGGATTTGGAGGGATTGGGATTTCAATCCAATCCATTGTATTGGGGATAGTTCTCAAATTACTGGCATGACGACTTATTTGGCTGCAGTGTTTGGCATAAATATTAAGATATAGTACAGTATAATTTCAAGAAAATCACCAGAGTTCGCACTGGGAATGACTTATTTGAAATCCCAATCCCTCCAAATCCCTTCAAATCCCTCCAACCAAACGGGCCCTTATAATATTTCGGATGTTTTATTCTTCCGTTTTAACTTTATATGCAGATGCGTGTTTAGTGCAATAACGAAATTAGTGCGAGTTCCACGGTTAGGATGTTACTTTCTTGTTATACTATGCTCAGACGTTATGACGATTCACTTCTTTTTCTTGGTACGGATTCTTAATCCTTATAATGCTGATATGCGTTTATGTGTGTTGACTTCATTGACTTTGTTAATTCGATATAAGTTTTGTAGGATTTGGAATGGAATTGAATTTCATTCTTTATAAACGAAAAAAATGATTAAATTACTTTCTTATTATTTGATTATTACAAAAACAAATGTTTTTAACATATTTTAAAACATTATTTTACATACAAATCCTGTGAAATACCAACCACCCGTAGGATTTCAAAATCCTAAGAAAATCCTTCAAACCAAACATGAGACTGGAATGGAATTCAATTCCAAATCCCTCCGATTCCAATCCAATCCTACAAATCAAACAAGATCTTATAGATTCTAACTAATCCAAAAACAAACATGTTGTCATAGATAGAGCATCCAACGAAATTGTTGCTATTTTTGTGGGATGAATGGAGTATAAATATCGAATAAATTTGTTAAACCCAAAGTCGCTCCTAGTATATATTAACATAATCTGGTTTAAACCAAATCAAACGAACCCAGTATATCTCACTCAGATGTAGGGTCTGAGGGAGGGTAAAATGTACTCATATTACCTTTACTCCAAAGATTAGAACCATTGTTTTCGACCATTTTTTATTTTATGCTAATTTCAGCTATTTATTAGAGATATTATATATCCGACTTAATTCAAATATATAACATGATAGGTGAAGAATACGGGAAGCTGGATGGAAATCGGCAATAGCATAAGCCATTTTGGAATCGTGAGTGCCCAAGTCGTATTTGTTCTCTTGCTTTTTGCCCTCACAAACGTATACACGAAAGATATTCAAACTCATTCAGCAAAGCGGGTTTCTCGAAAAACAATGTAGACACTTCATTTGTTCGATCTTGTCATTGTGTTTTTTCTCGATACCTCTGTTTTCCCCTTCTTTATATCGTTTGTGAGACCATGTAAAAGGGAGTTTTCGAGGTTTTGTCCATCAGTTATTCACATGTGAATCACCATCTTTATTTGCCAACAGAATTTGTGTGAAGTTTTGTGTTTTTAGGGACAATTATAAATCCAATTATTATATGTGAATCACCATCTTCATTTGCCAACAAAATTTATGTGAAGTTTTGTGTTTCTTTGAGAGAATTATAAATCCAATTATTCATATGTGAATCACCATCTTCATTTGCCAACAAAATTTATGTGAAGTTTTGTGTTTCTTTGAGAGAATTATAAATCCATGTGAATCACCATCATCATTTGCCAACATAATTTATTTGAAGTTTTGTGTTTTTTTGAGAGAATCATAAATCCACTTATTCATATGTGAATCACCATCATCATTTGCCAACCAAATATATATGGAGTTTGGTGTTTCTTAAAATCGAATGGCTACATTTCACGTGTAAATCGTATTTTCATTACATATTGGTAGGTTTTATATTTCATTTCTTCGCTTTGAAGCAACGATAGTTGCATCTATTGATTTGAAAAACCAATGTTTTTTTTCCGAAAAATATGAACGGTTCCTAATAAAATAAGATTAAAAAATATCAAAATGAAACAAGTTTGTTTTAGTTCTAATTTAGTATTAATATCTATTTTTTTTGATTTTATATCGATAATCAGTAGACCTTGTAACTAACCGTGTCTATTGAAAGACAAAAAACATCATATCAGACTTGACCAATATCACATTGGCTTAAAATAAGTATAAAATAGAAAAGAGAGAAAAAAAGAATTCATTGTTACGAAGAATAAAATTTAAAACAAATAAATTTATATTTAATCATAAAACTAAAAGTAGATAAATGAGTAGGACAGTTCCATATAATTGTGTGAACAGTGAACACGACATTTTGTCGGCAATAATTAATAAATTTCTAAAAAAGAAATATGAAAAATAAGTTTTAATTTGGGTCCCATGAAGATTGCTAAAATAAACTACAATTGTCTCGAAATTTTCTTACAAAATGAATGGATAGAAATAAGTTGAAAAACAAGAAGTTTGACATTTTCTTTACATACAATAACCATTTTTATAATTAAAAAACAAGTGGGTTAAACTATAGATAAATATATTTATACCTATTAAATTCGTTCTAAAATATTAACATCAAGATTTAGATTTTACTTCTATAATTTTTGATTTGATTTGATTTGATAATAACATAAAAATGATGTATATAAATATCTAACGATGTATTTATAAAAATCACTTTTTTAACCTTTTCTTACATTCACAAATATGAAAATTTAATTTCTTATTTTTCTTTCATTCATTTTTTTTTTCATTTTTTAAAGAACTCTGATAATTTTTTTTTATTTCTTTTCCTTTTTTTTTCTCTTCTAAAAGAACACAACAAAAAATTTAGTTAAACACTTGAGAGGTCTGGAGATGGTACATATTTTTCAACACCTGATAGTAGAAAATCGAAAATGAATATTTAAGTATTCGTTTAAATAAGATTTTAGTTAAATCCATGACTTTTTATGAAGTCATTTTCACACATCCCATATTCCTATCTGAAGTTCATTCTTTTTTAGATGGGCTGTTTATCAAATGTTTACCTGTATCATTCACCTTCTGGATGGGCAAGATATGAATTTAGAATCCTACCTGCTAATAGACATCATGGGGACAGATAATCTTACATAGTAAGTGATGGAGAAGACTCTTACCTGATAAACACTTATTGTGTAAAGGAGGCTTACCGATAACCCATTTTGATGACCAAAAATGTTAACCGATAAGGTAAGTATATATGGATGGCGTTCTTGTTAGTAAGTGCTTTTATCAATAAGTGCTTACTAGTAAGCAGCGGCGAACCTAGAAATTCTTTCGAAGTAGTGACATCATTTGACCATAAGAAACAAAGATATGAATAATTTTTACAAAATCATCATTGCTTTGTTGATAGTTCTTTGCTTTTCATATGTACTATCCTATATTCGAGTCTTTTATTGCAAAAAAGTTCAATAACATAATAAATCTGAAATTAAAATTTAAAAGCTAAAAAATGACAAACAAGTTTCGAACCCATGTCTAGTGTAGGAGAAAAGTCTATAAACCAACTCTATCAAGGAAAACTTATGTCACTGTTATAGATTCAAAATATATACAGCTGTACACAACAAAATGATACAGTGACACCTTTCACGATCACGTAAATTTTTAGACTACGACGAAGGAACAAAACAACGACCCATACCACCGTATCCAGTATCTGCCCTTGACAATAAACGCTTACCAACAAGTATTTGATAAACCAACGACATACAATTAAAAACAATCTAATCACAATATTTTAAGTCATATACTATGAATAAATTAAGACCATTGGTCCCTACACGAAATTTCATTGCAAATTAATTTTCTATATTATATAAATATAATTCCATCTATCATCTATCTCTACAATACAAACCTACCAAAAAAAACGAATCTTCAAAAGCTTCATTCCATCATCTTCAACACCCACAAACAAAAAATTCCAAAAGCTAACATTATCATCAAGAAACAAGATATGACTCAAACCATGTAAGTTCCATTTTCATCAATCTTAAAACCTCATTTCATCAAGATCTTGATCAAATATTTAATCTTGTAAATGGGTTTCAAGTTTCTTAACTTTAATTCTTTAAGAGTATATATATCAATATCTAATTGTTGTTTTAATGGAGTTTTTCTTTTGATTCAAAAAAGCTTCCTTTCTATCCTCTTCAACATCTACAAAAAGAAAATCTAAATATATACCCAAAAAGTAATTCATGAAGAAAGAATATGAACAAATTAAATCATAAACCTCATTTCTTCAAAGATCTTGATGAAATATTCAATCTTGTAAATGGGTTTCAAGTTTCTTAGCTTTCTTGATCATACATATATATATATATATATATACCTCATTTCATCAAGATCTTCATCAAATATTGAATCTTGTAAATGGGTTTCAAGTTTCTTAACTTTAAATCTTGAATATATATATTAATATATAATATATATATATATATATATTATTGCTGTTTTAATGAAGTTTTTGTTTTGATTCTTAAAAAAACTTGCAGGTTTTGTAGTGAAGTGGAACTGGGTGGGTTTCTGGGCTGTATAGATGTAGTTCCAGATGCTTTTCATGCACTTTCAGAGACTTCATCTTCTTCTTCTTCTTTAAGTTATGAATTCCATACTTCTTCTTCTGGGATTCAGATTTTGGCATTCAGCTGTTCCAATGATTACAGAATTCGATTTCTGAATGGAGGGTTTGATTTGGTTTCATCTGAAACTTTCAAAGTCGTTGACTTTATTGGGACGAAAGTCAACCCATCATTCTTCATTAATGAAGCTGCTGTTGAGTTGTTTGAGAGTCTGCCATTGGAGCTCAAAGAGCTTAAAGAACAGGTATATATATATATATATATATATATGTATATGTATGTATATCTTTTATTTTGCAGCAGATCTGGAAACTAAGTTATCTGTTCTTGACAAGTGTAATACTGTTTATTTACATTATCTTTTATGTTATATATAAAATACATTTTAATACATTAATTTTAATAGGTTTACGTATTATATAAATATGTTTAAATGTATATGCATTTTTTTTTAAATTAATAAAAATAGTCATTTTTAAATGTTAGTTTGATTTTTTAGCGTTTCTATTCAAGGTTTATCAAAATAGTCATAGATCTGTAATTTTTTTTACGGACATAGGTGAAAAATGTAATTTTTTTTGTTTTTTAACTAACGGACTTATAGCTACATTGGTAATTTCGGAAGAATATGACTAAGAAGTCAATTTGTCAGCCACAAATGACTATTTTAATTAATTTTCATTTTTTTAAACACCTGTTTTAAAGTACACTTGTTTTATAAGATGCTTTTTGAAATATAATATCTTATAAATGGGTTAATATAACATTTTGATTCTGCTCTAAAAAGCTTTTTAAAACATCCAAAGAGTCATATAAATTTATTATATCATCTTTAAATATATGACATACAAGTGTTTGATCTTATAAACTTAATTCCTATAAAGTAGTTGACATTTTTTTGGTGTCATATAAATCTGATTTTGTTGTAGTATTATATTATTTAATGGAATGTTTGTTTTATATAATAATTAAATCTGTTAAGTCATATATAGTAAAAAAAAATATGATCGGTATAATTTGTAAAGTTGATAAATATAAGATATTGAAAGTTTATACAAGTAAAAATAAAATTGATACATTTAAAATCTTCCGTGTAAAAAATAGTGTTATCCATTCGAAAAGAATTATACACCTTTTCTTTTAAAGAAATATATATAATATCTGTTGTTAACCATTGAATATGTCTTTTTAACGGTTTAATATTTGCTTTTCAGCTTATATACAAACCGTTGATCATTACCGGACTATCTCTCGGGGGATATGTCGCCATTCTTTTCGCACTATGGCTCCAACATACCATAGATGTAAAAGAAGCTTCGGGTTCTAAAGATACCAAAAGACCGATTTGCATAACTTTTGGTTGCCCGCTCATTGGTGACGAAGCTCTTCAAGGATCGGTCTTCGAACGCCCACAGTGGAAATCTAGTTTCCTGAATGTGGTCGCGAAGACCGATCCTGTTGCTAGTTTTATTTTGTCAAAGATTCAATTAGAGCGGCCATATAAGCCTTTTGGCACTTTTCTCTTTTGCTCGGAATCAGGCGGGCACACCGCTTTCGAAGATCAAGAATCTATCTTGGCGGTTTTACACGCCATGGCGTCATCGAGAGGTGGAAATATGGAAGTTCCCGGTTACGGGAATCATTTGGTGGCACTCAGAAAGAAGGTATATATATATATATATATTGTTGGTTATTTAATTGAAATCATTACTTTATTTTATTTAAGTGGACTCATAAGAGAATACGGAGAAGGAGGCCACACTACAACAAAATTGATGTCTAAAATTTTGTAAACATTCTAACAGAATACTTTATAGAACCAAGACTCAGGACTTGAGACCATCTTTTTACACTTGAAACTTTACAACAATTCAAGTCCATCTTTTTACACTTGAAACTTTACAACAATACACTGTGAACTTCACAATGTTTCTGCTATGAAGGTTCGGATTTTTTTACCTTTACAGTGCATAAATATTGGCTCACACGGGTCTCACGAAAACAAAGTGGTCTCTCATGAACCCAATCAATAGAACCAAATTATAAAATGCCATATATAAAAGTATTACATTAGGTTTGCATGACGCTTTTGACATTTTAACAATTTTTTAGGACGCTTTAAATAAAGTGTCATATTAGTTATTTTATAGAACATTTATAAGAAGTGTCATATAAACCTATTTTTTTATATAATAATTTTTCAAATAGTGTCGTATAACGTCCTAAAAAACTTATTAAAACCCTTAAAAGCGTTCTAATTTGGATAACTTAAAGAAAGAGAACTCTCACACAATAATCTCAAGTTTTTATCGATATTCACGAATTTCCTTCCTCCAAAACAGGCATTATATCGCGGGCTTTCCGAATTCAGCCAATTCAACTTGAACCCGTTACGGGCCGGAATCACATGGCAGTTCAAAGAACTCGGTATGCTTGATGATATATCAAACGATCTTATCGAACGAATGGAGCACGATCAAACGAAAACGATAAAAAGCAAAAAACACGTATACGAACCCACAAAGAAGCTTAACGACATGAAAATAAGCTTAACGTTCATGGAATGGTACATGAAAACATGGAAATCGAAAAGGGGTTACTACGATACTTACAAGAATCCCGAATCCATAAAAGAAAAAGATAGCAACAATGGGATAGAGTTACATCGTCTTCGATTAAACCAATATTGGAAGAACTTCGTTACCGATAAAGATCTATTGCCGCAAAAAGAAGGCGTTAAGCTGCGTAAACGCTGGCTGTATAGCGGAAACAACTATAGAAGGATCGTTGAGCCGCTAGATATAGCCGAACGCTACAAATTAGACGGAAAATACTACAAAAACGGAAAGAAACACTACTTAGCCGATAGACCGAGCCATTATAAGTTGTTGGAGGATTGGCTGAATGAAGATAAGAAGGGTTCAGATAATCTGAATGGAGGAAAGAAGAAAGCTGCAAGTCTTAATGAGGATTCTTGCTTTTGGGCTTATGTAGAGGAGGCTTCGATTTTGTTAGAAGAGTTGGAGAAGGAAGGGTCTAGTGGTATTGCGGATGTCCGTATTCAGAAATTAGAGCAATTTGAGGCTTATTCAATAAGCTCAATCAAGAATTACTCTTTGTCACCAGATGTTTTCTTGGAGGGAAGCAGTTTTATGAAGTGGTGGAATGAGTATAAGAAATATAAAGGAAGTTCGTATGTTTCGGAGTTTGTTCGATATATGAACGAGAAGAGCTACAAACTATACGAGTAACCGCGGCTGGTTGAGTGTCGTTTGGTTGATTTTTGTAACGTAAAGTGACGATGTTTGTTGGATTTCGATTTGGTAGTTTACATTAAGACATAATCGGTTTTATAGGATGTTAAGTGGGTGTTTTGGGATTGCTTGTTTAAAATAAGTTATGCTTTTATGTAAAAGTTCTTATTAACTTATGCGGGTATCAAATCGGAGTTTTATAAAAAGTGTTTGAATTAGCTTATGATGGTTTTAAAACGTAATAAGCTAATAAGTTGTTTTTAGGGGTGTTTGAAATTGCTTATACATGTAAAATAATCAAAAAGCTGTTAAGTTGTTTCAAAATAAGTTAAATAAGTCCAGAAGATTCTAACTTATCAGAAACTTCTTATTACAAATCGGTATAAGCATTTTATCTTTTTTCCTCATCCAAATACTAAAAACTGCTTATCCAGAAGGTATTTTTCAGTTTTTTAAGGTTTTCCCTGAACCTCCTTCTACTTGTATGATTTATACCTTTCGTTGTTCATGAATTCAGCAAACTCAGAACCATATAAACTTTCTTTGTGTTCCTTATACTCATTCCACCACTTCATTAAGCTGCTTCCCTCCAAGAATACATCTGGCGACAATGAGTAATTCTTGATTGAGCTTATTAGATAAGCCTCAAATTGCTCCAACTTTTGGCTACGAACGTCCGTAATGCCACTAGACCCTCCTCCATTTTTCAATTCAGCCAACAAAATCAAAGCCTCCTCCACATATGCCCAGAAGCAAGAATCATTATTAAGACTAGCAGCTTTATTGATTTTTTCACTTAGATTCCAACCCTTCTTATATTCATTCAGCCACTTCTCCAATAACTGATAATGTATAGGTCTGTTTTCTAGATAGTGTTTCTTTCCATTTTTGTAATATTCGCCGTTTAATTTGTAGTGTTCAGCTATGTCTAGTGGCTCGACGATCCTTCTGTAGTTGTTTCCGCCATACAGCCAACGCATACGCACCTTACTAACTTCTTTATGCGGCATTAGATCCTTAATTTTCTTCAACAAATATCCTCCAATAATGGTTCAATTTAAGATGATGCAACACAATTTTATTGTTTAAATCCTTTTCAGTTTTGTTTTCCGGTTTCTTGTAAGTATCGTAGTAACCCCTTTTTAATCTCAAGGTCTTCATGTACGACTCCACTAATGTCAATTAAGCTTATCTTAATTTGGTTGAAGTTTCGGGAAATCTCGTACACATATTTCCTTCTTTTTATCTTCTTTGCTTGTTTCTTTTCCATTCCCTCAATCAGATCTTTCAATTTATCATTCAGCACTTGACCAACTTCCCTGAACTGTAATGTGATACCTGCCCTTAATGAATTCAGCTCGAATTCACCCAATTCGGAAACCCCACGATACAATACCTTCCTTTGGATCGACTTCAAATGATTCCCATAATTTGGGATTTCGGTATTTTCGCTTATAGATGACGTTATTTCGTGTAGAACAGTCGGGACTGATTCTTGATGTTCGAAAACCATGTACCCGCCTGATTCCGTGCAAAAAAGGGTGGTACCGAAAGGCTTGTAGAGATTATTTGATGAGTAAAAAGTAGCAACGTGATCGGTTTTCGTGACCACGTTCAAGAAATTAGATTTCCAATTTGGGCGTTCAGAGATCGCCATTTGGAGAGCTTCGTTACCAACGAGCGGGCAACCGAATGTTATGCAAATTGGTCTTTTCATATCCTTGAAACCGTCCGCTTGTTTCTCGTCTATGGCGTGTTGCGCAGCCATAGCGTAAAAAGAATGGCGATATATCCCCCTAGAGATAGTCCGGTAACGATCAACGGCTTGAAAATAAGCTGAAAAACAAATATTAAGCCAATAAGACACTAGAAAAGTGTTTCAGTGTCTTAATAAATTACTTTATCGTATTTAAGTTTATAGGACCATTAACTTGTGTGTCATGTGTATGCATAAAGTATTTTAGTAAGTTTATATGATGCTTTTGGATGTCTTTACAAGCTTTTTAGGACAAATTTGAAATAAAATATCATGTTAGCCATTTTATCGGACACTGTGCCCTTATAAAACATCTTTTTATAAGATACTTGTTTATAAGATGATCTTTTTCAAATCATGTTATCTAAAAGGGCTAACATGACATTTCTAAGAGTATATATCCTATAAACTTATTAGAAAAGGGCTAACATCACATTTATAAAAGTATATATCCTATAAACTTATTAGAAACTTTTAGATAGCACACACGAGGGTTATGAGATAATAGATGCTACACATTACAATAAAACTGATTTTATAAGACGTCTAAAATGTTGGATATAGTGTCCAGAGTCATTAACTGTTGGTAACACTTCTTATAATAGCAGAGCCAAATAAACAATCAAAAGATAAAGGGAGTAGTTTGTTAATTTGTGGATGATAAATTAATTAGAAGCTTAAAATATAATTAATTAGATTAATTATATAAAGTTCAGGGACTAAATGATAATTGATTAAAGTAGTTTTAATCAAGCTTATCGGTTCAAGGGAGCTAGTTGTAAAATAGATAACTTAGTCGAAAAGCAGAAGATGAATTATAAATAAACAGCTAGGGGTCAAACCGTAGGTTGATTTTTTCCTCTCTCTCTTGGCACAAGATCTCTCCTTCTCCCTCTCTCCCAAAATCGAAAACCATAGTGAAGGTTTAAGATTTAAGTCTCTTCTTGATTATTTGATTTTGGTGTTCTTAAATGTGATCCACCAGAGGGATTCATACTATTGGTCCTTAGCATCCAAGAAGCAAGATCAAAAGTTTGATTCATAATTGTGGTTTTCGACAATCACAATAAACAAGTAAGTAATTTATATATGTTCATCCTTTTGTAGTCAAATATCTAGAACGTATGTATCTTTATAGGTTGTTAGTATTGTCATAGATGGTTTTTAAGTATGCTTCCGTTGCCTATATCATGTGGTAGTAATTTTCATTAAAACCTTTCATAAAATACGTAAAACATCCCAATAAAATATTTTATAGGTCTTATGTTAATAAATCCATACCCAAAAACGTCGTATCTAAAAACATTACAATAGGTTTATAAGACGTTTTTTTTGCACGTTTTAACAAGTTTTTAAAACGTTTTTAATTAAAATTGTCATATTACCAATTTTTATAAAACATTATTTGAAAATTTTCCTATAAAATCGCTAATGTGACGCTTTATTTTAAAATCGTTCTAAAAAAACTTGTTAAAATGCCAACATGTTACATACCTATTGGAATGCTTTTAGATAGATCGATCTATACTTTATAAATTATTATTTTTAGGCCATTAAGACATTCTAAGTGGCCTATAAAGTCAGTTTTGTTAAAATGAGAGTTGATCCAACTTTATTTCTAGATCTGCTACTAAAGAAAAGATACCTGATTTTCGAGCTCTTTAAGCTCGACAAACAAACCCTCGAACAAGCGAACCGCAGCTTCGTTAATGGAAAATAACGGGTTGACTTTCGTTGAAACAAAGTCAATGACTTCGTGATCTTTTGATGAAACCAATTTGAACCCTCCATTAAGAAATCGAGTTGTATGATCAGACGACGGACAGTTTGAAGCCAAAACTTGAAACCCAGAAAAATTCTGGTGAAGTTTATAATAAGTCGAAGAAGATGTCTCCAAATTTTCCTGATAAACATCTTCAATCAAATCTATGCTGCCAAGAAAACCACCCATTTCGACTTCAGAGCAAACCTGCAAGTTTTAAAACTCCATTAAAACAACAATATATATTGATTGCTCTTAATTTCAAACCCACCCATGAATTACGCTTCATAATTGATTCGGTGCATTCCATCCTAATGTGTATCCAAAGGGTGAAGATTTCTTCTTATGGTTCTCATTATAACTCTCCTTATCACCGGAACCCAACCCTATATATATATATATATATATATATATATATAACGGCGGGTTCAAATGAGAACTGAAATTTGGTTGTGAATGTGAGAACAAATGAGAGCGTGACACGTGTCATATTCCAACCGAATAAATAAAAAAAAATATTCGGATTGAATATAGTATTTATTGAGACTGAAGAAGCATTATTTAGTCTAAATAATGTAAATAATCAACATTCAGACACGTGTCACCTCTCATTTGTTATCACGTTCACAATCAAATTTGAGTTAGCATTTGAACTTTCCTCTCTCTGTATATATTATATAAATATATATATATATATATATATATTTTATATATATATACATATCATTTATATAATCAAGAGTTAAAGTTAATTAGAAACTTGAAACCCAATTAAAAGATTGAATATTTCATCATGATCTTGATGAAATGGGGTTTAAGATCCATGAAAATGGAGCTTACATATGGTTTTTCTCATCTTCCGTGATGGAACTTCTGGCCATTTTTTTGTGTGGATGTTGAAGATGATTGAATGAAGCTTTTAAAGATTGTTTTTTTCGTTGGTGTATAGATATATGATGATGGAAGTAATTTTATAATGAAATATATCGCTTAGATTTGCAACGAAAGTACGTGTTGATTGGTGGGTGGTCTCAAGTTTATTATTATTATTATTATTATTTTAAGAAGACAAAGTCTTTCATACAACTCTAGCGAAGGCCTTTATTTATTTATAACACTTAATTTTTTTTTTTGGGTATATATAATGTTATGGATATATTTCAACTAAATTCATGACCTTTATAAGTATTATTCCAACAAAATTAGCTTTATATAACCTGATATATGTTTTTAAGGAGTTGTTTAATTGTTTGGTTTTTTAATTATTAAGTAATGTATAGATAAATTTAATTATTAAGTCTATGTGGATTAATCTATACTTGTATATATTAAAAGGTTTTTGTTTGGAAAGAACTTATCATAGATGAAAGGAGTACGTTTCTTTAATTAGGATTAACATGTTTGAAAAAAAAACATGACTTTCTACATAAAGCTTATCTCTAAACGTTACTAAACAAGTCACTTTCTATATCATTAAGCCACTGCCAAACAATCATTTATAATTGACCGAATAAGTTATGAGTATCATTAAGCTCATTAAGTTGTTAACAAACAAGTTCTAACTGTCCTACAAGACTATACTTTATAGAACCAAATAGACACGTGTCTTATGTAAAAACGTTGAAATGAGTTTATATAACGCTTCTAATTAACGTCTTAAATGGTTTTTTAGTATAATTTTTGAAATAAAGCATCAAAAATATACGACATTATTAAAAAAATGTCATATAAACACAAACGCCATATAAAAAGATGTTTTTATAAGACAAATTTCAAAAGTGTCTTATAAAAAGATCTGCTTATAAGACATTTCTCAAGAATGTCACGTAAAAAAGCTAACATTACATTATATTTTAAAAGCGTCGTAAGTACCTATTTAAGATGTCTAAAACGTGTTATAAACCCATTACAACGCTATTACATAGGATACATCTATGTTTGGTTTTATAAACTTAAGTCCTATAAAGTAGTCTTTTCGACATTCATAGAACTATGACGTTCTATAAACCCACTTTTGTTTATATTAAATTTTATGAATATCACAAATTACAAAGTTCTCAAAAGAATGTACCTCTTTCTATTACATTATCAATTTTGTAGGTTATAATGTTATATATCTCTTTTTTTCTCTCCTAGAAATAACGACAATTACATGGGAAACTAACATTTTTCAGGAATTATAAACGAATCACAATAAACTTAAGTGTAAAGAAATGAGTCAAAAACGTAAAACATTTCAACATTTGAGACAATATGGATAGTATTCAAGGCTTTTTCCGGACTAAACCGATCAAGTACGACTATAAAAAACCAGTTCTGATAAATTTAATAATTACAATTATTATACACATCTAGAATTGAATCCAAAACATATGAAACAAGAACATTATTCCTTGCACCTCAACCACTATGTTAGAAACTCGATCCAAAACACTTCCATCTCTTAGAAATTATGAATATATTAAAAAAATTGAATATAACACTAAGTAATTATCTCAGGACTGCATGCTTTAGTAGTATTAAAATTGTCAGATATTAGTCTAGCAAATGCATAGGATACATTTTCCGAAAAAAATAAGTTAAAAGTTGAATGGAATAAAAAAAAGTTTGGAAGAGGTATTTAAACCAAGTTGGAAAGGGTCCCATGAAGATATGTTTTTATAATCGTTATTTGATAACAACCACTTATCAAAAATTGCCAATCAACTCCTACAAAATTGAATGGAAAGAAATAAGACCAAAACGAGTAAAAGATAGTTTGACTCCTTGTCGATCATACCGCATCGTCTAGTAATCTTGGGTTTTAGCTAGCTTATACGTGTGTACTTCATATCTTATAAATACTATTCCAAAATATTATAAATCCCGTTTTAAATATAAGAAATCAACAAGAGAGTTCGACACCCAAATCGAGTTAAAATGGATTAAAAATTACACACTTGTATGTTTTAATTCTGATCAAGATGTGAAGTCTACATTTCCTGAAAGTCGTCAGATGGATTTCTATTAAGTGAATACATATACATACATAAATAAGACAGAAACAAGTAAAAGAAAGTTTGATATCTGAACCAAATAAAAAAAGTCTCCATTTATTGATATGTTTTCCGTATTATGATTTGACAACTAAAATTTCATGGAAATTGTCAACAAATTCGAATGAAATTGAATAGAAAAAAAAAAGTTGAAAACGAGGAAAATAAATGGTTGACATTTGAGTCGAATTAAAAAGGGTTGACTATAGAACTAGCAATAATTGAGAGGGGGGGGGGGGAGGGGTCTCGGTCACTTTTGTGAGTCTTATTTAACTCAGAGGAGCGTGTAGGGTTCGAAAGTTTCCGTGTACGCGTTTAACCGCTTTTTAGGGGTATAAGAGGTGTATAAGTTAAAATTTCATAAGTATTTTGAGATATTTGAAAATACAAACGACATTAAGCAAATAACTGAAAAGTCCCTTGAAATCAACGAAAACCAAAAAAAGTCTTGAAATCAACTAAAAACGGAAAAAATCTCTCAAAAACACCTAAAGTACTTGAAAGTCCCTCAAAGAGATGAAATTAGACTCAAAACACATCTGACAACTTTGTGAGCCTTTAATCTATTTTAAGGCACCTACTCAGCAAAAATACAAGTTCACCAATAGAAGTGTGTTACAATGAAAAGTACCAATTATTGAAGCATTCGGTACTTTTTGTACATTATAATGCCGGATTTAACTTTCCATATTATTAAAGACTAAGGTCCTGTTTGGATTGCGGAATAAAATGGATTTGAAGGGATTTAGATTTGAAATCCATTTCAATCCCATGCATGTTTGGTTTGTTGGATTGTTCGGATTTGAAATCCTAAGATTTAATTAAAATTCTTAGGAGGTGTTTGAGATTTCATAGGATTTTATGCAATTAGGTTTTAAAAGATGTTAAATGTTTTGTAATAATTGATTAATAAAAGTGTAACTTTATTATTTTATAAATTATTATAATAATGGGAATCCAATTACGTTCCAAATCCTACAAACCAAAAACACCAATTATTTCAAATCCATCCTAATCCAAAATAAAAGGCTTTATGTGGGCCATTTTGCCTAGAAGCTTATAGGGATAACCAATAACCAGATAAAATAACACGAAAATAGACAAATGACATACAAAACCACATGTGATTTTACACGAACAATGCAAAGGTTTGCGGGCGACGTGACCTACAACCTTAAGGACCAAAGTCGCGTGAATCACATGTAATTTTAATGAAAAATATTATGCGATTCGACCATTTTATTTTTCTCTTATTTGGTTACTATTCTCGTATGAGCTTAAACACCTGACTCTCTCTCTCTCTCTCTCTCCCTCGTGTGTGTGTGCGTGCGCGTGCGCGTGTGTATTTCCAACTTCCATGGATAAGAAGTAAAATTCCTGATGTAAATACATCTTTGGTTATAAATTACATAAATCACCAACACATTACACATTTAGTTACCACCGTGCAAGAAATTTTACCAGGGTTACTTATATAGGGCCAGGGTTCAGGAGAAAACCTTAAAAAAATGGAAAACTAAATAACACTCTGATAGCCTTCTTTCTAGATGGTACGCACAAATACATACCGGTAATTTGTAACATGCACACGTGCATAAAAAAACAGCTTCAATCGTTTGTATGCACATACTGATAGCCTTCCTTCTACTTGTAGGATATATACCCTTTGTTGTTCATGAATTCAGCAAAGTTAGAAGCATATAAACTTCCTTTTTGTTCCTTATACTCATCCCACCACTTCATTAAGCTGCTTCCCTTCAAGAATACATCAGGAGATAATGAGTAATTCTTGATTGCATTCAGCACATAAGTCTCAAATTGCTCCAATTTCTGGGTACGGACGTCCGAAATCCCACTAGATCCTCCATTTTTCAATTCAGCCAACAAAATCAAAGCCTCCTCCACATGTGCCCAAAAGCAAGTATCATCATTAAGGCTAGCAGCTTTATTTCTTTCACTTGGATTCAGACCCTTCTTATCTTCATTCAGCCACATCTCCAACAACTGATAATGTTTAGGTCTGTTCTCTAGATAGTCTTTGTTTCCATTTTTGTAGTATTCTGCTATGTCTAGTGGCTCAACTATCCTTCTGTATGTGTTTCCGCCATACAGCCACCGCTTACGCATCTTAACACCTTCTTTTTGCGGCATTAGATTCTTTTTTTCCACCGTTTCCTTCCAATATTGATTCAAGATACGTTGATCAGCCACAATTTCTGAATGTAACTTAATTTCATGCATCGAGCTACCTGGGTTTTTGTAGTTATCATAGTAACCCCCCTTCGATCTTCCGATATTCATCTGGTATTCCATGCATGCTAAGCTTATCTTCACTTTGTTTAGCTTCTTTGCATTGTCGTACAAAGTTTTCAATCGGTTTTTCCGCTTTGTTTCTATTTGTTCCATCTCCATTTTCTCAATCAGACCATTCAGACTATCATTCAGCACATGATGACCAACTTCACTGCACTGCAATGTGATACCTGTCCTTAATGAATTCAGCTCGAATTCACCCAATTCAGAAACCCCACGATACAATACCTTCCTTCGGATAGACTTCAAATGATTTCCGTAATCTGGGATTTCGGTATTTTCGCTAATAGATGACGTTATTGAGTGTAGAACGGTCGGGACCGATTCTTGATGTTCGAAAACCATGTACCCACCTGATTCCGTGCATAAAAGGGTGGTACCGAAAGTCTTATAGTGATTATTTGACGAGTAAAAAGTAGCAATACGATCGGTTTTTGCGATTACGTTCAAGAAACTAGATTTCCATTGTGGGCGTTCGGAGATCGCTTTTTGGAGAGATTCGTTACCAACGAGTGGGCAACCGAATGTTATGCAAATTGGTCTTTTCATACCCTTGAAATCGTCCGCTTCTTTTTCATCTATGGCGTGTTGAAGCCATAGCGTAAAAAGAATGGCGATATATCCCCCTAGAGATCGTCCGGTAACGATCAACGGCTTGAAAATAAGCTGAAAACGAATACTAAGCCAATAAGACACTATAGACAAAAAATAGTGTTTTAGTGTCTTAATATATTCCTTTATAATACTTAAATTTATAGGATCAGTAACTTGTGTGTCCAATCCTATGTATGCGTAAAAGTGTCCCTAAGAAGTTTATATGACGTTTTTGGATGTGTTAACAAGTTTTTTAAAGATAATTTTTAAAACAAAATGTCATGTTAATTAACCATTTTATCGGACACTTTTGAGAAGTGTTCTTAATTATAAAAACATCTTTTTATATATAGAACACTTGTTTTATAAGACATCTTTTTTCAAATTGTGTTATTTAAAAGGGATAACATGACACTTCAAGAATTAAAGCACTTAATTGGTAGATACCACAAACGGGAGTTATTAGAACAGATGCTACACACTGCAACAAAATTGATTTTACAGAACGTCTAAAATATGTAAAACATCCTAATAAAATATTTTATGTCTTATGTCTATAAGTCCATACCCAAAAACGTCCTATCTAAGTGCGTTACAATAGGTTTATAGGACGTTTTTGCATGTTTTAATAAGTTTTTATGACGTTTTTTAAACAAAATTGTCATTTTAGCTATTTTTATACGACATTATTTAAAAAGTGTCCTGTAAAATAGCTAATACGACACTTTATTTTAAAATTGTTCTAAAAAACTTGTTAAAAAACAGCAACATGTTACATACCTATTGCAAGACTTTTAGATAGGACGATCTATAATATAATTTGTTCTTATAAATTTAAGTTTATAAAGTATTTTTTTAAACCGTTAAGACATTCTAAGTGTCCTATAAAGTCAATTTTGTTATAGTGACAGTTGATCCAACTTTATTTCTAAATCTACTACTAAAAGAAATTAAAGATACCTGATTTTCGAGCTCTTTAAGGTCGACAAACAGACCCTCGAACAAGCCAATCGCAGCTTCGTTAATGGAAAATAACGGGTTGACTTTTGTCGAAACAAAGTCAACGACTTGGTGATCTTTTGATGATACCAAATCGAACCCCCCTTTAAGAAGTTGAGTCGTATAATCAGGCGAAGAGTTGAAAGCCAAAACTTGAAACCCAGAAAAATTCTGGTGAAGTTTATAATGAGTCGTATTAGAAGTATCCAAAATTGCCTGATAAGCATCTTCAATCAAATCTAAGCTGCCCAGAAAACCACCCATTTCGACTTCACTGTAAAACCTGCAAGTTTTTTTTGGATAAAAAGCAAAACTCCATTAAAACAGCAATATATATATATATATATATATATACAGGCTTAGGTTCAAATGTGAACTCAATTTTGGCTCTGAATGTGAGGACGAATCTCAGCCACACATCTTCGGTTATGGTGGATGCGATCATGGAGGATTGACGCGGTTCATGGAAGGGTGGAGATTATTAAAGGAGGGGAACCAGGTCAAAGCCGCCTTTATTGACCGGATAAGTGGCTGAGATTCGTCCTCACGTTCACAACCAAAAATGAGTTCACATTTGAACTTTCCTCTCTCTCTCTCTTTATATATATGTAGAGAGAGAGAGGCTCCTTCAAGTGTTAACCCAATTATTTGTGTTAACCGTGTTAACCCATCGTTCACTAAACACCATGCTCGTTCACTGGTTAACATGATGATGTTCACCAGTCAACGAGCATGCATGTATGGAATCATTCGTTCACTGATGAATCGTGAATCGTGTTTCACCAGTGAACGAGCATGGGTTAACACGGTTAACATAAATTATTGGGTTAACACTTGAAGGGGTCTCTCTATATATATATAGATTTGAGATCATGTGAGACCGAACTATTTTCGAGACCACTTTTTTACACTTGAAACTTGACAACACTTTACAGTAATTAAAACACACGAGGAAGGTTCAAATTTTTTTAACTTAACAGTATTTGGTGTGAAGTTTCAGAAGTTAAAATATGGTCTCACAGTTCTCAAAATACAGTATGGTCTCACGTAAACCAACCCTATATATATATAATCAAGAAAGTTAACATACTTGAAGCCCAATTACAAGATTGGATATTTCATCAAGATCTTGATGAAATGGGATTTAAGATCGATGAAAATGGAGCAGGTTTCTTTGGATCAAAAGCACAACTCCATTATTAAAATAGCAATATGTATATATATATATATATATATATATATAATCAAGAATTAAACTTAAGAAACTTGAAACCCATTTTACAAGATTGAATAGTTGATCAATATCATTGATCAAATGGGGTTTAAGATCCATGAAAATGGAGCTTACATATGGTTTTGCTCGTCTTCTTTCTTGATGGAACTTTTGGCCATTTTTTGTGTGTGGATGTTGAAGATGATTGAATGAAGCTTTTAAAGATTGTTTTTTGTTGTTGGTGTATAGATGTGATGATGGAAGTAATTTTATAATGAAATATATCAAATAAATTTGCAACGAAAGTTCGTGTTGATTGGTGGGTGCTCTCAAGTTTATTATCATCAATATATTATTATTATTATTATTATTATTATTATTATTATTATTATTATTATTATTATTATTTTAAGAAGGCAAAGTTTTGCATACAAGTGTGGTGAAGATCTTTATTTATTTATAACACTTTAAAATATATTTTTTTGGTATATAATCACCTAAATTCATGACCTTTACTTAATATTATTATAATAAAATTAGGTTTATAAGACGTGATATGTTTTTTAGGGATTGTTTAATTGGTTTAGTTTTCATTAACTCATGTATAAATAAAGTTGTCTATATGAATTAATCTACTTGTATAGATTAAGAAAGTTTTTGTTTGGGAAAAACTTTTCATAGACGGAAGAAGTGTGTTCTAGCTTTAATTAGGACGATGAACATGTTTTAAAAAAGAAAAAAAACTTGCTTTCTACATAAAGCTTATCCCTAGAAGTTTACTGAATAAGAAAATTTCTATATCATTAAGCCACTGCCAAACAACCATGTATATTGACCGAATAAGTTTTGAGTATCATTAACCTCATTAAGTTGTTAACAAACAATTAAGTTCTAAATGTCCTACAAGACTATACTTTATAGGACCAAATAAACACGTGTCTTAAATAGTCTTTTAGTACATTTTTGAAATAATAATCATCAAAAAATATAGGATAATTTTTTTTTAAAGTAACATAAACGTCTTATATAAAGATGTTTTTGTAAGACAGATTTCAAGAGCGTCCTACAAAAAGATTTGCTTATAAGACATTTCTCAATTTGCAAGAATGTCTAAAAAAGCTAACATGACACTTTATTTTAAAAGTGCCGTAAAAACCTATTTAAGATATCCAAAATATGTTATAAACCTAATGCAACGCTCTTACGTAGGATACATATTTGTTTGGTTTTATAAACTTGAGTCCTGTAATTTAACATCCTATAAACTCACTTTTGTTTATATTAGATCTCATAAATCTTATAAAATGCAAAGTTCTTAAAAGAAGACACCTCTTTCTATTACATTATCGATTTTGTAGGTTATATATCTCATTTTTTTTCTCTCCTATACATAACCACCATTGCATGGAAAACTAGCATTCGTCAGGAATTATAAAAGAATCACATTAAAATTAATTGTAAAGAAATGAGTCAAAACCTAAGACATTTCAACATTTGAGACAATATGGAGAGTATTCAAGGCTTTGTTCGGACTAAACCGATTAAGTACGATTATAAGACATCAGTTTTGATAAATTTAATAATCACAATTGTTGTGCACGTCTATAATTGAGGGACAGATAAGACAATTGCATTATTCCCCGGACCTCAACCATTACGCCATAAACCCAATCCAAAACACTGACGAAAGATCGTGTGAGAAGAATAGTTAAGAAAATATATGAACTCTTTATCACTTTTAATCTCATACCTATCTAGCTATAAATTACGCTTTAAAAGATAATTGATTTGGTGCATTTTGATACACCTCATTAGTGTTGACTTTCACTTTAGATTAATTAAAAGATGAAGATCTCTTTTTATGCTTCTTACTATAATTTTTTCTTCTTCACCGGAATCTAACCAACACCGAAATCTCATAATTAAGAATTATGAATATACTTAAAAAAAAACGAATATAAATAATAAGTCTAAAATAAGTACAAAAAAATTGGTGTTTAAACCAAGTTGGAAGGGGTCCCATGAAGATATGTTTTTATAATCATTATTTGATAACAAACACTTGTCAGAAATTGCCAATCAACTCCTACAAAATTGAATGGAAAGAAATAAGACCAAAACGAGTAAAAGATAGTTTGACTACTTGTCGATCATACCGCATCGTCTAGTAATCTTGGGTTTTAGCTAGCTTATATGAATTTATATGTCACATCTTATAAATGTCATTCAGAAATTATATAAATTCCGTTTTAAATATAATGAAATCAGTAAGAAAGTTCAGAGACCCAAGTCGAGTTAAAATGCATTAAAAATTACACACTTGTATACTTTATGATCAAGATATGAAGTCTATATTTCCTGGAAACCGTTTGATGGATTTCTATTAAGTTAAATATATACAGAAATAAGACATGGACAAGTAAAAGAAAGTTCGATATCTGAACCAAATAAAAGAAGGCCCCATGTATTGATATGTTTTCCGTGTTATGATTTGACAACTAAATTTCATGGAAGTTGTCAACGAATTCTAATGAGGTTTAATGGGAAAAAATAAGTTGAAAACGAGTAAAAAAATGGTTGACATTTGAGTCGAATTAAAAAGGGTCAATTATAGAAACAACAATAATTGAGGGGAGGGGATTAGGGGGGTCCATCACTTGGAGGAGCGTGTAGAGGTTTAGAAGCTTTTGTGTACCTAGCCTGTTTAACCGATTTTTATAAATAGGAATAGAATTATTTTAGTTGTATACAAGGTGTATACGTTAAATTTTGAGAAGTGCTTCCAGATATTAGAAAATATAATGAACATTAAGCAAGTAATTGAAAAGTCTCTTGAAATCAACAAAAACCCTGAAAAAATCTCAAAAACAATAAAAAAAAACTGAATCAAATACAAATAAAAGTCCCTCAAAGAAATGGAATTCGGCTCATTACACATGAAACAACTTTGTAAGTCATACCATAAGGTATAAGTTCTCCGCTAGAAGTGTGTTACAACGAAAAGTACAATTATTGAAGCATGTAGTACCTTTTGTACATTATAATGGGAAAGTCGGAAAATCGAGAAAATGAGAAGGCTCACAAAAAAGTAGGTAGATCCCTCAAAACCAATAAGATGTTGTCATTCATACCCTTTTCATTCATGTCTTATTTATTTGTTACTCCCTACTTATACATACCCTTATAATTTATACTCCATACTCACAATACAAGGGGTGTGAATAGAATATCCCAGATAATAACCTCAAAAATTCAATTATTTTAAAATCAGGATGTTTGGTTGGTTTTCTGTTAAGTCTAGATAAAGATGCCTGTGTAGATTAATATTTTTGTATACACCAGGAAAGTTTTGTTTGGAAAAGGTTTATAGATGAAATGAGCGTGTTTTTTAATTGAGAGAGAGATGTTTAGAAAAAACTTGGTTTCTACATAAAGCTCCTTTTAGAAGCTTAATGAATAAGCCATGTATAGTTGACCAGATAAGTTACGAGTCTAATTAAGCCCATCAAGTTACTAACAAACAGGTTCTTACTCTTATTATTCTTCTTTTATAAAATAACTAACATTTATACGGATATGCTAAAAAGATGGAACCCGTAAAAAATAACTGAGTTTGTAAAGTCATTTTGCAAACATGGTGACTATTTTTAGTTTTCGATTTTGTCAAATTTCAAGTTTTTAAACGTCTATACTTGTACATTTGATCGTCAAAAAAAACTATATAAATTATAATTTTATTATATTTGGTGCATAATCAAAATATATATATATATATATATATATATGTATATATATAAAGGTAGATGTGGCTTTGAATATTAATGATAAACCAATATGGACATTTTTCTTTTATCTTATAATTTTGAGTTTTTTTAAATAAAATGAATCATAAAATGGGATCATTGATTTCCAAATAACTTTTCATTTTTCTTCAAAATTTTATTGCATTCTAATTTTTTATACAAATTATGAACTTTTATAGTTTTTGTATTATAATTTTTTTAGCAAACTAACAATCAATATATATATATATATATATATAAAGGAAGATGTGGCTTTGAAAATTAATGAGAGACCAATATGGACATTTTTCTTTTATCTTATAATTTTGAGTTTTTTTTAAATAAAATTAATCATAAAATGACATTTTCATTTTTTTTCAAAATTTTATTGCATTCTAATTTTTTATACAAATTATGGACTTTCATAATTTTTGTATTATAATTTTTTTAGTAAACTAACAATATTTGTAAATCAATAATAATTTTTATAAAAATTATTGTATTTTACGGTTCATAATTTTTGTATTCTAATTTTTTTAGTAAACTAACAATCAATATATCAATATATATATACATATATATATATATATAAAGGAAGATGTGTCTTTGAGGATTAATGAGATACCAATATTGGCATTTTTCTTTTTTCTTATAATTTTGAGTTTTTTTTAAATAAAGGGTATCATTAAATGCCATCATTAATTTTCAAAAACCTTTTCATATTATTCATTAAATTTTATTACATTCTAATTTTTTATACAAATTATGAACTTTCATAATTTTTGTGTTATAAATAAACTAACAATCAATCAATATATATATATATATATATATATATAAAGTAACATGTGGCTTTGAGAATTAATGAGAGACCAATATAGGCTTTTTTCTTTTTTCTTATAATTTTGAGTTTTTTTAAATAAAATGTATTATTAAATGTCATCATTAATTTTCAAAAAACTTTTCATTTTTCTTCATTAAATTTTATTGCATTCTAATTTTTTATACAAATTATGAAATTTCATAATTTTTGTATTATAATTTTTTTAGTAAACTAACAATATTTATAAATCAATAATAATATTTATAAAAATTATTGTATTTTACGGTTCATAATTTTTGTATTTTATTTTTTTTAGTAACTAACAATCAATATATATATATATATATATATATAAAGAAGGATGTGCCTTTGAAAATTAATGAGAGAACAATATGGACATTTTTCTTTTTTCTTATAATTTTGATTTATTTTTAAATAAAATGTATCATTAAATGTCATCATTAATTTACAAAAAAAAATTCATTTTTATTCATTAAATTTTATTGCATCCTAAATTTTTATACAAATTATAAACTTTCATAATTTTTGTATTATGATTTTTTTAATAAACCAACAATCAATATATATATATATATATATATATAAAGAAAAAGATTTGGCTTTGAGGATTAATAAGATACCAATATGGGTATTTTTCTTTTTTCTTATGATTTTGAGTTTTTTATATAAAATGTATCATTAAATGTCATCATTAATTTCCAAAAAACTTTTCCTTTTTATTCATTAAACTTTATTGAATTCTAAATTTTTATACAAATTATGAACTTTCATAATTTTTGTATTATAATTTTTTTAGTAACTAACAATATTTATAAATCAATAATCATTTTTATAAAAATTATTGTATTTTACGGTTCTTAATTTTTGTATTCTAATTTTTTTTAGTAACTAACAATCAATATATCAATATATATATATATAAAGGAAGATGTGGCTTTGAAAATTAATGAGAGACCAATATGAGCATTTTTCTTTTTTGTTATAATCTTGAGTTTTTTTTTAAATAAAATGTATCATTAAATGCAATCATTAATTTACAAAAAACTTTTCATTTTTCTACATTAAATTTTATTGCATTCTAACTTTTTATACAAATTATGAAGTTTCATAATTTTTGTATTATCATTAGTAAACTAAAAATATTTATAAATCAATAAAAATATTTATAAAAATTATTGTATTTCACGGTTCATAATTATTATATTCTAATTTTTTTAGTAACTAACAATCAATAAATATGTAAAGAAAGACGTGGCTTTGAAGATTAAGAGAGACCAATATGGACATTTTTTTTTATTTATAATTTTGATTTATTTTAAAATAAAATGTATCATTAAATGATATCATTAATTTCCAAAAAAACTTTTCATTTTTCTTCATTAAATTTTATTGCATTATAAACTTTTATATAAATTATGAACTTTCATAATTTTTGTATTATAATTTTTTAGTAAACTAACAATATTTATAAATCAATAATAATTTAAAAAAAAAATCTATTTTATGGTTCATAATTTTTTTATTCTAATTTTTTTAGTAAACTAACAATATTTATAAATAAATAACAAATTTATAAATATTATTGTATTTTAAAGTTCATAATTTTTGTATTCTAATTTTTTTTAATAAATTAACAATACAACATATTTTTTAATTTATTTTCTATTTTCTTAATAAGCTAACATCAATCAATATGTATATATAAAGAAAGATGTGGTTTTGAATATTAATGAGAGAACAATATGTGCATTTTTCTTTTTTTCTTATAACTTGAGTGTTTTTTTTATAAATAAAATGTATCATTTAATGTCATCATTAATTTCCAAAAAACTTTCAATTTTTCTTCATTAAATTTTATTGCATTCTAATTTTTTATACAAATTATGAACTTTCATAATTTTTGTATTATAATTTTTTTTAATAAACTAACAATATTTATAAATCAATAACAAATTTATAAATATTATTGTATTTTATGGTTCATAATTTTGGTATTTCTAAATTTTATTTAGTAAATTAACAACAGAACATATTTTTTAATTTATTTTCTATTTTCTTAATAAGCTAACATCAATCAATATATATATATATATATATATATAAAATAAGATGTGGCTTTGATGATTAACTAGAACCAATATGAACATTTTTCTTTTATCTTATAATTTTGAGTTTTTTTTAAATAAAATGTTTCATTTTTCTTTATTAAATTTTATTGCATTCTAAATTTTTATACAAATTATGAACTTTCATAATTTTTGTATTATAATTTTTTTAGTAAACTAACAATATTTATAAATCAATAATAATTTTTATAAAAATTATTGTATTTTACGGTTCATAATTTTTGTATTCTAATTTTTTTTAGTAACTAACAATCAATATATCAATATATATATATATGTATATAAAGGAAGATGTGGCTTTAAAGATTAATGAGAGACTAATATGAGCATTTTTCTTTATTCTTATAATCTGGAGTTTTTTTTAAATAAAATGTATCATTAAATGACATCATTAATTTCCAAATAACTTTTCATTTTTCTTCATTCTATTTTATTGCATTCTAACTTTTTATACAAATTATGAACTTTCATAATTTTTTTATTGTAATTTTTTTTTGTAAACTAACACCAATATATATATGTATATATATATATATATGTATATATATATAAAGGAAGATGTGGCTTTGAAAATTAATGAGAGAGCAATATGGGTGTTTTTCTTTTATTTAACAATTTTGAGTTTTTTTTAAATAAAATGTATCATTAAATGCCATCATTAATTTCCAAAAACTTTTCATTTTTCTTCATTAATATTTATTGCATTCTAATTTTTTATACAAATTATGAACTTTCATAATTTTTGTATGGGTTCTATTATTTACAGTCCTTCAAGGGTGTAATTTGCATCGGTAATTGTAATTTTAACTTATTTATGTTAAAATTAATTAATTTTGTTAAAAACAAGGTAAACTTTAAAAAGGTATGGCAGTAATTGATAATCATTAATTTTGAAAATCTCTTTGGAGAACTCAAAGTTAATTTTTAATAGATTTTTTTTTTCTAAAATTTAAACATCAAGTTTATAATTTATCAGTCCAATATATTTATAAAGATTAATATATTTTTTTTATAAAAATTTAAATAAACTCATAATCTATAATATATATATATATATAATAATGAATTTTAAATTTTATTTTTAACATATTATTCTATTTAATTTTTTTATTATCTTGTTTGTGTTAATTAACATATTATATTAATATAATTCGTTTTAATTATATTATGAAATTTTATAATCACTATTTTTAAGATGACATTGATTTAGTTATCATATTTTTAGACATTTTATATTTTTTGCTGACTTATCAACTAAGTTATTTCGGTTATCTTTTATATAATTTATTCTAGTATTTATTTAAAATAACATACTTGTGTAAAGGATCATAATCATTAAAGTTAAAAATATAATTTTGTAAGCTTTATATATTTAAATAAAAGTAATAATATAGATATTTAAAAAAATAAAAATAATGTAATTTAAAAAATATATATAATCAAATAATTATTGATAATATAAAATATAAATAATTTATACATAATTAAATAATTATTATTAAAAATATAATGATAAAATAAAATGATTAATTAACTAATGATTGGATAATATGAGGTGGGGGTAGGGTAGGATCGGGTGGGGTGGGGTGGGGTGTATTTAAGAAAATGGGAGTGCATTTAAGAAAACCCTTTTTGTATTTTAATTTTTTTAGTAAACTAACAATATTTATAAATGAATAATAATTTTATAAAAATTATTGTATTTTATTGTTCATAATTTTTGTATTCTAATTTTTTTTAGTAAACAAACAATCACTATATCAATATATATATATAAAAGAAGACGTGGCTTTGAGGATTAATGAGAGACCAATATGGCATTTTTCTTTTTTTCTTATAATTTTGAGTTTTTTTTAAATAAAATGTATCATTAATTTCCAAAAAACTTTTCATTTTTATTCATTAATATTTATTGCATTCTAATTTTTTATACAAATTATGAACTTTCATAATTTTTGTATTATAATTTATTTAGTAAACTAACAATATTTATAAATCAATAATAATTTTTATAAAAATTATTGTATTTTACGGTTCATAATTTTTGTATTCTAATTTTTTTTATAAAGGAAGATGTGCCTTTGAGGATTTATGAGAGACCAATATGGGCATTTTTCTTTTTTCTTATAATTTTTAGTTTTTTTAAGTAAAATGTATCATTAAATGTCATCATTAATTTCCAATTTTTTTTCATTTTTCTTCATTAATTTTATTGCATTCTAATTTTTTATAGGGGTGTTCATCCAAACCGCCAAACCGCACAAACCGCCCACACCGCACCGCAAAGTTCGGTTTAGAGATTTCACGGTGCGGTTTGCGGTTTGCATTTTTACCAAACCGCACTATGCGGTGCGGTTTGCATTTTTACCAAACCGCACTATGCGGTGCGGTTTGCGGTTTTAATTTATCAAACCGCGTTCAAACTGCACCGCACCGCATACTTTGTAGATTTTTTCATTTTATATATAACACATGTATATATACAACAATTTATTATTTATGTAATATTTTTAGACTTTGTGTTTTGAACTTTGAGTTTGATCCAATATGGCAATTGCTAATATTAATAAGTGACTCGGATGCGTCAAAACCCACACGTCCGATTTAGTTTGAAGTTTACTATTTTTACTTCTTATACTATTTTTAATCATGCAACATAAATTTAGTAATTGGATGTATTAAAACTCTTTATTTTTTCGACCATGGTCACTTTATTGTTTATTTTATAATGTACTTTTAAACTTATAAATATTTGATTTTAGTCGTAAAATGCGATAGATACAAGCCGCATAAACCAAATGTGGTGCGGTTTGGTGCGGTTTGAGATTTATGCGGTGCAATTTGCGGTTTAAGAAAATGCTCAAACTGCATATGCGGTGCGGTTTGTGGTTTAGCCTCAAACCGCACCAAACCGCACCAAACCGCACCGCAAACACCCCTAATTTTTTGTACAAATTATGAACTTTCATAATTTTTGTATTATAATTTTTTAGTAAACTAACAATATTTATAAATCAATAATAATTTTTATAAATATTATTGTATTTTAAGGTTCATAATTTTTGTATTCTAATTTTTTTAGTAACTAATAATCAATATATATATATATATATATATATATATATATATAAAGAAAGACGTGGCTTTGAAGATTAATGAGAAACCAATATGTGCATTTTTCTTTTTTCTTATAATTTTAATTTATTTTTAAATAAAATGTATAATTAAATGTCATCATTAATTTCCAAAAAAAAAATTCACTTTTCTTCATTATATTTTATTACATTCTAATTTTTTATACATATTATGAACTTTCATAATTTTTGTATTATAATTTTTTAGTAAATTAACAATATTTATAAATAAATAATAATTTTATAAATATTATAGTATTTACAGTTCATAACTTTTGTATTCTAATTTTTTTTAGTAACCTAACAATATTTATAAATCAACATTAATTTTTATAAAAATTATTGTATTTTACGGTTTATAATTTTTGTATTATAGTTTTATTTGTAAACCAACAATAGAACATATTTTTTAACTTATTTTCTCTTTTCTTAATAAACTAACATATATATATATATAGGAAGATGTGGCTTTGAAGATTAATGAAAGATCAATATGGGCGTTTTTCTTTTATCTTACAATTTTGAGTTTTTTTAAATAAAATGTATCATTAAATGCTATAATTAATTTCCAAAAAACTTTCAATTTTTCTTCATAAATATTTATTGCATTCTAATTTTTTATACAAATTATGAACTTTCATAATTTTTGTATTATAATTTTTTTTGTAAACTAACATCAATATATATATATATATATATATGTAGAGGAAGGTTCAAATGAGAACTTTGCATTTTTAAAGGAACAAAGGGACAATTGTGGATCACATATGATGTGGGTCCCACATAATATTAAATCATTTATGATTTAATATTAAATCATAAATGATTTAATATTAAATCATAAATGATTTAATATTATGTGGGACCCACATCATATGTGGTCCCAAATGAGTTCCTTTGTTCATTTAAATTGGTAGTGTTCTCGTATGATCCTTCCCCTATATATGTATATGTATATATATAAAGTAATATGTGGCTTTGATGATTAATGAGAGACCAATATGGGTGTTTTTCTTTTATCTTACAATTTTGAGTTTTTTTTAAATAAAATGTATCACTAAATGTCATCATTAATTTCCAAAAAACTTTTCATTTTTCTTCATTAATATTTATTGCATTCTAATTTTTTATATAAATTATGAACTTTCATAATTTTTGTATTATAATTTTTTTTTAGTAAACTAACAATATTTATAAATCAATAATAATTTTATAAAAATTATTGTATTTTACGGTTTATAATTTTTGTATTCTAATTTTTTTAGTAACTAATAATCAATATATCTATATATATATAAAGGAAAACGTGGCTTTGAGGATTAATGAGAAACCAATATGTTCATTTTTATTTTTTCTTATAATTTTAAATAAAATGTATTATTAAATGCCATCATTAATTTCCAAAAAAAATTCATTTTTCTTCATTATATTTTATTACATTCTAATTTTTTATACAAATTATTAAATGACATTATTAATTTCCAAAAAAAATTCATTTTTCTTCTATAAATTTTATTGCATTCTAATTTTTTATACAAATTATGAAAATTTCATAATTTCTGTATTATAATCTTTTTTAGTAAACTAACAATATTTATAGATCAATAATAATTTTTATAAAAATTATTGAATTTTACGGTTCATAAATTTTATCTTCTAATTTTTTTTATGTAACTAACAATCAATATATCTATATATATAAAAAAGAATATGTGGCTTTGAGAATTAATGAGAGACCAAAATGGGCATTTTTTTTTCTTATAATTATGAGTTTTTTTAAATAAAATGTATTATTAAATGCCATCATTAATTTCCTAAAAAAATTCATTTTTCTTCATTAAATTTTATTGCATTCTAATTTTTTATACAAATTATGAATTTTCATAATATTTGTATTATAATTTTTTTTAGTAAATTAACAATATTTATAAATCAATAATAATTTTTATAAAAATTATTGTATTTTACGGTTCATAATTTTTGTATTCTAATTTTTTTTACTAAACTAACAATCAATATATCAATATATATATATATATATATATAAAGAAAGATGTGGCTTTGAATATTAATGAGAGACCAATATCGTATTTTTCTTTTTTCTTATAATTTCGAGTTTTTTTTAAATAAAATGTATCGTTAAATGCCATCATTAATTTCCAAAAAACTTTTCATTTTTCTTCATTAAATTTTATTGCATTCTAATGTTTTATACAAATTATGAACTTTCATAATTTTTGTATTATAATTTTTTTATTAAACTAACAATATTTATAAATCAATAATATTTTTTATAAAAATTATTGTAATTTACGGTTCAAAATTTTCTATTCTAATTTTTTTAGTAAACTAACAATCAATATATCAATATATATATATATATATATATATATATATAAAGGAAGACGTGGTTTTGAGGATTAATGATAGATCAATATGGGCATTTTTCATTTTTTTAGAATTTTGATTTATTTTTAAATAAAATGTATCATTAAATGCCATTATTAATTTACAAAAACCTTTTCATATTTATTTATTAAATTTTATTGCATTCTAATTTTTTATACAAATTATTAACTTTCATAATTTTTGTTTTATAATTTTTTAATAAACTTACAATCAATATATATATATATATATAAAGGAAGATGTGGCTTTGAGAATTAATAAAAGGCCATTATGGGAATTTTTCTTTTTTCTTATAATCTTGAGTTTTTTTAAATAAAATGTATCATTAAATGACATTATTAATTTCCAAAAAAAATTAATTTTTGTTCATTAAATTTTATTGCATTCTAATGTTTTATACAAGTTATGAACTTTCATAATTTTTGTATTATAATCTTTTTAGTAAACTAACAATATTTATAAATCAATAATAATTTTTATAAAAATTATTGTATTTTACGGTTCTTAATTTTTTTATTTTTATTTTTTTTAGTAAACTAGCAATCAATATACTTATATATATATATATAAATGAATATGTGGCTTTGAGGATTAATGAAAGACCAAAATGGGCATTTTTCTTTTTTCTTATAATTTTGAGTATATTTTAAATAAAATGTATTCTTAAATGCCATCATTAATTTCCAAATAAAAATTCATTTTTCTTCTATAAATTTTATTGCATTCTAATTTTTTATACAAATTATGAAAATTTCATAATTTCTGTATTATAATCTTTTTTAGTAAACTAACAATATTTATAAATCAATAATAATTTTTATAAAAATTATTGAATTTTACGGTTCATAAATTTTATCTTCTAATTTTTTTATGTAACTAACAATCAATATATCTATATATATAAAAAAGAATATGTGGCTTTGAGAATTAATGAGAGACCAAAATGAGCATTTTTCTTTTTTCTTATAATTATGAGTTTTTTTAAATAAAATGTATTGTTAAATGCCATTATTAATTTCCTAAAAAAATTCATTTTTCTTCATTAAATTTTATTGCATTCTAATTTTTTATACAAATTATGAACTTTCATAATATTTGTATTCTAATTTTTTTTAGTAACTAACAATCAATATATCAATATATATATATATATATATAAAGAAAGATGTGGCTTTGAAGATTAATGAGAGACCAATATCGTATTTTTCTTTTTTCTTATAATTTCGAGTTTTTTTAAATAAAATGTATCGTTAAATGTCATCATTAATTTCCAAAAAACTTTTCATTTTTCTTCATTAAATTTTATTGCATTCTAATGTTTTATACAAATTATGAACTTTCATAATTTTTGTATTATAATTTTTTTATTAAACTAACAATATTTATAAATCAATAATATTTTTTATAAAAATTATTGTAATTTACGGTTCAAAATTTTCTATTCTAATTTTTTTAGTAAACTAACAATCAATATATCAATATATATATATATATATAAAGGAAGACGTGGTTTTGAGGATTAATGATAAATCAATATGGGCATTTTTCGTTTTTTTAGAATTTTGATTTATTTTTAAATAAAATGTATCATTAAATGCCATTATTAATTTACAAAAACCTTTTCATATTTATTTATTAAATTTTATTGCATTCTAATTTTTTATACAAATTATTAACTTTCATAATTTTTGTTTTATAATTTTTTAATAAACTTAAAATCAATATATATATATATATATAAAGGAAGATGTAGCTTTGAGAATTAATAAAAGACCATTATGGGAATTTTTCTTTTTTCTTATAATTTTGAGTTTTTTTAAATAAAATGTATCATTAAATGACATTATTAATTTCCAAAAAAAATTCATTTTTCTTCATTAAATTTTATTGCATTCTAATGTTTTATACAAGTTATGAACTTTCATAATTTTTGTATTATAATCTTTTTAGTAAATTAACAATATTTATAAATCAATAATAATTTTTATAAAAATTATTGTATTTTACGGTTCTTAATTTTTTTTTTAATTTTTTTAGTAAACTAGCAATCAATATACTTATATATATATATATATATATAAATGAATATGTGGCTTTGAGGATTAATGAAAGACCAAAATGGGCATTTTTCTTTTTTCTTATAATTTTGAGTATATTTTAAATAAAATGTATTCTTAAATGCCATCATTAATTTCCAAATAAAAATTTATTTTTCTTCTATAAATTTTATTGCATTCTAATTTTTTATACAAATTATGAAAATTTCATAATTTCTGTATTATAATCTTTTTTAATAAACTAACAATATTTATAAATCAATAATAATTTTTATAAAAATTATTGAATTTTACGGTTCATAAATTTTATCTTCTAATTTTTTTATGTAACTAACAATCAATATATCTATATATATAAAAAAGAATATGTGGCTTTGAGAATTAATGAGAGACCAAAATGGGCATTTTGTTTTTTCTTATAATTATGAGTTTTTTTAAATAAAATGTATTATTAAATGTCATCATTAATTTCCTAAAAAAATTCATTTTTCTTCATTAAATTTTATTGCATTCTAATTTTTTATACAAATTATGAACTTTCATAATATTTGTATTATAATTTTTTTTAGTAAATTAACAATATTTATAAATCAATAATAATTTTTATAAAAATTATTGTATTTTACGGTTCATAATTTTTGTATTCTAATTTTTTTTAGTAAACTAACAATCAATATATCAATATATATATTTATATATATATATAAAGAAAGATGTGGCTTTAAAGATTAATGAGAGACCAATATCGTATTTTTCTTTTTTCTTATAATTAAATGTCATCATTAATTTTCAAAAAACTTTTCATTTTTCTTCATTAAATTTTATTGCATTCTAATGTTTTATACAAATTATGAACTTTCATAATTTTTGTATTATAATTTTTTTATTAAACTAACAATATTTATAAATCAATAATATTTTTTAGAAAAATTATTGTAATTTACGGTTCATAATTTTCTATTCTAATTTTTTTAGTAAACTAACAATCAATATATCAATATATATAGATATATATATATATATATATATATAAAAAGGAAGACGTGGTTTTGAGGATTAATGAAAGATCAATATGGGCATTTTTCATTTTTTTAGAATTTTGATTTATTTTTAAATAAAATGTATCATTAAATGCCATTATTAATTTACAAAAACCTTTTCATATTTATTTATTAAATTTTATTGCATTCTAATTTTTTATACAGATTATTAACTTTCATAATTTTTGTTTTATAATTTTTTAATAAACTTACAATCAATATATACATATATATATATATAAAGGAAGATGTGGCTTTGAGAATTAATAAAAGACCATTATGGGAATTTTTCTTTTTTCTTATAATTTTGAGTGTTTTTAAATAAAATGTATCATTAAATGACATTATTAATTTCCAAAAAAAATTCATTTTTCTTCATTAAATTTTATTGCATTCTATTGTTTTATACAAGTTATGAACTTTCATAATTTTTGTATTATAATTTTTTTAGTAAACTAACAATATTTATAAATCAATAATAATTTTTATTACGGTTCATAATTTTTTATTTTAATTTTTTTAGTAAACTAACAATCAATATATATATATATATATAAAGGAAGACGTGGTCTTGAGGATTAATGATAGATCAATATGGGCATTTTTCATTTTTTTATAATTTTTATTTATTTTTAAATAAAATGTATCATTAAATGCCATCATTAATTTCCAAAAAACTTTTCATATTTATTTATTAAATTTTATTGCATTCTAATTTTTATACAAATTATTAACTTTCATAATTTTTGTATTTTATTTTTTTTAACAAACTAACAATGAATATATATCTATACTACATTAATAACTGTAGATCCCAGTAAATCAGGTAACGGTGTAATATTCAATAAGAACACGAAGAACACTATGAATATATTGATGAAGATCCGATGTCGGATATCTCACTTGTATTGAATATCGGTTACAATGATATTATCTAATAAGTTCTCTCTTAATTAACGTGTTCTCTTTTACTCTCTTTCTAAAGCTAGCCTTAACCCTCTATTTATATGATATGACATTTACCACAATAAGGAAACTAATAAGTTAGGCATTATCAACTTGCCTTTTACAAGATAATTATACTTTCCTTATATTAAACTTTTTGACTTAGTTTGACTTAACAGTTTAGCCCTTCATGTCTTCAATATTTGTGATCTCGGGTATAATCTTTTCAGACCTAACAATCTCCCCCTTTGTATTCGAGATTACAATTTAGCAAATCAGCACTCTTCTTTTGAAGATCATGAAACTTTTGTCAACAAATCTTTCTTCTTGATTCTTTTACTTCCCCTACGAAAATGATATCTTGTAAGCTCCGTAACTCACCCTTAACATTAGCATGAAAAGAAAATCGAAGGAGCCGCGATGTCGTAGGGTATAAAACTTGTCGGGTCAAAAAGCATGTCGGGTTAGGTGATGTCGATAAAAAAAATCTCGGGCCAAGTAGATTTGACAAGAATTGATGTCGGACCAAGATGAGTCAATGAAAATTTATGTCGGGTCTTAAGCACTCGATAAATTTTCAACACAAGATGATCTCGGGTCAAGTTGAATCGATGAAAATTTATGTCGGGTCTTAAGCACTCGATAATTTTATCTTCAACAGTCGACAAAATCATTTTACTTCAAAAATCAAGTAAGGAAACTCGACAAAACCAGTATTCAACAAATCAGCATTTGTCATCTTCCTTTTCTCATGTCGTGTCTTTGATATAATTTTTCTCCCCCTCAGAATGGTAAGGAGAATCTGAATCATTATGAACAATCAAAGACAATAATGGCGAAAATGATCAAATGTAAATATGGAATATCGGGTAATGGGCTAACAGACAGAATCACATGTAGCAACTGTTATCACTTAATCAAAAATAAATTTTAATTAAGTGGCCTATATTCAGTGTTGGCAGCGGGTTGGCACTGATAGGACTTCCAGTTATCACAGAAGTAAGTTATAAAACTAACTTCTCAAACTGTTCCGGCATAAATACAAAGATATGCAATGTGAATCACAAAGACTCGTGCAATGTGTAGAAAAAATATTTGTATCTATTTCGGCTCAAAGTTAGACTCGATGTGCACAGAATATGAAGTTTAAAGACCAGAGGTGTGTCTTCCCTTTTCAATATCTTAATCTTCCGAGTGAAGAAAAGATAGCAGATATGCTCATTCTCCGTGATATATGAAACAAATATCTTTTGTGAGATACTTGAGTAGCTGGGTGGGGTGACACAAGTTATTGACATTGGGTCCATGTCTATTTTCAATATTCATCTCCAAAGAATTGAGAATGAATAGATTGTGTGGCTACCCGGATAACTGTTTAGGTTTGGTAAAGACCAAATATTTTCTTCTAAGTCTTGTCACACTCTCACATTCACAAGCACTCCAATTTATACCCTTTCAAAATATATCTAACCTAGGGATGTGTTTCATGGGTAGGTCCTTCCGGCTTTGGATTGACCATTGAAACTTCTAATTCCTAACACACAAAGAGTTAAAACATTAAAGTCCGAGTTCTGAACTGAAGTATTCAGAAGTCATAATTCAATGTAAAACGGGTTAAGAGCAGGTCCATAGCTGAGATACTATGAAGCTAAACAATAATTATTATTTTTTTTGTAAAAATGTGGTTCTTCCCTTAAATGTAGCATAGCCTTTTGAAAGATTGTCATGTGATGTGAATATTCTGAATTTGGAACACACATGACATACCTACAAAACAGATTAAAAAGATTTTGGTACCCAAGCTTTGTTGGGTCCTCGGAGGTTAACTTTAGATGCAATAAATGGGGAAGTGGGGATACTGTAAGTACCATACCATTTATGAAATTTTGATTGACAAAATCATTTGTTCCACATGTAGAACAACAAATCTTTGTGGCACTTAGACTAATTAGCTGATTGATTGATTTGACAAAATAAGGCAAATTAGTCTTGGAAACAAATGATCTTGTATCAACTACAAGAGATGTATGTGACATGTTTCCAACACTATCATCTGTAGCTGATTCCGTCTTCCAAACCATTCTAAACTTTTTTAAAATTATCGGAATTAGCAACAAAATCATTGTGAAACCATTAGAATTATGAGTTCGAGAATTTGAAGAATCGGATGATTTGGAGCTGTGAGAATAACCATTTGATTTAATACTTGAACAACAGTTATTCTTACAGATAGGAGAAAGAGAAGTTTGCTTTGAACTTGAGGTAGAATCAGAATCATGAGGTAAAATCAAAATTTCAAGATTATCTAACTCCGTATTTAAATGTTGGGGAGTAAGATGTTTGACTGATTCTGAATTCTTTTGTTTATGTTTTGAAAGTTCGTTTTCAAGTTCTTTGATTTTGTAGGATAAATCATCTCTTTCTTTTGTGACCAAATCATATTTATTTTTAAGTTCAGATCTCAAATTCTTTTCAGTTACAAGGGTTGTTTCTAAAACAGATAATTTGTTTGAATTTTTGTCAAGTTCTTTGTCAAAATCTTTTTCCAGATTTTTGCTTTTAGCAATGATCAAACTACATTTTTGAAAATTCGTTTTCTCAGTCTTAAACGCATTTCTTTCATCTCTCAAAAGTTTCTCAAGATCAGAAATTTGTTTTGAAAACTCCAGACTTTTTGTTTCAGAAGATTTTCTCTCTAAAATCACAATTTGCTCAAAATCAGACACTTGTTTAGAAAAGTTTTGAATGGTTAGTTCACAAGTTTTAATTTCGCTCAATCTCAAACTTATGTTTTTCATCAGAAGTTAAAATCCTTTCTTTCTCACATTCCAGAAATTCAGTTAATTTTCTTTTAAGAACCACACTATACGTCTCATGATCTATAGATTTTTCTAACTCAGAAATTTTGTTTTTCAGATCAAAATTTATTTTTATCAACTTAAGATTTTCCTTTTTGCAAACTTCTTCATAAAATGCATGATATGTATTCCTAGTATGCTCGGTGAGTTGTTCCTCCAAAAATTCATTTTGATTTTGCAAAACTTTTCTTGATTCTTCTGAGTTATTAAATTTAGATTTGAGAGTGACATGTTCTCTTAAAAGTTCATCCAACACTTGCATGTTGTTTGTGTGTCTGGTTTCAAGTTGAGAGATTTTTGCATTTAGCTCAGAGATTTGGTTTTGAGAACTCATCGTGAAAGCACGGTTACCTGATAAAGTGATCTCGATCGGTGAGTTTTGAAAATTTTCTGGGTGTTCTTTCAAAAGATAGAAGGTTTTCTCGAGTGATGAAGGGCCGAGAAGAATTTTTCTCGGGTGATGAAGGATCGACAAAAAATTTTGTCGAGTGGTATGGGCTCGATAAGAAGATTTCTCGGGTGTATGTGACTCGATGAAAAAAATTTGTCGGGTGAAGGGGACTCGATAAAAACTTTCTATGAATAAATTGAGTCGATAAACAGAAGTTATCGACCAGAAAAGACTAGATAACTAAAGTTTCTCGATTGTATAAAGACTCGACAAAAAATATTCTTTTGAAAAAAAAACGGATCAATAACAATTTCTATCGATTACTGTTGACTCGATAATAGAATTTTTTTTTTCGATTGATAAGGACTCGATAACAATTTAATGATGTTTAATCTGAATTTTCTTTAACTGATAAACCAGAAAACAAGAACAAAGGGTTCTTGACTAAAAAGAACAAGTCTTTTTATGGACAAGAATGTCTAAGTTCTCGAGTTTCTTATTCGTTCAATTACAAAAAAATATCAAGATTACGAGAGTTTATGATTTTACTAGGGAATTCTTTAGTAAGAAAAGCTGCAGGAGTCACAAGTTTTTGAGTTTTCTTATGTAAAGTGATTCAAAAGTAAATAAAATAAACTAAAGTAATTTTAACTAAACAGATTAAATATTGTATATGAGAGTTGATAAAAAATCAAGATTTCAGCAGTGAATCGATAAAAGTTCAATAACCAGTAGTGAGATTCGATAAAAATTCAATAAACAGAAGAAGATTTAAATCGAGAAAAGCACAGAAACAATGAATCGATAAACACACACAAACACATATAATGATTGATGAATTTTTTTTTACCAGATATGAGTGACTCGATAAAAAGCAGTTTGAAGTTTTGTCGGGTAAAGCATGAATACGAGGGAATCGACAAAAACTCAAAGAACATAAAAAATCGCAGAAATCGAGAAAAATACCTTCTGTTTCGTGGGTATCCTCAGAAAGTCGTAAAAACTCTGATCGTAGGCTCTGATACCACTTGTAGATCCCAGTAAATCAGGTAACGGTGTAATATTCAATAAGAACACGAAGAACACTATTAATATATTGATGAAGATCCGATATTGGATATCTCACTTGTATTGAATATCGGTTACAATGATATTATCTAATAAGCTCTCTCTTAATGATATGAATTAACGTGTTTTCTTCTACTCTCTTTCTAAAGCTAGCCTTAACCCTCTATTTATATGATATGACATTTACCACAATAAGAAAACTAATAAGTTAGGCATTATCAACTTGCCTTTTACAAGATAATTATCATTTCCTTATATTAAACCTTCCTAATTTTGACTTAGTTTGACTTTACAGTTTAGCCCTTCATGTCTTCAATATTTGTGATCTCGGATACAATCTTTTCAGACCTAACAATTAATTTCCAAAAAACTTTTCATATTTATTTATTAAATTTTATTGCATTCTAATTTTTTATACAAATTATTAACTTTCAAAATTTTTGTATTTTATTTTTTTAATAAACTAACAATGAATATATATATATATATATATCTATACTACATTAATAACCATCTGAGAAAAAAGTCTTAAAGACAAGTCTTTAAGCATATGGTACAACCTGATAAAGCACAAAATTTAAAAAACTCTTAATTACAAGTAAAGAAGCACAGGATTAATTAGAGACCTATATGGGCATTTTTTTTCCTTATAATTTTGAGTTTTTTTAAATAAAATGTATCATTAAATGCCATCATGAATTTCCAAAAAAACATTCATTTTTCTTCATTAAATTTTATTGCATTCTAATTTTTTATACAAATTATGAACTTTCATAATTTTTGTATTATAATTTTTTTAGTAAACTAACAATATTATAAATCAATAATAATTTTATAAAAATTAATGTATTTTACGATTCATAATTTTTATATTCTAATTTTTTTAGTAAACTGAAAATCAATATATATATATATATATATATGTATATATATAAAGGAAGACGTGTTTTTGAGGTTTAATTAGAAACCAATATGGGCATTTTTCATTCTTTTATAATTTTGATTTATTTTTAAATAAAATGTATCGTTAAAGGCCATCATTAATTTCCAAAAAACTTTTCATTTTTCTTCATTAAATTTTATTGCTTTCTAATTTTTATACAAATAATGAACTTTCATAATTTTTGTATTATAATTTTTTTAGTAAACTAACAATATTTATAAATCAATAATAATTTTATAAAAATTATTGTATTTTACGGTTCATAATTTTTGTATTCTAATTTTTTTTAGTAACTAACAATCAATATTATATATATATATATATATATATATATATAAAGGAAGACGTGGTTTTGATGTTTAATTAGAGACCAATATAGGCATTTTTCATTCTTTTATAATTTTGATTTATTTTTAAGTAAAATGTATTATTAAATGTCATCATTAATTTACAAAAAACTTTTCATATTTATTTATTAAATTTTATTGCATTCTAATTTTTTATACAAATTATGAACTTTCATAATTTATGTATTCTAACTTTTTTTATAAACTAATAATCAATATATCAATATTATATATATATATATAAAGGAAAATGTGGTTTTGAGGATTAATGAGAGACCAATATGGGCATTTTTTTTTTTTTTTTTTGAGTTTTTTAAATAAAATGTATCATTAAATGTCATCATTAATTTCCAAAAAAAAATCATTTTTCTTCATTAAATTTTATTGCATTCTAATTTTTTATACAAATTATAAACTTTCATAATTTTTGTATAATAAATTTTTTAGTAAAATAACAATATTTATAAAGCAGTAATAATTTTTATAAAAATTATTCTATTTTACAGTTCATAATATTTGTATTCTATCTTTTTTTAGTAACTAACAATCAATATATATATAAATGAAGATGTGGCTTTGAGATTAATTAGAGATCAATATGAGCATTTTTCTTTTTTCTTATAATTTTGAGTTTTTTTAAAATAAAATGTATCATTAAATGCCATCATTAATTACCAAAAAAATTTCATTTTTCTTCACTAAATTTTATTGCATTCTATTTTTTTATACAAATTATGAACTTTCATAATTTTAGTATTATAATTTTTTTAGTAAACTAACAATATTTTTATAAATCAATAATAATTTTTATAAAAATTATTGTATTTTACAGTTCATAATTTTTGTATTCTAATTTTTTTATAAACTAATAATCAATATATCAATATATATATATATATAAAGGAAGACGTGGCTTTGAGAATTAATTAGAGATCAATATGGGCATTTTTCTTTTTTCTTATAATTTTGAGTTTTCTTAAATAAAATGTATCATTAAATGCCATCATGAATTTCCAATAAACTTTTCATTTTTCTTCATTAATTTTATTGCATTCTAATTTTTTATACAAATTATGAGCTTTCATAATTTTTGTATTATAATTTTTTTAGTAAATTAACAATATTTATAAATCAATAATAATTTTATAAAAATTATTGTATTTTACGGTTCATAATTTTTGTATTTTAATTTTTTTTAGTAACTAACAATCAATATATTATATATATATATATATATATAAAGGAAGACGTGGTTTTGATGTTTAATTAGAGACCAATATAGGCATTTTTCATTCTTTTATAATTTTGATTTATTTTTAAGTAAAATGTATTATTAAATGTCATCATTAATTTACAAAAACTTTTCATATTTATTTATTAAATTTTATTGCATTCTAATTTTTTATACAAATTATGAACTTTCATAATTTATGTATTCTAACTTTTTTTATAAACTAATAATCAATATATCAATATTATATATATATAAAGGAAAATGTGGTTTTGAGGATTAATGAGAGACCAATATGGGCATTTTTTTTTCTTATTTTTTTGAGTTTTTTTAAATAAAATGTATCATTAAATGTCATCATTAATTTCCAAAAAAAATCATTTTTCTTCATTAAATTTTATTGCATTCTAATTTTTTATACAAATTATAAACTTTCATAATTTTTGTATAATAAATTTTTTAGTAAAATAACAATATTTATAAAGCAGTAATAATTTTTATAAAAATTATTCTATTTTACTGTTCATAATATTTGTATTTTAATTTTTTTTAGTAACTAACAATCAATATATATATAAATGAAGATGTGGCTTTGAGATTAATTAGAGATCAATATGGGCATTTTTCTTTTTTCTTATAATTTTGAGTTTTTTTAAATAAAATGTATCATTAAATGCCATCATGAATTTCCAATAAACTTTTCATTTTTCTTCATTAAATTTTATTGCATTCTAATTTTTTATACAAATTATGAGCTTTCAGAATTTTTGTATTATAATTTTTTTAGTAAATTAACAATATTTATAAATGAATAATAATTTTATAAAAATTATTGTATTTTACGGTTCATAATTTTTGTATTCTAATTTTTTTTAGTAACTAACAATCAATATTATATATATATATATATAAAGGAAGACGTGGTTTTGAGGATTAATGAGAAACCTATATGGGCATTTTTCTTTTTTTCTTATAATTTTGAGTTTTTTTAAATAAAATATATCATTAAATGTCATCATGAATTTCCAAAAAACTTTTCATTTTTCTTCATTAAATTTTATTGCATTCTAATATTTTATACAAATTATTAACTTTCAAAATTTTTGTATTTTATTTTTTTAATAAACTAACAATGAATATATATATATATATCTATACTACATTAATAACCATCTGAGAAAAAAGTCTTAAAGACAAGTCTTTAAGCATATGGTACAACCTGATAAAGCACAAAATTTAAAAAACTCTTAATTACAAGTAAAGAAGCACAGGATTAATTAGAGACCTATATGGGCATTTTTTTTTCTTATAATTTTGAGTTTTTTTAAATAAAATGTATCATTAAATGCCATCATGAATTTCCAAAAAAACATTCATTTTTCTTCATTAAATTTTATTGCATTCTAATTTTTTATACAAATTATGAACTTTCATAATTTTTGTATTATAATTTTTTTAGTAAACTAACAATATTTATAAATCAATAATAATTTTATAAAAATTAATGTATTTTACGATTCATAATTTTTTATATTCTAATTTTTTTAGTAAACTGAAAATCAATATATATATATATATGTATATATAAAGGAAGACGTGGTTTTGAGGTTTAATTAGAAACCAATATGGGCATTTTTCATTCTTTTATAATTTTGATTTATTTTTAAATAAAATGTATCGTTAAAGGCCATCATTAATTTCCAAAAAACTTTTCATTTTTCTTCATTAAATTTTATTGCTTTCTAATTTTTATACAAATTATGAACTTTCAAAATTTTTGTATTATAATTTTTTTAGTAAACTAACAATATTTATAAATCAATAATAATTTTATAAAAATTAATGTATTTTACGATTCATAATTTTTTATATTCTAATTTTTTTAGTAAACTGAAAATCAATATATATATATATATGTATATATAAAGGAAGACGTGGTTTTGAGGTTTAATTAGAAACCAATATGGGCATTTTTCATTCTTTTATAATTTTGATTTATTTTTAAATAAAATGTATCGTTAAAGGCCATCATTAATTTCCAAAAAACTTTTCATTTTTCTTCATTAAAATTTATTGCTTTCTAATTTTTATACAAATTATGAACTTTCATAATTTTTGTATTATAATTTTTTTAGTAAACTAACAATATTTATAAATCAATAATAATTTTATAAAAATTACTGTATTTTACGGTTCATAATTTTTGTATTCTAATTTTTTTTAGTAACTAACAATCAATATTATATATATATATATATATATATATAAAGGAAGACGTGGTTTTGATGTTTAATTAGAGACCAATATAGGCATTTTTCATTCTTTTATAATTTTGATTTATTTTTAAGTAAAATGTATTATTAAATGTCATCATTAATTTACAAAAAACTTTTCATATTTATTTATTAAATTTTATTGCATTCTAATTTTTTATACAAATTATGAACTTTCATAATTTATGTATTCTAACTTTTTTTATAAACTAATAATCAATATATCAATATTATATATATATATATAAAGGAAAATGTGGTTTTGAGGATAATATGGGCATTTTTTTTTCTTATTTTTTTGAGTTTTTTTAAATAAAATGTATCATTAAATGTCATCATTAATTTCCAAAAAAAAATCATTTTTCTTCATTAAATTTTATTGCATTCTAATTTTTTATACAAATTATAAACTTTCATAATTTTTGTATAATAAATTTTTTAGTAAAATAACAATATTTATAAAGCAGTAATAATTTTTATAAAAATTATTCTATTTTACAGTTCATAATATTTGTATTCTATCTTTTTTTAGTAACTAACAATCAATATATATATAAATGAAGATGTGGCTTTGAGATTAATTAGAGATCAATATGAGCATTTTTCTTTTTTCTTATAATTTTGAGTTTTTTTAAAATAAAATGTATCATTAAATGCCATCGTTAATTACCAAAAAAATTTCATTTTTCTTCACTAAATTTTATTGCATTCTATTTTTTTATACAAATTATGAACTTTCATAATTTTAGTATTATAATTTTTTTAGTAAACTAACAATATTTATAAATCAATAATAATTTTTATAAAAATTATTGTATTTTACAGTTCATAATTTTTGTATTCTAATTTTTTTATAAACTAATAATCAATATATCAATATATATATATATAAAGGAAGACGTGGCTTTGAGAATTAATTAGAGATCAATATGGGCATTTTTCTTTTTTCTTATAATTTTGAGTTTTCTTAAATAAAATGTATCATTAAATGCCATCATGAATTTCCAATAAACTTTTCATTTTTCTTCATTAATTTTATTGCATTCTAATTTTTTATACAAATTATGAGCTTTCATAATTTTTGTATTATAATTTTTTTAGTAAATTAACAATATTTATAAATCAATAATAATTTTATAAAAATTATTGTATTTTACGGTTCATAATTTTTGTATTTTAATTTTTTTTAGTAACTAACAATCAATATATTATATATATATATATATATATATATAAAGGAAGACGTGGTTTTGATGTTTAATTAGAGACCAATATAGGCATTTTTCATTCTTTTATAATTTTGATTTATTTTTAAGTAAAATGTATTATTAAATGTCATCATTAATTTACAAAAACTTTTCATATTTATTTATTAAATTTTATTGCATTCTAATTTTTTATACAAATTATGAACTTTCATAATTTATGTATTCTAACTTTTTTTATAAACTAATAATCAATATATCAATATTATATATATATATAAAGGAAAATGTGGTTTTGAGGATTAATGAGAGACCAATATGGGCATTTTTTTTTCTTATTTTTTTGAGTTTTTTTAAATAAAATGTATCATTAAATGTCATCATTAATTTCCAAAAAAAATCATTTTTCTTCATTAAATTTTATTGCATTCTAATTTTTTATACAAATTATAAACTTTCATAATTTTTGTATAATAAATTTTTTAGTAAAATAACAATATTTATAAAGCAGTAATAATTTTTATAAAAATTATTCTATTTTACAGTTCATAATATTTGTATTTTAATTTTTTTTAGTAACTAACAATCAATATATATATAAATGAAGATGTGGCTTTGAGATTAATTAGAGATCAATATGGGCATTTTTCTTTTTTCTTATAATTTTGAGTTTTTTTAAATAAAATGTATCATTAAATGCCATCATGAATTTCCAATAAACTTTTCATTTTTCTTCATTAAATTTTATTGCATTCTAATTTTTTATACAAATTATGAGCTTTCAGAATTTTTGTATTATAATTTTTTTAGTAAATTAACAATATTTATAAATGAATAATAATTTTATAAAAATTATTGTATTTTACGGTTCATAATTTTTGTATTCTAATTTTTTTTAGTAACTAACAATCAATATTATATATATATATATAAAGGAAGACGTGGTTTTGAGGATTAATGAGAAACCTATATGGGCATTTTTCTTTTTTTCTTATAATTTTGAGTTTTTTTAAATAAAATATATCATTAAATGTCATCATGAATTTCCAAAAAACTTTTCATTTTTCTTCATTAAATTTTATTGCATTCTAATATTTTATACAAATTATTAACTTTCAAAATTTTTGTATTTTATTTTTTTAATAAACTAACAATGAATATATATATATATATATCTATACTACATTAATAACCATCTGAGAAAAAAGTCTTAAAGACAAGTCTTTAAGCATATGGTACAACCTGATAAAGCACAAAATTTAAAAAACTCTTAATTACAAGTAAAGAAGCACAGGATTAATTAGAGACCTATATGGGCATTTTTTTTTCTTATAATTTTGAGTTTTTTTAAATAAAATGTATCATTAAATGCCATCATGAATTTCCAAAAAAACATTCATTTTTCTTCATTAAATTTTATTGCATTCTAATTTTTTATACAAATTATGAACTTTCATAATTTTTGTATTATAATTTTTTTAGTAAACTAACAATATTTATAAATCAATAATAATTTTATAAAAATTAATGTATTTTACGATTCATAATTTTTTATATTCTAATTTTTTTAGTAAACTGAAAATCAATATATATATATATATATGTATATATAAAGGAAGACGTGGTTTTGAGGTTTAATTAGAAACCAATATGGGCATTTTTCATTCTTTTATAATTTTGATTTATTTTTAAATAAAATGTATCGTTAAAGGCCATCATTAATTTCCAAAAAACTTTTCATTTTTCTTCATTAAATTTTATTGCTTTCTAATTTTTATACAAATTATGAACTTTCATAATTTTTGTATTATAATTTTTTTAGTAAACTAACAATATTTATAAATCAATAATAATTTTATAAAAATTAATGTATTTTACGATTCATAATTTTTTATATTCTAATTTTTTTAGTAAACTGAAAATCAATATATATATATATATATGTATATATAAAGGAAGACGTGGTTTTGAGGTTTAATTAGAAACCAATATGGGCATTTTTCATTCTTTTATAATTTTGATTTATTTTTAAATAAAATGTATCGTTAAAGGCCATCATTAATTTCCAAAAAACTTTTCATTTTTCTTCATTAAATTTTATTGCTTTCTAATTTTTATACAAATTATGAACTTTCATAATTTTTGTATTATAATTTTTTTAGTAAACTAACAATATTTATAAATCAATAATAATTTTATAAAAATTACTGTATTTTACGGTTCATAATTTTTGTATTCTAATTTTTTTTAGTAACTAACAATCAATATTATATATATATATATATATAAATGAAGACGTGGTTTTGAGGATTAATGAGAAACCTATATGGGCATTTTTCTTTTTTTCTTATAATTTTGAGTTTTTTTAAATAAAATATATCATTAAATGTCATCATGAATTTCCAAAAAACTTTTCATTTTTCTTCATTAAATTTTATTGCATTCTAATTTTTTATACAAATTATAAACTTTCATAATTTTTGTATTATAATTTTTGTATTATAATTTTTTAGTAAACAAACAATATTTATAAATCAATAATAATTTTATAAAAATTAATGTATTTTACGGTTCATAATTTTTATATTCTAATTTTTTTAGTAAACTGGCAATCAATATATATATGTATATAAAGGAAGACGTGGTTTTGAGGTTTAATTAGAAACCAATATGGGCATTTTTCATTCTTTTATAATTTTGATTTATTTTTAAATAAAATGTATCGTTAAAGGCCATCATTAATTTCCAAAAAAAATTTCATTTTTTCTTCATTAAATTTTATTGCTTTCTAATTTATATACAACTTATGAACTTTCATAATTTTTGTATTATAATTTTTTTAGTAAACTAACAATATTTATAAATCAATAATAATTTTATAAAAATTATTGTATTTTACGGTTCATAATTTTTGTATTCTAATTTTTTCAGTAGTAACAATCAATATTATATATATATATAAAGGAAGACGTGGTTTTGATGTTTAATTAGAGACCAATATAGGCATTTTTCATTCTTTTATAATTTTGATTTATTTTTAAGTAAAATGTATTATTAAATGTCATCATTAATTTACAAAAAACTTTTCATATTTATTTATTAAATTTTATTGCATTCTAATTTTTTATACAAATTATGAACTTTCATAATTTATGTATTCTAACTTTTTTTATAAACTAATAATCAATATATCAATATTATATATATATATATAAAGGAAAATGTGGTTTTGAGGATTAATGAGAGACCAATATGGGCATTTTTTTTTCTTATTTTTTTGAGTTTTTTTAAATAAAATGTATCATTAAATGTCATCATTAATTTCCAAAAAAAAATCATTTTTCTTCATTAAATTTTATTGCATTCTAATTTTTTATACAAATTATAAACTTTCATAATTTTTGTATAATAAATTTTTTAGTAAAATAACAATATTTATAAAGCAGTAATAATTTTTATAAAAATTATTCTATTTTACAGTTCATAATATTTGTATTCTATCTTTTTTTAGTAACTAACAATCAATATATATATAAATGAAGATGTGGCTTTGAGATTAATTAGAGATCAATATGAGCATTTTTCTTTTTTCTTATAATTTTGAGTTTTTTTAAAATAAAATGTATCATTAAATGCCATCGTTAATTACCAAAAAAATTTCATTTTTCTTCACTAAATTTTATTGCATTCTATTTTTTTATACAAATTATGAACTTTCATAATTTTAGTATTATAATTTTTTTAGTAAACTAACAATATTTATAAATCAATAATAATTTTTATAAAAATTATTGTATTTTACGGATTCATAATTTTTGTATTCTAATTTTTTTATAAACTAATAATCAATATATCAATATATATATATATATAAAGGAAGACGTGGCTTTGAGAATTAATTAGAGATCAATATGGGCATTTTTCTTTTTTCTTATAATTTTGAGTTTTCTTAAATAAAATGTATCATTAAATGCCATCATGAATTTCCAATAAACTTTTCATTTTTCTTCATTAATTTTATTGCATTCTAATTTTTTATACAAATTATGAGCTTTCATAATTTTTGTATTATAATTTTTTTAGTAAATTAACAATATTTATAAATCAATAATAATTTTATAAAAATTATTGTATTTTACGGTTCATAATTTTTGTATTTTAATTTTTTTTAGTAACTAACAATCAATATATTATATATATATATATATATAAAGGAAGACGTGGTTTTGATGTTTAATTAGAGACCAATATAGGCATTTTTCATTCTTTTATAATTTTGATTTATTTTTAAGTAAAATGTATTATTAAATGTCATCATTAATTTACAAAAACTTTTCATATTTATTTATTAAATTTTATTGCATTCTAATTTTTTATACAAATTATGAACTTTCATAATTTATGTATTCTAACTTTTTTTATAAACTAATAATCAATATATCAATATTATATATATATATAAAGGAAAATGTGGTTTTGAGGATTAATGAGAGACCAATATGGGCATTTTTTTTTCTTATTTTTTTGAGTTTTTTTAAATAAAATGTATCATTAAATGTCATCATTAATTTCCAAAAAAAATCATTTTTCTTCATTAAATTTTATTGCATTCTAATTTTTTATACAAATTATAAACTTTCATAATTTTTGTATAATAAATTTTTTAGTAAAATAACAATATTTATAAAGCAGTAATAATTTTTATAAAAATTATTCTATTTTACAGTTCATAATATTTGTATTTTAATTTTTTTTAGTAACTAACAATCAATATATATATAAATGAAGATGTGGCTTTGAGATTAATTAGAGATCAATATGGGCATTTTTCTTTTTTCTTATAATTTTGAGTTTTTTTAAATAAAATGTATCATTAAATGCCATCATGAATTTCCAATAAACTTTTCATTTTTCTTCATTAAATTTTATTGCATTCTAATTTTTTATACAAATTATGAGCTTTCAGAATTTTTGTATTATAATTTTTTTAGTAAATTAACAATATTTATAAATGAATAATAATTTTATAAAAATTATTGTATTTTACGGTTCATAATTTTTGTATTCTAATTTTTTTTAGTAACTAACAATCAATATTATATATATATATATATATATAAAGGAAGACGTGGTTTTGAGGATTAATGAGAAACCTATATGGGCATTTTTCTTTTTTTCTTATAATTTTGAGTTTTTTTAAATAAAATATATCATTAAATGTCATCATGAATTTCCAAAAAACTTTTCATTTTTCTTCATTAAATTTTATTGCATTCTAATATTTTATACAAATTATTAACTTTCAAAATTTTTGTATTTTATTTTTTTAATAAACTAACAATGAATATATATATATATATATATCTATACTACATTAATAACCATCTGAGAAAAAAGTCTTAAAGACAAGTCTTTAAGCATATGGTACAACCTGATAAAGCACAAAATTTAAAAAACTCTTAATTACAAGTAAAGAAGCACAGGATTAATTAGAGACCTATATGGGCATTTTTTTTTCTTATAATTTTGAGTTTTTTTAAATAAAATGTATCATTAAATGCTATCATGAATTTCCAAAAAAACATTCATTTTTCTTCATTAAATTTTATTGCATTCTAATTTTTTATACAAATTATGAACTTTCATAATTTTTGTATTATAATTTTTTTAGTAAACTAACAATATTTATAAATCAATAATAATTTTATAAAAATTAATGTATTTTACGATTCATAATTTTTTATATTCTAATTTTTTTAGTAAACTGAAAATCAATATATATATATATATATATGTATATATAAAGGAAGACGTGGTTTTGAGGTTTAATTAGAAACCAATATGGGCATTTTTCATTCTTTTATAATTTTGATTTATTTTTAAATAAAATGTATCGTTAAAGGCCATCATTAATTTCCAAAAAACTTTTCATTTTTCTTCATTAAATTTTATTGCTTTCTAATTTTTATACAAATTATGAACTTTCATAATTTTTGTATTATAATTTTTTTAGTAAACTAACAATATTTATAAATCAATAATAATTTTATAAAAATTAATGTATTTTACGATTCATAATTTTTTATATTCTAATTTTTTTAGTAAACTGAAAATCAATATATATATATATATGTATATATAAAGGAAGACGTGGTTTTGAGGTTTAATTAGAAACCAATATGGGCATTTTTCATTCTTTTATAATTTTGATTTATTTTTAAATAAAATGTATCGTTAAAGGCCATCATTAATTTCCAAAAAACTTTTCATTTTTCTTCATTAAATTTTATTGCTTTCTAATTTTTATACAAATTATGAACTTTCATAATTTTTGTATTATAATTTTTTTAGTAAACTAACAATATTTATAAATCAATAATAATTTTATAAAAATTACTGTATTTTACGGTTCATAATTTTTGTATTCTAATTTTTTTTAGTAACTAACAATCAATATTATATATATATATATATATATAAAGGAAGACGTGGTTTTGATGTTTAATTAGAGACCAATATAGGCATTTTTCATTCTTTTATAATTTTGATTTATTTTTAAGTAAAATGTATTATTAAATGTCATCATTAATTTACAAAAAACTTTTCATATTTATTTATTAAATTTTATTGCATTCTAATTTTTTATACAAATTATGAACTTTCATAATTTATGTATTCTAACTTTTTTTATAAACTAATAATCAATATATCAATATTATATATATATATATAAAGGAAAATGTGGTTTTGAGGATTAATGAGAGACCAATATGGGCATTTTTTTTTCTTATTTTTTTGAGTTTTTTTAAATAAAATGTATCATTAAATGTCATCATTAATTTCCAAAAAAAAATCATTTTTCTTCATTAAATTTTATTGCATTCTAATTTTTTATACAAATTATAAACTTTCATAATTTTTGTATAATAAATTTTTTAGTAAAATAACAATATTTATAAAGCAGTAATAATTTTTATAAAAATTATTCTATTTTACAGTTCATAATATTTGTATTCTATCTTTTTTTAGTAACTAACAATCAATATATATATAAATGAAGATGTGGCTTTGAGATTAATTAGAGATCAATATGAGCATTTTTCTTTTTTCTTATAATTTTGAGTTTTTTTAAAATAAAATGTATCATTAAATGCCATCGTTAATTACCAAAAAAATTTCATTTTTCTTCACTAAATTTTATTGCATTCTATTTTTTTATACAAATTATGAACTTTCATAATTTTAGTATTATAATTTTTTTAGTAAACTAACAATATTTATAAATCAATAATAATTTTTATAAAAATTATTGTATTTTACAGTTCATAATTTTTGTATTCTAATTTTTTTATAAACTAATAATCAATATATCAATATATATATATATATAAAGGAAGACGTGGCTTTGAGAATTAATTAGAGATCAATATGGGCATTTTTCTTTTTTCTTATAATTTTGAGTTTTCTTAAATAAAATGTATCATTAAATGCCATCATGAATTTCCAATAAACTTTTCATTTTTCTTCATTAATTTTATTGCATTCTAATTTTTTATACAAATTATGAGCTTTCATAATTTTTGTATTATAATTTTTTTAGTAAATTAACAATATTTATAAATCAATAATAATTTTATAAAAATTATTGTATTTTACGGTTCATAATTTTTGTACTTTAATTTTTTTTAGTAACTAACAATCAATATATTATATATATATATATATATATAAAGGAAGACGTGGTTTTGATGTTTAATTAGAGACCAATATAGGCATTTTTCATTCTTTTATAATTTTGATTTATTTTTAAGTAAAATGTATTATTAAATGTCATCATTAATTTACAAAAACTTTTCATATTTATTTATTAAATTTTATTGCATTCTAATTTTTATACAAATTATGAACTTTCATAATTTATGTATTCTAACTTTTTTTATAAACTAATAATCAATATATCAATATTATATATATATATATAAAGGAAAATGTGGTTTTGAGGATTAATGAGAGACCAATATGGGCATTTTTTTTTCTTATTTTTTTGAGTTTTTTTAAATAAAATGTATCATTAAATGTCATCATTAATTTCCAAAAAAAATCATTTTTTTTCATTAAATTTTATTGCATTCTAATTTTTTATACAAATTATAAACTTTCATAATTTTTGTATAATAAATTTTTTAGTAAAATAACAATATTTATAAAGCAGTAATAATTTTTATAAAAATTATTCTATTTTACAGTTCATAATATTTGTATTTTAATTTTTTTTAGTAACTAACAATCAATATATATATAAATGAAGATGTGGCTTTGAGATTAATTAGAGATCAATATGGGCATTTTTCTTTTTTCTTATAATTTTGAGTTTTTTTAAATAAAATGTATCATTAAATGCCATCATGAATTTCCAATAAACTTTTCATTTTTCTTCATTAAATTTTATTGCATTCTAATTTTTTATACAAATTATGAGTTTTCATAATTTTTGTATTATAATTTTTTTAGTAAATTAACAATATTTATAAATGAATAATAATTTTATAAAAATTATTGTATTTTACGGTTCATAATTTTTGTATTCTAATTTTTTTTAGTAACTAACAATCAATATTATATATATATATATATATATAAATGAAGACGTGGTTTTGAGGATTAATGAGAAACCTATATGGGCATTTTTCTTTTTTTCTTATAATTTTGAGTTTTTTTAAATAAAATATATCATTAAATGTCATCATGAATTTCCAAAAAACTTTTCATTTTTCTTCATTAAATTTTATTGCATTCTAATTTTTTATACAAATTATAAACTTTCATAATTTTTGTATTATAATTTTTGTATTATAATTTTTTAGTAAACAAACAATATTTATAAATCAATAATAATTTTATAAAAATTAATGTATTTTACGGTTCATAATTTTTATATTCTAATTTTTTTAGTAAACTGGCAATCAATATATATATATGTATATAAAGGAAGACGTGGTTTTGAGGTTTAATTAGAAACCAATATGGGCATTTTTCATTCTTTTATAATTTTGATTTATTTTTAAATAAAATGTATCGTTAAAGGCCATCATTAATTTCCAAAAAAAATTTCATTTTTTCTTCATTAAATTTTATTGCTTTCTAATTTATATACAACTTATGAACTTTCATAATTTTTGTATTATAATTTTTTTAGTAAACTAACAATATTTATAAATCAATAATAATTTTATAAAAATTATTGTATTTTACGGTTCATAATTTTTGTATTCTAATTTTTTCAGTAGTAACAATCAATATTATATATATATATATATAAAGGAATACGTGGTTTTGATGTTTAATTAGAGACCAATATAGGCATTTTTCATTCTTTTATAATTTTGATTTATTTTTAAATAAAATGTATTATTAAATATCATCATTAATTTACAAAAAACTTTTCATATTTATTTATTAAATTTTATTGCATTCTAATTTTTTATACAAATTATGAACTTTCATAATTTATGTATTCTAGCTTTTTTTATAAACTAATAATCAATATATCAATATTATATATATATATATAAAGGAAGATGTGGTTTTGAGGATTAATTAGAGACCAATATGGGCATTTTTCTTTTTTTCTTATTTTTTTGAGTTTTTTTAAATAAAATGTATCATTAAATGTCATCATTAATTTCCAAAAAAAAATCATTTTTCTTCAATAAATTTTATTGCATTCTAATTTTTTATACAAATTATAAACTTTCATAATTTTTGTATTATAATTTTTTTAGTAAACTAACAATATTTATAAATCAATAATATTATTTATAAAAATTATTATATTTTACGGATCATAATTTTTGTATTCTAATTTTTTAGTAAAGTAACAATCAATATATCAATATATATATATATATAATATATATATATAAAGGAAGATGTGGCTTTGAATATTAATGATAGACCAATATGGACATTTTTCTTTTTTTCTTATAATTTTGAGTTTTTTTAAATAAAATGTATAATTAAATACCATCATTAATTTCCAAAAAACTCATTTTCTTCTATAAATTTTATTGCATTCTAATTTTTTTTAAAAATTAAGAAATTTCATAAGTTTTGTATTTTAATTTTTTTAGTAAACTAACAATATTTATAAATCAATAATAATTTTTATAAAAATTATTGAATTTTACGGTTCATAAATTTTGTATTCTAATTTTTTTAGTAACTAACAATCAATATATCAATATATATATATATATAAAGAAAGATGTGGCTTTGAAAATTAATGAGAGACCAATATGGGTATTTTTCTTTATTCTTATAATTTTGAGTTTTTTTAAAAATAAAATGTATCGTTAAATGCCATCATTAATTTCCAAACAACTTTTCATTTTTCTTCATTAAATTTTATTGCATTCTAATTTTTTATACAAATTATGAACTTTCATAATTTTTGTATTATAATTTTTTTACTAAACTAACAATATTTATAAATCAATAATAATTTTGTAAAAATTATTGTATTTTACGGTTTATAATTTTTGTATTCTAATTTTTTTTATTAAATTAACAATCAATATATATATATAAAGGAAAACATGGCTTTGAAGATTAATGAGAGACCAATATGGGTATTTTTTTTCTTCTTATAATTTCGATTTATTTTTAAATAAAATGTATCATTAAATGCTATCATTATATTCGAAAACTTTTCATTTTTTTCATTAAATTTTATTGCATTCTAATTTTTTATACAAATTATGAACTTTCATAATTTTTGTATTATAATTTTTTTACTAAACTAACAATATTTATAAATCAATAATAATTTTTATAAAAATTATCGTATTTTACAGTTCATAATTTTTATATTCTAATTTATTTAGTAACTAACAATCAATATATATATATATATATATATAAAGGAAAACATGGCTTTGAAGATTAATGAGAGACCAATATGGACATTTTTTTTTCTTCTTATAATTTCGATTTATTTTTAAATAAAATGTATCATTAAATGCTATCATTAAATTCGAAAACTTTTCATTTTTTTTCATTAAATTTTATTGTATTCTAATTTTTTATACAAATTATGAAATTTCATAATTTTTGTACCATAATTTTTTTAGTAAACTAAAAATATTTATAAATCAATAATAATTTTTATTAAAATTATTGTATTTTACGGTTCATAATTTTTGTATTCTAATTTTTTTTAGTAACTAACAATCAATATATCTATATATATATATATATAAAGAATGATGTGGTTTTGAAGATCAATAAAAGACCAATATGGTCATTTTTCTTTTTTCTTATAATTTTGATTTATTTTTAAAATTAAAGGTATCATTAAATGCCATCATTAATTTCGAAAAAACTTTTTATTTTTCTTCATTAAACTTTATTGCATTCTAATTTTTTATACAAATTATTAATTTTCATAATTTTTGTATTATAATTTTTTTAGTAAACTAACAATATTTAATAATAATATTTATAAAAAAATATTGTATTTTACGGTTCATAATTTTTGTATTCTAATTTTTTAGTAAAGTAACAATCAATATATCAATATAATATATATATATATATATGTAAAGGAAGATGTGGTTTTGAGGATTAATGAGAGACAAATATGGGCATTTTTCTTTTTTTTATTTATAATTTTGAGTTTTTTTAAATAAAATGTATCGTTAAATGTCATCATTAATTTCCAAAAAGCTTTTCATTTTCTTTTATAAATTTTATTGCATTCTAATTTTTTATACAAATTATGCAATTTCATAATTTTTGTATTATAATCTTTTTTAGTAAACTAACAATATTTATAAATCAATAATAATTTATATAAAAAATTATTGTATTTTACGGTGTATAATTTTTGTATTCTAATTTTTTTTAGTAACTAACAATCAATATATCTATATATATGTAAAGGAAGATGTTGCTTTCAGGATTAATGAGAAACAAATATGGGCATTTTTTTTTCTTATAATTTTGAGTTTTTTTAAATATAATGTATCATTAAATGCCATCATTAATTTCCAAAAACAAATTCATTTTTCTTCATTAAATTTTATTGTATTCTAATTTTTTTTACAAATTATGAACTTTAATAATTTATGTATTCTAATTTTTTTAGTAAATTAACAATCAATATATATATGTATATATATATATATATAAAGGAAGATGTGGATTTGAGTATTAATGAGAGAGCAATATGGGCATTTTTCTTTTTTCTTATTTTTTTGAGTTTTTTTAAATAGAATGTATCATTAATTGCCATCATTAATTTACAAAAAAAAATTTCATTTTTTTTCATTAAAGTTTATTGCATTCTAATTTTTATACAAATTATGAATTTACAAAAAAAATATAATACAAAAATTATGAACTATCATATTTTTTGTATTATAATTTTTTTAGTAAACTAACAGTATTTATAAATCAATAATAATTTTTATAAAATTTATTTATTTTACAGGTCATAATTTTAGTATTCTAATATATATATATAAAGAAAGATGTGGCTTTGAGATTAATGAAAGACCAATATGGGCATTTTTCTTTTTTATTATAATTTTGAGTTTTTTTAATAAAATGTATTATTAAATGCCATCATTAATTTTCAAAAAACTTTTCATGTTTTTTCATTAAATTTTATTGCATTATAATTTTTATACAAATTATGAATTTACTAAAAAAATATAATACAAAAATTATGAACTTTCATAATTTTTGTATTATAATTTTTTTTAGTAAACTAACAATATTTATAAATCAATAATAATATTTATAAAAATTATTGTATTTTACAGTTCATAATTTTTATATTCTAATTTATTTAGTAACTAACAATCAGTATATATATAAAGAAAAACGTGGTTTTGAGGATTAATGAGAGACCAATATGGGTATTTTTTCTTATAATTTTGAGTTTTTCTTAAATAAAATGTATCATTAATTTCCAAAAAAATATTCATTTTTCTTCATTAAATTTTATTGCATTCTAATTTTTTATATAAATTATGAACTTTCATAATTTTTGTATTATATTTTTTTTAGAAAACTAATAATATTTATAAATCAATAATTATTTTTATAAAAATTATTGTATTTTACAGTTCATAATTTTTGTATTCTAATTTTTTTATAAACTAATAATCAATATATCAATATATATATATATATAAATGAAGACGTGGTTTTGAGGTTTAGTGAGAGACCAATATAGGCATTTTTAATTCTTTATAATTTTGATTTATTTTTAAATAAAATGTATAATTAAATGCCATCATTAATTTCCAAAAAAATTTCACATTTATTTATTAAATTTTATTGCATTCTAATTTTTTATACAAATTATGAAATTTCATAATTTTGTATTATAATTTTTTTAGTAAACTAACAATATTTATAAATCAATAATAATTTTATAAAAACTATTGTATTTTACGGTTAATAATTTTTGTATTCTAATTTTTTTTAGTAAACTAATAATCAATATATCAATATTTATATATATATATATAAAGGAAGATGTGGCTTTGAGGATTAATGAGAGACCTATATGTGCATTTTTCTTTTTTCTTATAATTTTGAGTTTTTTTAAAATAAAATGTATCATTAAATGCCATCATGAATTTCCAAAAAACTTTTCATTTTTCTTCATTAAATTTAATTGCATTCTAATTTTTTATACAACTTATGAACTTTCATAATTTTTGTATTATAATTTTTTACTAAACTAACAATATTTATAAATCAATAATAATTTTATAAAAATTATTGTATTTTACAGTTTATAATTTTTGTATTCTAATTTTTTTTATTAAACTAACAATCAATATATATATATATATGAAGGAAAACATGGCTTTGAAAATTAATAAGAGACCAATATGGGTATTTTTTTCTTCTTATAATTTCGATTTATTTTTAAATAAAATGTATCATTAAATGCTATCATTATATTCGAAAACTTTTTTTTTTCATTAAATTTTATTGCATTCTAATTTTTTATACAAATTTTGAACTTTCATAATTTTTGTATTATAATTTTTTTACTAACTAACAATATTTATAAATCAATAATAATTTTTATAAAAATTATTGTATTTTACAGTTCATAATTTTTATATTCTAATTTATTTAGTAACTAACAATCAATATATATATATATATATATATATAAAGAAAAACATGCTTTGAAGATTAATGAGAGACCAATATGCGTATTTTTCTTCTTCTTATAATTTCGATTTATTTTTAAATGAAATGTATCATTAAAAGCTATCATTATATTCGAAAACTTTTCATTTTTTTTCATTAAATTTTATTGTATTCTAATTTTTTATACAAATTATGAAATTTCATAATTTTTGTACTATAATTTTTTTTAGTAAACTAACAATATTTATAAATCAATAATAATTTTTATTAAAATTATTGTATTTTACGGTTCATAATTTTTGTATTCTAATTTTTTTTAGTAACTAACAATCAATATATCTATATATATATATATATAAAGAATGATGTGGTTTTGAAGATCAATAAAAGACCAATATGGTCATTTTTCTTTTTTATAAGAATTTGGATTTATTTTTAAATAAAAGGTATCATTAAATGCCATCATTAATTTCGAAAAAACTTTTTATTTTTCTTCATTAAACTTTATTGCATTCTAATTTTTTATACAAATTATTAATTTTCATAATTTTTGTATTATAATTTTTTAAGTAAACTAACAATATTTATAAATCAATAATAATATTTATAAAAATTATTGTATTTTATGGTTCATAATTTTTGTATTCTAATTTTTTAGTAAAATAACAATCAATATATATATATATATATATATATAAAGGAAGATGTGGCTTTGAAGATTAATGATAGACCAATATGGACATTTTTCTTTTTTTCTTATAATTTTGAGTTTTTTTAAATAAAATGTATAATTAAATACCATCATTAATTTCCAAAAAACTCATTTTCTTCTATAAATTTTATTGCATTCTAATTTTTTATAAAAATTAAGAAATTTCATAAGTTTTGTATTATAATTTTTTTAGTAAACTAAAATTATTTATAAATCAATAATAATTTTTATAAAAATTATTGAATTTTACGGTTCATAAATTTTATATTCTAATTTTTTTTATTAACTAACAATCAATATATCAATATATATATATATATATATATATATAAAGAAAGATGTGGCTTTGAAAATTAATGAGAGACCAATATGGGTATTTTTCTTTATTCTAATAATTTTGAGTTTTTTTTAAATAAAATGTATCGTTAAATGCCATCATTAATTTCCAAACAACTTTTCATTTTTCTTCATTAAATTTTATTGAATTCTAATTTTTTATACAAATTATGAACTTTCATAATTTTTGTATTATAATCTTTTACTAAACTAACAATAAATCAATAATAAATTTTTAAAAATTATTGTATTTTACGGTTCATAATTTTTGTATTCTAATTTTTTAGTAAAGTAACAATCAATATATCAATATATATATATATATATATATATATAAAGGAAGATGTGGCTTTGAACATTAATGATAGACCAATATGGACATTTTTCTTTTTTTCTTATAATTTTGAGTTTTTTTAAATAAAATGTATAATTAAATACCATCATTAATTTCCAAAAAACTCATTTTCTTCTATAAATTTTATTACATTCTAATTTTTTATAAAAATTAAGAAATTTCATAAGTTTTGTATTATAATTTTTTTAGTAAACTAACAATATTTATAAATCAATAATAATTTTTATAAAAATTATTGAATTTTACGGTTCATAAATTTTATATTCTAATTATTTTTACTAACTAACAATCAATATATCAATATATATATATATATATATATAAAGAAAGATGTGGCTTTGAAAATTAATGAGAGACCAATATGAGTATTTTTCTTTATTCTTATAATTTTGAGTTTTTTTTAAATAAAATGTATCATTAAATGCCATCATTAATTTCCAAACAACTTTTCATTTTTCTTCATTAAATTTTATTGCATTCTAATGTTTTATACAAATTATGAACTTTCATAATTTTTGTATTATAATTTTTTTAGTAAACTAACAATATTTATAAATCAATAATAATTTTTATAAAACTTATTCTATTTTACGGTTCATAATTTTTGTATTCTAATTTTTTTAGTAAACTAACAATATTTATAAATCAATAACAAATTTATAAATATTATTGTATTTTAAAGTTCATAGTTTTTGTATTCTAGTTTTTTTAGTAAATTAACAATATAACATATTTTTTAATTTAATTTCTATTTTCTTAATAAGTTAACATCAATCAATATAAAGTAAGATATGGCTTTTACGATTAATGAGAGACCAATATGGCATTTTTCTTTTTTCTTATAATTTTGAGTTTTTTCTTTTAAAAATATATCATTAAATATCATCATTAATTTCGAAAAAACTTTTCATTTTCTTCTATAAATTTTATTGCATTCTAAGTTTTTTATACAAATTATGAAATTTCATAATTTTTGTATTATTATAATTTTTTAGTAAACTAACAATATTTATAAATCAATAATAATTTTTATAAAAATTATTGTATTTTACGGTTCATAATTTTTATATTCTAATTTTTTTAGTAACTAACAATCAATATATCTATATATATATATAAAGAAATATGTGGCTTTGAGGATGAATGAGAGACCAAAATGGGCATTTTTCTTTTTTCTTATAATTTTGAGTTTTTTTAAATAAAATTTATCATTAAATGCCATCATTAATTTCCAAAAAAAAAAATTCATTTTTCTTCTTTAAATTTTATTGAATTCTAATTTTTTATACAAATTATGAACTTTAATAATTTTTGTATTATAATTTTTTTTAGTAAACTAACAATACTTATAAATCAATAATAATTTTTATAAAAATTATTGTATTTTACGGTTCATAATTTTTGTATTCTAATTTTTTTAGTAAACTAACAATCAATATATCAATATACATATATATATATATATAAAGGTAGATGTGATTTTGAGGATTAATGAGAGACAAATATGGACATTTTTCTTTTTTCTTATAATTTTGAGTTTTTTTAAATAAAATGTATCGTTAAATGTCATCATTAATTTCCAAAAAGCTTTTCATTTTCTTCTATAAATTTTATTGCATTCTAATTTTTTATACAAATTATGAAATTTCATAACTTTTGTATTATAATCTTTTTTAGTAAACTAACAATATTTATAAATCAATCATAATTTTTATAAAAAATTATTGTATTTTACGGTGTATAATTTTTGTATTCTAATTTTTTTAGTAACTAACAATCAATATATCTATATATATGTAAAAGAAGATGTGGCTTTCAGGATTAATGAGAAACAAATATGGGCATTTTTTTTCTTATAATTTTGAGTTTTTTTAAATAAAATGTATCATTAAATGCCATTATTAATTTCCAAAAACAAATTCATTTTTCTTCATTAAATTTTATTGCATTCTAATTTTTTTTACAAATTATGAACTTTAATAATTTATGTATTATAATTTTTTTAGTAAACTAACAATCAATATATATATATAAAGAAAGATGTGGATTTGAAGATTAATGAGAGACCAATATGGGCATTTTTCTTTTTTCTTATTTTTTTGAGTTTTTTTAAATAGAATGTATCATTAATTGCCATCATTAATTAAAAAAAAAATTCATTTTTCTTCATTAAATTTTATTGCATTCTAATTTTTATACAAATTATGAATTTACTAAAAAAATATAATACAAAAATTATGAACTATCATATTTTTTGTATTATAATTTATTTAGTAAACTAACAGTATTTATAAATCAATAATTATTTTTATAAAAATTATTGTATTTTACAGGTCATAATTTTTGTATTCTAATATATATATATATATATATAAAGGAAGATGTGGCTTTGAGATTAATGAGAGACCAATATGGACATTTTTCTTTTTTCTTATAATTTTGAGTTTTTTTAAATAAAATGTATTATTAAATGCCATCATTAATTTTCAAAAAACTTTTCATTTTTTTTCATTAAATTTTATTGCATTCTAATTTTTATACAAATTATGAATTTACTAAAAAAATATAATACAAAAATTATGAACTTTCATAATTTTTGTATTATAATTTTTTTAGTAAACTAACAATATTTATAAATCAATAATAATATTTATAAAAATTATTGTATTTTACAGTTCATAATTTTTATATTCTAATTTATTTAGTAACTAACAATCAGTATATATATATAAAGGAAAACGTGGTTTTGAGGATTAATGAGAGACCAATATGGGTATTTTTTCTTATAATTTTGAGTTTTTTAAATAAAATGTATCATTAAATGACATCATTAATTTCCAAAAAAAAATTCATTTTTCTTCATTAAATTTTATTGCATTCTAATTTTTTATATAAATTATGAACTTTCATAATTTTTGTATTATATTTTTTTTAGAAAACTAATAATATTTATAAATCAATAATTATTTTTATAAAATTTATTGTATTTTACGATTCATAATTTTTGTATTCTAATTTTTTTATTAACAAACAATCAATATATATATATATATAAAAAGAAAGATGTGGCTTTGAAAATTTATAAGAGATCAGTATGAATATTTTTCTTTTTTCTTATAATTTTGAGTTTTTTTTTAAATAAAATGTATCGTTAAATGCTATCATTAATTTCCAAAAAACTTTTCATTTTTCTTAATTAAATTTTATTGCATTCTAATGTTTTATACAAATTATGAATTTTCATAATTTTTGTTTTATAATATTTTAGTAAACTAACAATATTTATAAATCAATAATAATTTTTATAAAACTTATTGTATTTTACGGTTCATAATTTTTTATTCAATTTTTTTTAGTAAACTAACAATCAATATATCAATATATATATATATATATATATATATATATATATATATATATATATAAAGGAAGACGTGGTTTTGAGGATTAATGATAGATCAATATAGGCATTTTTCATTTTTTTTATAATTTTCATTTTTTTTAAAATAAAATCTATCATTAAATGTCATCATTAATTTCAAAAAAACTTTTCATATTTATTTATTAAATATTATTGCATTATAATTTTTTATACAAATTATTAACTTTCATAATTTTTGTATTATAATTTTTTTAATAAACTAACAATCAATATATATATATATATATAAAGAAAGATGTGGCTTTGAGGATTAATGAGAGACCAATATGGGCATTTTTTTTTCTTATAATTTTGAGTTTTTTTTTAAATACAATGTATCATTAAATGACATCATTAATTTCCAAAAAAAAAAATTCATTTTTCTTCATTAAATTTTATTGCATTCTAATTTTTTATATAAATTATGAACTTTCATAATTTTTGTATTATAATTATTTTAGTAAAATAACATTGTTTATAAATTAATAATAATTTTTATAAAAATTATTGTATTTTACAGGTCATAATTTTTGTATTCTAATTTTTTTTAGTAACTAACAATCAATATATCAATATATATATATATATATATAAAGGAAGATGTGGTTTTGAGATTAATGAGAGACCAATATGAGCATTTTTCTTTTTTCTTATAATTTTCAGTTTTTTTAAATAAAATGTATTATTAAATGCCATCATTAATTTTCAAAAAACTTTTCATTTATCTTCATTAAATTTTATTGCATTCTAATTTTTTATACAAATTATGAACTTTCATAATTTTTGTATTATAATTTTTTTAGTAAACTTACAATATTTATAAATCAATAATAATATTTATAAAAATTATTGTATTTTACAGTTCATAATTTTTATATTCTAATTTATTTAGTAACTAACAATCAGTATATATATATATATATATATATCTATACTACATTAATAAACTAACAATGAATATATATCTATACTACATTAATAACTGTAGATCCCAGTAAATCAGGTAACGGTGTAATATTCAATAAGAACACGAAGAACACTATGAATATATTGATGAAGATCCGATGTCGGATATCTCACTTGTATTGAATATCGGTTACAATGATATTATCTAATAAGCTCTCTCTTAATGATATGAATTAATGTGTTCTCTTCTACTCTCTTTCTAAAGCTAGCTTTAACCCTCTATTTATATGATATGACATTTACCACAATAAGGAAACTAATAAGTTAGGCATTATCAACTTGCCTTTTACAAGATAATTATCCCTTCCTTATATTAAGCCTTCCTAATTTTGACTTAGTTTGACTTTACAGTTTAGCCCTTCATGTCTTCAATATTTGTGATCTCGGATACAATCTTTTCAGACCTAACAATCTCCCCCTTTGTATTCGAGATTACAATTTAGCAAATCAGCACTCTTCTTTTGAAGATCATGAAACTTTTGTCAACAAATCTTTCTTCTTGATTCTTTTGCTTCCCCTACGAAAATGATCTCTTGTAAGCTCCGTAACTCCCCCTTAACATTAGCATGAAAAGAAAATCGAAGGAGCCACGATGTCGTAGGGTATAAAACTTGTCGGGTCAAAAAGCATGTCGGGTTAGGTGATGTCGATAAAAAAAATCTCGGGCCAAGTAGATTCGACTAGAATTGATGTCGGGCCAAAATGAGTCGATGAAAATTTATGTCGGGTCTTAAGCACTCGATAAGTTTTCAACACAAGATGATCTCGAGTCAAGTTGAATTGATGAAAATTTATGTCAGGTCTTAAGCCTCGATAACTTTATCTTCAGCAGTCGACAAAATCATTTTATTTCAAAAATCAAGTAAGGAAACTCGACAAAACCAGTATTCAACAAATCAGCATTTGTCATCTTCCTTTTCTCACGTCGTGTCTTTGATATAATTTTTCTCCCCCTCAGAATGATAAGGAGAATCTGAATCATTATGAACAATCAAAGACAATAAGTGCGAAAATGATCAAATGTAAATATGGAATATCGGGTAATGGGCTAACAGACAGAAGCACATGTAGCAACTGTTATCACTTAATCAAAAATAAATTTTAATTAAGTGGCCTATATTCAGTGTTGGCAGCGGGTTGGCACTGATAGGACTTCCAGTTATCACAGAAGTAAGTTATAAAACTAACTTCTCAAACTGTTCCGGCATAAACACAAAGATATGCAATGTGAATCACAAAGACTCGTGCAATGTGTAGAAAGAATATTTGTATCTATTTTGGCTCAAAGTTAGACTCGATGTGCACAGAATATGAAGTTTAAAGACCAGAGGTGTGTCTTCCCTTTTCAATATCTTAATCTTCCGAGTGAAGAAAAGATAGCAGATATGCTCATTTTTCGTGATATATGAAACAAATATCTTTTGTGAGATACTTGAGTAGCTGGGTGGGGTGACACAAGTTATTGACATTGGGTCTATGTCTATTTTCAATATTCATTTCCAAAGAATTGAGAATGAATAGATTGTGTGGCTACCCGGATAACTGTTTAGGTTTGGTAAAGACCAAATATTTTCTTTTAAGTGTTGTCACACTCTCACATTCACAAGCACTCAAATTTATACCCTTTCAAAATATATCTAACCTAGGGATGTGTTTCATGGGTAGGTCCTTCCGGCTTTGGATTGACCATTGAAACTTGTTAGGTCTGAAAAGATTGTATCCGAGATCAAAGATATTGAAGACATGAAGGGTCAAATTGCAAAGTCATCAAAGTCATTAATTAGGAAATGTTTAATGTTTAAATATAAGGAAACATTCTATTTTGTAAATAAGGCAAGTGTATAATGCCTTAATCTCCTAGTTTCCTTATACCATATTTCCTATACATATAAATAGAGGGTTAGGACTAGCAATTAAATAGGACGTTAATTCATATCATTCTAGAGAGAGCATATTAGATAATATCAATGTAACCGATATTCAATACAAGTGAGATATCCGACATCAGATCTTCATAAATATTAGAAGTGTTCTTCGTGTTCATGCATACATTCATACATTTACCTGATTATCTGGGATCCACAATTGGTATCAGAGCCTGCGATCTGAGTTTTGGCAAATTTCTGAGCAATCACAAGAAAATAAGGTAAATTCTCGATTTCTGATTCTTGAGTGTTTCTCGATTCTCACATATTACTCTTCACCCGATAAAACTTCATATAATTCCAGTTTTGCTTTTTTATCTATTCTTTTTACTCGATAAAACCATATCCTGGTTTAATTTAAATTGTTGTCGATTCAAAGTTCAATAAACTTGATTTTTATTCAAACTATTTAATTTGTTTTGATTTAAAATTATTTTAGTTTATTTTGATTACTTTTGAAACTCTTTACATAAGAAAACTTAGGAACTTGTGACTCTTGCAGCTTTTCTTACTAAAGAATTCTTAAGTAAAAATCATAAACTTTAGTAATTTTGGTTTTTATTCTTGACTGAACAAATAAGAAACTCGAGAACTTAGTTATTCTTGTCCATAAAAAGACTTGTTCTTTTTAGTCAAGAACCCTTTGTTTTTTATTTCTGATTTATCAGTTAAAAAAATTCAGATTAGATAACCTTGAGTTTTTATCGAGTCCTCTTCAATCGACAACCTTTGTTATCGAGTCAATAGTAATCGATATAATTTCTTATCGATTCTGTTTTCATCCAAGAAATTTTTATCGAGCCCCTTCAATCAACAATTTTTGTTATCGGGTCATTAGTAATCGACATCTTTGGTTAAAATTGATTTTGTTTTTTTTTCCGACATAATTTTTTGTCGATCCGATTACACCCGACAATTTTTTTTTATCGAGTCTTCTTGACCCGACAAGAAATCTTGTCGATCCAGTCAAACCCATCATAAATTTTTGTCGGACCCTTCCCTATCGAGAAACACCTTCTGTTTTTCGAAGAAAACTCAGAAAATTTCCAAAAACTCACCGATCGAGATCACTTTATTAGGTAACCCGTGCTTTCACGATGAGTTCTCAAAACCAAATCTCTGAGCTAAATGCAAAAATCTCTGAACTTGAAACCAGACACACAAACAACATGCAAGTGTTGGATGAACTTTTAAGAGAACATGTCTATCTCAAATCTAGATTTAATAACTCAGAAGAATCAAGAAAAGTTTTGCAAAATCAAAATGAATTTTTGGAGCAACAACTCACCGAGTATTCTAGAACTAAATATTATACATATGAAGAGTTTTGCAAAAAGACAAATTTGATAAAAATAAATTTTGATCTGAAAAACCAAATTTCTGAGTTAGAAAAGTTTATAGATCATGAGACTTATAGTGTGGTTCTTAAAAGAAAATTAATTGAATTTATAGAATGTGAGAAAGAAAGGATTTTAACTTCTGATGAGAAACACAAATTTGAGTCTGAACAAAAAGATTTTGAAAGCAAAATTAACACTTGTGAATTGACCATTCAAAAACTTTCTAAACAAGTGTCAGATTTTGAGCAAATTGTGATTTTAGAAAGAAATTCATCTGAAACAAAAATTCAGGAGTTTTCAAAACAAATTTCTAATCTTGAAAAGCTTTTGAAAGATGAAAGAAATGCGTTTAAAACTGAGAAAACGAATTTAATCAATAAATGTAGTTTGATCATTGCTAAAAGCAAAAATCTGGAAAAAGATTTTGACAAAGAGAAGCATGTATTTGAAAATAAAATTTATAAACTTTCAAACAAATTATCTGTTTCAGAAACAACTCTTGTAACTGAAAAGAATTTGAGATCTGAATTTAAAAATAAATATGATTTGGTCACAAAAGAAAGAGATGATTTATCCTGCAAGATCAAAGAACTTGAAAACGAACTTTCAAAACAAAAACAAATGAATTCAGAATCAGTCAAACAACTTACTCCCGAACATTTAAATGCGGAGTTTGATGATCTTGAAAAATTGATTTTTCCTCATGATTCTGATTCTACTTCAAGTTCAAAGCAAACTGCTCTTTCTCCTATCTGTACAACTGTATTTCAAGTATTAATTCAAATAGTTATTCTAGCAGCTCCAAATCATATAGATTTTCAAATTCTCGAACTCATAACTCTAATCAGTTTCAAAATGATTTTGTTGCTAAAACCGGTAATTTCAAGAAGTTTAAAATGGTTTGAAGGAAGAAATCAACTACAGATGATAGTGTTGGAAACATGTCACATACATCTCCTGTAGTTGATACAAGATCATTTGTTTCCAAGACTAATTTGCCTTATTTTGTCAAATCTATCAATCAGCTAATTAGTCTAAGTGCCACACAGATTTGTTGTTCTACATGTGGAACAAATGATTTTGTCAATCAAAATTTTAATCATAAATGGTATGGTACATACAGTATCCCCACTTCCCCATTTGTTGCATCAAAAACTAACCTCCAAGGACCCAACAAAGCTTGGGTACCAAAATCTTGTTATCTGTTGTGTAGGTACGTCATGTATGGTCAAAAATTCCGAATACTCACATCACATGACGATGTTTCAAAAGGTTTGCTACATTTAAGGGGAGTATCACATTTGTACCATTTAATTAGCTTCATAGTATCTCAGCTATGGACCTGCTTTTAACCCGTTTTACATTGCATTATGACTTCTGAATACATCAGTTCAGAACTCGGACTTCAATATTTCAAACTCTTTGTGCGTTAGGAATAGAAGTTTCAATGGTCAAACCAAAGCCGGAAGGACCTACCCATGAAACACATCCCTAGGTTAGCTATATTTTGAAAGGGTGTAATTGAGATAGAATTGAGTAGATATGCGTTATATAAAAAATGTGAGAGTGTGACAAGACTTAAAAGAAAATATTTGGTCTTTACCAAACCTAAACAGTTATCCGGGTAGCTACATAATCTATTCATTCTCGATTCTTTGGAGATGAATATTGAACTAGACATGGACCCAATGTCGATAACTCGTGTCACCCCACCCAACTACTCAAGTATTTCACAAAAGATATTTGTTTCATATATCACGGAGAATGAGCATATCTGCTATCTTTTCTTCTACCGGAAGATTATGATATTGAAAAAGGAAGACACACATCCGGTCTCCGAACTTCACATTCAATGCACATTGAGTCTGTGAAATGTATTTTCACATTTTGAGCCTTAAAATTAGCATTTAATGCATAAATTCTTTCTACACATTGCACAAGTCTTTGTGATTCACATTGCATATCTTTATGTTTATGCCGGAACAGTTTGAGAAGTTAGTTTTATAACTTACTTCTGTGATAACTGGAAGTCCTATCAGTGCCAACCCGCTGCCAACACTGCATATAGGCCACTTAATTAAATTTATTTTTGATTAAGTGATAACAGTTGCTACATGTGATTCTATCTGTTAGCCCATTACCCGATATTCCATATTTACACTTGATCATATTCGCACTTATTATCTTTGATTGTTCATAATGATTCGGATTCTACTTATCATTCCGAGGGGGAGAGATTGTATATCAAAGACACGACATGAGAAAAGGAAGATGACAAATACTGATTTGTTGAATACTGATTTTTATCGAGTTTCCTTACTTGATTTTTGAAGTAAAATGATTTTGTCGACTACTGAAGATAAAGTTGAAGACTTATCGAGTGCTTAAGACCCGACATAAATTTTTATCGATTCAACTCGACCCGAGATCGAGTACTTAAGACCCGACATAAATTTTCATCGACTCATCTTGGCCCGACATCAATTCTTGTCGAATCTATTTGGCCCGAGATTTTTTTTCATCGACATCACCTAACCCGACATGCTTTTTGACCCAACAAGAAAGATACCCTGCGACATCACGGCTCCTTCAACTTTCTTTTCGTGAACTTTATGCTAATGTTAAGGGGGAGCTACGGAGCTTATCAAGTGATCATATTCGTAGGGGGGGAAAAAGAATTCAAGATAGTGATTTGTTGACAAAATTTCATCGTCTTCAAAAGTGCTGATTTGCTGAAGTGTAATCTCGAATACAAAGGGGGAGATTGTTAGGTCTGAAAAGATTGTATCCGAGATCACAGATATTGAAGACATGAAGGGTCAAATTGCAAAGTCATCAAAGTCATTAATTAGGAAATGTTTAATGTTTAAAAATAAGGAAACATTCTATTTTGTAAATAAGGCAAGTGTATAATGCCTTAATCTCCTAGTTTCCTTATACCGTATTTCCTATACATATAAATAGAGGGTTAGGACTAGCAATTAAATAGGACGTTAATTCATATCATTCTAGAGAGAGCATATTAGATAATCTCAATGTAACTGATATTCAATACAAGTGAAATATCCGACATCAGATCTTCATAAATATTAGAAGTGTTCTTCGTGTTCATGCATACATTCATACAATTACCTGGTTATCTGGGATCCACAAAACTTCTAATTCCTAACACACAAAGAGTTAAAACATTAAAGTCCGAGTTCTGAACTGAAGTATTCAGAAGTCATAATTCAATGTAAAACGGGTTAAGAGCAGGTCCATAGCTGAGATACTATGAAGCTAAACAATAATTTTTTTTTTTGTAAAAATGTGGTTCTTCCCTTAAATGTAGCATAGCCTTTTGAAAGATTGTCATGTGATGTGAATATTCTGAATTTGGAACACACATGACATACCTACAAAACAGATTAAAAAGATTTTGGTACCCAAACTTTGTTGGGTCCTCGGAGGTTAGCTTTAGATGCAATAAATGGGGAAGTGAGGATACTGTAAGTACAATACCATTTATGATTGAAATTTTGATTGACAAAATCATTTGTTCCACATGTAGAACAACAAATCTTTGTGGCACTTAGACTAATTAGCTGATTGATTGATTTGACAAAATAAGGCAAATTAGTCTTGGAAACAAATGATCTTGTATCAACTACAGGAGATGTATGTGACATGTTTCCAACACTATCATCTGTAGCTGATTTCGTCCTCCAAACCATTTTAAACTTTTTAAAATTATCGGAATTAGCAACAAAATCATTGTGAAACCGATTAGAATTATGAGTTCGAGAATTTGAAGAATCGGATGATTTGGAGCTGTGAGAATAACCATTTGATTTAACACTTGAATAAGCATTTAATTTTTTAGTAAAACTAACAATATTTATAAATCAATAATAACTTTTATATAAATTATTCTATATTACGGTTCATAATTTTTGTAATCTAATGTTTTTTAGTAAACTAACAATCAATATATCAATATATATATATATATATATATAAAGGAAGATGTGGTTTTGAGAATTAATGAGAGACCAGTATAGGCATTTTTCTTTTTTCTTATAATTTTTTATTTTTTTTAAATAAAATGTATCGTTAATTGTCATCATTAAATTCCAACAAACTTTTCATTTTTCTTCATTAAATTTTATTTATTCTAATGTTTTATACAAATTATGAACTTTCATAATTTTTGTATTATAATTTTTTTAGTAAACTAACAATATTTATAAATCAATAATAATTTTTATAAAAATTATTGTATTTTACGGTTCATAATTTTAGTTTTCTAATTTTTTTTAGTAACTAACAATCAATCAATATATATATATATATATATAAAAGAAAGATGTGACTTTGAGAATTAATAAAAGACCAATATGGGCATTTTTCTTTTTTCTTAAATTTTTTTTTTTATAAATAAAATGTATCATTAAATAACATCATTAATTTTAAAAAAAAAAATTCATTTTTCTTCATTATATTTTATTGCATTCTAATTTTTTATACAATTAATAAACTCTCATAATTTTTGTATTATAATTTTTTTAGTAAACTAACAATCAATATATATATATATACATATATATAAAGCAAGATGTGGTTTTGAGAATGAATGAGAGACCAAATGGGCATTTTTCCTTTTTCTTATAATTATGAGTTTTTTTTAAATAAAATGTATCATTAAATGCCATCAGTAATTTCCAAAAAAAAAATTCATTTTTCATCATTACATTTTATTGCATTCTAATTTTTTATACATTTAATGAACTTTCATAATTTTTGTATTATAATTTTTTTAGTAAACTAACAATCAATATATATATATATACATATATATAAAGGAAGATGTGGTTTTGAGAATTAATGAAAAACCAATATAGGCCTTTTTCTTTTTTCTTATAATTTTGATTTTTTTAAATAAAATTTATCATTAAATGACATCATTAATTTTCAAAAGAAATTTCATTTTTCTTCATTACATTTTATTGCATTCTAAATTTTTATATAATTAATGAACTTTCATAATTTTTGTATTATAATTTTTTTAGTAAACTAACAATATATATAAATCAATAATAATTTTTATAAAAACTATTATATTTTACGGTTCACAATTTTTGTATTCTAATTTTTTTAGTAAAATAACAATCAATATATCAATACATATATATATAAAAAGGAAGATGTGGCTTTGAAGATTAATAAGAGACCAAATGGGTATTTTTCTTTTTTCTTATAATTTTGAGTTTTTTTAAATAAAATGTATCGTTAATTGTCATCATTAATTTTTCAAAAAACTTTTCATTTTTTCTTCATTAAATTTTATTGCATTCTAATGTTTTATACAAATTATGACTTTCATAATTTTTGTATTATAATTTTTTTAGTAAACTAACAATATTTATAAATCAATAACAATTTTTATAAAAATTATTGTATTTTACGGTTCATAATTTTTTATTCTAACTTGTTTTAGTAAACTAACATTCAATATATCAATATATATATATAAAGGAAGATGTGGTTTTGAGGATTAATGAGAGACCAATATGGGTATTTTTCTTTTTTCTTATGATTTTGAGTTTTTTTAAAATAAAATGTATCATTAAATGCCATCATTAATTTTCAAAAAACTTTCATATTTATTTATTAAATTTTATTGCATTCTAATTTTTTATACAAATTATGAACTTTCAAAAAATTTGTATTATAATTTTTTTTAATAAACTAATAATCAATATATATATATATAAACATATTATATAAAGGAAGATGTGGTTTTGAAAATTAATAAGAGACCAATATGGACATTTTTCTTTTTTCTTATAATTTTGAGTTTTTTTTAAATAAAATGTATCATAAAATGACATCATTAATTTCCAAAAAAAAATTCATTTTTCTTCATTAAATTGCATTCTAATTTGTTATACAAATAATGAACTTTCATAATTTTTGTATTATAATTTTTTTAGTAAAACTAACAATATTTATAAATCAATAATAATATTTATATAAGTTATTGTATATTACGGTTCATAATTTTTGTATTCTAATGTTTTTTAGTAAACTAACAATCAATATATCAATATATACATATATATATATAAACGAAGATGTGGTTTTGAGAATTAATGAGAGACCAATATGGGCATTTTTCTTTTTACTTATAATTTTGAGTTTTTTTAAATAAAATTTATCAAATGCCATCAGTAATTTCTAAAAAAAAAATTCATTTTTCTTCATTACATTTTATTGCATTCTAATTTTTTATACAATTAATGAACTTTCATAATTTTTGTATTCTAATGTTTTTTAGTAAACTAAAAATCAATATATCAATATATATATATATAAAGGAAAATGTGGTTTTGAGAATCAATGAGAGACCAATATGGGCATTTTTCTTAATTACATTTTATTGCATTCTAATTTTTTATACAAATAATGAACTTTCATAATTTTTGTATTATAATTTTTTTTAGTAAAACTGACAATATTTATAAATCAATAATAACTTTTATATAAATTATTCTATATTACGGTTCATAATTTTTGTATTCTAATTTTTTTAGTAACAAACAATCAATCAATCAATATATATATATATAAAGAAAGATGTGGCTTTGAGAATTAATAAAAGAACAATATGGGCATTTTTCTTTTTTCTTATAATTTATCTTTTTTTTAATTAAAATGTATCATTAAATAACATCATTAAGTTTTTAAAAAAAATTCATTTTTCTTCATTATATTTTATTGCATTCTAATTTTTTATACAATTAATGAACTTTCATAATTTTTGTATTATAATTTTATTAGTAAATTAACAATGTTTATAAATCAATAATAATTTTTATAAAAATTATTGTATTTTACAGTTCAAAATTTTTGTAATCCAACATTTTAGTAAACTAACAATCAATATATCAATACATATATATATATATATATAAAGGAAGATGTGGCTTTGAGGATTAATGAAAGACCGATATGGGTATTTTTCTTTTTTCTAATAATTTTGAGTTTTTTTTAAATAAAATGTATCATTAAATGCCATCAGTAATTTCCAAAAAAAAATCATTTTTCTTCATTACATTTTATTGCATTCTAATTTTTTATACAATTAATGAACTTTCATAATTTTTGTATTATAATGTTTTTTAGTAAACTAACAATCAATATATCAATATATATATATATATATAAAAAGGAAAATGTGGTTTTGAGAATCAATGAGAGACCAATATGGGCATTTTTCTTTTTTCTTATAATTTTGATTTTTTTTTAAAATAAAATGTATCATTAAATGACATCATTAATTTCCAAAAAAAAATTCATTTTTCTTCATTACATTTTATTGCATTCTAATTTTTTATACAAATAATGAACTTTCATAATTTTTGTATTATAATTTTTTTTAGTAAAACTAACAATATTTATAAATCAATAATAACTTTTATATAAATTATTCTATATTACGGTTTATAATTTTTGTATTCTAATTTTTTTAGTAACAAACAATCAATCAATCAATATATATATATATATATATATAAAGAAAGATGTTGCTTTGAGAATTAATAAAAGAACAATATGGCCATTTTTCTTTTTTCTTATAATTTATCTTTTTTTTTTAAATAAAATGTATCATTAAATAACATCATTAAGTTTTTAAAAAAAATTCATTTTTCTTCATTATATTTTATTGCATTCTAATTTTTTATACAATTAATGAACTTTCATAATTTTTGTATTATAATTTTATAAGTAAATTAACAATTTTTATAAATCAATAATAATTTTTATAAAAATTATTGTATTTTACGGTTCAAAATATTTGTAATCCAACATTTTAGTAAACTAACAATCAATATATCAATACATATATATATATATATATATATATATAAAGGAAGATGTGGCTTTGAGGATTAATGAAAGACCAATATGGGTATTTTTCTTTTTTCTAATAATTTTGAGTTTTTTTTAAATAAAATGTATCATTAAATGTCATCAGTAATTTCCAAAAAAAAAATCATTTTTCTTCATTACATTTTATTGCATTCTAATTTTTTATACAATTAATGAACTTTCATAATTTTTGTATTCTAATGTTTTTTAGTAAACTAACAATCAATACATCAATATATATATATATATATATAAAAAGGAAGATGTGGTTTTGACAATTAATGAGAGTCCAATATGGGCATTTTTCTTTTTTCTTATAATTTCGATTTTTTTTAAATAAAATGTATCATAAAATGATATCAGTAATTTACAAAAAAAAAATCATTTTTCTTCATTACATTTTATTGCATTCTAATTTTTTATACAATTAATGAACTTTCATAATTTTGGTATTCTAATGTTTTTTAGTAAACTAACAATCAATATATCAATATATATATATATATATATAAAAAAGAAGATGTGGTTTTGACAATTAATGAGAGACCAATATAGGTATTTTTCTTTTTTCTAATAATTTTGAGTTTTTTTTAAATAAAATGTATCATTAAATGTCATCAGTAATTTCCGAAAAAAAAATCATTTTTCTTCATTACATTTTATTGCATTCTAATTTTTTATACAAATAATGAACTTTCATAATTTTTGTATTATAATTTTTTTTAGTAAAACTAACAATATTTATAAATCAATAATAACTTTTATATAAATTATTCTATATTACGGTTTATAATTTTTGTATTCTAATTTTTTTAGTAACAAACAATCAATCAATCAATATATATATATATATATAAAGAAAGATGTTGCTTTGAGAATTAATAAAAGAACAATATGGCCATTTTTCTTTTTTCTTATAATTTATCTTTTTTTTTAAATAAAATGTATCATTAAATAACATCATTAAGTTTTTAAAAAAAATTCATTTTTCTTCATTATATTTTATTGCATTCTAATTTTTTATACAATTAATGAACTTTCATAATTTTTGTATTATAATTTTATAAGTAAATTAACAATTTTTATAAATCAATAATAATTTTTATAAAAATTATTGTATTTTACGGTTCAAAATTTTTGTAATCCAACATTTTAGTAAACTAACAATCAATATATCAATACATATATATATATATATATATATATATATATAAAGGAAGATGTGGCTTTGAGGATTAATGAAAGACCAATATGGGTATTTTTCTTTTTTCTAATAATTTTGAGTTTTTTTTAAATAAAATGTATCATTAAATGCCATCAGTAATTTCCAAATAAAAATCATTTTTCTTCATTACATTTTATTGCATTCTAATTTTTTATACAATTAATGAACTTTCATAATTTTTGTATTCTAATGTTTTTTAGTAAACTAACAATCAATATATCAATATATATATATATATAAAAAGGAAGATGTGGCTTTAAGGATTAATGAAAGACCAATATGGGTATTTTTCTTTTTTTTAATAATTTTGAGTTTTTTTTAAATAAAATGTATCATTAAATGATATCAGTAATTTACAAAAAAAAAATCATTTTTCTTCATTACATTTTATTGCATTCTAATTTTTTATACAATTAATGAACTTTCATAATTTTGGTATTCTAATGTTTTTTAATAAACTAACAATCAATATATCAATATATATATATATATATATATAAAGGAAGATGTGGTTTTGAGAAATAATGAGAGACCAATATGGGTATTTTTCATTTTTCTTATAATTTTGATTTTTTTTTTAAAATAAAATGTATCATTAAATGCGATCAGTAATTTCCAAAAAAAAATCATTTTTCTTCATTACATTTTATTGCATTCTAATTTTTTATACAATTAATAAACTTTCATAATTTTTGTATTCTAATGTTTTTTAGTAAACTAACAATCAATATATCAATATATATATATATATATAAAGGAAGATGTGGTTTTGAGAATTAATGAGAGACCAATATGGGCATTTTTCTTTTTTCTTATAATTTTGATTTTTTTTAAAAATAAAATGTATCATTAAATGACATCATTAATTTCCAAAAAAAAATTCATTTTTCTTCATTACATTTTATTGCATTTTAATTTTTTATACAAATAATGAACTTTCATAATTTTTGTATTATAATTTTTTTTAGTAAAACTAACAATATTTATAAATCAATAATAACTTTTATATAAATTATTCTATATTACGGTTCATAATTTTTGTAATCTAATATTTTTTAGTAACTAACAATCAATATATCAATACATATATGTATATATATATATATAAAGGAAGATGTGGCTTTGAGAATTAATGAAAGACCAATATGGGTATTTTTCTTTTTTCTAATAATTTTGAGTTTTTAAAAAAAAAATGTATCATTAAATGCCATCAATAATTTCCAAAAAAAAATTCATTTTTCTTCATTATATTTTATTGCATTCTAATTTTTTATACAATAAATAAACTTTCATAATTTTTGTATTATAATTTTTTTAGTAAACTAACAATCAATATATATATATATACATATATATATAAAGGAAGATGTGGTTTTGAGAATTAATGAGAGACCAAATGTGCATTTTTCCTTTTTCTTATAATTTTGAGTTTTTTTTAAATAAAATGTATCATTAAATGCAATCAGTAATTTCCAAAAAAAATTCATTTTTCTTCATTATATTTTATTGCATTCTAATTTTTTATACAAATTATGAACTTTCAAAAATTTTGTATTATAATTTTTTTAATAAACTAATAATCAATATATATATATATATAAACATATATATAAAGGAAGATGTGGTTTTGAGAATTAATAAGAGACCAATATGGGCATTTTTCTTTTTTCTTATAATTTTGAGTTTTTTTTAAATAAAATGTATGATAAAATGACATCATTAATTTCCAAAAAAAAATTCATTTTTCTTCATTAAATTGCATTCTAATTTTTTATACAAATAATGAACTTTCATAATTTTTGTATTATAATTTTTTTAGTAAAACTAACAATATTTATAAATCAATAATAATATTTATATAAGTTATTGTATATTACGGTTCATAATTTTTGTATTCTAATGTTTTTAGTAAACTAACAATCAATATATCAATATATACATATATATATATAAACGAAGATGTGGTTTTGAGAATTAATGAGAGACCAATATGGGCATTTTTCTTTTTACTTATAATTTTGAGTTTTTTTAATTAAAATTTATCAAATGCCATCAGTAATTTCTAAAAAAAAAATTCATTTTTCTTCATTACATTTTATTGCATTCTAATTTTTTATACAATTAATGAACTTTCATAATTTTTGTATTCTAATGTTTTTTAGTAAACTAAAAATCAATATATCAATATATATATATATAAAGGAAAATGTGGTTTTGAGAATCAATGAGAGACCAATATGGGCATTTTTCTTCATTACATTTTATTGCATTCTAATTTTTTATACAAATAATGAACTTTCATAATTTTTGTATTATAATTTTTTTTAGTAAAACTGACAATATTTATAAATCAATAATAACTTTTATATAAATTATTCTATATTACGGTTCATAATTTTTGTATTCTAATTTTTTTAGTAACAAACAATCAATCAATCAATATATATATATATATATATAAAGAAAGATGTGGCTTTGAGAATTAATAAAAGAACAATATGGGCATTTTTCTTTTTTCTTATAATTTATCTTTTTTTTAAATAAAATGTATCATTAAATAACATCATTAAGTTTTAAAAAAAAATTCATTTTTCTTCATTATATTTTATTGCATTCTAATTTTTTATACAATTAATGAACTTTCATAATTTTTGTATTATAATTTTATTAGTAAATTAACAATGTTTATAAATCAATAATAATTTTTATAAAAATTATTGTATTTTACGGTTCAAAATTTTTGTAATCCAACATTTTAGTAAACTAACAATCAATATATCAATATATATATATATATATATATATAAAGGAAGATGTGGCTTTGAGGATTAATGAAAGACCAATATGGGTATTTTTCTTTTTTCTAATAATTTTGAGTTTTTTTTAAATAAAATGTATCATTAAATGCCATCAGTAATTTCCAAAAAAAAAATCATTTTTCTTCATTACATTTTATTGCATTCTAATTTTTTATACAATTAATGAACTTTCATAATTTTTGTATTCTAATGTTTTTTAGTAAACTAACAATCAATATATCAATATATATATATATATAAAAAGGAAGATGTGGCTTTAAGGATTAATGAAAGACCAATATGGGTATTTTTCTTTTTTCTAATAATTTTGAGTTTTTTTTAAATAAAATGTATCATTAAATGATATCAGTAATTTCCAAAAAAAAAAATCATTTTTCTTCATTACATTTTATTGCATTCTAATTTTTTATACAATTAATGAACTTTCATAATTTTGGTATTCTAATGTTTTTTAATAAACTAACAATCAATATATCAATATATATATATATATATAAAGGAAAATGTGGTTTTGAGAAATAATGAGAGACCAATATGGGTATTTTTCTTTTTTCTTATAATTTTGATTTTTTTTTAAAAATAAAATGTATCATTAAATGCGATCGGTAATTTCAAAAAAATCATTTTCATTACATTTTATTGCATTCTAATTTTTTATACAATTAATAAACTTTCATAATTTTTGTATTCTAATGTTTTTTAGTAAACTAACAATCAATATATCAATATATATATATATATAAAGGAAGATGTGGTTTTGAGAATTAATGAGAGACCAATATGGGCATTTTTCTTTTTTCTTATAATTTTGATTTTTTTTAAAAATAAAATGTATCATTAAATGACATCATTAATTTCCAAAAAAAAATTCATTTTTCTTCATTACATTTTATTGCATTCTAATTTTTTATACAAATAATGAACTTTCATAATTTTTGTATTATAATTTTTTTTAGTAAAACTAACAATATTTATAAATCAATAATAACTTTTATATAAATTATTCTATATTACGGTTCATAATTTTTGTAATCTAATATTTTTTAGTAACTAACAATCAATATATCAATACATATATGTATATATATATATATATATATATATATATAAAGGAAGATGTGGCTTTGAGAATTAATGAAAGACCAATATGGGTATTTTTCTTTTTTCTAATAATTTTGAGTTTTTTAAAAAAAATGTATCATTAAATGTCATCAATAATTTCCAAAAAAAAATTCATTTTTCTTCATTATATTTTATTGCATTCTAATTTTTTATACAATTAATAAACTTTCATAATTTTTGTATTATAATTTTTTTAGTAAACTAACAATCAATATATATATATATATACATATATATATAAAGGAAGATGTGGTTTTGAGAATTAATGAGAGACCAAATGGGCATTTTTCCTTTTTCTTATAATTTTGAGTTTTTTTTAAATAAAATGTATCATTAAATGCAATCAGTAATTTCCAAAAAAAATTCATTTTTCTTCATTATATTTTATTGCATTCTAATTTTTTATACAAATTATGAACTTTCAAAAATTTTGTATTATAATTTTTTTAATAAACTAATAATCAATATATATATATATATAAACATATATATAAAGGAAGATGTGGTTTTGAGAATTAATAAGAGACCAATATGGACATTTTTTTTTTTCTTATAATTTTGAGTTTTTTTTAAATAAAATGTATGATAAAATGACATCATTAATTTCCAAAAAAAAATTCATTTTTCTTCATTAAATTGCATTCTAATTTTTTATACAAATAATGAACTTTCATAATTTTTGTATTATAATTTTTTTAGTAAAACTAACAATATTTATAAATCAATAATAATATTTATATAAGTTATTGTATATTACGGTTCATAATTTTTGTATTCTAATGTTTTTTAGTAAACTAACAATCAATATATCAATATATACATATATATATATAAACGAAGATGTGGTTTTGAGAATTAATGAGAGACCAATATGGGCATTTTTCTTTTTACTTATAATTTTGAGTTTTTTTAAATAAAATTTATCAAATGCCATCAGTAATTTCTAAAAAAAAAATTCATTTTTCTTCATTACATTTTATTGCATTCTAATTTTTTATACAATTAATGAACTTTCATAATTTTTGTATTCTAATGTTTTTTAGTAAACTAAAAATCAATATATCAATATATATATATAAAGGAAAATGTGGTTTTGAGAATCAATGAGAGACCAATATGGGGATTTTTCTTAATTACATTTTATTGCATTCTAATTTTTTATACAAATAATGAACTTTCATAATTTTTGTATTATAATTTTTTTTAGTAAAACTGACAATATTTATAAATCAATAATAACTTTTATATAAATTATTCTATATTACGGTTCATAATTTTTGTATTCTAATTTTTTTAGTAACAAACAATCAATCAATCAATATATATATATATATATATAAAGAAAGATGTGGCTTTGAGAATTAATAAAAGAACAATATGGCCATTTTTCTTTTTTCTTATAATTTATCTTTTTTTTTAAATAAAATGTATCATTAAATAACATCATTAAGTTTTTAAAAAAAATTCATTTTTCTTCATTATATTTTATTGCATTCTAATTTTTTATACAATTAATGAACTTTCATAATTTTTGTATTATAATTTTATAAGTAAATTAACAATTTTTATAAATCAATAATAATTTTTATAAAAATTATTGTATTTTACGGTTCAAAATTTTTGTAATCCAACATTTTAGTAAACTAACAATCAATATATCAATACATATATATATATATATATATATATATATATATATATAAAGGAAGATGTGGCTTTGAGGATTAATGAAAGACCAATATGGGTATTTTTCTTTTTTCTAATAATTTTGAGTTTTTTTTAAATAAAATGTATCATTAAATGCCATCAGTAATTTCCAAATAAAAATCATTTTTCTTCATTACATTTTATTGCATTCTAATTTTTTATACAATTAATGAACTTTCATAATTTTTGTATTCTAATGTTTTTTAGTAAACTAACAATCAATATATCAATATATATATATATATAAAAAGGAAGATGTGGCTTTAAGGATTAATGAAAGACCAATATGGGTATTTTTCTTTTTTTTAATAATTTTGAGTTTTTTTTAAATAAAATGTATCATTAAATGATATCAGTAATTTACAAAAAAAAAATCATTTTTCTTCATTACATTTTATTGCATTCTAATTTTTTATACAATTAATGAACTTTCATAATTTTGGTATTCTAATGTTTTTTAATAAACTAACAATCAATATATCAATATATATATATATATATATAAAGGAAGATGTGGTTTTGAGAAATAATGAGAGACCAATATGGGTATTTTTCATTTTTCTTATAATTTTGATTTTTTTTTTAAAATAAAATGTATCATTAAATGCGATCAGTAATTTCCAAAAAAAAATCATTTTTCTTCATTACATTTTATTGCATTCTAATTTTTTATACAATTAATAAACTTTCATAATTTTTGTATTCTAATGTTTTTTAGTAAACTAACAATCAATATATCAATATATATATATATATATAAAGGAAGATGTGGTTTTGAGAATTAATGAGAGACCAATATGGGCATTTTTCTTTTTTCTTATAATTTTGATTTTTTTTAAAAATAAAATGTATCATTAAATGACATCATTAATTTCCAAAAAAAAATTCATTTTTCTTCATTACATTTTATTGCATTTTAATTTTTTATACAAATAATGAACTTTCATAATTTTTGTATTATAATTTTTTTTAGTAAAACTAACAATATTTATAAATCAATAATAACTTTTATATAAATTATTCTATATTACGGTTCATAATTTTTGTAATCTAATATTTTTTAGTAACTAACAATCAATATATCAATACATATATGTATATATATATATATAAAGGAAGATGTGGCTTTGAGAATTAATGAAAGACCAATATGGGTATTTTTCTTTTTTCTAATAATTTTGAGTTTTTAAAAAAAAAATGTATCATTAAATGCCATCAATAATTTCCAAAAAAAAATTCATTTTTCTTCATTATATTTTATTGCATTCTAATTTTTTATACAATAAATAAACTTTCATAATTTTTGTATTATAATTTTTTTAGTAAACTAACAATCAATATATATATATATACATATATATATAAAGGAAGATGTGGTTTTGAGAATTAATGAGAGACCAAATGTGCATTTTTCCTTTTTCTTATAATTTTGAGTTTTTTTTAAATAAAATGTATCATTAAATGCAATCGGTAATTTCCAAAAAAATTCATTTTTCTTCATTATATTTTATTGCATTCTAATTTTTTATACAAATTATGAACTTTCAAAAATTTTGTATTATAATTTTTTTAATAAACTAATAATCAATATATATATATATATAAACATATATATAAAGGAAGATGTGGTTTTGAGAATTAATAAGAGACCAATATGGGCATTTTTCTTTTTTCTTATAATTTTGAGTTTTTTTTAAATAAAATGTATGATAAAATGACATCATTAATTTCCAAAAAAAAATTCATTTTTCTTCATTAAATTGCATTCTAATTTTTTATACAAATAATGAACTTTCATAATTTTTGTATTATAATTTTTTTAGTAAAACTAACAATATTTATAAATCAATAATAATATTTATATAAGTTATTGTATATTACGGTTCATAATTTTTGTATTCTAATGTTTTTTAGTAAACTAACAATCAATATATCAATATATACATATATATATATAAACGAAGATGTGGTTTTGAGAATTAATGAGAGACCAATATGGGCATTTTTCTTTTTACTTATAATTTTGAGTTTTTTTAATTAAAATTTATCAAATGCCATCGATAATTTCTAAAAAAAATTCATTTTTCTTCATTACATTTTATTGCATTCTAATTTTTTATACAATTAATGAACTTTCATAATTTTTGTATTCTAATGTTTTTTAGTAAACTAAAAATCAATATATCAATATATATATATATAAAGGAAAATGTGGTTTTGAGAATCAATGAGAGACCAATATGGGCATTTTTCTTCATTACATTTTATTGCATTCTAATTTTTTATACAAATAATGAACTTTCATAATTTTTGTATTATAATTTTTTTTAGTAAAACTGACAATATTTATAAATCAATAATAACTTTTATATAAATTATTCTATATTACGGTTCATAATTTTTGTATTCTAATTTTTTTAGTAACAAACAATCAATCAATCAATATATATATATATATATATAAAGAAAGATGTGGCTTTGAGAATTAATAAAAGAACAATATGGGCATTTTTCTTTTTTCTTATAATTTATCTTTTTTTTAAATAAAATGTATCATTAAATAACATCATTAAGTTTTAAAAAAAAATTCATTTTTCTTCATTATATTTTATTGCATTCTAATTTTTTATACAATTAATGAACTTTCATAATTTTTGTATTATAATTTTATTAGTAAATTAACAATGTTTATAAATCAATAATAATTTTTATAAAAATTATTGTATTTTACGGTTCAAAATTTTTGTAATCCAACATTTTAGTAAACTAACAATCAATATATCAATATATATATATATATATATATATAAAGGAAGATGTGGCTTTGAGGATTAATGAAAGACCAATATGGGTATTTTTCTTTTTTCTAATAATTTTGAGTTTTTTTTAAATAAAATGTATCATTAAATGCCATCAGTAATTTCCAAAAAAAAAATCATTTTTCTTCATTACATTTTATTGCATTCTAATTTTTTATACAATTAATGAACTTTCATAATTTTTGTATTCTAATGTTTTTTAGTAAACTAACAATCAATATATCAATATATATATATATATAAAAAGGAAGATGTGGCTTTAAGGATTAATGAAAGACCAATATGGGTATTTTTCTTTTTTCTAATAATTTTGAGTTTTTTTTAAATAAAATGTATCATTAAATGATATCAGTAATTTCCAAAAAAAAAAATCATTTTTCTTCATTACATTTTATTGCATTCTAATTTTTTATACAATTAATGAACTTTCATAATTTTGGTATTCTAATGTTTTTTAATAAACTAACAATCAATATATCAATATATATATATATATATAAAGGAAAATGTGGTTTTGAGAAATAATGAGAGACCAATATGGGTATTTTTCTTTTTTCTTATAATTTTGATTTTTTTTTAAAAATAAAATGTATCATTAAATGCGATCAGTAATTTCCAAAAAAAAATCATTTTCATTACATTTTATTGCATTCTAATTTTTTATACAATTAATAAACTTTCATAATTTTTGTATTCTAATGTTTTTTAGTAAACTAACAATCAATATATCAATATATATATATATATAAAGGAAGATGTGGTTTTGAGAATTAATGAGAGACCAATATGGGCATTTTTCTTTTTTCTTATAATTTTGATTTTTTTTAAAAATAAAATGTATCATTAAATGACATCATTAATTTCCAAAAAAAAATTCATTTTTCTTCATTACATTTTATTGCATTCTAATTTTTTATACAAATAATGAACTTTCATAATTTTTGTATTATAATTTTTTTTAGTAAAACTAACAATATTTATAAATCAATAATAACTTTTATATAAATTATTCTATATTACGGTTCATAATTTTTGTAATCTAATATTTTTTAGTAACTAACAATCAATATATCAATACATATATGTATATATATATATATATATATATATATATAAAGGAAGATGTGGCTTTGAGAATTAATGAAAGACCAATATGGGTATTTTTCTTTTTTCTAATAATTTTGAGTTTTTTAAAAAAAATGTATCATTAAATGTCATCAATAATTTCCAAAAAAAAATTCATTTTTCTTCATTATATTTTATTGCATTCTAATTTTTTATACAATTAATAAACTTTCATAATTTTTGTATTATAATTTTTTTAGTAAACTAACAATCAATATATATATATATATACATATATATATAAAGGAAGATGTGGTTTTGAGAATTAATGAGAGACCAAATGGGCATTTTTCCTTTTTCTTATAATTTTGAGTTTTTTTTAAATAAAATGTATCATTAAATGCAATCAGTAATTTCCAAAAAAAATTCATTTTTCTTCATTATATTTTATTGCATTCTAATTTTTTATACAAATTATGAACTTTCAAAAATTTTGTATTATAATTTTTTTAATAAACTAATAATCAATATATATATATATATAAACATATATATAAAGGAAGATGTGGTTTTGAGAATTAATAAGAGACCAATATGGACATTTTTTTTTTTCTTATAATTTTGAGTTTTTTTTAAATAAAATGTATGATAAAATGACATCATTAATTTCCAAAAAAAAAATTCATTTTTCTTCATTAAATTGCATTCTAATTTTTTATACAAATAATGAACTTTCATAATTTTTGTATTATAATTTTTTTAGTAAAACTAACAATATTTATAAATCAATAATAATATTTATATAAGTTATTGTATATTACGGTTCATAATTTTTGTATTCTAATGTTTTTTAGTAAACTAACAATCAATATATCAATATATACATATATATATATAAACGAAGATGTGGTTTTGAGAATTAATGAGAGACCAATATGGGCATTTTTCTTTTTACTTATAATTTTGAGTTTTTTTAAATAAAATTTATCAAATGCCATCAGTAATTTCTAAAAAAAAAATTCATTTTTCTTCATTACATTTTATTGCATTCTAATTTTTTATACAATTAATGAACTTTCATAATTTTTGTATTCTAATGTTTTTTAGTAAACTAAAAATCAATATATCAATATATATATATAAAGGAAAATGTGGTTTTGAGAATCAATGAGAGACCAATATGGGGATTTTTCTTAATTACATTTTATTGCATTCTAATTTTTTATACAAATAATGAACTTTCATAATTTTTGTATTATAATTTTTTTTAGTAAAACTGACAATATTTATAAATCAATAATAACTTTTATATAAATTATTCTATATTACGGTTCATAATTTTTGTATTCTAATTTTTTTAGTAACAAACAATCAATCAATCAATATATATATATATATATATATAAAGAAAGATGTGGCTTTGAGAATTAATAAAAGAACAATATGGGCATTTTTCTTTTTTCTTATAATTTATCTTTTTTTTAAATAAAATGTATCATTAAATAACATCATTAAGTTTTAAAAAAAAAATCATTTTTCTTCATTATATTTTATTGCATTCTAATTTTTTATACAATTAATGAACTTTCATAATTTTTGTATTATAATTTTATTAGTAAATTAACAATGTTTATAAATCAATAATAATTTTTATAAAAATTATTGTATTTTACGGTTCAAAATTTTTGTAATCCAACATTTTAGTAAACTAACAATCAATATATCAATACATATATATATATATATATATATATATAAAGGAAGATGTGGCTTTGAGGATTAATGAAAGACCGATATGGGTATTTTTCTTTTTTCTAATAATTTTGAGTTTTTTTTTAAATAAAATGTATCATTAAATGCCATCAGTAATTTCCAAAAAAAAATCATTTTTCTTCATTACATTTTATTGCATTCTAATTTTTTATACAATTAATGAACTTTCATAATTTTTGTATTCTAATGTTTTTTAGTAAACTAACAATCAATATATCATTATATATATATATATAAAAAGGAAAATGTGGTTTTGAGAATCAATGAGGGACCAATATGGGCATTTTTCTTTTTTCTTATAATTTTGATTTTTTTTTAAAATAAAATGTATCATTAAATGACATCATTAATTTCCAAAAAAAAATTCATTTTTCTTCATTACATTTTATTGCATTCTAATTTTTTATACAAATAATGAACTTTCATAATTTTTGTATTATAATTTTTTTTAGTAAAACTAACAATATTTATAAATCAATAATAACTTTTATATAAATTATTCTATATTACGGTTTATAATTTTTGTATTCTAATTTTTTTAGTAACAAACAATCAATCAATCAATATATATATATATATATATATAAAGAAAGATGTGGCTTTGAGAATTAATAAAAGAACAATATGGGCATTTTTCTTTTTTCTTATAATTTATCTTTTTTTTAAATAAAATGTATCATTAAATAACATCATTAAGTTTTAAAAAAAAAATCATTTTTCTTCATTATATTTTATTGCATTCTAATTTTTTATACAATTAATGAACTTTCATAATTTTTGTATTATAATTTTATTAGTAAATTAACAATGTTTATAAATCAATAATAATTTTTATAAAAATTATTGTATTTTACGGTTCAAAATTTTTGTAATCCAACATTTTAGTAAACTAACAATCAATATATCAATACATATATATATATATATATATATATAAAGGAAGATGTGGCTTTGAGGATTAATGAAAGACCGATATGGGTATTTTTCTTTTTTCTAATAATTTTGAGTTTTTTTTTAAATAAAATGTATCATTAAATGCCATCAGTAATTTCCAAAAAAAAATCATTTTTCTTCATTACATTTTATTGCATTCTAATTTTTTATACAATTAATGAACTTTCATAATTTTTGTATTCTAATGTTTTTTAGTAAACTAACAATCAATATATCAATATATATATATATATAAAAAGGAAAATGTGGTTTTGAGAATCAATGAGGGACCAATATGGGCATTTTTCTTTTTTCTTATAATTTTGATTTTTTTTTAAAATAAAATGTATCATTAAATGACATCATTAATTTCCAAAAAAAAATTCATTTTTCTTCATTACATTTTATTGCATTCTAATTTTTTATACAAATAATGAACTTTCATAATTTTTGTATTATAATTTTTTTTAGTAAAACTAACAATATTTATAAATCAATAATAACTTTTATATAAATTATTCTATATTACGGTTTATAATTTTTGTATTCTAATTTTTTTAGTAACAAACAATCAATCAATCAATATATATATATATATATATATATATATATATATAAAGAAAGATGTTGCTTTGAGAATTAATAAAAGAAAAATATGGGCATTTTTCTTTTTTCTTATAATTTATCTTTTTTTTTTAAATAAAATGTATCATTAAATAACATCATTAAGTTTTTAAAAAAAATTCATTTTTCTTCATTATATTTTATTGCATTCTAATTTTTTATACAATTAATGAACTTTCATAATTTTTGTATTATAATTTTATTAGTAAATTAACAATTTTTATAAATCAATAATAATTTTTATAAAAATTATTGTATTTTACGGTTCAAAATTTTTGTAATCCAACATTTTAGTAAACTAACAATCAATATATCAATACATATATATATATATATATATAAAGGAAGATGTGGCTTTGAGGATTAATGAAAGACCGATATGGGTATTTTTCTTTTTTCTAATAATTTTGAGTTTTTTTTTAAATAAAATGTATCATTAAATGCCATCAGTAATTTCCAAAAAAAAATCATTTTTCTTCATTACATTTTATTGCATTCTAATTTTTTATACAATTAATGAACTTTCATAATTTTTGTATTCTAATGTTTTTTAGTAAACTAACAATCAATATATCAATATATATATATATATAAAAAGGAAAATGTGGTTTTGAGAATCAATGAGGGACCAATATGGGCATTTTTCTTTTTTCTTATAATTTTGATTTTTTTTTTAAATAAAATGTATCATTAAATGACATCATTAATTTCCAAAAAAAAATTCATTTTTCTTCATTACATTTTATTGCATTCTAATTTTTTATACAAAAAATGAACTTTCATAATTTTTGTATTATAATTTTTTTTAGTAAAACTAACAATATTTATAAATCAATAATAACTTTTATATAAATTATTCTATATTACGGTTTATAATTTTTGTATTCTAATTTTTTTAGTAACAAACAATCAATCAATCAATATATATATATATATATATATATATATATATATATATATATATATATATATATAAAGAAAGATGTTGCTTTGAGAATTAATAAAAGAACAATATGGGCATTTTTCTTTTTTCTTATAATTTATCTTTTTTTTTAAATAAAATGTATCATTAAATAACATCATTAAGTTTTTAAAAAAAATTCATTTTTCTTCATTATATTTTATTGCATTCTAATTTTTTATACAATTAATGAACTTTCATAATTTTTGTATTATAATTTTATTAGTAAATTAACAATTTTTATAAATCAATAATAATTTTTATAAAAATTATTGTATTTTACGGTTCAAAATTTTTGTAATCCAACATTTTAGTAAACTAACAATCAATATATCAATATATATATATATATATAAAGGAAGATGTGGCTTTGAGGATTAATGAAAGACCAATATGGGTATTTTTCTTTTTTCTAATAATTTTGAGTTTTTTTTAAATAAAATGTATCATTAAATGCCATCAGTAATTTCCAAAAAAAAAATCATTTTTCTTCATTACATTTTATTGCATTCTAATTTTTTATACAATTAATGAACTTTCATAATTTTTGTATTCTAATGTTTTTTAGTAAACTAACAATCAATATATCAATATATATATATATATATAAAAAGGAAGATGTGGCTTTAAGGATTAATGAAAGACCAATATGGGTATTTTTCTTTTTTCTAATAATTTTGAGTTTTTTTTAAATAAAATGTATCATTAAATGATATCAGTAATTTCCAAAAAAAAAAAATCATTTTTCTTCATTACATTTTATTGCATTCTAATTTTTTATACAATTAATGAACTTTCATAATTTTGGTATTCTAATGTTTTTTAATAAACTAACAATCAATATATCAATATATATATATATAAAGGAAAATGTGGTTTTGAGAAATAATGAGAGACCAATATGGGTATTTTTCTTTTTTCTTATAATTTTGATTTTTTTTTAAAAATAAAATGTATCATTAAATGCGATCAGTAATTTCCAAAAAAAAATCATTTTTCTTCATTACATTTTATTGCATTCTAATTTTTTATACAATTAATAAACTTTCATAATTTTTGTATTCTAATGTTTTTTAGTAAACTAACAATCAATATATCAATATATATATATATATATATATATATATATATATATAAAGGAAGATGTGGTTTTGAGAATTAATGAGAGACCAATATGGGCATTTTTCTTTTTTCTTATAATTTTGATTTTTTTTAAAAATAAAATGTATCATTAAATGACATCATTAATTTCCAAAAAAAAATTCATTTTTCTTCATTACATTTTATTGCATTCTAATTTTTTATACAAATAATGAACTTTCATAATTTTTGTATTATAATTTTTTTTAGTAAAACTAACAATATTTATAAATCAATAATAACTTTTATATAAATTATTCTATATTACGGTTCATAATTTTTGTAATCTAATATTTTTTAGTAACTAACAATCAATATATCAATACATATATGTATATATATATAAAGGAAGATGTGGCTTTGAGAATTAATGAAAGACCAATATGGGTATTTTTCTTTTTTCTAATAATTTTGAGTTTTTTAAAAAAAAATGTATCATTAAATGCCATCAATAATTTCCAAAAAAAAATTCATTTTTCTTCATTATATTTTATTGCATTCTAATTTTTTATACAATTAATAAACTTTCATAATTTTTGTATTCTAATTTTTTTAGTAAACTAACAATCAATATATCAATATATATATATATAAAGGAAAATGTGGTTTTGAGAATCAATGAGAGACCAATATGGACATTTTTCTTTTTTCTTATAATTTTGATTTTTTTTAAAAATAAAATGTATCATTAAATGACATCATTAATTTCCAAAAAAAAATCCATTTTTCTTCATTACATTTTATTGCATTCTAATTTTTTATACAAATAATGAACTTTCATAATTTTTGTATTATAATTTTTTTTAGTAAAACTAACAATATTTATAAATCAATAATAACTTTTATATAAATTATTCTATATTACGGTTTATAATTTTTGTATTCTAATTTTTTTAGTAACAAACAATCAATCAATCAATATATATATATATATATATATATATAAAGAAAGATGTGGCTTTGAGAATTAATAAAAGAACAATATGGGCATTTTTCTTTTTTCTTATAATTTATCTTTTTTTTTTAAATAAAATGTATCATTAAATAACATCATTAAGTTTTTAAAAAAAATTCATTTTTCTTCATTATATTTTATTGCATTCTAATTTTTTATACAATTAATGAACTTTCATAATTTTTGTATTATAATTTTATTAGTAAATTAACAATTTTTATAAATCAATAATAATTTTTATAAAAATTATTGTATTTTACGGTTCAAAATTTTTGTAATCCAACATTTTAGTAAACTAACAATCAATATATCAATATATATATATATATATATATAAAGGAAGATGTGGCTTTGAGGATTAATGAAAGACCAATATGGGTATTTTTCTTTTTTCTAATAATTTTGAGTTTTTTTTAAATAAAATGTATCATTAAATGCCATCAGTAATTTCCAAAAAAAAAATCATTTTTCTTCATTACATTTTATTGCATTCTAATTTTTTATACAATTAATGAACTTTCATAATTTTTGTATTCTAATGTTTTTTAGTAAACTAACAATCAATATATCAATATATATATATATATAAAAAGGAAGATGTGGCTTTAAGGATTAATGAAAGACCAATATGGGTATTTTTCTTTTTTCTAATAATTTTGAGTTTTTTTTAAATAAAATGTATCATTAAATGATATCAGTAATTTCCAAAAAAAAAAATCATTTTTCTTCATTACATTTTATTGCATTCTAATTTTTTATACAATTAATGAACTTTCATAATTTTGGTATTCTAATGTTTTTTAATAAACTAACAATCAATATATCAATATATATATATATATATAAAGGAAAATGTGGTTTTGAGAAATAATGAGAGACCAATATGGGTATTTTTCTTTTTTCTTATAATTTTGATTTTTTTTTAAAAATAAAATGTATCATTAAATGCGATCAGTAATTTCCAAAAAAAAATCATTTTTCTTCATTACATTTTATTGCATTCTAATTTTTTATACAATTAATAAACTTTCATAATTTTTGTATTCTAATGTTTTTTAGTAAACTAACAATCAATATATCAATATATATATATATATAAAGGAAGATGTGGTTTTGAGAATTAATGAGAGACCAATATGGGCATTTTTCTTTTTTATTATAATTTTGATTTTTTTTAAAAATAAAATGTATCATTAAATGACATCATTAATTTCCAAAAAAAAATTCATTTTTCTTCATTACATTTTATTGCATTCTAATTTTTTATACAAATAATGAACTTTCATAATTTTTGTATTATAATTTTTTTTAGTAAAACTAACAATATTTATAAATCAATAATAACTTTTATATAAATTATTCTATATTACGGTTCATAATTTTTGTAATCTAATATTTTTTAGTAACTAACAATCAATATATCAATACATATATGTATATATATATATAAAGGAAGATGTGGCTTTGAGAATTAATGAAAGACCAATATGGGTATTTTTCTTTTTTCTAATAATTTTGAGTTTTTTAAAAAAAAATGTATCATTAAATGCCATCAATAATTTCCAAAAAAAAATTCATTTTTCTTCATTATATTTTATTGCATTCTAATTTTTTATACAATTAATAAACTTTCATAATTTTTGTATTATAATTTTTTTAGTAAACTAACAATCAATATATATATATATACATATATATATAAAGGAAGATGTGGTTTTGAGAATTAATGAGAGACCAAATGGGCATTTTTCCTTTTTCTTATAATTTTGAGTTTTTTTTAAATAAAATGTATCATTAAATGCAATCAGTAATTTCCAAAAAAAATTCATTTTTCTTCATTACATTTTATTGCATTCTAATTTTTTATACAAATTATGAACTTTCAAAAATTTTGTATTATAATTTTTTTTAATAAACTAATAATCAATATATATATATATATATAAACATATATATAAAGGAAGATGTGGTTTTGAGAATTAATAAGAGACCAATATGGGCATTTTTCTTTTTTCTTATAATTTCGAGTTTTTTTAAATAAAATGTATCATAAAATGACATCATTAATTTCCAAAAAAAAATTCGTTTTTCTTCATTAAATTGCATTCTAATTTTTTATACAAATAATGAACTTTCATAATTTTTGTATTATAATTTTTTTAGTAAAACTAACAATATTTATAAATCAATAATAATATTTATATAAGTTATTGTATATTACGGTTCATAGTTTTTGTATTCTAATGTTTTTTAGTAAACTAACAATCAATATATCAATATATACATATATATATATATATATATATATATATATAAACGAAGATGTGGTTTTGAGAATTAATGAGAGACCAATATGGGCATTTTTCTTTTTACTTATAATTTTGAGTTTTTTTAAATAAAATTTATCAAATGCCATCAGTAATTTCTAAAAAAAAAATTCATTTTTCTTCATTGCATTTTATTGCATTCTAATTTTTTATACAATTAATGAACTTTCATAATTTTTGTACTATAATTTTTTCAGTAAACTAACAATATTTATAAATCAATAATAATTTTTATAAAAATTATTGTATTTTACGGTTCATAATTTTTGTATTCTAATTTTTTTGTAACAAACAATCAATCAATCAATATATATATATATATATATATATAAAGAAAGATGTGGCTTTGAGAATTAATAAAAGAACAATATGGGCATTTTTCTTTTTTCTTATAATTTATCTTTTTTTTAAATAAAATGTATCATTAAATAACATCATTAAGTTTTTAAAAAAAATTCATTTTTCTTCATTATATTTTATTGCATTCTATTTTTTTATACAATTAATGAACTTTCATAATTTTTGTATTATAATTTTATTAGTAAATTAACAATGTTTATAAATCAATAATAATTTTTATAAAAATTATTGTATTTTACGGTTCAAAATTTTTGTAATCCAACATTTTAGTAAACTAACAATCAATATATCAATACATATATATATATATATATATAAAGGAAGATGTGGCTTTGAGGATTAATGAAAGACCAATATGGATATTTTTCTTTTTTCTAATAATTTTGAGTTTTTTTTAAATAAAATGTATCATTAAATGCCATCAGTAATTTCCAAAAAAAAATCATTTTTCTTCATTACATTTTATTGCATTCTAATTTTTTATACAATTAATGAACTTTCATAATTTTTGTATTCTAATGTTTTTTTAGTAAACTAACAATCAATATATCAATATATCAATATATATATATATATAAAGGAAGATGTGGTTTTGAGAATCAATGAGAGACCAATATGGGCATTTTTCTTTTTTCTTATAATTTTGATTTTTTTTTAAAATAAAATGTATCATTAAATAACATCATTAATTTCCAAAAAAAAATTCATTTCTCTTCATTACATTTTATTGCATTCTAATTTTTTATACAAATAATGAACTTTCATAATTTTTGTATTATAATTTTTTTTAGTAAAACTAACAATATTTATAAATCAATAATAACTTTTATATAAATTATTCTATATTACAGTTCATAATTTTTGTAATCTAATATTTTTTAGTAACTAACAATCAATATATCAATACATATATGTATATATATATATATATATATATAAAGGAAGATGTGGTTTTGAGAATTAATGAGAAACCAATATGGGCATTTTTCTTTTTTCTTATAATTTTGATTTTTTTTAAAATAAAATGTATCATTAAATGACATCATTAAATCCAAAAAAAAATTCATTTTTCTTCATTACATTTTATTGCATTCTAATTTTTTATACAAATTATGAACTTTCAAAAATTTTGTATTATAATTTTTTTTAATAAACTAATAATCAATATATATATAAACATATATATAAAGGAAGATGTGGTTTTGAGAATTAATAAGAGACCAATATGAGCATTTTTCTTTTTTCTTATAATTTCGAGTTTTTTTAAATAAAATGTATCATAAAATGACATCATTAATTTCCAAAAAAAATTCGTTTTTCTTCATTAAATTGCATTCTAATTTTTTATACAAATAATGAACTTTCATAATTTTTGTATTATAATTTTTTTAGTAAAACTAACAATATTTATAAATCAATAATAATATTTATATAAGTTATTGTATATTACGGTTCATAATTTTTGTATTCTAATGTTTTTTAGTAAACTAACAATCAATATATCAATATATACATATATATATATATATAAGCGAAGATGTGGTTTTGAGAATTAATGAGAGACCAATATGGGCATTTTTCTTTTTACTTATAATTTTTAGTTTTTTTAAATAAAATTTATCAAATGCCATCAGTAATTTCTAAAAAAAAAATTCATTTTTCTTCATTGCATTTTATTGCATTCTAATTTTTTATACAATTAATGAACTTTCATAATTTTTGTACTATGATTTTTTCAGTAAACTAACAATATTTATAAATCAATAATAATTTTTATAAAAATTATTGTATTTTACGGTTCATAATTTTTGTATTCTAATTTTTTTAGTAACAAACAATCAATCAATCAATATATATATATATATATATAAAGAAAGATGTGGCTTTGAGAATTAATAAAAGAACAATATGGGCATTTTTCTTTTTTCTTATAATTTATCTTTTTTTTAAATAAAATGTATCATTAAATAACATCATTAAGTTTTTAAAAAAAATTCATTTTTCTTCATTATATTTTATTGCATTCTAATTTTTTATACAATTAATGAACTTTCATAATTTTTGTATTATAATTTTATTAGTAAATTAACAATGTTTATAAATCAATAATAATATTTATATAAGTTATTGTATATTACGGTTCATAATTTTTGTATTCTAATGTTTTTTAGTAAACTAACAATCAATATATCAATATATACATATATATATATATATATATATAAACGAAGATGTGGTTTTGAGATTTAATGAGAGACCAATATGGGCATTTTTCTTTTTACTTATAATTTTGAGTTTTTTTAAATAAAATTTATCAAATGCCATCAGTAATTTCTAAAAAAAAAATTCATTTTTCTTCATTGCATTTTATTGCATTCTAATTTTTTATACAATTAATGAACTTTCATAATTTTTGTACTATAATTTTTTCAGTAAACTAACAATATTTATAAATCAATAATAATTTTTATAAAAATTATTGTATTTTACGGTTCATAATTTTTGTATTCTAATTTTTTTGTAACAAACAATCAATCAATCAATATATATATATATATAAAGAAAGATGTGGCTTTGAGAATTAATAAAAAAACAATATGGGCATTTTTCTTTTTTCTTATAATTTATCTTTTTTTTAAATAAAATGTATCATTAAATAACATCATTAAGTTTTTAAAAAAAATTCATTTTTCTTCATTATATTTTATTGCATTCTAATTTTTTATACAATTAATGAACTTTCATAATTTTTGTATTATAATTTTATTAGTAAATTAACAATGTTTATAAATCAATAATAATTTTTATAAAAATTATTGTATTTTACGGTTCAAAATTTTTGTAATCCAACATTTTAGTAAACTAACAATCAATATATCAATACATATATATATATATATATAAAGGAAGATGTGGCTTTGAGGATTAATGAAAGACCAATATGGGTATTTTTCTTTTTTCTAATAATTTTGAGTTTTTTTTAAATAAAATGTATCATTAAATGCCATCAGTAATTTCCAAAAAAAAATCATTTTTCTTCATTACATTTTATTGCATTCTAATTTTTTATACAATTAATGAACTTTCATAATTTTTGTATTCTAATGTTTTTTAGTAAACTAACAATCAATATATCAATATATATATATATAAAGGAAGATGTGGTTTTGAGAATCAATGAGAGACCAATATGGGCATTTTTCTTTTTTCTTATAATTTTGATTTTTTTTAAAATAAAATGTATCATTAAATGACATCATTAAATCCAAAAAAAAATTCATTTTTCTTCATTACATTTTATTGCATTCTAATTTTTTATACAAATTATGAACTTTCAAAAATTTTGTATTATAATTTTTTTTAATAAACTAATAATCAATATATATATAAACATATATATAAAGGAAGATGTGGTTTTGAGAATTAATAAGAGACCAATATGAGCATTTTTCTTTTTTCTTATAATTTCGAGTTTTTTTTAAATAAAATGTATCATAAAATGACATCATTAATTTCCAAAAAAAAATTCGTTTTTCTTCATTAAATTGCATTCTAATTTTTTATACAAATAATGAACTTTCATAATTTTTGTATTATAATTTTTTTAGTAAAACTAACAATATTTATAAATCAATAATAATATTTATATAAGTTATTGTATATTACGGTTCATAATTTTTGTATTCTAATGTTTTTTAGTAAACTAACAATCAATATATCAATATATACATATATATATATAAACGAAGATGTGGTTTTGAGAATTAATGAGAGACCAATATGGGCATTTTTCTTTTTACTTATAATTTTGAGTTTTTTTAAATAAAATTTATCAAATGCCATCAGTAATTTCTAAAAAAAAAAATTCATTTTTCTTCATTGCATTTTATTGCATTCTAATTTTTTATACAATTAATGAACTTTCATAATTTTTGTACTATAATTTTTTCAGTAAACTAACAATATTTATAAATCAATAATAATTTTTATAAAAATTATTGTATTTTACGGTTCATAATTTTTGTATTCTAATTTTTTTAGTAACAAACAATCAATCAATCAATATATATATATATATAAAGAAAGATGTGGCTTTGAGAATTAATAAAAGAACAATATGGGCATTTTTCTTTTTTCTTATAATTTATCTTTTTTTTAAATAAAATGTATCATTAAATAACATCATTAAGTTTTTAAAAAAAATTCATTTTTCTTCATTATATTTTATTGTATTCTAATTTTTTATACAATTAATGAAGTTTCATAATTTTTGTATTATAATTTTATTAGTAAATTAACAATGTTTATAAATCAATAATAATTTTTATAAAAATTATTGTATTTTACGGTTCAAAATTTTTGTAATCCAACATTTTAGTAAACTAACAATCAATATTTCAATACATATATATATATATATATAAAGGAAGATGTGGCTTTGAGGATTAATGAAAGACCAATATGGGTATTTTTCTTTTTTCTAATAATTTTGAGTTTTTTTTAAATAAAATGTATCATTAAATGCCATCAGTAATTTCCAAAAAAAAATCATTTTTCTTCATTACATTTTATTGCATTCTAATTTTTTATACAATTAATGAACTTTCATAATTTTTGTATTCTAATGTTTTTTAGTAAACTAACAATCAATATATCAATATATCAATATATATATATATAAAGAAAGATGTGGTTTTGAGAATTAATGAGAGACCAATATGGGCATTTTTCTTTTTTCTTATAATTTTGATTTTTTTTTAAAATAAAATGTATCATTAAATAACATCATTAATTTCCAAAAAAAAATTCATTTCTCTTCATTACATTTTATTGCATTCTAATTTTTTATACAAATAATGAACTTTCATAATTTTTGTATTATAATTTTTTTTAGTAAAACTAACAATATTTATAAATCAATAATAACTTTTATATAAATTATTCTATATTACGGTTTATAATTTTTGTATTCTAATTTTTTTAGTAACAAACAATCAATCAATATATATATATATATAAAGAAAGATGTGGCTTTGAGAATTAATAAAAGAACAATATGGGCATTTTTCTTTTTTCTTATAATTTATCTTTTTTTTAAATAAAATGTATCATTAAATAACATCATTAAGTTTTTAAAAAAAATTCATTTTTCTTCATTACATTTTATTGCATTCTAATTTTTTATACAATTAATGAACTTTCATAATTTTTGTATTATAATTTTATTAGTAAATTAACAATGTTTATAAATCAATAATAATTTTTATAAAAATTATTGTATTTTACGGTTCAAAATTTTTGTAATCCAACATTTTAGTAAACTAACAATCAATATTTCAATACATATATATATATATATAAAGGAAGATGTGGCTTTGAGGATTAATGAAAGACCAATATGGGTATTTTTCTTTTTTCTAATAATTTTGAGTTTTTTTTAAATAAAATGTATCATTAAATGCCATCAGTAATTTCCAAAAAAAAATCATTTTTCTTCATTACATTTTATTGCATTCTAATTTTTTATACAATTAATGAACTTTCATAATTTTTGTATTCTAATGTTTTTTAGTAAACTAACAATCAATATATCAATATATCAATATATATATATAAAGGAAGATGTGGTTTTGAGAATTAATGAGAGACCAATATGGGCATTTTTCTTTTTTCTTATAATTTTGATTTTTTTTTAAAATAAAATGTATCATTAAATAACATCATTAATTTCCAAAAAAAAATTCATTTCTCTTCATTACATTTTATTGCATTCTAATTTTTTATACAAATAATGAACTTTCATAATTTTTGTATTATAATTTTTTTTAGTAAAACTAACAATATTTATAAATCAATAATAACTTTTATATAAATTATTCTATATTACGGTTTATAATTTTTGTATTCTAATTTTTTTAGTAACAAACAATCAATCAATATATATATATATATAAAGAAAGATGTGGTTTTGAGAATTAATAAAAGAACAATATGGGCATTTTTCTTTTTTCTTATAATTTATCTTTTTTTTAAATAAAATGTATCATTAAATAACATCATTAAGTTTTTAAAAAAAATTCATTTTTCTTCATTACATTTTATTGCATTCTAATTTTTTATACAATTAATGAACTTTCATAATTTTTGTATTCTAAATGTTTTTAGTAAACTAACAATCAATATATCAATATATATATATATAAAGGCAGATGTGGTTTTGAGAATTAATGAGAGACCAATATGGGTATTTTTCTTTTTTCTTATAACTTTGATTTTTTTTTAAAATAAAATGTATCATTAAATGACATCATTAATTTCCAAAAAAAAAATTCATTTTTCTTCATTACATTTTATTGCATTCTAATTTTTTATACAAATAATGAACTTTCATAATTTTTGTATTATAATTTTTTTAGTAAAATTATTGTATATTACGGTTCATAATTTTTGTATTCTAATGTTTTTTAGTAAACTAACAATCAATATGTCAAAATATATACATATATATATATATATAAAGGCAGATGTGGTTTTGAGAATTAATAAGAGACCAATATGGGCATATTACTTTTTTCTTATAATTTTGATTTTTTTTAAATAAAATGTATCATTAAATGACATCATTAATTTCCAAAAAAAAAAATTCATTTTTCTTCATTACATTTTATTGCATTCTATTTTTTTATACAAATAATGAACTTTCATAATTTTTGTATTATAATTTTTTTAGTAAAACTAACAATATTTATAAATCAATAATAATTTTTATATAATTTATTGTATATTACGATTCATAATTTTTGTATTCTAATGTTTTTTAGTAAACTAACAATCAATATATATATATATATATAAAGGAAGATGTGGTTTTGAAAATTAATGAGAGACCAATATGAGCATTTTTCTTTTTTCTTATAATTTTGAGTTTTTTTTAAATAAAATGTATCATTAAATGCCATCAGTAATTTTCAAAAAAAAATTCATTTTTCTTCATTATATTTTATTGCATTCTAATTTTTTATACAATTAATGAACTTTCATAAATTTTGTATTATAATTTTTTTTAATCAACTAACAATATTTATAAATCAATAATAATTTTTATAAAAATTATTGTATTTTACGGTTCACAATTTTTGTATTCTAATTTTTTTTAGTAAACTAACAATCAATATATATATATATATATACATATATATAAAGGAAGATGTGGCTTTGAGAATTAATAAGAGACCAATATGGGCATTTTACTTTTTTCTTATAATTTTGATTTTTTTAAAATAAAATGTATCATTAAATGACATCATTAATTTCCAAAAAAAAATCATTTTTCTTCATTACATTTTATTGCATTCTATTTTTTTATACAAATAATGAACTTTCATAATTTTTGTATTATAATTTTTTTAGTAAAACTAACAATATTTATAAATCAATAATAATTTTTATATAAATTATTGTATATTACGGTTCATAAATTTTGTATTCTAATTTTTTTAGTAACTAACAATCAATATATATATATATATATATGTATAGGAAGATGTGGTTTTGAGAATTAATGAGAGACCAACATGGGCATTTTTCTTTTTTCTTATAATTTTGAGTTTTTTTTAAATAAAATGTATCATTAAATGCCATCAATAATTTCCAAAAAAATTTCATTTTTCTTCATTACATTTTATTGCATTCTAATTTTTTATACAATTAATGAACATTCATAATTTTTGTATTATAATATTTTAGTAAACTAACAATATTTATAAATCAATAATATTTTTTTATAAAAATTATTGTATTTTACGGTTCATAATTTTTTATTCTAACTTTTTTTAGTAAACTAACAATCAATATATATATATATATATATACAAATATAAAGGAAGATGTGGCTTTGAGAATTAATTAGAGATCAATATGGTCATTTTTCTTTTTAATTATAATTTTGATTTTTTTAAATAAAATGTATCATTAATTTAAAAAAAAATTATTTTTCTTCATTACATTTTATTGCATTCTAATTTTTTATACAAATAATGAACATTCATAATTTTTGTATTATATTTTTTTTTAGTAAAACTGACAATATTTATAAATCAATAATAATTTTTATATAAATTATTGTATATTACGGTTCATAATTTTTGTATTCTAATGTTTTTTAGTAAACTAAGAATGAATATATCAATATATATATATATATATATAAAGGAAGATGTGGTTTTGAAAATTAATGAGAGACCAATATGGACATTTTTCTTTTTTCTTATAATTTAGAGTTTTTTTAAATAAAATGTATCGTTAATTCTCATCATTAATTTCCAAAAAACTTTTCATTTTTTTTATTAAATTTTATTGCATTCTAATGTTTTATAAAAATTATGAAATTTCATAACTTTTGTATTATAATTTTTTTAGTAAACTAACAATATTTATAAATAAATAATAATTTTTATAAAAACTATTGTATTTTACAGTTCATAATTTTTTATTCTAATTTTTTTAGTAAACTAACAATCAATATATCAATATATATATATATATATAAAGGAAGATGTTGTTTTGAGGATTAATGAGAGACCAATATGGATCTTTTTCTTATTTGTTATGATTTTGAATTTTTTTTAAATAAAATGTATCATTAAATGTCATCATTAATTTTCAAAAAACTTTTCATATTTATTTATTAAATTTTATTGCATTCTAAATTTTTATACAAATAATGAACTTTCATAATTTTTGTATTGTAATTTTTTTTTAGTAAAACTAACAATATTTATAAATCAATAATAATTTTTATATAAATTATTGTATATTACGGTTCATAATTTTTGTATTCTAATGTTTTTTAGTAAACTAAGAATCAATATATCTATATATATTATATATATATATAAAGGAATACGTGGATTTGAGGATTAATGAGAGACCAATATAGACATTTATCTTTTTTCTTATAATTAGAATTTATTTTTAAATAAAATGTATTATTAAATGACATCATTTATTTCCAAAAAACTTTTCATTTTTCTTCATTATATTTTATTGCATTGTAATTTTTTTAAACAAATTATGAGCTTTCATAACTTTTGTATTATAATTTTTTTTTGTAAGCTAACGATATTTATAAATCAATAATAATTTTTATAAAAATAATTATATTTTACGGTTCATAATTTTTGTATTCTAATCTTTTTTAGTAAACTAACAATCAATATATTAATATATATATATATATAAATGAAGACGTGGCTTTCAGGATTAACGAGAGACCAATATGGGCATTTTTCTTTTTTTTCTTATAATTTTGATTTATTTTTAAATAAAATGTATTATTAAATGTCATCATTAATTTCCAATAAACTTTTCATTTTTCTTCATCATATTTTATTGCATTTTAATTTTTTTATACAAATTATAAACTTTCATAATTTTTGTATTATAATTTTTTTAGTAACTAACAATATTTATAAATCAATAACAATTTTTATAAAAATTATTGTATTTTACGGTTCATAATTTTTGTATTATAATTTTTTTAGTAAACTAACAATCAATATATCTATATATATATATAAAGGAAGACGTGGCTTTGAGGATTAATGAGAGACCAATATGGACATTTTTCATTTTTCTTATAATTTTTATTTATTTTTAAATAAAATGTATCATTAAATGCCATAATTAATTTCCAAAAAAATTTCATTTTTCTTCATTAAATTTTATTGCATTCTAATTTTTTATACAAATTATGAACTTTCATAGTTTTTGTATTATAATTTTTTTTGTAAACTAACAATATTTATATATATCAATAATAATTTTTATAAAAATTATTGTATTTTACGGTTCGTAATTTTTGTATTCTAATTTTTTTTAGTAAACTAACAATCAATATATCAATATATATATATATATAAAGGAAGACGTGGCTTTGAAGATTAATGAGAGACCAATATGGACATTTATCTTTTTTCTTATAATTAGGATTTATTTTTAAATAAAATGTATCATAAAATGCCATCATTAATTTCCAAAAAACTTTTCATTTTTCTTCATTATATTTTATTGCATTCTAATTTTTTTATACAAATTATGAACTTTCATAATTTTTGTATTATAATTTTTTTAGTAACTAACAATATTTATAAATCAATAACAATTTTTATAAAAATTATTGTATTTTACGGTTCATAATTTTTGTATTCTAATTTTTTTAGTAAACTAACAAACAATATATCAATTATAAAGTAAGACGTGGCTTTGAGGATTAATGAGAGACCAATATGGGTATTTTTCATTTTTCTTATAATTTTGATTTATTTTTAAATAAAATGTATCATTAAATATCATCATTAATTTACAATAAAAAATTCATTTTTCTTATTAAATTTTATTGCATTCTAATTTTTAATACAAATTATGAACTTTCATAGTTTTTTTATTATAATTTTTTTAGTAAACTAACAATATTTATATATCAATAATAATTTTTATAAAAATTATTGTATTTTACGGTTCACAATTATTGTATTCTATTTTTTTTAGTAACTAATAATCAATATATCTATATTATATATATATATATATATATAAAGGAAGACGTGTTTTTTAGGATTAACGAGAGACCAATATGGACATTTTTCTTTTTTCTTATAATTAGGATTTATTTTTAAATAAAATGTATCATTAATTGTCATCATTAATTTCCAAAAAACTTTTCATTTTTCTTCATTATATTTTATTGCATTCTAATTTTTTTATACAAATTATGAGCTTTCATAACTTTTGTATTATAGTTTTTTTTAGTAAATAAACGATATTTTTAAATCAATAATAATTTTTATAAAAACTATTGTGTTTTACGGTTCAAAATTTTTGTATTCAATTTTTTTTTAGTAAACTAACAATCAATATATTAATATATATATATATATATATATATATAAAGGAAGATGTGGATTTGAGGATTAACGAGAGACCAATATAGGCATTTTTCTTTTTTTCTTACAATTTTGATTTATTTTTAAATAAAATGTATAATTAAATGCCATCATTAATTTCCAAAAACTTTTCATTTTTCTTCATTATATTTTATTGCATTCTAATTTTTTTATACAAATTATGAACTTTTCATAATTTTTGTATTATAATTTTTTTAGTAAACTAACAATCAATATATCAATACATATATATATATATAAAGAAAGATGTGGCTTTGAGGATTAATGAGATACCACCTATGGGCATTTTTCTTTTTTCTTATATATTTGAGTTTTTTTTAAATAAAACGTATCGTTAAATGTCATCATTAATTTCCAAAAAACTTTTCATTTTTCATCATTAAATTTTATTGCATTCTAATGTTTTATAGAAATTATGAACTTTCATAGTTTTTGTATTCTAATTTTTTTTAGTAAAATTATTGTATATTACGGTTCATAATTTTTGTATTCTAATTCTTTTTAGTAAACTAACAATCAATATATTAGTATATATATATATATATATAAAGGAAGACGTGGCTTTGAGGATTAACGAGAGACCAATATGGGCATTTTTCTTTTTTTCTTATAATTTTTATTTATTTTTAAATAAAATGTATCATAAAATGCCATCATTAATTTCTAAAAAACTTTTCATTTTTCTTCATTATATTTTATTGCATTCTAATTTTTTATACAAATTATGAACTTTCATACTTTTTGTATTATAATTTTTTTTAGTAAACTAACAATATTTATAAATCAATAATAGTTTTTATAAAAATTCATTTTGATTTTACGGTTCATAATTTTTTATTCTAACTTTTTTTAGTAAACTAACAATCAATATATATATACATATATAAAGGAAGATGTGGCTTTGAAAATTAATAAAAAACCAATATGAGCATTTTTGTTTTTTCTTATAATTTTGATTTTTGATAAATAAAATGTATCATTAAATGACATCATTAATTTCGAAAAAAAAATTCATTTTTCTTCATTACATTTTATTGTATTCTATATTTTTATACAAATAATGAACTTTCATAATTTTTGTATTATAATTTTTTTTAGTAAAACTAACAATATTTATAAATCAATAATAATTTTTATAAAAATTATTGTATTTTACGGTTCATAATTTTTGTATTCTAATATTTTTAGTAAACTAACAATCAATATATCAATACATATATATATATATATATATGGAAAGATGTGGCTTTGAGGATAAATGAGATACCAATATGGACATTTTTATTTTTTCTTATAATTTTGAGTTTTTTTAAATATAATGTATTGTTAATTGTCATCATTAATTTCCAAAAAACTTTTCATTTTTCTTCATTAATATTTATTGCATTCTAATGTTTTATACAAATTATGAACTTTCATAATTTTTGTATTATAATCTTTTTTAGTAAACTAACAATATTTATAAATGAATAGTAATTTTTATTAAAAGTTTTGTATTTTACGGTTCATAATTTTTTATTCTAACTTTTTTTAATAACTAACAATCAATATATATATATATACATATATATAAAGGAAGATGTGGTTTTGAAAATAAATAAAAGACCAATATGGCATTTTTCTTTTTTCTTATAATTTGATTTTTTTAAATAAAATGTATCATTAAATGACATCATTAATTTCCAAAAAAAAAAATTCATTTTTCTTCATTACATTTTATTGCATTCTAATTTTTTATACAAATAATGGACTTTCATAATTTTTGTATTATAATTTTTTTAGTAAAACTAACAATGTTTATAAATCAATAATAATTTTTATAAAAATTATTGTACTTTACAGGTCATAATTTTTGTATTCTAATTTTTTTTAGTAACTAACAATCAATATATCAATATATATATATATATATATATATATATATAAAGGAAGATGTGGCTTTGAGATTAATGAGAGACCAATATGGGCATTTTTTGTTTTTCTTATAATTTTCAGTTTTTTTAAATAAAATGTATTATTAAATGCCATCATTAATTTTCAAAAAACTTTTCATTTATCTTCATTAAATTTTATTGCATTCTAATTTTTTATACAAATTATGAACTTTCATAATTTTTGTATTATAATTTTTTTAGTAAACTTACAATATTTATAAATCAATAATAATATTTATAAAAGTTATTGTATTTTACAGTTCATAATTTTTATATTCTAATTTATTTAGTAACTAACAATCAGTATATATATATATATATATATCTATACTACATTAATAAACTAACAATGAATATATATCTATACTACATTAATAACTGTAGATCCCAGTAAATCAGGTAACGGTGTAATATTCAATAAGAACACGAAGAACACTATGAATATATTGATGAAGATCCGATGTCGGATATCTCACTTGTATTGAATATCGGTTACAATGATATTATCTAATAAGTTCTCTCTTAATGATATGAATTAATGTGTTCTCTTCTACTCTCTTTCTAAAGCTAGCCTTAACCCTCTATTTATATGATATGACATTTACCACAATAAGGAAACTAATAAGTTAGGCATTATCAACTTGCCTTTTACAAGATAATTATCCCTTCCTTATATTAAACCTTCCTAATTTTGACTTAGTTTGACTTTACAGTTTAGCCCTTCATATCTTCAATATTTGTGATCTCGGATACAATCTTTTCAGACCTAACAATCTCCCCCTTTGTATTCGAGATTACAATTTAGCAAATCAGCACTCTTCTTTTGAAGATCATGAAACTTTTGTCAACAAATCTTTCTTCTTGATTCTTTTGCTTCCCCTACGAAAATGATCTCTTGTAAGTTCCGTAACTCCCCCTTAACTTTAGCATGAAAAGAAAATCGAAGGAGCCGCGATGTCGTAGGGTATAAAACTTTTCGGGTCAAAAAGCATGTCGGGTTAGGTGATGTCGATAAAAAAAATCTCGGGCCAAGTAGATTCGACAAGAATTGATGTCGGGCCAAGATGAGTCGATGAAAATTTATGTCGGGTCTTAAGCACTCGATAAGTTTTCAACACAAGATGATCTCGGGTCAAGTTGAATCGATGAAAATTTATGTCGGGTCTTAAGCACTCGATAACTTTATCTTCAGCAGTCGACAAAATCATTTTACTTCAAAAATCAAGTAAGGAAACTCGACAAAACCAGTATTCAACAAATCAGCATTTGTCATCTTCCTTTTCTCATGTCGTGTCTTTGATATAATTTTTCTCCCCCTCAGAATGATAAGGAGAATTTGAATCATTATGAACAATCAAAGACAATAAGTGCGAAAATGATCAAATGTAAATATGGAATATCGGGTAATGGGCTAACAGACAGAAGCACATGTAGCAACTGTTATCACTTAATCAAAAATAAATTTTAATTAAGTGGCCTATATTCAGTGTTGGCAGCGGGTTGACACTGATAGGACTTCCAGTTATCACATAATTAAGTTATAAAACTAACTTCTCAAACTGTTCCGGCATAAACACAAAGATATGCAATGTGAATCACAAAGACTCGTGCAATGTGTAGAAAGAATATTTGTATTTATTTCGGCTCAAAGTTAGACTCGATGTGCACAGAATATGAAGTTTAAAGACCAGAGGTGTGTCTTCCCTTTTCAATATCTTAATCTTCCGAGTGAAGAAAAGATAGCAGATATGCTCATTTTCCGTAATATATGAAACAAATATCTTTTGTGAGATACTTGAGTAGCTGGGTGGGGTGACACAAGTTATTGACATTGGGTCCATGTCTATTTTCAATATTCATCTCCAAAGAATTGAGAATGAATAGATTGTGTGGCTACCTGGATAACTGTTTAGGTTTGGTAAAGACCAAATATTTTCTTTTAAGTCTTGTCACACTCTCACATTCACAAGCACTCAAATTTATACCCTTTCAAAATATATCTAACCTAGGGTTGTGTTTCATGGGTAGGTCCTTCCGGCTTTGGATTGACCATTGAAACTTCTAATTCCTAACACACAAAGAGTTAAAACATTAAAGTCCGAGTTCTGAACTGAAGTATTCAGAAGTCATAATTCAATGTAAAACGGGTTAAGAGCAGGTCCATAGCTGAGATACTATGAAGCTAAACAATAATTTTTTTTTTTTTGTAAAAATGTGGTTCTTCCCTTAAATGTAGCATAGCCTTTTGAAAGATTGTCATGTGATGTGAATATTCTGAATTTGGAACACACATGACATACCTACAAAACAGATTAAAAAGATTTTGGTACCCAAGCTTTGTTGGGTCCTCGGAGGTTAGCTTTAGATGCAATAAATGGGGAAGTGGGGATACTGTAAGTACCATACCATTTATGATTGAAATTTTGATTGACAAAATCATTTGTTCCACATGTAGAACAACAAATCTTTGTGGCACTTAGACTAATTAGCTGATTGATTGATTTGACAAAATAAGGCAAATTAGTCTTGGAAACAAATGATCTTGTATCAACTACAGGAGATGTATGTGACATGTTTCCAACACTATCATCTGTAGCTAATTTCGTCCTCCAAACCATTTTAAACTTTTTAAAATTATCGGAATTAGCAACAAAATCATTGTGAAACCGATTAGAATTATGAGTTCGAGAATTTGAAGAATCGGATGATTTGGAGCTGTGAGAATAACATTTGATTTAACACTTGAAGAACAGTTATTCTTACAGATAGGAGAAAGAGAAGTTTGCTTTGAACTTGAGGTAGAATCAGAATCATGAGGAAAAATCAAAATTTCAAGATTATCTAACTCCGTATTTAAATGTTGGGGAGTAAGATGTTTGACTGATTCTGAATTCTTTTGTTTATGTTTTGAAAGTTCGTTTTCAAGTTCTTTGATTTTGTAGGATAAATCATCTCTTTCTTTTGTGACCAAATCATATTTATTTTTAAGTTCAGATCTCAAATTCTTTTCAGTTACAAGGGTTGTTTCTAAAACAGATAATTTGTTTGAATTTTTGTCAAGTTCTTTGTCAAAATCTTTTTCCAGATTTTTGTTTTTAGCAATGATCAAACTACATTTCTTGATTAAATTCGTTTTCTCAGTCTTAAACACATTTCTTTCATCTCTCAAAAGTTTCTCAAGATCAGAAATTTGTTTTGAAAACTCCAGACTTTTTGTTTCAGAAGATTTTCTCTCTAAAATCACAATTTGCTCAAAATCAGACACTTGTTTAGAAAGGTTTTGAATGGTTAGTTCACAAGTTTTAATTTCGCTCAATCTCAAACTTATGTTTTTCATCAGAAGTTAAAATCCTTTCTTTCTCACATTCCAGAAATTCAGTTAATTTTCTTTTAAGAACCACACTATACGTCTCATGATCTATAGATTTTTCTAACTCAGAAATTTTGTTTTTCAGATCAAAATTTATTTTTATCAACTTAAGATTTTCCTTTTTGCAAACTTCTTCATAAAATGCATGATATGTATTCCTAGTATGCTCGGTGAGTTGTTCCTCCAAAAATTCATTTTGATTTTGCAAAACTTTTCTTGATTCTTCTGAGTTATTAAATTTAGATTTGAGAGTGACATGTTCTCTTAAAAGTTCATCCAACACTTGCATGTTGTTTGTGTGTCTGGTTTCAAGTTGAGAGATTTTTGCATTTAGCTCAGAGATTTGGTTTTGAGAACTCATCGTGAAAGCACGGTTACCTGATAAAGTGATCTCGATCGGTGAGTTTTGAAAATTTTACGGGTGTTCTTTCAAAAGATAGAAGGTTTTCTCGAGTGATGAAGGGCCGAGAAGAATTTTTCTCGGGTGATGAAGGATCGACAAAAAATTTTGTCGAGTGGTATGGGCTCGATAAGAAGATTTCTCGGGTGTATGTGACTCGATGAAAAAATTTTGTCGGGTGAAGGGGACTCGATAAAAACTTTCTATGAATAAATTGAGTCGATAAACAGAAGTTATCGACCAGAAAAGACTAGATAACTAAAGTTTCTCGATTGTATAAAGACTCGACAAAAAAAATTCTTTTGAAAAAAAAACGGATCAATAACAATTTCTATCGATTACTGTTGACTCGATAATAGAATTTTTTTTTTCGATTGATAAGGACTCGATAACAATTTAATGATGTTTAATCTGAATTTTCTTTAACTGATAAACCAGAAAACAAGAACAAAGGGTTCTTGACTAAAAAGAACAAGTCTTTTTATGGACAAGAATGTCTAAGTTCTCGAGTTTCTTATTCGTTCAATTACAAAAAAATATCAAGATTACGAGAGTTTATGATTTTACTAGGGAATTCTTTAGTAAGAAAAGCTGCAGGAGTCACAAGTTTTTGAGTTTTCTTATGTAAAGTGATTCAAAAGTAAATAAAATAAACTAAAGTAATTTTAACTAAACGATTAAATATTGTATATGAGAGTTGATAAAAAATCAAGATTTCAGCAGTGAATCGATAAAAGTTCAATAACCAGTAGTGAGATTCGATAAAAATTCAATAAACAGAAGAAGATTTAAATCGAGAAAAGCACAGAAACAATGAATCGATAAACACACACAGACACATATAATGATTGATGAATTTTTTTTTACCAGATATGAGTGACTCGATAAAAAGCAGTTTGAAGTTTTGTCGGGTAAAGCATGAATACGAGGGAATCGACAAAAACTCAAAGAACATAAAAAATCGCAGAAATAGAGAAAAATACCTTCTGTTTCGTGGGTATCCTCAGAAAGTCGTAAAAACTCTGATCGTAGGCTCTGATACCACTTGTAGATCCCAGTAAATCAGGTAACGGTGTAATATTCAATAAGAACACGAAGAACACTATTAGTATATTGATGAAGATCCGATATTGGATATCTCACTTGTATTGAATATCGGTTACAATGATATTATCTAATAAGCTCTCTCTTAATGATATGAATTAACGTGTTCTCTTCTACTCTCTTTCTAAAGCTAGCCTTAACCCTCTATTTATATGATATGACATTTACCACAATAAGAAAACTAATAAGTTAGGCATTATCAACTTGCCTTTTACAAGATAATTATCATTTCCTTATATTAAACCTTCCTAATTTTGACTTAGTTTGACTTTACAGTTTAGCCCTTCATGTCTTCAATATTTGTGATCTCGGATACAATCTTTTCAGACCTAACAATTAATTTCCAAAAAACTTTTCATATTTATTTATTAAATTTTATTGCATTCTAATTTTGTATACAAATTATTAACTTTCAAAATTTTTGTATTTTATTTTTTTAATAAACTAACAATGAATATATATATATATATATATCTATACTACATTAATAACCATCTGAGAAAAAAGTCTTAAAGACAAGTCTTTAAGCATATGGTACAACCTGATAAAGCACAAAATTTAAAAAACTCTTAATTACAAGTAAAGAAGCACAGGATTAATTAGAGACCTATATGGGCATTTTTTTTTTCTTATAATTTTGAGTTTTTTTAAATAAAATGTATCATTAAATGCCATCATGAATTTCCAAAAAAACATTCATTTTTCTTCATTAAATTTTATTGCATTCTAATTTTTTATACAAATTATGAACTTTCATAATTTTTGTATTATAATTTTTTTAGTAAACTAACAATATTTATAAATCAATAATAATTTTATAAAAATTAATGTATTTTACGATTCATAATTTTTATATTCTAATTTTTTTAGTAAACTGAAAATCAATATATATATATATATGTATATATATAAAGGAAGACGTGGTTTTGAGGTTTAATTAGAAACCAATATGGGCATTTTTCATTCTTTTATAATTTTGATTTATTTTTAAATAAAATGTATCGTTAAAGGCCATCATTAATTTCCAAAAAACTTTTCATTTTTCTTCATTAAATTTTATTGCTTTCTAATTTTTATACAAATTATGAACTTTCATAATTTTTGTATTATAGTTTTTTTAGTAAACTAACAATATTTATAAATCAATAATAATTTTATAAAAATTATTGTATTTTACGGTTCATAATTTTTGTATTCTAATTTTTTTTAGTAACTAACAATCAATATTATATATATATATAAAGGAAGACGTGGTTTTGATGTTTAATTAGAGACCAATATAGGCATTTTTCATTCTTTTATAATTTTGATTTATTTTTAAGTAAAATGTATTATTAAATGTCATCATTAATTTACAAAAAACTTTTCATATTTATTTATTAAATTTTATTGCATTCTAATTTTTTATACAAATTATGAACTTTCATAATTTATGTATTCTAACTTTTTTTATAAACTAATAATCAATATATCAATATTATATATATATATATAAAGGAAAATGTGGTTTTGAGGATTAATGAGAGACCAATATGGGCATTTTTTTTTCTTATTTTTTTGAGTTTTTTAAATAAAATGTATCATTAAATGTCATCATTAATTTCCAAAAAAAAATCATTTTTCTTCATTAAATTTTATTGCATTCTAATTTTTTATACAAATTATAAACTTTCATAATTTTTGTATAATAAATTTTTTAGTAAAATAACAATATTTATAAAGCAGTAATAATTTTTATAAAAATTATTCTATTTTACAGTTCATAATATTTGTATTCTATCTTTTTTTAGTAACTAACAATCAATATATATATAAATGAAGATGTGGCTTTGAGATTAATTAGAGATCAATATGAGCATTTTTCTTTTTTCTTATAATTTTGAGTTTTTTTAAAATAAAATGTATCATTAAATGCCATCATTAATTACCAAAAAAATTTCATTTTTCTTCACTAAATTTTATTGCATTCTATTTTTTTATACAAATTATGAACTTTCATAATTTTAGTATTATAATTTTTTTAGTAAACTAACAATATTTATAAATCAATAATAATTTTTATAAAAATTATTGTATTTTACAGTTCATAATTTTTGTATTCTAATTTTTTTATAAACTAATAATCAATATATCAATATATATATATATATAAAGGAAGACGTGGCTTTGAGAATTAATTAGAGATCAATATGGGCATTTTTCTTTTTTCTTATAATTTTGAGTTTTCTTAAATAAAATGTATCATTAAATGCCATCATGAATTTCCAATAAACTTTTCATTTTTCTTCATTAATTTTATTGCATTCTAATTTTTTATACAAATTATGAGCTTTCATAATTTTTGTATTATAATTTTTTTAGTAAATTAACAATATTTATAAATCAATAATAATTTTATAAAAATTATTGTATTTTACGGTTCATAATTTTTGTATTTTAATTTTTTTTAGTAACTAACAATCAATATATTATATATATATATATATATAAAGGAAGACGTGGTTTTGATGTTTAATTAGAGACCAATATAGGCATTTTTCATTCTTTTATAATTTTGATTTATTTTTAAGTAAAATGTATTATTAAATGTCATCATTAATTTACAAAAACTTTTCATATTTATTTATTAAATTTTATTGCATTCTAATTTTTTATACAAATTATGAACTTTCATAATTTATGTATTCTAACTTTTTTTATAAACTAATAATCAATATATCAATATTATATATATATATAAAGGAAAATGTGGTTTTGAGGATTAATGAGAGACCAATATGGGCATTTTTTTTTCTTATTTTTTTGAGTTTTTTTAAATAAAATGTATCATTAAATGTCATCATTAATTTCCAAAAAAAATCATTTTTCTTCATTAAATTTTATTGCATTCTAATTTTTTATACAAATTATAAACTTTCATAATTTTTGTATAATAAATTTTTTAGTAAAATAACAATATTTATAAAGCAGTAATAATTTTTATAAAAATTATTCTATTTTACAGTTCATAATATTTGTATTTTAATTTTTTTTAGTAACTAACAATCAATATATATATAAATGAAGATGTGGCTTTGAGATTAATTAGAGATCAATATGGGCATTTTTCTTTTTTCTTATAATTTTGAGTTTTTTTAAATAAAATGTATCATTAAATGCCATCATGAATTTCCAATAAACTTTTCATTTTTCTTCATTAAATTTTATTGCATTCTAATTTTTTATACAAATTATGAGCTTTCAGAATTTTTGTATTATAATTTTTTTAGTAAATTAACAATATTTATAAATGAATAATAATTTTATAAAAATTATTGTATTTTACGGTTCATAATTTTTGTATTCTAATTTTTTTTAGTAACTAACAATCAATATTATATATATATATATATATAAAGGAAGACGTGGTTTTGAGGATTAATGAGAAACCTATATGGGCATTTTTCTTTTTTTCTTATAATTTTGAGTTTTTTTAAATAAAATATATCATTAAATGTCATCATGAATTTCCAAAAAACTTTTCATATTTATTTATTAAATTTTATTGCATTCTAATTTTTTATACAAATTATTAACTTTCATATTTTTTGTATTTTATTTTTTTTAATAAACTAACAATGAATATATATCTATACTACATTAATAACCATCTGAGAAAAAAGTCTTAAAGACAAGTCTTTAAGCATATGGTACAACCTGATAAAGCACAAAATTTAAAAAACTCTTAATTACAAGTAAAGAAGCACAAGGTACAACTAATTAAAGCATTGGTTTACTACCAAACCAAAAATGGACAATCTAGGCTCTCCTTTCTTCCAAAACAGTGTTAACAGCTCCATTATGGTAAAACCTTTTGTTTTCTTCTCCTTATTCCAGCTTTCACCAGCAAAAATCCAGAACGATTCCCTTTTTTTTGCTCTTACTCTACCGATTTCAAAATTCATATTTGAAATGAGGATAATGGTGTATAGAATCATCAAGAGAGATAAAGGGGGTTTCGTTTTTTCCCTGACGTTCTCTCTTTGTTCCCAAAAAATCAACCTGGACAACCATGTGTGAATTTGAGTGTTTCTCTAAAATCGAAGGGCGATTTTTCATAAGCAACCAATCGAAGGAAGATGTGGCTTTGAAAATTAATGAGAGACCAATATGGACATTTTTCTTTTTTCTTATAATTTTGAGTTTTTTTTAAAATAAAATGTATCATTAAATGCCATCAGTAATTTCCAAAAAACTTTTCATCTTTCTTCATTACATTTTATTGCATTCTAATTTTTTATACAATTAATGAACTTTCATAATTTTTGTATTATAATTTTTTTAATAAACTAACAATATTTATAAATCAATAATAATTTTTATAAAAATTATTGTATTTTACGGTTCATAATTTTTGTATTCTAATTTTTAATAAACTAACAATCAATATATATATATATACATATATATAAAGGAAGATGTGGCTTTGAGAATTAATAAGAGACCAATATGGGCATATTACTTTTTTCTTATAATTTTGATTTTTTTTAAATAAAATGTATCATTAAATGACATCATTAATTTCCAAAAAAAAATTCATTTTTCTTCATTACATTTTATTGCATTCTATTTTTTTATACAAATAATGAACTTTCATAATTTTTGTATTATAATTTTTTTAGTAAAACTAAAAATATTTATAAATCAATAATAATTTTTATATAAATTATTGTATATTACGATTCATAATTTTTGTATTCTAATGTTTTTTAGTAAACTAACAATCAATATATATATATATATATATATATATAAAAGAAGATGTGGTTTTGAAAATTAATGAGAGACCAATATGAGCATTTTTCTTTTTTCTTATAATTTTGAGTTTTTTTTAAATAAAATGTATCATTAAATGCCATCAGTAATTTTCAAAAAAAAATTCATTTTTCTTCATTATATTTTATTGCATTCTAATTTTTTATACAATTAATGAACTTTCATAAATTTTGTATTATAATTTTTTTAATCAACTAACAATATTTATAAATCAATAATAATTTTTATAAAAATTATTGTATTTTACGGTTCACAATTTTTGTATTCTAATTTTTTTTAGTAAACTAACAATCAATATATATATATATATATATATATATACATATATATAAAGGAAGATGTGGCTTTGAGAATTAATAAGAGACCAATATGGGCATTTTACTTTTTTCTTATAATTTTGATTTTTTTAAAATAAAATGTATCATTAAATGACATCATTAATTTCCAAAAAAAATTCATTTTTCTTCATTACATTTTATTGCATTCTATTTTTTTATACAAATAATGAACTTTCATAATTTTTGTATTATAATTTTTTTAGTAAACTAACGATATTTATAAATCAATAATAATTTTTATATAAATTATTGTATATTACGGTTCATAAATTTTGTATTCTAATTTTTTTAGTAACTAACAATCAATATATATATATATATGTATAGGAAGATGTGGTTTTGAGAATTAATGAGAGACCAATATGGGCATTTTTCTTTTTTCTTATAATTTTGAGTTTTTTTAAATAAAATGTATCATTAAATGCCATCAATAATTTCCAAAAAAATTTCATTTTTCTTCATTACATTTTATTGTATTCTAATTTTTTATACAATTAATGAACATTCATAATTTTTGTATTATAATATTTTAGTAAACTAACAATATTTATAAATCAATAATATTTTTTTATAAAAATTATTGTATTTTACGGTTCATAATTTTTTATTCTAACTTTTTTTAGTAAACTAACAATCAATATATATATATATATATACAAATATAAAGGAAGATGTGGCTTTGAGAGACCAATATGGACATTTTTCTTTTTTCTTATAATTAGGATTTATTTTTAAATAAAATGTATCATTAATTGTCATCATTAATTTCCAAAAAACTTTTCATTTTTCTTCATTATATTTTATTGCATTCTAATTTTTTTATACAAATTATGAGCTTTCATAACTTTTGTATTATAGTTTTTTTAGTAAATAAACGATATTTTTAAATCAATAATAATTTTTATAAAAACTATTGTGTTTTACGGTTCAAAATTTTTGTATTCAATTTTTTTTTGGTAAACTAACAATCAATATATTAATATATATATATATATATATAAAGGAAGATGTGGATTTGAGGATTAACAAGAGACCAATATAGGCATTTTTCTTTTTTTCTTACAATTTTGATTTATTTTTAAATAAAATGTATAATTAAATGCCATCATTAATTTCCAAAAACTTTTCATTTTTCTTCATTATATTTTATTGCATTCTAATTTTTTTATACAAATTATGAACTTTTCATAATTTTTGTATTATAATTTTTTTAGTAAACTAACAATCAATATATCAATACATATATATATATATATATATAAAGAAAGATGTGGCTTTGAGGATTAATGAGATACCACCTATGGGCATTTTTCTTTTTTCTTATATATTTGAGTTTTTTTTTAAATAAAATGTATTGTTAAATGTCATCATTAATTTCCAAAAAACTTTTCATTTTTCATCATTAAATTTTATTGCATTCTAATGTTTTATAGAAATTATGAACTTTCATAGTTTTTGTATTCTAATTTTTTTTAGTAAAATTATTGTATATTACGGTTCATAATTTTTGTATTCTAATTCTTTTTAGTAAACTAACAATCAATATATTAATATATATATATATATATATAAAGGAAGACGTGGCTTTGAGGATTAACGAGAGACCAATATGGGCATTTTTCTTTTTTTCTTATAATTTTTATTTATTTTTAAATAAAATGCATCATAAAATGCCATCATTAATTTCTAAAAAACTTTTCATTTTTCTTCATTATATTTTATTGCATTCTAATTTTTTATACAAATTATGAACTTTCATACTTTTTGTATTATAATTTTTTTTAGTAAACTAACAATATTTATAAATCAATAATAGTTTTTATAAAAATTATTGTATTTTACGGTTCATAATTTTTTATTCTAACTTTTTTTAGTAAACTAACAATCAATATATATATATACATATATAAAGGAAGATGTGGCTTTGAAAATTAATAAAAAACCAATATGAGCATTTTTGTTTTTTCTTATAATTTTGATTTTTGATAAATAAAATGTATCATTAAATGACATCATTAATTTCGAAAAAAAAATTCATTTTTCTTCATTACATTTTATTGTATTCTATATTTTTATACAAATAATGAACTTTCATAATTTTTGTATTATAATTTTTTTTAGTAAAACTAACAATATTTATAAATCAATAATAATTTTTATAAAAATTATTGTATTTTACGGTTCATAATTTTTGTATTCTAATATTTTTAGTAAACTAACAATCAATATATCAATACATATATATATATATATATGGAAAGATGTGGCTTTGAGGATAAATGAGATACCAATATGGACATTTTTATTTTTTCTTATAATTTTGAGTTTTTTTAAATAAAATGTATCGTTAATTGTCATCATTAATTTCCAAAAAACTTTTCATTTTTCTTCATTAATATTTATTGCATTATAATGTTTTATACAAATTATGAACTTTCATAATTTTTGTATTATAATTTTTTTAGTAAAATTATTGTATATTACGGTTCATAATTTTTGTATTCTAATGTTTTTTAGTAAACTAACAATCAATATGTCAAAATATATACATATATATATATAAAGGCAGATGTGGTTTTGACAATTAATAAAAGACCAATATGGACATTTTTCTTTTTTCTTATAATTTTGTGTTTTTTTTAATAAAATGTATCGTTAATTGTCATAATTAATTTTCAAAAAACTTTTCATTTTTCTTCATTAATATTTATTGCATTCTAATGTTTTATACAAATAATGAACTTTCATAATTTTTGTATTATAATCTTTTTTAGTAAACTAACAATATTTATAAATGAATAATAATTTTTATTAAAAGTTTTGTATTTTACGGTTCATAATTTTTATTCTAACTTTTTTAATAACTAACAATCAATATATATATATATATACACATATATATAAAGGAAGATGTGGTTTTGAAAATAAATAAAAGACCAATATGGGCATTTTTCTTTTTTCTTATAATTTGATTTTTTTAAATAAAATGTATCATTAAATGACATCATTAATTTCCAAAAAAAAAATTCATTTTTCTTCATTACATTTTATTGCATTCTAATTTTTTATACAAATAATGGACTTTCATAATTTTTGTATTATAATTTTTTTAGTAAAACTAACAATATTTATAAATCAATAATAATTTTTTTATAAATTATTGTATATTACGGTTCATAATTTTTGTATTCTAATTTTTTTTAGTAAATTAACAATCAATATATCAATATATATATATATATATATATATATATATATATATAAAGGAAGATGTGGCTTTGAGAATTAATGAGATACCAATATGGACATTTTTCCTTTTTCTTAAAATTTTGAGTTTTTTTAAATAAAATGTATCATTAAATGTCATCAATAATTTCCAAAAAACTTTTCATTTTTCTTTATTATATTTTATTGCATTCTAATTTTTTATACAAATTATGAACTTTCATAATTTTTGTATTATAATTTTTTTAGTAAAATTATTGTATATTACGGTTCATAATTTTTGTATTCTAATGTTTTTTAGTAAACTAACAATCAATATATCAATATATATATATATATATATAAAGGAATATGTGGTTTTGAGATTTAATAAGAGACTGATATGGGCATTTTTCTTTTTTCTTATAATTTTGTGTTTTTTTAAATAAAATGTATCGTTAATTGTCATCATTAATTTTCAAAAAACTTTTCATTTTTCTTCATTAAATTTTATTGCATTCTAATTTTTTATACAAATTATGAACTTTCATAATTTTTGTATTCTAATTTTTAAGTAACTAACAATCAATATATATATATATATATATACATATATATAAAAAAAGATGTGGCTTTGAGAATTAATAATAGACCAATATGGCAATTTTTATTTTTTCTTATAATTTTGAGTTTTTTAAAATAAAATGTATCATTAAATGACATCATTAATTTCCAAAAAAAAAATCATTTTTCTTCATTACATTTTATTGCATTCTAATTTTTTATACAAATAATGAACTTTCATAATTTTTTTATTATAATTTTTTTTAGTAAAACTAACAATATTTATAAATTAATAATAATTTTTATAAAAATTATTGTATTTTACGGTTCATAATTTTTGTATTCTAATTTTTTTAGTAAACTAACAATCAATATATCAATACGTATATATACATATATATAAAGAAAGATGTGTCTTTGAAGATTAATGAGATACCAATATGGGCGTTTTTCTTTTTTCTTAGAATTTTGAGTGGTTTTTTAAATAAAATGTATCGTTAATTGTCATCATTAATTTCCAAAAAACTTTTCATTTTTATTCATTAATTTTTATTGCATTCTAATGTTTTATACAAATTATGAACTTTCATAATTTGTTTTAGTAACTAACAATATTTATAAATCAATAATAATTTTTATAAAAATTATTGTATTTTACGGTTCATAATTTTTTATTCTAACTTTTTTTAGTAAACTAACAATCAATATTTAAAGGAAGATGTGGCTTTGAAAATTAATAAAAAACCAATATGAGCATTTTTGTTTTTTCTTATAATTTTGATTTTTTTTAAATAAAATGTATCATTAAATGACATTATTAATTTCCAAAAAAAAATTATTTTTTTTCATTACATTTTATTGCATTCTATATTTTTATACAAATAATGAACTTTCATAATTTTTGTATAAATAATTTTTTTTAGTAAACTAACAATATTTTTAAATCAATAATAATTTTTATATAAATTATTGTATTTTACGGTTCATAATTTTTGTATTCTAATTTTTTTAGTAAACTAACAATCAATATATCAATACATATATATATATATATATATATATAAAAGAAGATGTGACTTTGAGGATTAATGAGATACCAATATATTCTTTTTTCTTATTATTTTGAGTTTTTTTTAAATAAAATGTATCGTTAATTGTCATCATTAATTTCCAAAAAACTTTTCATTTTTCTTCATTAATATTTATTGCATTCTAATGTTTTATACAAATTATGAACTTTCATAATTTTTGTATTATAATTTTTTTTAGTAAAATTATTATATATTACGGTTCATAATTTTTGTATTCTAATGTTTTTAAGTAAACTAACAATCAAAAATATCAAAAAAAAAATATATATATATATATATATATAAAGGAAGATATGGTTTTGAGAATTAATAAGAGACCAATATGGACATTTTTTATTTTTCTTATAATTTTGTGTTTTTTTAAATAAAATGTATCGTTAATTGTCATCATTAATTTTCAAAAAACTTTTCATTTTTCTTCATTAAATTTTATTGCATTTTAATGTTTTACACAAATTATGAACTTTCATAATTTTTTATAATTTTTTTAGTAAACTAACAATCAATATATATATATATATACATATATATATAAAGGAAGATGTGCTTTGAAAATTAAAAAAAGACCAATATGGGCATTTTTCTTTTTTCTTATAAATTTAAGTTTTTTTTAAATAAAATGTATTATTGAATGACATCACTAATTTCAAAAAAAAAATTCAAAATTTTCATTAAATTTTATTGCATTATAATGTTTTATACAAATTATGAACTTTCATAATTTTTGTATTATAATTTTTTTTAGTAAAATAACAATATTTATAAATCAATAATAATTTTTACAAAAAGTATTGTATTTTACGGTTCATAATTTTTTATTCTAACTTTTTTTAGTAAAGTAACAATCAATATATATATATATACATATATATAAAGGAAGATGTGGTTTTGAGATTTAATAAAAGACCAAAATGGGCATTTTTTCTTTTTTCTTATAATTTTGATTTTTTTAAATAAAATGTATCATTAAATGTCATCATTAATTTTCAAAAAACTTTTCATTTTTCTTCATTAAATTTTATTGCATTCTAATGTTTTATACAAATAATGAACTTTCATAATTTTTGTATTATAATTTTTTTAGTAAAACTAACAATATTTATAAATCAATAATAATTTTTATATAAATTATTGTATTCAAATTATTTTAATAAACTAACAATCAATATATCAATACATATATATATATATAAAGATTAGTTTTGAGAATTAATGAGAGACCAATATGGGCATTTTTCTTTTTTCTTATAATTTTGAGTTTTTTTTATATAAAATGTATCGTTAATTGTCATCATTGATTTCCAAAAAACTTTTCATTTTTTTCATTAAATTTTATTACATTCTAATGTTTTATACAAATTATGAACTTTCATAATTTTTGTATTATAATTTTTTTTAGTAAATAACAATATTTATAAATCAATAAAAAATTTTATTAAAATTACTGTATTTTACGGTTATAATTTTTTATTCTAACTTTTTTTAGTAACTAACAATCAATATATATATATATACATATATATATATAAGAATATGTGGTTTTGAGGATTAATGAGAGACCAATATGGGTATTTTTCTTTTTTCTTATGATTTTGAGTTTTTTTAAATAAAATGTATCATAAAATGTCATCATTAATTTTCAAAAAACTTTTCATATTTATTTATTAAATTTTATTGCATTCTAATGTTTTATACAAATTATGGACTTTCATAATTTTTGTATAAATAATTTTTTTAGTACTCTAACAATATTTTTAAATCAATAATAATTTTTATATAAATTATTGTATTTTACGGTTCATAATTTTTTATTCTAACTTTTTTTAGTAACTACAATCAAAAAAAAAATATATATATATATATATATAAAGGAAGATGTGGTTTTGAGGAATAATGAGAAACCAATATGGGTATTTCTTTTCTTATTATTTTGAGTTTTTTTTTAAATAAAATATATCATTAAATGCCATCATTAATTTTCAAAAAACTTTTCATATTTATATATTAAATTTTATTGCATTCTAATTTTTTTTACAAATAATGAATTTTCAAAAAATTTGTATTATATTTTTTTTAATAAACTAACAATCAATATATATATATATATAAAGGAAGACGTGGCTTTGAGGATTAACGAAAGACCAATATGGACATTTTTATTTTTTCTTATAATTGTAAGTTTTTTTTAAATAAAATGTATCATTAAATGACATCATTAATTTTCAAAAAAAAATTCATTTTTCTTCATTACATTTTATTACATTCTAATTTTTTATACAAATAATGAACTTTCATAATTTTTGTATTATAATTTTTTTTAGTAAAACTAAGAATATTTATATATCAATAATAATTTTTATATAAATTATTGTATATTATGGTTCATATTTTTTGTATTCTAATGTTTTTTAGTAAACTAACAATCAATATATATATATATATAAAGGAAGATGTGATTTTGAGAATTAATGAGATACCAATATGGGCGTTTTTCTTTTTTTCTTATAGTTTTGAGATTTTTTTTTAAATAAAATGTATCGTTAATTGTCATCATTAAACCAATAATAATTTTTATAAAAATTATTGTATTTTACGGTTTACAATTTTTGTAATCAAACATTTTTAGTAACTAACAATCAATATATCAATACATATATATATATATATATAAAGGAAGATGTGGTTTTGAGGATTAATGAGAGACCAATATGGGTATTTTTCCTTTTTCTTATGATTTAGAGTTTTTTTTAAATAAAATGTATCATAAAATGTTATTATTAATTTTCAAAAAACTTTTCATATTTATTTATTAAATTTTATTGCATTCTAATTTTTTATACAAATTATGAACTTTCAAAAATTTTGTATTATATGAAGGAAGACGTGGCTTTGAGGATTAACGAGAGACCAATATGGACATTTTTATTTTTTCTTGTAATTGTAAGTTTTTTTTAAATAAAATGTATCATTAAATGACATCATTAATTTTCAAAAAAAAATTCATTTTTCTTCATTACATTTTATTACATTCTAATTTTTTATACAAATAATGAACTTTCATAATTTTTGTATTATAATTTTTTTTAGTAAAATTATTGTATATTACTGTTCATAATTTTTGTATTCTAATGTTTTTAGTAAACTAACAATCAATATATCAATATATATATATATACATAAAGCAAGATGTGGTTTTAAAAATTAATAAGAGACCAATATGGGCATTTTTCTTTTTTTTTCTTATAATTTTTATTTATTTTTAAATAAAATGTATCATTAAATGCCATCATTAATTTACAAAAAAAATTTCATATTTCTTCATTATATTTTATTGCATTCTAATTTTTTATAAAAATTATGAACTTTCATAATTTTTGTATTATAATTTTTTTAGTAACTAACAATATTTATAAATCAATAACAATTTTTATAAAAATTATTGTATTTTACGGTTCATAATTTTTGTATTCTAATTTTTTTTAGTAAACTAACAATCAATATATCAATATATATATATATATAAAGGAAGATGTGGCTTTGAGGATTAATGAGAGACCAATATGGACATTTATCTTTTTTCTTATAGTTAGGATTTAATTTTAAATAAAATGTATAATTAAATGTCATCATTAATTTACAAAAAACTTTTCATTTTTCTTCATTATATTTTATTGCATTCTAATTTTTTTATAAAAATTATGAGTTTTCATAACTTTTATATTATAATTTTTTTAGTAAACTAATGATATTTATTAATCAATAATAATTTTTATAAAAATTATTGTGTTTTACGGTTCATAATTTTTGTATTCTAATTTTTTTTAGTAAACTAACAATCAATATATTAATATATATATATATATATATAAAGGAATACGTGACTTTGAGGATTAACGAGAGACCAATATGGGCATTTTTTTCTTTTTTTTCTTATAATTTTTATTTATTTTTAAATAAAATGTATCATTAAATGCCATCGTTAATTTACAAAAAACTTTTCATATTTCTTCATTATATTTTATTGCATTCTAATTTTTTATACAAATTATGAACTTTCATAATTTTTGTATTATAATTTTTTTAGTAACTAACAATATTTATAAATCAATAACAATTTTTATAAAAATTATTGTATTTTACGGTTCATAATTTTTGTATTCTAATTTTTTTTAGTAAACTAACAATCAATATATCAATATATATATATATATATATATATAAAGGAAGATGTGGCTTTGAGGATTAATGAGAGACCAATATGGACATTTATCTTTTTTCTTATAGTTAGGATTTAATTTTAAATAAAATGTATAATTAAATGTCATCATTAATTTACAAAAAACTTTTCATTTTTCTTCATTATATTTTATTGCATTCTAATTTTTTTATAAAAATTATGAGTTTTCATAACTTTTGTATTATAATTTTTTTAGTAAACTAATGATATTTATTAATCAATAATAATTTTTATAAAAATTATTGTGTTTTACGGTTCATAATTTTTGTATTCTAATTTTTTTTAGTAAACTAACAATCAATATATTAATATATATATATATATATATATATATATAAAGGAATACGTGGCTTTGAGGATTAACGAGAGACCAATATGGGCATTTTTTTCTTTTTTTTCTTATAATTTTTATTTATTTTTAAATAAAATGTATCATTAAATGCCATCGTTAATTTACAAAAAACTTTTCATATTTCTTCATTATATTTTATTGCGTTCTAATTTTTTATACAAATTATGAACTTTCATAATTTTTGTATTATAATTTTTTTAGTAACTAACAATATTTATAAATCAATAACAATTTTTATAAAAATTATTGTATTTTACGGTTCATAATTTTTGTATTCTAATTTTTTTTAGTAAACTAACAATCAATATATATATATATATATATATATATAAAGTAAGACGTGGCTTTGAGGATTAATGAGAGACTAATATTGGTATTTTTCATTTTTCTTATAATTTTGATTTATTTTTAAATAAAATGTATCATTAAATGCCATCATTAATTTACAAAAAAAAATTCATTTTTCTTTATTAAATTTATATATCAATAATAATTTTTATAAAAATTATTGTATTTTACGGTTCACAATTTTTGTATTCTATTTTTTTTAGTGACTAATAATCAATATATCTATATTATATATATATATATATATAAAGTAAGACGTGGCTTTGAAAATTAATGAGATAGACCAATATGGACATTTATCTTTTTTCTTATAATTAGGATTTATTTTTAAATAAAATGTATCATTAAATGTCATCATTAATTTCAAAAAAACTTTTCATTTTTCTTCATTATATTTTATTGCATTCTAATTTTTTTATACAAATTATGAGCTTTCATAACTTTTGTATTATAGTTATTTTTAGTAAATTAACGATATTTTTAAATCAATAATAATTTTTTTAAAAATTATTGTGTTTTACGGTTCAAAAATTTTGTATTCTAATTTTTTTAGTAACTAGCAATCAATATATTAATATATATATATATATATATATAAAGGAAGATGTGGATTTGAAAATTAACGAGAGACCAATATTGGCATTTTTCTTTTTTTCCTATAATTTTGATTTATTTTTAAATAAAATGTATCATTAAATGCCATCATTAATTTCCAAAAAACTTTTCATTATTCTTCATTATATTTTATTGTATTCTAATTTTTTTTAGTAACTAACAATCAATAAATTAATATATATATATATATATATATATATATATAAAAGAAGATGTGGATTTGAGGATTAACGAAAGACCAATATGGGCATTTTTCTTTTTTTCTTATAATTTAGATTTAATTTTAAATAAAATGTATCATTAAATGTCATCGTTAATTTCCAAAAAACTTTTCATTTTTTTCATTATATTTTATTGCATTCTAATATTTTTATACAAATTTACAAATCAATAATTATTTTACTGTTCATAATTTTTGTATTCTAATTTTTTTAATAACTAACAGTCAATATATAAATCAATAATATTTTTTATAAAAATTATTGTATTTTACGGTTCATAATTATTGTATTCTATTTTTTTTAGTAACTAATAATCAATATATCTATATTTTATATATACATATATATAAAGAAAGACGTGGATTTGAGGATTAATGAGAGAACAATATGGACATTTATCTTTTTTCTTATAATTAGGATTTATTTTAAATAAAATGTATTATTAAATGACATCATTAATTTCAAAAAAACTTTTCATTTTTCTTCATTATATTTTATTGCATTCTAATTTTTTTATACAAATTATGAACTTTCATAATTTTTGTATTATAATTTTTTTAGTAACTAACAATATTTATAAATCAATAACAATTTTTATAAAAATTATTGTATTTTATGGTTCATAATTTTTGTACTCTAATTTTTTTAGTAAACTAACAATCAATATATCAATATATATATATATATATATATATATATATATATATATAAAGTAAGACGTGGCTTTTGAGGATTAATGAGAGACCTATATGGCTATTTTTCAATTTTCTTATAATTTTGATTTATTTTTAAATAAAATGTATCATTAAATGCCATCATTAATTTACAAAAAAAATTCATTTTTCTTCATTAAATTTTATTGCTTTCTAATTTTTAATACAAATTATGAACTTCCATAGTTTTTTTATTATAATTTTTTAGTAACTACCAATATTTATATATCAATAATAATTTTTATAAAAATTATCGTATTTTATGGTTCACAATTATTGTATTTTATTTTTTTTAGTAACTAATAATCAATATATCTATATTATATATATATATATATATAAAGGAAGACGTGACTTTGAAGATTAATGAGAGACCAATATGGACATTTATCTTTTCTCTTATAATTAGGATTTATTTTTAAATAAAATGTATCATTAAATGTCATTATTAATTTCCAAAAAACTTTTCATTTTTCTTCATTATATTTTATTGCATTCTAATTTTTTTATACAAATTATGAGCTTTCATAACTTTTGTATTATAGTTTTTTTTGGTAAATTAACGATAATTTTAAATCAATAATAATTTTTATAACTTATCTTTGATTGTGAACATGAGTATGAATCTCAGCCTTCATCTAAGCCATATTTAAGTTAATCTATAAACATGGCTTGAGGGGTAATTTTGGAAGTTTTTATCTGAATTAAATTTTTGAGTAAAATCTCCAGTTCTCAATCGAATCTGGAAATCTAAATCCAGAATCGTAAGACAAAGACAAAATTGAAATCCAAAATCGTGTTTATCAATCGAAATTCATGGTCAAAGAAATTGAAATCCAGGCACGATGGAGGCACAAAAAAGAAAATAAGCAGAAAAGAAAAAAGTTGCAGGGTAGGGGTTCTCCTTCTTACCTTTCTTCTTTGTCTGAGTTGACGAAATCTGAGGTTCGAAGGAGATGGTGTGAATAAATTTGGGGAAGATGATGAAGAAATTCGGGGAATATGATGATTTCTGGTTCTGATTTGAACAAATATGAGGAAGATGATGATGAAATTTGGGGAAGATGATGATGTCTGGTTCTGATTTGAATCGTCAGGTTGTATTTAGGTATTTGAATAATCGTCATTTTTCTTCTTTAAATTTTATTACATTCTAATTTTTTATACAAATTATAAACTTTCATAATTTTTGTATTATAATTTTTTTGTATTATAATTTTGTATTATAATCAATATATCTATATATATTTTATATATATATATATATATATATATATAAAGGAAGACGTGGCTTTGAGGATTAACGAGAGACCAATATGGACATTTATCTTTTTTCTTATAATTAGGATTTATTATTAAATAAAATGTATCATTAAATGTCATCATTAATTTCCAAAAAACTTTTCATTATTCTTCATTATATTTTATTGTATTCTAATTTTTTTATACAAATTATGAACTTTCATAATTTTTGTATTATAAACTAACGATATTTATAAATCAATAATAATTTTTATAAAAATTATTGTATTTTACGGTTCATAATTTTTATATTCTAATTTTTTTTAGTAAACTAACAATCAATATATCAATATATATATATATATATATATATAAAGAAAGACGTGGCTTTGAAGATTAATGAGAAACCAATATGGGCATTTATCTTTTTTCTTATAATTAGGATTTATTTTTAAATAAAATGTATCATTAAATGCCATCATTAATTTTCAAAAAAACTTTTCATTTTTCTTCATTAAATTTTATTGCATTCTAATTTTTTATACAAATTATGAACTTTCATAATTTTTGTATTATAATTTTTTTAGTAAACTAACGATATTTATAAATAAATAATAATTTTAATAAAAATTATATTATATTTTACGGTTCATAATTTTTGTATTCTAATTTTTTTTAGTAAACTAACAATCAATATATCAATATATATATATACATATAAATGAAGACGTGGCTTTGATGATTAATAAGAGACCAATATGGGCATTTTTCTTTTTTTTTTCTTATAATTTTGAGTTTTTTTAAATAAAATGTATCATTAAATTCCATCATTAATTTCCAAAAAAAATTCATTTTTATTCATTAAATTTTATTGCATTCTAATTTGATATACAAATTATGAACTTATATAAATCAATAATAATTTAATAAAAATTATTATATATTACTGTTCACAATTTTTGTATTCTAATTTTCTTAGTAACTAATAATCAATATATATATATATATAAAGATGCGGCTTTAAGGTTTAATGAGAGACCAATATGGCATTTTTCTTTTTTTTGTTATAATTATTATTTATTTTTAAATAAAATGTATAATTATATGCCATCATTAATTTCCAAAAAAAATTCATTTTTTTCATTAAATTTTTATTGCATTCTAATTTTTTATACAAATTATAAACTTTCATAATTTTTGTATAATAATTTTTTTTAGTAAACTAACGATATTTATAAATCAATAATAATTTTTATAAAAATTATTGTATTTTACGGTTCATAATTATTGTATTGTAATTTTTTTTTAGTAAACTAACATTCAATAATCAATATATATATATATATATATAAAGAAAAGATGTGGTTTTGAAAATTAATAAGAGATCAATATGGGCATTTTTCTTTTTTTTTATAATTTTGAGTTTTTTTTTAAATAAAATGTATCATTAAATGTCATCATTAATTTCCAAAAAAAAATTCACTTTTCTTCATTAAATTTTATTGCATTCTAATTTTTTATACAAATTATGAAATTTCATAATTTTTGTATTATAATTTTTATTTATTAAACTAACAATATTTATAAATCAATAATAATTTTATAAATATTATTGTATTTTACGGTTTCATAATTTTTGTATTCTAATTTTTTTTAGTAACTAACAATCAATATATCAATATATATATATATATAAAGGATAACGTGGCTTTGAGGATTAATAAGAGACCAATATAGGCGTTTTTCTTTTATCTTACAATTTTGAATTATTTTTAAATAAAATGTATCATTAAATGCCATAATTAATTTCCAAAAAAACTTTTCATTTTTATTCATTAATATTTATTGCATTCTAATTTTTTATACAAATTATGAACTTTCATAATTTTTGTATTATAATTTTTTTAGTAAATTAACGATATTTAAAAATCAATAATAATATTTATAGAAATTATTGTATTTTTACAGTTAATAATTTTTGTATTATAATTTTTTTTAATAAACTGAAAATCAATATATCAATATATATATATTTAAATATAAACGAAGACGTGGTTTTGAGGATTAATAAGAGACCAATATAGGCATTTTTCTTTTTTCTTATAATTTTGAGTTATTTTTAAATAAAACGTATCATTAAATGCCATCATTAATTTCCAAAAAACTCTTCATTTTTCATCATTAAATTTTATTGCATTCTAAATTTTTATACAAATTATGAACTTTCATATCCTTTGTATTATAATTTTTTTTAAACTAACGTCAATATATATATATATATAAAGAAAAATGTGGCTTTGAAAATTAATGAGATACCAATATGGGCGTTTTTCTTTTATCTTACAATTTTGAGTTATTTTTAAATAAAATGTATCATTAAATGTCATCATTAATTTCCAAAAATCTTTTCATTTTTCTTCATTAATATTTATTGCAATCTAATTTTTTATACAAATTATGAACTTTCATAATTTTTGTATTATAATTTTTTTATTAAACTAACAATATTTATAAATCAATAATAATTTTTATAAAAATTATTGTGTTTTACGGTTCATAATTTTTGTATTCTAATTTTTTTTAGTAAACTAACAATCAATATATTAATATATATATATATATAGGAAGACGTGGCTTTGAGGATTAACGAGAGACCAATATGGGCATTTTTCTTTTTTTTTTCTTATAATTTTGATTTATTTTTAAATAAAATGTATCATTAAATGCCATCATTAATTTACAAAAAAAAATCATTTTTCTTCATTAAATTTTATTGCTTTCTAATTTTTAATACAAATTATGAACTTTAATAGTTTTTTTATTATTATTTTTTTTAGTAAACTAACAATATTTATATATCAATAATAATTTTTATAAAAATTATCGTATTTTACGGTTCACAATTATTGTATTTTATTTTTTTTAGTAACTAATAATCAATATATCCATATTATATATATATATAAGATTAATCAGAGACCAATATGGACATTTATCTTTTTTCTTATAATTAGGATTTATTTTTAAATAAAATGTATCATTAAATGTCATTATTAATTTCCAAAAAAAAATTCATTTTTCTTCATTAAATTTTATTGCATTCTAATTTTTTATACAAATTATGAACTTTCATAGTTTTTGTATTATAATTTTTTTAGTAAACTAACGATATTTATAAATAAATAATAATTTTAATAAAAATTATATTATATTTTACGGTTCATAATTTTTGTATTCTAATTTTTTTTAGTAAACTAACAATCAATATATCAATATATATATATACATATAAATGAAGACGTGGCTTTGATGATTAATAAGAGACCAATATGGGCATTTTTCTTTTTTTTTTCTTATAATTTTGAGTTTTTTTAAATAAAATGTATCATTAAATTCCATCATTAATTTCCAAAAAAAATTCATTTTTATTCATTAAATTTTATTGCATTCTAATTTGATATACAAATTATGAACTTATATAAATCAATAATAATTTAATAAAAATTATTATATATTACTGTTCACAATTTTTGTATTCTAATTTTCTTAGTAACTAATAATCAATATATATATATATATATATAAAGATGCGGCTTTAAGGTTTAATGAGAGACCAATATGGCATTTTTCTTTTTTTTGTTATAATTATTATTTATTTTTAAATAAAATGTATAATTATATGCCATCATTAATTTCCAAAAAAAAATTCATTTTTTTCATTAAATTTTTATTGCATTCTAATTTTTTATACAAATTATAAACTTTCATAATTTTTGTATAATAATTTTTTTTAGTAAACTAACGATATTTATAAATCAATAATAATTTTTATAAAAATTATTGTATTTTACGGTTCATAATTATTGTATTGTAATTTTTTTTTAGTAAACTAACATTCAATAATCAATATATATATATATATATAAAGAAAAGATGTGGTTTTGAAAATTAATAAGAGATCAATATGGGCATTTTTCTTTTTTTTTATAATTTTGAGTTTTTTTTTAAATAAAATGTATCATTAAATGTCATCATTAATTTCCAAAAAAAAATTCACTTTTCTTCATTAAATTTTATTGCATTCTAATTTTTTATACAAATTATGAAATTTCATAATTTTTGTATTATAATTTTTATTTATTAAACTAACAATATTTATAAATCAATAATAATTTTATAAATATTATTGTATTTTACGGTTTCATAATTTTTGTATTCTAATTTTTTTTAGTAACTAACAATCAATATATCAATATATATATATATATATAAAGGAAAACGTGGCTTTGAGGATTAATAAGAGACCAATATAGGCGTTTTTCTTTTATCTTACAATTTTGAATTATTTTTAAATAAAATGTATCATTAAATGCCATAATTAATTTCCAAAAAAACTTTTCATTTTTATTCATTAATATTTATTGCATTCTAATTTTTTATACAAATTATGAACTTTCATAATTTTTGTATTATAATTTTTTTAGTAAATTAACGATATTTAAAAATCAATAATAATATTTATAGAAATTATTGTATTTTTACAGTTAATAATTTTTGTATTATAATTTTTTTTAATAAACTGAAAATCAATATATCAATATATATATATTTAAATATAAACGAAGACGTGGTTTTGAGGATTAATAAGAGACCAATATAGGCATTTTTCTTTTTTCTTATAATTTTGAGTTATTTTTAAATAAAACGTATCATTAAATGCCATCATTAATTTCCAAAAAACTCTTCATTTTTCATCATTAAATTTTATTGCATTCTAAATTTTTATACAAATTATGAACTTTCATATCCTTTGTATTATAATTTTTTTTAAACTAACGTCAATATATATATATATATATATAAAGAAAAATGTGGCTTTGAAAATTAATGAGATACCAATATGGGCGTTTTTCTTTTATCTTACAATTTTGAGTTATTTTTAAATAAAATGTATCATTAAATGTCATCATTAATTTCCAAAAATCTTTTCATTTTTCTTCATTAATATTTATTGCAATCTAATTTTTTATACAAATTATGAACTTTCATAATTTTTGTATTATAATTTTTTTATTAAACTAACAATATTTATAAATCAATAATAATTTTTATAAAAATTATTGTGTTTTACGGTTCATAATTTTTGTATTCTAATTTTTTTTAGTAAACTAACAATCAATATATTAATATATATATATATATAGGAAGACGTGGCTTTGAGGATTAACGAGAGACCAATATGGGCATTTTTCTTTTTTTTTTCTTATAATTTTGATTTATTTTTAAATAAAATGTATCATTAAATGCCATCATTAATTTACAAAAAAAAATCATTTTTCTTCATTAAATTTTATTGCTTTCTAATTTTTAATACAAATTATGAACTTTAATAGTTTTTTTATTATTATTTTTTTTAGTAAACTAACAATATTTATATATCAATAATAATTTTTATAAAAATTATCGTATTTTACGGTTCACAATTATTGTATTTTATTTTTTTTAGTAACTAATAATCAATATATCCATATTATATATATATATATAAGATTAATCAGAGACCAATATGGACATTTATCTTTTTTCTTATAATTAGGATTTATTTTTAAATAAAATGTATCATTAAATGTCATTATTAATTTCCAAAAAAAAATTCATTTTTCTTCATTAAATTTTATTGCATTCTAATTTTTTATACAAATTATGAACTTTCATAGTTTTTGTATTATAATTTTTTTAGTAAACTAACGATATTTATAAATAAATAATAATTTTAATAAAAATTATATTATATTTTACGGTTCATAATTTTTGTATTCTAATTTTTTTTAGTAAACTAACAATCAATATATCAATATATATATATACATATAAATGAAGACGTGGCTTTGATGATTAATAAGAGACCAATATGGGCATTTTTCTTTTTTTTTTCTTATAATTTTGAGTTTTTTAAATAAAATGTATCATTAAATTCCATCATTAATTTCCAAAAAAATTCATTTTTATTCATTAAATTTTATTGCATTCTAATTTGATATACAAATTATGAACTTATATAAATCAATAATAATTTAATAAAAATTATTATATATTACTGTTCACAATTTTTGTATTCTAATTTTCTTAGTAACTAATAATCAATATATATATATATATATAAAGATGCGGCTTTAAGGTTTAATGAGAGACCAATATGGCATTTTTCTTTTTTTTGTTATAATTATTATTTATTTTTAAATAAAATGTATAATTATATGCCATCATTAATTTCCAAAAAAAAATTCATTTTTTTCATTAAATTTTTATTGCATTCTAATTTTTTATACAAATTATAAACTTTCATAATTTTTGTATAATAATTTTTTTTAGTAAACTAACGATATTTATAAATCAATAATAATTTTTATAAAAATTATTGTATTTTACGGTTCATAATTATTGTATTGTAATTTTTTTTTAGTAAACTAACATTCAATAATCAATATATATATATATATATAAAGAAAAGATGTGGTTTTGAAAATTAATAAGAGATCAATATGGGCATTTTTCTTTTTTTTTATAATTTTGAGTTTTTTTTTAAATAAAATGTATCATTAAATGTCATCATTAATTTCCAAAAAAAAATTCACTTTTCTTCATTAAATTTTATTGCATTCTAATTTTTTATACAAATTATGAAATTTCATAATTTTTGTATTATAATTTTTATTTATTAAACTAACAATATTTATAAATCAATAATAATTTTATAAATATTATTGTATTTTACGGTTTCATAATTTTTGTATTCTAATTTTTTTTAGTAACTAACAATCAATATATCAATATATATATATATATAAAGGAAAACGTGGCTTTGAGGATTAATAAGAGACCAATATAGGCGTTTTTCTTTTATCTTACAATTTTGAATTATTTTTAAATAAAATGTATCATTAAATGCCATAATTAATTTCCAAAAAAACTTTTCATTTTTATTCATTAATATTTATTGCATTCTAATTTTTTATACAAATTATGAACTTTCATAATTTTTGTATTATAATTTTTTTAGTAAATTAACGATATTTAAAAATCAATAATAATATTTATAGAAATTATTGTATTTTTACAGTTAATAATTTTTGTATTATAATTTTTTTTAATAAACTGAAAATCAATATATCAATATATATATATTTAAATATAAACGAAGACGTGGTTTTGAGGATTAATAAGAGACCAATATAGGCATTTTTCTTTTTTCTTATAATTTTGAGTTATTTTTAAATAAAACGTATCATTAAATGCCATCATTAATTTCCAAAAAACTCTTCATTTTTCATCATTAAATTTTATTGCATTCTAAATTTTTATACAAATTATGAACTTTCATATCCTTTGTATTATAATTTTTTTTAAACTAACGTCAATATATATATATATATATAAAGAAAAATGTGGCTTTGAAAATTAATGAGATACCAATATGGGCGTTTTTCTTTTATCTTACAATTTTGAGTTATTTTTAAATAAAATGTATCATTAAATGTCATCATTAATTTCCAAAAATCTTTTCATTTTTCTTCATTAATATTTATTGCAATCTAATTTTTTATACAAATTATGAACTTTCATAATTTTTGTATTATAATTTTTTTATTAAACTAACAATATTTATAAATCAATAATAATTTTTATAAAAATTATTGTGTTTTACGGTTCATAATTTTTGTATTCTAATTTTTTTTAGTAAACTAACAATCAATATATTAATATATATATATATATATAGGAAGACGTGGCTTTGAGGATTAACGAGAGACCAATATGGGCATTTTTCTTTTTTTTTTCTTATAATTTTGATTTATTTTTAAATAAAATGTATCATTAAATGCCATCATTAATTTACAAAAAAAAATCATTTTTCTTCATTAAATTTTATTGCTTTCTAATTTTTAATACAAATTATGAACTTTAATAGTTTTTTTATTATTATTTTTTTTAGTAAACTAACAATATTTATATATCAATAATAATTTTTATAAAAATTATCGTATTTTACGGTTCACAATTATTGTATTTTATTTTTTTTAGTAACTAATAATCAATATATCCATATTATATATATATATAAGATTAATCAGAGACCAATATGGACATTTATCTTTTTTCTTATAATTAGGATTTATTTTTAAATAAAATGTATCATTAAATGTCATTATTAATTTCCAAAAAAAAATTCATTTTTCTTCATTAAATTTTATTGCATTCTAATTTTTTATACAAATTATGAACTTTCATAGTTTTTGTATTATAATTTTTTTAGTAAACTAACGATATTTATAAATAAATAATAATTTTAATAAAAATTATATTATATTTTACGGTTCATAATTTTTGTATTCTAATTTTTTTTAGTAAACTAACAATCAATATATCAATATATATATATACATATAAATGAAGACGTGGCTTTGATGATTAATAAGAGACCAATATGGGCATTTTTCTTTTTTTTTTCTTATAATTTTGAGTTTTTTTAAATAAAATGTATCATTAAATTCCATCATTAATTTCCAAAAAAAATTCATTTTTATTCATTAAATTTTATTGCATTCTAATTTGATATACAAATTATGAACTTATATAAATCAATAATAATTTAATAAAAATTATTATATATTACTGTTCACAATTTTTGTATTCTAATTTTCTTAGTAACTAATAATCAATATATATATATATATATAAAGATGCGGCTTTAAGGTTTAATGAGAGACCAATATGGCATTTTTCTTTTTTTTGTTATAATTATTATTTATTTTTAAATAAAATGTATAATTATATGCCATCATTAATTTCCAAAAAAAAATTCATTTTTTTCATTAAATTTTTATTGCATTCTAATTTTTTATACAAATTATAAACTTTCATAATTTTTGTATAATAATTTTTTTTAGTAAACTAACGATATTTATAAATCAATAATAATTTTTATAAAAATTATTGTATTTTACGGTTCATAATTATTGTATTGTAATTTTTTTTAGTAAACTAACATTCAATAATCAATATATATATATATATATAAAGAAAAGATGTGGTTTTGAAAATTAATAAGAGATCAATATGGGCATTTTTCTTTTTTTTTATAATTTTGAGTTTTTTTTTAAATAAAATGTATCATTAAATGTCATCATTAATTTCCAAAAAAAAATTCACTTTTCTTCATTAAATTTTATTGCATTCTAATTTTTTATACAAATTATGAAATTTCATAATTTTTGTATTATAATTTTTATTTATTAAACTAACAATATTTATAAATCAATAATAATTTTATAAATATTATTGTATTTTACGGTTTCATAATTTTTGTATTCTAATTTTTTTTAGTAACTAACAATCAATATATCAATATATATATATATATATAAAGGAAAACGTGGCTTTGAGGATTAATAAGAGACCAATATAGGCGTTTTTCTTTTATCTTACAATTTTGAATTATTTTTAAATAAAATGTATCATTAAATGCCATAATTAATTTCCAAAAAAACTTTTCATTTTTATTCATTAATATTTATTGCATTCTAATTTTTTATACAAATTATGAACTTTCATAATTTTTGTATTATAATTTTTTTAGTAAATTAACGATATTTAAAAATCAATAATAATATTTATAGAAATTATTGTATTTTTACAGTTAATAATTTTTGTATTATAATTTTTTTTAATAAACTGAAAATCAATATATCAATATATATATATTTAAATATAAACGAAGACGTGGTTTTGAGGATTAATAAGAGACCAATATAGGCATTTTTCTTTTTTCTTATAATTTTGAGTTATTTTTAAATAAAACGTATCATTAAATGCCATCATTAATTTCCAAAAAACTCTTCATTTTTCATCATTAAATTTTATTGCATTCTAAATTTTTATACAAATTATGAACTTTCATATCCTTTGTATTATAATTTTTTTTAAACTAACGTCAATATATATATATATATATAAAGAAAAATGTGGCTTTGAAAATTAATGAGATACCAATATGGGCGTTTTTCTTTTATCTTACAATTTTGAGTTATTTTTAAATAAAATGTATCATTAAATGTCATCATTAATTTCCAAAAATCTTTTCATTTTTCTTCATTAATATTTATTGCAATCTAATTTTTTATACAAATTATGAACTTTCATAATTTTTGTATTATAATTTTTTTATTAAACTAACAATATTTATAAATCAATAATAATTTTTATAAAAATTATTGTGTTTTACGGTTCATAATTTTTGTATTCTAATTTTTTTTAGTAAACTAACAATCAATATATTAATATATATATATATATATATATAGGAAGACGTGGCTTTGAGGATTAACGAGAGACCAATATGGGCATTTTTCTTTTTTTTTTCTTATAATTTTGATTTATTTTTAAATAAAATGTATCATTAAATGCCATCATTAATTTACAAAAAAAAATCATTTTTCTTCATTAAATTTTATTGCTTTCTAATTTTTAATACAAATTATGAACTTTAATAGTTTTTTTATTATTATTTTTTTTAGTAAACTAACAATATTTATATATCAATAATAATTTTTATAAAAATTATCGTATTTTACGGTTCACAATTATTGTATTTTATTTTTTTTAGTAACTAATAATCAATATATCCATATTATATATATATATAAGATTAATCAGAGACCAATATGGACATTTATCTTTTTTCTTATAATTAGGATTTATTTTTAAATAAAATGTATCATTAAATGTCATTATTAATTTCCAAAAAAAAATTCATTTTTCTTCATTAAATTTTATTGCATTCTAATTTTTTATACAAATTATGAACTTTCATAGTTTTTGTATTATAATTTTTTTAGTAAACTAACAATATTTATATATCAATAATAATTTTTATAAAAATTATTGTATTTTACGGTTCATAATTTTTGTATTCTAATTTTTTTAGTAAATAACAATCAATATATCAATATATATATATATATATATATATATATATATAAAGGAAGACGTGACTTTGAAGATTAACGAGAGACAACATGAACATTTTTTTTCCTTAAATTTTCATTTATTTTTAAATAAAATGTATCATTAAATGTCATCATTAATTTCCAAAAAAAATTCATTTTTCTTCATTAAATTTTATTGCATTCCAATTTTTTATACAAATTATGAACTTTCATAATTTTTGTATTGTAAACTAACGATATTTATAAATCAATAATATTTTTTATAAAAATTATTGTATTTTACGGTTCATAATTTTTGTATTCTAATTTTTTTTAGTAAACTTACAATCAATATATCAATATATATATATATATATAAAGGAAGACGTGGCTTTGAGGATTAATGAGAGACCAATATGGACATTTATCTTTTTTCTTATAATTAGGATTTAATTTTAAATAAAATGTATCATTAAATGTCATCATTAATTTACAAAAAACTTTTCATTTTTCTTCATTATATTTTATTGCATTCTAATTTTTTTATACAAATTATGAACTTTCATAATTTTTGTATTATAATTTTTTTAGTAACTAACAATATTTATAAATCAATAACAATTTTTATAAAAATTATTGTATTTTACGGTTCATAATTTTTGTATTCTAATTTTTTTAGTAAAATAACAATCAATATATCAATATATATATATATATATATATATAAAAAGCAAGACGTGGCTTTGAGGATTAATGAGAGATTAATATGGGTATTTTTCATTTTTCTTATAATTTTGATTTATTTTTAAATAAAATGTATCATTAAATGCCATCATTAATTTACAAAAAAAAATTCATTTTTCTTCATTAAATTTTATTGCATTCTAATTTTTAATACAAATTATGAACTTTCATAGTTTTTTATTATAATTTTTTTAGTAAACTAACAATATTTATATATCAATAATAATTAAAAATTATTATTGTATTTTACGGTTCACAATTATTGTATTCTATTTTTTTAGTAACTAGTAATCAATATATCTATATTATATATATATATATATATATAAAGGAAGACGTGGCTTTGAAAATTAATGAGAGACCAATATGGACATTTATCTTTTTTCTTATAATTAGGATTTATTTTTAAATAAAATGTATCATTAAATGTCATTATTAATTTCCAAAAAACTTTTCATTTTTCTTCATTAAATATTATTGCATTCTAATTTTTTTATACAAATTATGAGATTTCATAACTTTTGTATTATAGATTTTTTAGTAAATTAACGATATTTTTAAATCAATAATAATTTTTATAAAAATTATTGTGTTTTACGGTTCAAAATTTTTGTATTCTAATTTTTTATAGTAAACTAACAATCAATATATTAATATATATATATATATATATATATATGGAGAAAGGAAAGTTCAAATGTGAACCTATCTTTGATTGTGAACATGAGTATGAATCTCAGCCCTTCATCTAAGCCATATTCAAGCTAATCTTTAAACATGGCTTGAGGGGTAATTTTGAAAGTTTTTATCTGAATTAAATTTTTGAGTAAAAATCTCCAGTTCTCAATCGAATCTGGAAATCAAAATCCAAAATTGTAAGACAAAGACAAAATTGAAATCCAAAATCGTGTTTATCAATCGAAATTCATGGTCAAAGAAATTGAAATCCAGGCACGATGGAGGCACAAAAAAGAAAATAAGCAGAAAAGAAAAAAGTTGCAGGTGTGGGGGTTCTCCTTCTTACCTTTCTTCTTTGTCTGAGTTGACGAAATCTGAGGTTCGAAGGAGATGGTGTGAATAAATTTGGGGAAGATGATGAAGAAATTCGGGGAAGATGATAATGTCTGGTTCTGATTTGAACAAATATGAGGAAGATGATGATGAAATTTGGGGAAGATGATGATGTCTGGTTCTGATTTGAATCGTCAAGTTGTATTTAGGTATTTGAATAATCGTCATTTTTCTTCTTTAAATTTTATTACATTCTAATTTTTTATACAAATTATGAACTTTCATAATTTTTGTATTATAATTTTTTTTATTAAACTAACAATATTTATAAATCAATAATAATTTTATAAAAATTATTGTATTTTACGGTTCATAATTTTTGTATTCTAATTTTTTTTAGTAAATTAACAATCAATATATCAATATATATATATATATATATATATAATCGAAGACGTGGTTTTGAGGATTAATGAGAGACCAATATGGGCATTTTTCTTTTTCCTTATAATTTCGATTTATTTTTAAATAAAATGTATTATTAAATGCCATCATTAATTTCCAAAAAAAAATTCATTTTTATTCATTAAATTTTATTGCATTCTAATTTTTTATACAAATTATCAACTTTCATAATTTTTATATTATAATTTTTTTTAAACTAACATCAATATATATATATATAAAGTAAGATGTGGTTTTGAATATTAATGAGAGACCAATATGAACGTTTTTCTTTTTTCTTATAATTTTGAGTTATTTTTAAATAAAATGTATCATTAAATGTCATCATTATTTTCCATAAAACTTTTTATTTTTCTTCATTAATATTTATTGCATTCTAATTTTTTATATAAATTATGAACTTTCATAATTTTTGTATTATAATTTTTTTTATTAAACTAACAATATTTATAAATCAATAATAATTTTATAAAAATTATTGTATTTTACGGTTTCATAATTTTTGTATTCTAATTTTTTTTAGTAACTAACAATCAATATATCAATATATATAAAGGAAAACGTGGCTTTGAGGATTAATGAGAGACCAATATGGGCGTTTTTCTTTTATCTTACAATTTTGAATTATTTTTAAATAAAATGTATCATTAAATGCCATCATTAATTTCCAAAAAAAAATTTCATTTTTCTTCATTAAATTTTATTTTCGCATTCTAATTTTTTATACAAATTATGAACTTTCATAATTTTTGTATTATAATTTTTTTTAGTAAACTAACAATATTTATAAATCAATAATAATTTTTATAAAAATTATTGTATTTTACGGTTCATAATTTTTGTATTTTAATTTTTTTAATAACTAACAATCAATATATCTATATATATATATATATATATATATGTATATACTAGCTATATGCCCATGCAATGCACGGGGTGGAGCTAAGGTGTATATTTTTTTATCGTAAATGAAAACTGGAAAAACCCTAGAGCATGGAGCTCCATTGGCAAAGTGGATGAACTACTTTGCTCAAATACATAACAGGTTCAAGTTCGAACCTTGCGGGAGATGGGTTTAATCTCTCTGCTAGCCTCAGTTTTGTATACACGATGTTTTATTTTACAAAATAAATAATGCTAAAAATTAATACAAAACTAATGTAAAGACGTAAATTAAAATAAGAGAACCATGGCTTCAAAAAAAAAGGTTATTGTGCTTCTTCGTAGATGGAAACCCAAAACAGCAGCAATTGCTTTTGTCTTTCACACTTATTCAGTTATTCCCAAGGGAAAAACACTCAATATTAGGTTTATCCATCAAGAAGAGAAATAATAAATAAAAATAGACAGAAACAACCATCAATCTGTTTAAAAAAAAACAAATCTCAAGTGATTTCTCTAACTGAAAAAGGAAATAGAAAGAGAAGTGATAAACGTAAACCTTAGCTTCACTTCTCAAAGAGTTGATACATACAACCATCCGTTTTGTTGTAAACCCATGATTCTTATTCTACCTCTTCCACTGCCACATATAGCACCACGACATCATCGATTAAGTGGATTCTCGAGAAAACAGATCTAAAAATGCAAAAGAAAAAATAAACCTATTGTTAAAAACAAGCTCAATCACAAATTTAATCACTAACCAAGAGAGATTCGAGGAAGAAACTAAAATCGTTCGGTCTTGAGAGAAGAATGAGATCTGTTTTCTCAAGACGATTTGTTGTACAAAAACAAGGTTAAATCAGACATCAAAAAGTAGAAGGAAACCCCAGTTTTTAAACACAAATCGTTGGAGCATAAATCAAATCTAAAACCCCAATATTTGATTATAAGCTTAGAAAAACATTCAAAAACTCCAAACCACATACCTGATGCAGACCATATGAAGATAAAGAGAAGCATCCGAGAACAGGAATGGTTGGAAGGCAGTGAAAATTCAAATTTCAAATATGATTAGATGGGTTATGGTAGTCAATAATTCAAATATAGGATAAGCGTGACTGCCTGAATAAGTTTTTTGCAGGTGGCCGTAAAATATTCATGAAAGGAGAAATGAAACACTGTACAATAAAAAAGAAAACCCTGCATACTGGTTCAGTTGGGTAGGAAGATAAGATAATGCATCAAAAACTTGTACATCTAGCTTTGTAAGTTGTCTTTAAGAGATTTTTTTAAATCTATGCTTGAAATAGTTGTACCTTATGCTTAAAGGGTTGTATTTAAGACTTTTTGTTCAAACCAATACTCCCACCGTCCCAATTTAAATGTCCACATTTTTATTTATATATGTCCCAAAATAAGTGTCCACTTTCAAAAGTAAATAACCAAATTCTCAAATTTACCCTTAATTAATAAACAAATATTTAAGAGTTGTGAGTGGGGGAGAAATTAAATAAGGGTAAATATGTCATTTGATTTACCAAAAAGTATAATTATTATGCATGTCTAAAACTGTGTGTCATTTCAATTGTGGACACTTAAATTGGGACAGAGGGAGTATTAAGGTAGTGTATATATATATATATATAAAGGAAGACGTGACTTTGAGGATTAATGAGAGACCAATATGAACATTTTTCTTTTTTCTTATAATTTTGATTTATTTTTAAATAAAATGTATCATTAAATGTCATCATTAATTTCAAAAAAACTTTTCATTTTTCTTCATTAAATTTTATTGCATTCTAATTTTTTATACAAATTATGAACTTTCATAATTTTTGTATTATAATTTTTTTTTAATAAACTAACAATATTTATAAATCAATAATAATTTTTATAAAAATTATTGTATTTTACGGTTCATAATTTTTGTATTCTAATTTTTTTAGTAGCTAACAATCAATATATCTATATATATATAAAGACGTGGCTTTGAGGATTAATTAGAGACCAATATGAGCATTTTTTTTCCTTATAATTTTGATTTATTTTTAAATAAAATGTATCATTAAATGCCATTATTAATTTTCAAAAACCTTTTCATTTTTCTTCATTATATTTTATTGCATTCTAATTTTTTATACAAATTATGAGCTTTCATAATTTTTGTATTATAGTTTTTTTGTAAACTAACAATATTTATAAATCAATAATAATTTTAATAAAAATTATTGTATTTTACCGTTCATAATTTTTGTATTCTAATTTTTTTTAGTAAACTAACAATCAATATATATATATATATATATATATAAAGAAAGACGTGGCTTTGAGGATTAATGAGAGACCAATATGGGCATTTTTTTTATAATTTTGAGTTATTTTTAAATAAAATGTATAATTAAATGCATCATTAATTTCCAAAAATATTTTTCATTTTTCTTCATTAAATTTTATTGCATTCTAAATTTTTATAAAAATTATGAACTTTCATAATTTTTGTATTATAATTTAAGAGATTTTGAGTATTGGTTTGAACAAAAAGTCTTAAATACAACCCTTTAAGCATAAGGTACAACTATTTCAAGCATAGATTTAAAAAAATCTCTTAAAGACAACTTACAAAGCATTTTTATTTATATATGTCCCAAAAATAAGTGTCCACTTTCAAAAGTAAATAACCAAATTCTCAAATTTACCCTTAATTAATAAACAAATATTTAAGAGTTGTGAGTGGGGGAGAAATTAAATAAGGGTAAATATGTCATTTGATTTACCAAAAAGTATAATTATTATGCATGTCTAAAACTGTGTGTCATTTCAATTGTGGACACTTAAATTGGGACAGAGGGAGTATTAAGGTAGTGTATATATATATATATATATATATATATAAAGGAAGACGTGACTTTGAGGATTAATGAGAGACCAATATGAACATTTTTCTTTTTTCTTATAATTTTGATTTATTTTTAAATAAAATGTATCATTAAATGTCATCATTAATTTCAAAAAAACTTTTCATTTTTCTTCATTAAATTTTATTGCATTCTAATTTTTTATACAAATTATGAACTTTCATAATTTTTGTATCATAATTTTTTTTTAATAAACAAACAATATTTATAAATCAATAATAATTTTTATAAAAATTATTGTATTTTACGGTTCATAATTTTTGTATTCTAATTTTTTTAGTAGCTAACAATCAATATATCTATATATATATATAAAGACGTGGCTTTGAGGATTAATTAGAGACCAATATGAGCATTTTTTTTCCTTATAATTTTGATTTATTTTTAAATAAAATGTATCATTAAATGCCATTATTAATTTTCAAAAACCTTTTCATTTTTCTTCATTATATTTTATTGCATTCTAATTTTTTATACAAATTATGAGCTTTCATAATTTTTGTATTATAGTTTTTTTGTAAACTAACAATATTTATAAATCAATAATAATTTTAATAAAAATTATTGTATTTTACCGTTCATAATTTTTGTATTCTAATTTTTTTAGTAAACTAACAATCAATATATATATATATATATCTATATATATATATATATATAAAGAAAGACGTGGCTTTGAGGATTAATGAGAGACCAATATGGCATTTTTTTTAATAATTTTGAGTTATTTTTAAATAAAATGTATAATTAAATGCATCATTAATTTCCAAAAATATTTTTCATTTTTCTTCATTAAATTTTATTGCATTCTAAATTTTTATAAAAATTATGAACTTTCATAATTTTTGTATTATAATTTTTTTGGTAAACTAACAATATTTATAAATCAATAATAATTTTTATAAAAATTATTGTATTTTATGGTTCATAAGTTTTGTATTCTAAATTTTTTTAGTAAAGTAACGATATTTATAAATCAGTAACAAATTTACAAATATTATTGTATTTTACAGTTCATAATTTTTGTATTCTAATTTTTTTAGTAAACTAACAATAGAACCCCAAATTATAAATATTATTGTATTTTTTACAGATGGCTTTGTATTCTATATATATATTTATATATATCAGATAAATTCACATACCTTTTTCACCAATGAACCCCTAATTTGTTGGGAGGTTAGCCTCTAACGATAACCTAGATACCTCTAGACTAATTGTCATTTAGTGTATTTTATAACTTGATGAACGAGTCTAATTGAACAATCTATACAAGCGAAATATATACATACACATTTATCCACCTTTTTTTCTTTTAAATTTTAAATAGTAGAATGTTATTTCATATAATTTTTTTTAAATCATAAGATCTTTAAGAACCAATGCATTATTTGCTATTTTACATGATTCGTTTCGTATATGGCTAAAATTTAATGTAGGATCAATATATATTTGTTTCACATGTGTTAGTTTCACAATGTGAACTGTTTGACGTGTTTAGGAAACAAAAAATACACGTAAAAAGTTTTATATTGTCAACCAAATACATAATTAAACAAATAAATTATAAAACAAATATATGTTAATCAATACATTAAATACTATACCTATATAAACAAAATCGTATGAAACAAAGTCTTTTAAGAGTTCTCACTAGGGGTGCTCAAAATACCGACCAACCCAACCCGAAAAAAAAAAAAACTCAAACCGAGGTAACCCGACGCATGGTTGATACAAAAATAGGTCAAACCGCATCTATTGGGTTGGAAACGGGTTGAGATTATTTGAACCCAACCCAAACCGATGAACCTGATGACTTTATATATTGCGGATTTATTACGAATATTAAGTCTTTGAACAATATATGTACGTTAAACCAACACGTAGTTATGCATATTTAAAATTATATTACAATTTCAACCGTAATTTACTTTCTTATTATATGTTCTCATCTTAATTATATTTCGTTTATAAAAAACGCTTAGTAAGATCGTGAAATGATGTACCAAAGTGTCAACCCGATCAACCCGGCCAACCCGCATGGTTTGGGTTGGGTTGGGTTGGGTTGTAGTTTTGTTTGGGTTAGTTTACTCAAATGACTTCAACCCGGCCAACCCAACCCATGAGCACCCCTAGTTCTCACATCATTAATTCACTTTAGTAATATAATTTTAAATATAAAGGGGAATATATAATGGTTTAGAATAAATAAAGACCATAACCTCGAAGACTTCGTCTTCAAAAGATCGAATCCATCAATCAATTAACATGAACCTTCGTTGAAACTTAAATCTATATCCTTAGATCCTCATATCTACATTCATACATACATACACACCATAACGAATCTATAAAAGCTTCCTTCCATCTTCATAAACATCTACAAGAAAATCTTTGTATATCAGTATATATATATATATACACCCAGAAAGTAGAACATCAAGAAATTAATAAAGAAGATGAGCAAAATCATGTAATTAAGCTTCATTTTAAACCTCATTTCATCAAGATTTCGATGAAATATTGAATCTTGTAAATGGGTTTCAAGTTATATAATATATAAATTTTAATTCTTTTGATTCTTGAAAAACTTGCAGGTTTTGCAGTGAAGTGGAACTGGGTGGTTTTGTGGCAGGTATTGATGTGGTTCCAGATGCTTTTCGTGCAGTTTCAGATACATTATCTTCTTCTTCATCTTCGTCTTCATCTTCTTTAAGTTATAAATTCCATACCAGTTCTTCTGGTATTAAGATTTTGGCATTCAGCTGTTCGAATGATTATAGAATTCGATTTCTGAAGAATGGAGGGTTCGATTTGGTTTCATCTGAAACTTTCAAAGTCATTGACTTTATTGGGACGAAAGTCAACAAATCATTCTCCATTAATGAAGCTGCTGTTGAGTTGTTTAAGAGTCTGCCATTGGAGCTCAAGGAGCTTAAAGATGAGGTATATTATTATTATCTTTTCTTTTGTCGCAGATCTGGAAATCAAGGTATCAACTGTAGCATTTGTTCTTATTGGGTAGACTTATACTTGGAATATTATTTTTGATATATATATATATAGGAAAGTTCAAATGTGAACTCATTTTTTGTTGTGAACGTGAGGACGAATCTCAGCCACTTATCCGGTCAGCTTTGACCTGGTTCCCTCCTTTAATAATCTCCACCTTCCCATGAATCGCGTCAATCCTCCGTGATCGCGTCCACCATAACCGAAGATGTGTGGCTGAGATTCGTCCTCACGTTCACAGCCAAAATTGAGTTCACATTTGAACCTAACCCTATATATATATAAATAAACCTATTTTTTTTGTTCAATGGCTTTTTCAATAGATAATTCTAATAGGGTTAAACATATTCTCACGCGTCTTAATATTCATTTTTCAGCTTATATGCAAACCGTTGATCGTTACCGGACTATCTCTAGCCGGATATGCCGCCATTCTTTTCACTCTATGGCTCCAACATGCCATAGATGTTAAAGAAGCCGCTAGTTTTAAAGATACCAAAAGACCAATTTGCATAACTTTCGGTTGCCCGCTCGTTGGTAACGAACCTCTCCAAAAGGCAATCTCCGAACGCCCACAATGGAAATCCAGTTTCTTGAACGTTATCGCTAAAACCGACCCCATTGCTAGTATTTTCTCATCAAATAGTCCATACAAGCCTTTCGGCACCACCCTTTTTTGCACGGAATTAGGCGGGCACACCGTTTTCGAAGATCAAGAATCCATCCTAGCCATTCTAGACGCCATGTCATCATCGAAAACCGCAAATACCGAAATCCCAGATTATGGGAACCATTTGAAGTCAATCCGAAAGAAGGTATTGTATCGTGGGGTTTCAGAATCGAGCAAATTCAACCAAAATCCATTGCGGGCAGCCATTGAATGGCAATTTAAGCAACTCGAAGTTCCGGATTCTAATAATCTAATCGAGAGAACGGAAATAAAACAAAAAGAAGCAAACAAGAAAAAAAGCATGATCGATGCTTACGATGATAGCAAGAAGCTAAACGATATGAAAATAAGCTTGACGTTTATGGAATGGTATATGAAAACCCGAAGATCGAAAGGGGGTTACTACGATTGCCACAAGAAGGTATTAAGCCAAAAGGAAATCGAGGGCAATCAAGTAATTGTGACACATCAACGTAAACTGAATCAATATTGGGAGAAGACCGTTAAAGAAAAGGACTTAATGCCACAAAAAGAAGGTACTAAGTTGCGTAAAAGATGGCTGTATGGCGGAACCAACTACAGAAGGATCGTTGAGCCACTAGAGATAGCCGATTACTATAAAAAAGGGGGGAAAGACTACTTAGCCAATAGATCTAACCACTTTAAGTTATTGGAGGATTGGTCGAACGAAGATAACAAGGGTCAAGATCCGGTTGGTGGAAGGAAGAAAGCGGCAAGTCTTACCGAGGATTCTTGCTTTTGGGCATATGTAGAGGAGGCTTTGATTTTGTTAAAAGAGTTGGAGAAGGAAAGGTCTAGTGGCATTGCGGATGTCCATATTCAGAAATTAGAGGAATTTGAGGCTTATTCAATAAGCTCAATCAAGAATTACTCATTGTCACCGGATGTTTTCTTGGAGGGAAGTAGTTTTATGAAGTGGTGGAATAAGTACAAGAAATATAAAGGAGGTTTGTATGTTTCGGAGTTTGTTCGATATATGAACGAGAAAAGCTACAAATTATACGAGTAAGTAAATGTGCCTATGATCAGGAAAATAGGGGTTGGCGGGTTTAAACGTGCATAACTTTTGCTTTGGGTCATAGTTTCAGGCCCACAAGGAGCATGTCTTGGGTATGGGATTTTTTAGGCTAAAAGTGTCGTTTAAATATGTTTTTGCGACACTTTTGTGTTCTTTTTGTTGTTATTTTCCATTTTTTGTTTGGGCCTTTATGGTTGGCCCTTCGTCTCTTTTCAAGCCCACTTCTTTTTGTTTGTTGAAGTTGTAATGTAATATGGATTATCACTGAATAATAGAAAGTTCATTTTTCGAGTTTGTGCGTAAAGCTTGACATTCAATCGAATTAATAAACTTTTAGAATAGGTGATTCATGGGTATTCACTGAATGAATGAATAGGCTTAACCTTCGATCAGATAGGTGGTATATGGGCATCAAAACAACGTTTTCCGCATTTTGGGCTCGTTTTAGGCCTCACAACGTTTTTATTCTTTCAATAATATTCTGTTTTTTTATTTTTCTTTTGAAGTTGTTTTGTTTTCAACCCATGAGCTTTTACACATGTTTGTCGATGTCCTAGGGTTATAGCTTTCCCCTATATAAACACCCATTAGATGTTACAATTTCATGCCTAAATTAGCTCATTGTTATTAATCATCATTAAGAGTTTTTTCTTCGTCTTTGAGTTCATTGCTCGTAAACTTATTTTGTTACTAGCGTTCAATACTAGTTAAACCCATCATGTTTTCCACTACGCCAAAGAAAGACAATGTACCAACACATATATAAGGGTTAATTTACATCGATCTTAAGCTTGTTTCATCATGATTTTGATGAAATGTCGAAAATCCCAATTGTGAGAACCAATCAAAACTATATGCCCGGTTTCACGAGACACCAGCTAAAGTGAAAAAAAAAATCCAAACCAAACAAACCCAGTAAATCCACAATAACCATATTATATCTGTTGATTCGGTCCTAGAGATGCACAAGCATGTGGACTGTTTTACGTCTGGACACGAACCTTCCAAGTCTATTTTTAGTAAGAGAAAAGAAAAACGCTTGGGCTTTTTTTGGCAAAGGCCAAGATCGAGCTTTGAGGTTGAAAAAAAAGGCTTGAATGGGCTTTTAAGCCCAAGCTTTTTCATGGTTAACCGAGCTTTTTCAGGCCAAGCATAAGCCTACAAAAAACCTTCCGACTTAATTGGGCTTTAAGGCCCAACTTGGACCGGGTTTCAGGCTAACTAAGCCCAGGCTTTTTTAGACCGAGCTCAAGCCAAACCTACACTAGGACTTCGGGTTTGGGCTTTTTTATGGGTTGGAGTGAATCCATACGAATGACATCTTATATATATCAACAAAAATCGGTTCGAAATAAAATGAATGCACTCAAGAAAATATTTATTTACACCACTATGATATTTTTTTTATGCACACATAAACAAAGGGTACCCCAATAACCCCAAATAATACATTAAAAATCATCACAAAATCCCTCCACTTGCCTCGGCCGCTAACTCACCGAGTCAACTCACAAAATACTTACTTACATGTTATGCTTAGAGAGCAGACTCCGTGTGGGTCCCATCGGGATCACCAGTAATCAACATTTTGTCCAAATACATTAAAATCGTCACAAAAACAAAGGAAAATTGACTCAAAATGGCCATTTCCTACATTAAAATTGGTCTTCTAACCGTTTCTCAATGTCACTATTTCCACGGTATTACGGACCTAGCTAAAAGACAAAAAAGAACATTCAAATTCAACATAGATCTGCAATTACAACGGCCATGTCAGCAATTTGCCACAGTAACACTTGCTAAACCGGTTGAATTTGATTTTTCTTTTTTTTTTGTTTTTAGCTAATATTACGGACTTTAATATTACGAAAACAGTGACATTGAGATAATCTCAGTAGAAAAATGGTTATAAGACCAATTTGGATTCGAAAAATGGTCATTTTTGAGTCAATTTTCCCCCAAAAACAAATACTCAAAAACTGCCCACATAAAAAACATTTGGTCACAGTTACTGAGTCCACTTTTTTTCACTCTTTCCCATAAACGAGTTCAAATCGTGACCGAGTCAACTCGTCGGAATTCAACAACGCCTCCCAATCCACCGTCTCCTCCTCCTCATATTTCTGCTGCATAACCTCCAATATCTTCTTCGCCTTCTCTTTACACCTTTCCGGCGCCGGCGACGGCGCCGCCGCCTCCCTGATTAGCAGCTCCTCCGCGCCGGCTTCCTTAGCCAGCCCTTTAAACCTCAACCCACCTTGACTCAGTCCATATAAAGCCCCTAAACAACATTCCCGAGTTGAATCGGAGTCGAACTCACCCCGACTCACCATCCCAAGTAAACACTCGACGGCGCCGCCGTCCAACATCGCCGCCCGACCTTCAACACTTCCGGCCAAGTTGCAGAGAACCAACATGACCCGACCCGTCATATGACCCGATTTGATCATGTTTAGAAACAGCTGGACTGAGCCGAGCTTTACCAGCTTGGCTCGGTTGCTTTGAACGAGAGATAAATGGTATAAAGCCAAAGCCGAGTCATGGCGGGACCTATCGGAGCCGGCTCGGAGAGAATGGAGTAACGGCGGTAATGCGCCGAGAACGCCGATAGCGGTTTTATTCTGGTCGTCGAGAGCCAAGCTGAACAACGCACCGGCGGCGTGGTCTTGAGCCTCCGGGAAACCACCTCTCAAAACGTCGATCAATGGCGGAACGATTCCAGATCTGACGATCTTCACTTTGTTAACATTTTCTAACGATAAATTCACCAACGCCGCCGTGGAATTCACCTGAACGGCGGAGGATTTCGAAACGATCAAATGGCGGAGGGCCGCCATTAATCTCGGCGTACACAGATAGATCCGAGCTTCCTGTTTCGTTCTAGTTATCTTCCTCAACGTTAGGGCTGCATCCTCCTGATCCGCCATTAAACCACTTCTAAGCTTACAAATAATCTCTTCATCTTCTTCAACTGGATTTTCAATTTCAGAAGATGAAGAAGACGAATAACAGTACGGACGAGTTGTTAGCAACGGAAGAGGCGTAGTCGCCACGGCGCCGGCGCCGGCAGCAACCACCGATTCATCGGACGTCGACGATAAACAACTAGACAATCGTTTCAATTCCGGTGGAAATTTAGGGGAATTATTCATTAACGATTGAACGATACTCATAGCAGAACGGAAATCTAGGGTTTGAGGAAATGGTGAGTAGGAATTGGTTCTACACCAGTTGATAATGGCGGATTTGAGAGCTAGGTTAGGGATGACGGTGGTGAAATCGACGGTGGTGAAATTGACGGTGGGTTTGAATGAAAGGGAAATACAAGCTAGAACGCAATTACGTTCGAAGGTTTGTCCAGATGAAACGATAACAGGATCGGCCATGAGGTCGCCGGAAATTGGACAGATGAACTCCGGCGGCGGCGGCGGTGGTGGTGGTGGGTTTTTGAGGTTAGTTGGTGATCGGAGAAGAGTGAATCGCCATCGGTGTTTGCCAGCGGTGCCCATCTGAATCAGAAATGGAAAGATTAAAGTTGATGAGATGGAATCGAAAGAGGAAAGAGGAAGAAGAAGAAGAAGAAGAAGAACATATTGGGGGAAAGGAAAGGAAAGAGGGAATCAGGATGGAGGAGATTATGGTTCGTGATTTATGGAATTATGGGAAAACTTTATATAAGTTGATGGAAATAATTCCATTTTTTATTTTTTATTTTTTATTTTACCGCTATTTTTTGTGGATATTATTGGGATGTTTGGTTGGGTTTTTTCTTTTAAGTCAAATTAGTTGATAAGTTAGCGGATAGCTGATAAGCTACTTGTTAGTTTATAAACTAGTTGGTAGTTTAGCTAGCTGATGAAAAAAATCATGTTTGATAAAACTAACGTATAAGAATGTAAAATGACCAAAAAAGACATATTGAAAGATCAAAATAATAATTAATGAGAGTTGTAATTGAAAAAAATGACAATAAGTTTTTAAAACGCTACTCCAAGTAGCGTTTTAATAAGCTAGCTTATGATATGTCAAACGTACACACTAAAAATACATTGGCTTATAAGCTAGCTTATTTTGCCAAACATAACCTAAGTTTTGTGTGTATAAAGTTGTTTATTTTGATTTTTGATTATTATGTTTGTTTTAAAATGAAAATGTTTTTGTTTCGGATGGTTTTTTTATGAATGGAAGTATTGTGTTTTTTTAATTGAGAAGGTGTTTTGAAAAAAATTGATTTTTTTGTATAAAGTCTTATTTTAAGTTTACTGAATAAATCATTTTTATATCATTAATCCACAGTCATATACAAGGTTCTAAATAACATGAGGTGTGACGTGACGGCAAGGTCAAGCCTTAAACCTTAGGATCCATGGCGAGCCATGACTTTTTTCAAGGCGTGTTTTATGGCAACAAATTTTTATATCATATATAATAGTATACATATATAAGCCTTCATTTTCAACTTATATTCAGTATGTTAACGATATTAAACATTTAAATTAGGTTATATATTAAAAACAAAAAATAAGACGCTATAAGGATAAGAAAAATCAAATATAGTATTACAAAAATCGTGCATTAGGCCGTGGCATGCCACAGGCATGACGTGGCGTCAGACACAAGCCTTAAGCTATGGCGGCTGTTGCGACGAGTTTTTTAAAACCTTGGTCATATATAGGTTGTGGTCTCATTAAGTTGCTAACAAATAGATCCTAAGTTGTGAGTCTTGTTAAGGTTATTAAGTTGCTAACAAATAGACCCTAAGTTGTGAGTCTTGTTAAGGTTATTAAGTTGCTAACAAACATGGTCTAAAGCATCTAAAATAGGGATTTTTGCTTTAACGTTTTTTTTTCCTGAAACCTTTTTCAAGATGAAGAAATTAAGAAAAATGATGAAAATCTCATAAGTTGAAGATTTTTTCAAAAATGATCACTTGAAAAATAAATGCTAGGTTTTTTAAATTTTCTAATAATGAGAATTTTTTAAATTAAATGTATAGGACTGAGAAATAATATTTTATAAATTGTATTGAGTATTTTAATAATACAAATAACATTGTAATCTATAAAATTGAGAAGTTATCGGAGATAACCTAAATTTTTCCTAGTTATTTTGATTTTTAATTTTTGATTTTCCATTGTGGAGAATATATTGGAGATGTTCTAGTAGATTTTATAAAACCTTCTTTATATGGAGAAAAAAGGATAAAGAGTGTGAAATTCTCCAAATTTGGTGAGCTTCTCAAAGTTTATTATTTTGGAAGGAAAAAATATATTTTATTCTTCCTACCAAGAGAAATTTTAAAATAAAATATTTAAAAGAGAAAAATAATATTTTAGTAATTGTATTGAATATTTTAATAATATAATTAATATTGTAATCTTCGAAACCGAAAAAATGTGAAAGAAATTTTACTTTGTAAGTTTGACTTTAATTTCTCATTTTTTGAGATTCTATTAAAAAATCAGAACTTAAAATTTTCAAAAAAATTACTTTTAATTTAATAAATTCTTTATTTTAAAGATTACAACATACATTATATTATTAAAATATTTTGTATATATATATAATGAAAAATCTCATTAATATTAAGCATCAATGATTTTATTAGAGAAAATTTCACACACAATCTCCGTCATATTTTCTTCCTATTTCATACTTATTTACCTGATAAACGAGTTTTCAACAATGATAAAGAAATTACAATAGAACTTCGAATTCATGTTATAAATAGTTAAAAGATCTATCAATTACCTCTCGAAGTGAGTATAAATAGAAAGAATTGAACTTTTGTTATACTAACTGGAAAAAAGAAATGTGTTACAATAATTAACAACTAAGACAAACTTTGTTGCATTTTGATGTATTTTGGCCTTAAAGTAAAAAAAATGATAACTAACAGAGAACAAAAAAGATATTATTTATGATATAAAAAAATATCATCAGTCATCAATCGATCGACATATAAAACCATCACAATAAATATTAATCATGCAAGTATTGAAAATATCTTTTTTTACATGATGTAGTTATAGCATGCATAATATGAATGATTACGAATAATCATGACCTAATAAATATGTTTTCTTGAAACGATACAGTAATTGATGTAGTATTTTGATGATGGAACTAGATAATGAAGATGGAAGGAGGCTAAATGCGTTCTGATAACCACATATTTAAACCTATTGTTGTTGTAAGAAAAACATATTTTATGTTGCTTTTAAGCTCGAGAAAGAGCTAGACGACTTGTATCTATTTTTATCATTGCGAGCTAATTTAAGTTATTGTTGAGGATATAAGTGTGGGGAGTATTAATTGATGACCATATATTTAAACCTATTTTTACATTTAAAATACACTCTTTTATGTTGATTATATGTTTTTTATGGGCTACCTAAGTGGCTAAGTCCCTTATTACATTTATGGTTGAATAAAAGTGAAAGCTTGAAAATGGAGTAAAAGGGGATCCCACAACTTTTAGACGACTTAAGTTGTGTCATAAGTCGCCTAGCTCTCTGTCGAACACACAATCGGCACAAAAGATGGTATTTTGTCTATTACCATGAGTTCATATATGTTTTTATTTCGTTCTAGAAAATAAAAGAAAAACACAGGTTATTGGATAAATATATATTTCATAATACTTTCCCTGCATTCAAGGCATTTTTTATATACAATATTTAGTTGGTCAGACATAAAATTCAAAATTATGTTTAAAATACAGAAGTTATTACGTAAGATAAACAAAAATTCAACAAGAAATCTTCAATTTCATACAATTTTTTTTACAAACCAATAAATTCAAAATCATGTCAAAGAGAATATGAAAAAGATTGAATTCCAAATGATGAAATTTAAAAGAAAATCAAATGAAACCATTTTCAACACACAAAATACTAAAAAAATAAATTTTCAATGCATGTTTTTTAATCTTTTTCTATTTATTTATTTCCAAAGGGGGAAGAGTTGACCACTTTTGCATGCAAACTCAAAACTAGGTCAAACTTATAAAAAGCAAAACATGGATGCATGCATGCATGTTGTATGTATGTATGTATGTATCATGGATGTATGTATGTATGTATCATTATGTATCCTTTGCTTGGTTGCTAAGAATTTTTATTGTCACCAATGAGTTTGGTTTTAATCATTGGATTTTTTGTTTTTCTTTAATATCAAACCTTAGCTTACCCCTCAAACTTGTCTCTCATGTATATTATTAATTCACAAACATAATAATTGATCATTAAACACTATTATTAGTAGAAATATGTGCTTTTTAAATTATAACATGTTAAAAGGATTTGGATCGTCGTAAATATACTTTTCTTTATTGGACTTGGAAGCACCAAGAATCTTGCTTTGATCAAGATTGGTGAAAAATTTATCTAAATTGATCAGATAAGGCATGTATCTTGTTAAAACTGTAAGATGAAAAGAGTCTAATGCAGCTGTTACTTAAAACGTAAGGAACGTCATGAAAATACCGTTTTGGTTTATTCTTACACCAAGACTGTATGGAACAAGACAGTCGTGATTTGAGTTTGAGCATAGCATTGGGTAATCATGCACCTTCAGTTAAGAGATTTATTCCCTGAAAGACCGTATCATGTAAGGCTACGTCCATACAGATATAAAATTATACTCGAATTATCAAGCTATCAAGACTTGATCCAGTGGTTGATTACTTGAACCTTTACAAAATCAGATAGTCCTACCGTTTTTGGTTTCATATGTGCTTCTAGAAACGTTCTTGTTTACCAATTTACTCAATATCCTATGTCCACCATTTAAAGACCACGTTATTCAACACACACGACTTTAAAGTTGCTTTTCAACATTAAAAAAAATATTTGATCTTTTTATGCACACCCATGAACCAAACTAAAACACTACTAATCTAATGAAAATTACACTAATACCCCTGAGTATCTACGAATACCACCCATGAGTACGTAACTCATACCAACACCCACGTTAAACACATTTTTAATCCATCTATACCTTTCTACTCAAAAGGACACCAAACACCAAAATTCTTACCACAAATACATACATATATAGACTATATATCAATAGAGATACAAATAACTTTCGAATCAGAATCAATTTCGATTTGGAGTAATTTCCAAAAATAAAAAGACAAGTGTTGTTTGATGATATAAAGATATATAATGTTGACATTTGGGAGAATTGGCCTACATTTCCAAAGTCTTGTGCCAAGGATGAAACCAAAAAGACAAAGATCTTTGAAATTAGGGACTAAATTGGGACCCTTTGATCATGTAACATGTCTCCTGGCATCCACTTCAAATTGTTTTTGTTTTGTTTGATTGGTTTTAATTAGGTACTTTTTTTTTTCTGTTCATACACTCTTTTCTTTATGCAAAGTGCCAAAATCAACATCTAAAAAGATCACTATTCCTAAATCCCAATATAATATTATATATATATATATATATGTGTGTGTGTGTTTGTTTGTGTATAATGGTTTGTTAATTGTCTATTTAGATTTTCATGATCATATCAATTGTATTATATGGTTTCGTTAGTTATTGGTCACAAAAGATGGGAAGAAAAAAGAGCAAAAAATAAATAACAGGGTTTTAATGCATATAATGGTCTTGTTTACATGCTAAAACTTGTTGATATAGAAAACACTAAGGTTTTCAGTTATTGAATAATGGTTATGATTGAACGAGAATTATAATGTACTACAAACTTTATGATCGTGACATAAAATTCAAAAGAAAAAAAATGTGGGTGTTGATCAAAGGAGGACTTAATAGTTGTGGTAGTCTTCCCTCCGGCTTTTTATTGTAAATAACATATGTATTTACAGAAAATTAGTATAAAACCATTTTCATGTAGGCTTAGTCCTTCACTTATAAATGTTTTGTTTTATATATGTGTATATAATAAGCGTATAAGTAATAACCTAAAATCATCATAAAACATTTAGATATATAACTTTAAATAAGATTTTAACTAATTTCATGATTTATAGAAATTTATATTTCCTCTGTAACAAAATAAATGTTCACAATTAAAATGATACACAATTTTAAACATGTATAATAAACAAATGACAACTTTACACTTATTTAATTATCTCTTTTCACAACTTCTAAATATTTTCTCATTTATTACTAGTATATTTGAGAATTTAGTTATATATTTCTCAAACTGAACAATTATTTTAGGACAAATACAAAAAAATTATAGACATTTATTTTGAGCAATGACAATGGACATGTTGTGGGGCATGGTTAATAAAAGTTTTTTTTTAAGAAAATAGAAAAAGAAAAATGAAAATGGGGAGGGATTATGCTTTAAGAACTTTATAGAAAAGAAAGGGGTATTATTCCTTGTCTTTACAATTGGACTACTTTTCCTTTTGTTTGCTAAAAGTCACAAAAACACGTCTTCTTGGGAGGGAGGATCAATCATAATCATTCTATCATATGGCTTATATTGTTTTAAAGAGATCTTCAAAGCTATATTTATTGTTATTTATGTCTTATATTTATTGAAAAATGAAAAATATATATTTGAACGTATATAACGGTAGACTTAAATCTCATAAATTTAGTTGACATAATATCAAATATCACGTGTTTTGATTTGGGTCAGGGTCGGGGTCCGGATTGGATCCATCTATAATAAGCATCTAATATATGTTCTTAAGGATTAAAAAACTACTGATGTGTAACTCCAACCAGCTTCGCAACTCACAAGGAGGCACCAAATATGAGAAGCCATCTCGTGAGCCGACTCAACGCTAAGGCAAATAGAGGGATTAAAGCATGCATCTTGTGAGATTCGAATTTGATTTTTTTTATGTATTTGGATAAAGTCTTACACCATCCGAGGTAGTTATTTTGGGAATTATTTAATTTTCATTAGCTTTCAAACATCAACCTATATAAGGAGGGATTCTCTATAGTAAGATCTATGGTGTCATTTTCACAAAGGAAAAAATGTAAAAGTAAACATATAAAACTTTAAAACCTTTTATAAAATGAAAGAGGCCTTTTCTCAATGTATAATTGTTCCACACAACATTAGTATATCTTTACTTAATTTTTATCGTGGGGTGTCAGGATCAGCTTGCACGCACCTCGACTAATCCTAATAGACCCGAAGAAGAGTCAGAAAAATCCTCAGTGGTCTTGCAGAACTTGAACCGGTGACTTCAAAGGTGAGTCCTCAAAAGGCCCAAGCCTTATTACTAATTGAGTTAACCCCACAAACTGTTATATCATTTGATGCTAACTTGGTAAAACTTGTGTCTTATATTTACCTATAAATCCTTGTATTGTTGCTAAATAAAATCAGAACAATTCCTAATTTTTTTTTTCAAATATAAGATAAAAACAAAAAAAAAACACAAAATAGTTTTATAGCTTCAAAAACAAATCAAACAAATTCAAGAAATTTCACTCAGATGTAAACTCAAGAAATAAGATGTATACAGACATTTCCTCACAAATAAAAGAAATAAGAGGCAAGCAACAGGTGCAAGAGTGTGCAAAACTACGTTAAAACAAAGATGGAAACACAAAGTGCACTACTGACAATTACTGTTAAAACAAAGATGGAAACACAAAGTGCACTACTGACAATTACTGATGTAATAAGAAGAGATTACTAAAATCCACATGATGTGAACAACTTTGCAAGCCCAAATACACATTTTAAATCATAAATCAAACAAAATTAACCTAACTTATCCTATCCAGATATACGGTTTGAAAACTACGGAATATACACAAACTTATCATCTATCTCAAAGAGTATGTTAAAAGTTTCTTTGAAGACCTATGTAAAAAAGATTTGAACTTCAAAAAATCTAACCATCAATCTTCATTTCGTTCAATGTAAACCGAAAAAACGTCTAGGCTTATCTCATCATGTTACACAAGATGCCTTCTCCCCAAAGATGGTCAGATTGGGACTTCAGTCATGGCTCAATGGCCCAAAACAAACTATAAAACTTCAAAGCCTAACCGAACCCGAACCCGTGACCAGTTGAATATAGGCCCGGTTATTTCAGAAAAAAATTATAGATTATAAATTGTTTTTTAAGTTTTTTTATTTTTCTTATCAAATATTTCAAGATTTTATTTGCTTAAATATATTATTTAAAGTGTATTTTAAATACTTAATTTAAAAAACTCACAATTATAGAACATGTATAACGTGTAAAATCGATTCTTTTAACTGGGTTGGGGTGAGACTGGTGACCGGGGCCTAGATTGGTACAAAGATTCTTGCCCTGAACCCGACCCGACTTTCCAAAGGAATTGGGCTGGCCCGAGACCAATTTTGACCGGCCCAACCCGACACATAGCTTGACCAAGAGCCCAAAAAGAACTAGAAAAGCCCAGCCGATTTATTTGAATCTAATAAAATCTAAATTGCCCAAAAAAGAACCCACAGCGTGTGGACCCCACGCTCTTTATCCGTCTACACAAAAAGAAGAACCTAGAAGCTTTTGAGCACACGTCACCATGGTTCATGGCTTACTCCCCAAGCCAAAACAAAACCTATATATAAAAACCCATTCTCCCCCAAAATCCCCAAAATAAACCATTCAAAAAACCATAATTCATTATTCATCCACTTTCATTCCTTCAAACTCTAAATTCTCCCCAAAAATCTCAAGATCAAATCTGCCATGGAAGGAGGAACAGAAGCTTTTCCTGATCTAGGAAAACACTGCCAGCTTTCTGATTGCAACCAACTCGATTTTCTTCCATTCAAATGCGACGGTTGTCAAAAGGTAAATATTCATCAAAAAGTTCAACAAATTCTCCTTTTTTTTTATCTTTTTGGAAACGGTATCCTAGGTATTTATCTAGACTAATCCCTAGCAATTTTAAGATTATTAAAACATGCAGGCCCTAAGATAATCCCCCAGTGGCCACAATTCGAACATAGTATAAATGGGTTATCTAGCCTCGTCCCCACAAGCCTATAGATGGGTTATCTAGCCTCGTCCCCACAAGCCTATAGATGGGTTATCTAGCCTCGTCCCCACAAGCCTATAGATAGGTTTTCTAGCCTCATCCTTACAAACCTTAACCAGTACGCCACAAGGCTTGTGGTTAACAAATTCTCCTTTTCTGGTCATGAAATTAAAAATCTCAATTGATTTCGCTTTTTTTTTCAGGTTTTTTGCGTTGAACATCGATCGTACAAATCTCACGAATGTTCCAACTCCGATCACAATAGCAGAAAAGTTTTAGTCTGTGAAACATGTTCGATTTCAATCGAGATTCCAAAGAACAACAGCAAAGGTGGAGGAGGAGAAGATGAGATGAATTTGATTTTAAAAAAGCATCATGAATCTGGAGATTGTGATCCAAAGAAGAAGAAGAAACCGACTTGTGGTGTTAGAAGGTGTAAAGAGATTCTTACCTTTTCGAATACCAGTAGTTGCAAATCGTGCCAGATTAAGTTCTGTTTGAAGCACCGGTTCCAATCCGATCACGCCTGCAAAAACAACCACCTACCGCCGCCGGCTGCCGCCAGTCGTGTTGGCGGGGCACGGCCGTTTCTGGTTGCTTTGGCTTCAAGAAACGGTCAAGATTGTGTGAAGAAGAACAATGGTGGTGGATCATCAGCTTCTAAGGCTTCTACGTCTGTGAAAGCTTATTGAGATTGTTTATTAAGTTATGTTAATACGTTATGGAAATTTATTTGTTTTTGGTTTTTGTGGAAGATAAGTTAAGTTAAATATTTGTGATTAAATACAACCAAATTTGGTGGATATGATATGATATAATAATAATAATAATAATCATTTAAGATACATATATAAATGTACGGAATTGTTGTTTGAAAAGCCCATCTACATGTTGGCTGTTAATTCTTTGATTTCATCCAAGGAAATAGCCTGCATCAATAAAATCCAAAGATCACAAAGGAGAACACAATAAAACTGACAAAAACTATGATGTAGGAGATTTAAAGGAGAACAAGCTCAAAATAAGACACTGATATCACATGTGATTCAGATTCGGTCTTCGGGTCCACTATTCTAAATTGAGAAATTATCATAAATACCCATTTTCGGATTTGTGTTTTATCAAATAGCCACTATCGAACAAGATTTTTCAAAATAGCTATCAGATTCGCAATTGTTAAGTTCGCAACTGCGAAAGGGACAAATACGTAAAATTGCACGGACCTAATATATAAAATTTGGAAATTATATTCACAAAGTTGAATAGTTGATATTGAGAATCTAGACCAAATTTTACATATTTGATCCCTGAAATTGTGAAATTAGTTCAGAAACTTTTTTTTTTTTTACAATTTCACCCTTTCGCAATTATGAACCTGATGACTATTTTAATAAATCTTGTTCGAGGGTGGCTATTTGGTAAACACAAGTTCAAAAATCACCATTTCTGATAATTTCTCTTCCAAATCTTAGTGAAATCTCCCATTTATCTCTCACTTTCCAAAAACGTCACCAAATCTGCAAATAATCATTCATCAACTTACAGAGGGGCCGAAAAAATTATGAAACTGCCGCAAGTAGCACCTCAGCAAGTTGGAAGTATTTAAACTAATTTACAGACTTGGTCCCTATTCTTAGACTAATTTACAGACTTGGTCCCTATTCTTAGACTAATTTACAGACTGTTGTGGTCTTGTGGATGTATTACTTGCGGGCCATGTTTAGAAATTTCTCTGATTTACATTTGACCCCTCCACAGGTTGAGGAATGGTTACTTGCAGAGGTGCACAACTTTTTTGAAAAAGTGGGAGAGAAAATGCTAAGAGATAAATTTGGTCGGCCAAAATGGGTATTTCTGTTAATATCCCTGCATTCATCGAACCTGAATCACATGTAAGTTGTGATATAGATGTTCTCGTGTTCTCTTATTTTGACTTAAAAACTACAAATATCGGATACGTGTTCCAAACATATATAGCTTCATGTTATTTACCTGTTCGTCGCCAGCAAAGTCGTTATCAGGCGTGAGGAAAAGCATGCAATGGCACTCCTTCCTGTGAAGATTAACACGGAAATAATCATACGATTTTAAAATGAAGTTTCAAATCATTAAATCTCAAAGCAATATTGGATGCTAGCGTGTAAACGGGCTGAAGGTAGTTTACCTTTCTCTCATGGGCACGCAAGGGCAATTCCAAAAGCCTTGACTTGCCTCTGCAGCTTTGTCGTCATAGTGCCTGTATCCAAGCAAAATAACAAATCAAATGATATATAATATAGGCATGGGATCGTGTGAGAAGTGAAGTTAAGGTGAGAAGAGATCTTGACCCTTGATCACTTTTAATCTCAAACCCGCCCATGAATCGCGCTTGATAAGGGGATTGATCCGGTGCATCTCATCCTAATGTGCATCCAACGGTGGAGATCCCTTCTAATGCTTCTCACCATAACTTCTCTTCTCACCGGAACCCAACCCATATAATATATAACTACAGTTGGGTTCCGGTGAGAAGGAGAGTTAAAAGCGAGAAGCATAAAAAGGAATCTTCACCCTTGGATGCACGTTACAATGAAATGCACCGGATCAACTCCCTTCTAAAGCGCAATTTATGGGTGGGTATGAGATTAAAAGTAATTAATGGTTCAGATCTCTTCTTATGCTTCTCACCTTAACTCTCCTTCTCACACGATCATAAGCCTAATATACTATAGGGTTGAGTTCCGGTGAGAAGGAGAGTTATGGTGAGAAGCGTAAGAAGAGATATCCACCCTTGGATGCACATTAGGATAGGATGCACCAAAATGCATCGGATCAATCCCCATATGAAGCGCAATTCATGGATGGGTTTGAGATTAAAAGTGATCAAGGGTCCAAATCCCTTCTTACGCTTCTCACCTTAACTTCTCACACGATCCTACGCCATATACTATAACGACAAACAAAGTTTGGTTTTTAGTTAATAGTGTAATGAAGATTTTTCTCTCTCAATCGATGTACCAAAATTTCGAATTTTTCTATGTTGTACCCATTTTGACAGTTAACCTTGTATCGTTTGATAAATACCCGTTAACGAAAGGGTTATGACGAAATAGACGATAAACTTGACATCCACGTCATCAAATGGTACAAGATCAACAGGTTAAATGGGTTAAAAAAATGAAATTTTATTACTTGAAATAGGAAATTCTGAAACTTTATTTACTTTGACCTAAAGAAGAAAGCAACAAACTCGTCGGAAGCGAACAAGTAGGGTTAGAAACACTTGCCTACAAGGACAAAGTGGTGCACCCAATGAATCTCTATGATCTGCCAACCCCTGTTTTACCAAAGTAATTGCTTTGATGTTAGATAATAATGATGACTCTATATACAACCAGATGACTACGGTCAACATTGAACAAGACTGGCTGTTTGGCAGTTACTGAATGGTTTGGTGCAGAATGATTAAGAGGCTCGATATAGTGCAAAATGAAATGTAAGAGGTTGTTTGGGCAGTTGCTGAATGGTTTGATGCAGAATGATTAAGAGACTTTTATGATATACTGCAAAATGAAATATAATTGTTTGATAATCATTCAAAATGAAATTAGGGCTCTGAATGGTTAAGGGAGGTCCATGACACCAAAATGATTCAGAGGGTTTTGGAACCATTAAGAGGCGGACTTAATTTTTGTCAAACAGAATTCACCTCTTGGTGATTCAGAGGTTGCCTCTTAATGGAACTGTTAAGAGGTAAACAAACAGAAACAGCCCCTAATTGTTTGGTAATCGTTCTTGAATGAAATCAGGGCTCTGAATGGTTACGGGAGGCTCAAGATACAAAATCATTCAGAGGGTTTTGGAACCATTAAAAGGCAGACCATTTTTTACCAAACAGAATTCACCTCTTAACGATTCAGAGACTTCTTCTTAATGGAACTATTAAGAGCTAAACAAAGCCCCTAATTTAAAGATCAAGAAAATATCCCTCAAGTTGTATTTAAAAAAGGTTATTTATCAACATTAACGAGTCATTGTCTCTGTGGCTTTTGCCTAGCAGGTAAGGAAGTGGACATCCTTGTAGAATGAGCGAGAGGTATGTGGTTCGACTATAGGCACCATCCACCTACCCCTAGGATATGCCAATTACTTCCCCATGATGATTGTGAGAGCATCTCCAATTGGCTCTTTTAGCTAAGGGATGTTTGTTTACCTCTTAACAGTTCCATTAAGAGGCAGCCTCTGAATCGCTAAGAGGTGAATCCTGTTTGGCAAAAAATAAGTTTGTCTCTTAATGATTCCAAAACCCTCTGAATCATTTTGTATCATGGACCTCTCTTCACAACCATTAAAAGCCCTAATTGCATCCTCAATAATTACCAAACAACTATATTTCATTTCGCTATCATAAGAGCCTCTTAATCATTCTGCACCAAACCATTCAGCAACTGCCAATATACCTAAGGTATGTCTGTAAATATACCTAAGGTAAGTTAAAACAAAACGCTAAAATCTGATAAAAGAATAAGTGACATTATAGCCATTGAAATATTTGTTAAATGTTATGTTCTAGTTGCATATAAATCAAAACAAGTACCAAATATGAATACATACATAAAGGAGAATATATACCTTGATAACGACAGAAGTAACACCTTTGTCAACGCAAAAGAACGTGTCAGATTTACGAGCATACTGCTCTGAGAATTTACGCATAATCTCAACGGATTTATCTGATGGCTCAGCTGAAATAAACAAACACAGAACTTAACAAGCAGCGATGTAAAAGATACTACCAATAATTATTCCTTGTTGGCATTTTGAAAATGCAACCTACATAGTTCATACAAATTATAAATGTGTATAATAATCAAAATTTTGACCTAGGGTATGTTTGTTAGCAACTTAATGAGCTTAATAGAACTTGCAGCTTATTCTGTCAGCTAAACATGACTTTTTGGTGGTGACTTAATGATATGAAAAGTGGCTTCTTCAGTAAGCTTCCAGGGGGGGAGCTTTATGCAGAAAGCCAAGTTATAAAAATAAGGATGATATGGATCCAAATTCAAGATGAAACCAGCCAATTCAGTAATGGCCGTTGATAGTTATTATCCAGAATCAGGATGATAGTTTTTTGGTATCATCCTCTTTCGGACTGATTTTTTTTCTCTTTAAAGAAGTTGTGTTCTTTACTTAGGCTATGTTTGGCAACCATAAACTAGCTAATGCCTAATAAGCAAACTTATTTTTTGAGCTTATTGAAGAAGTCCCTGGTGAGCCATAAACTAGGCTAGCTTTTCTATAAACTTTTTTGGTGGTGACTTAATGATATTTTTTGAGCTTACTGTGTTTTAAAAAAATTCCAATCATTCCCCTTATATTATATTTTCCTCATGTCATTTGACATCGTCATGTAACTTATGACTTATCAGCTAGTTTTTACCAAAACTTATAGTTTATCAACTAACAACTGCCTTATTAGCCCACAACTATTCTTTCAGCCAAAGACCAACTCAGCTAGTTGCTTATCAACTAGTTTGCCAAAATAGCCCTAATGATTTGTACTTTGTGCTTCAATTCCTGAAAGACTCAAACCGGTGGATGTAGGTGAATTACATAGTCATAGATATGTATCCCTTTTTTCATTTATTGTGATCGAGAATTTGAGATGATGTGCATCTATGCATCAATTGAACTATTTGAGCTCGAACTTATAAGTCTATAATCTATATAAGCAACTTCATCTACAAAAAAATTTAAATCGGAGCAAATCAAATATGGACGACATGCTTTGGCGAAATCAGTAGTAACAGGAGCATCAATCAAACTATAGAAAAATCGATTTCGATACGAGTTTCGACAAAAAAAAAACCACCAAAACTTCACAAATAACCATATCATCAACTACACATTTCTAGGGTTTAAACTCGTAACCAAATTCAACAAATCGAAACATTTGAAAGCTCATATTTATACTACCTTTCGCAATTACGATTCGACGGCAATGGAGGCGCGTTTGACGAGTAATGACTGACGGAATCCCGAAGCCGACGGAGTAAGAGGACGTCGCCGGCAGAGATGTCATCGTGGTCGCCATCTCCGATTTCGATTAATTCAGAGAAGTAGTTGCAATGGATGCAGAAACGAAAAAACCGTACAGCATCCTCGAAAACCTATATATACATCTGTGTGTATGTATATGTTTGAAGATCTTTTTGAGGGTGTGATGAGCAAGCAGCACCACTCGTTCTGATTATCGGAACACATTTTACAGAGATCAACTCTTTTTCTTTTGATTTTCTAATTGAGAGAAATTTACAGAAACAGTCCATAACTATTTAAACATACAATTTCAGTCCCTCAAGTTTTAATTTTAAAGAAAAAAAAATCAAAATGGATTGTTAATGAGCATCTCCGTTAGCTACGCTTTAATATTTCTATAATAAAGTATAAAAAGTTAAAATCTCTAAAAAAATTATATTCAACTCTAATAGTTACTCTATTTTAACAATTATAACATTAACTATATTAATAAAATATTCAATACATTTAATAAATTATTATTTTTTTCTTCTACACATTTAACTTTAATAAGTTTAATTAGTTGGATGATTAAATTATTGTTTTTCTCTCTTTTATATAGTTATAAAGATTTTCTTAAATTTAGAGATTTTTATAATCTCTTTCCTCTTTTCTCTATTTTAGCATTGAGAATAGCATAGTTGTTGGAGCAACAAAAATGTTAAAATCCCAGTTTTTTCTATTTTAGCATAGTTGTTGGAGTTGCTCTTACTTAGGGGCTGTTTGGTTTATCAGATTCCCATGAAATTTAATGGAATTGGAATGGTCAGTTTTCTTGACCAAATTTTATTCTGACATTTGGTTTACCAATGGAATGAAATTGAATTCCAAACATTTTCTTAAATGTTGTTTTCATCATTCCTTCATTAAAGACATGGAATTGAAATTCCTTCCAAACAATAATTTTTAAAATAACAGAATATCCTCATAAAAACATAAAACCCTAGCCGTCTCATTCACGATTTTCTCATATCAGTGATAGATCCAAAAAAATTTGACAGTGACACCACAAAATAATTATCATAAACAAACTAAGGATAAAAAAATTAGCTCTAACCAAATAGACTCTAATAATAAGATTGTATTCACGTTAAATTTTATTAAGAAAAGGTTCCACCTTATTATTCACACTAAATTTCAGAAGAAAAAAAATCAAAATGGATTGGTAATGAGAAAATTACACCTAGACGCTAAAGTTTATGTTTTCACAGACAACCATACCCAAAAAATAGGTCCACTCCTAGGTTACCTGGTAAGCGCATACCTTGAAATTCTCTCCAAATAGTTTTTCAACAAGTTCCAAAGGATTTTTTTCTCTTTCCAATTATACCCCTATATATAATTGACTTGTTTTTTAATGTCATTTTACATTCACATCTAACTTATTTGATACTTTTTACTAAACATGACTAATTTATCAGTTAATTTATAGCTTAATAGCAAATAGCTACTTCACAAACATGACCTTTATATGTATTCACACACTTGCACAAAACATGTATTTTAAATTATTATCAACAATACATACCTTAAAGTATAACATAATTGAACAGACCCAAGCTAATAAATTTGATATGGCCTTCAACGCTACTCGACCCAACTTACGTCAATTGTGAATCCACGAATTCCTACGTGGGATGCACTATCATAACAATATTTTGTAAGTATAAATTTTATTTTGCATAGGGAACTCGATAGGTCTTTTTATGGGTATGCATCATACTGAAAAACAGCTAGGCCTTGAGTTACAGTAACTTGGTCCCATGTGTACTAGCGTGTGATTAATTTCAAGAACCACTCGCTAAATATGTGCATTGCAAGTCAATGTTGTAAAAAACCAAATCAAACGGTTGTGACTTTTTTTTTTATCAATTGAATATTTCTCGCTCATGTTATTTCTTTGAATCTTTTGTTGGAAGTTGTTTAAGAACCATCCGAATTTTATATAAATCGTATATGTTTTGTTAATGCCGTAAGAAAAAAGTAACCTGTAAAATTCTGAATACATAAAATGAACAGCAAATATTGGATCCACATGTTTTTCTTTAAGTTAATCACATGGCCAAATTTAGGTATTAAGTTATTAGCGAGCGAATCACACAATTACATGCAGATCACGTAACAAGTTATACAAGTCAGTGTGGATTTAATTGATCATCAACCATTTAAATTAAGATTAATCATTAAAATAATCATTTTCAGAAGAAAAAGAACCTATTGCAAAATAACCAACTTTTATACAAAATAAGCACAAATTTTGTGAGTTGGTCTTTTTGGTCTTAAACTATATGAATTTTGATTTCTTCATTAAATAAATAAAAAAGACAAAAATATTTTTTTTACAAACTCTTTATTTTATATATGCATTTGTTTTTTTTTTCTAACTATTAGAGCATCTTCAATAGCATTGTTAAAAGAAAAAAAAAGGTTTATTTTTTTAAAATGTTTCAACATCATTGTTATTTTATTTTCTATTTTAAAGAATTAAGAAGAAAACTCTAAATATAGAAAATCTCTAAATTAGGATGGAGAAACAACGTTTTAATCATATCAATCAATTAAATTTATTGAAGTTAAATGTGTAGAACAAATAAATAATATTTTGTTAAATCTGTTGAATATTTTAATAATATATTTTCTAAAATAGAAAAGTTGTTGGAGTTGAAGAAAAATGTTTTTAGAGATTTTGGTTTTTAATTCTTTATTTTAGAAAAATTATAGAAAAACTGTTAAGATGCTCTTAACATCTCGAATAATTATGTTGTATTTTAGTTCTCTTCTTTCAAATTTGGAAGTTTCTTCATTCTATTTCTTTTCTTTTTCTCTCTATTTTACCGGAGAGTTTAGCATAGTTATAGTAGTACATTTTTCTCAAATCTCCAAAACTTCTAAAATAATATATTTTGTTGGATATGTTTTTAAAACATCTGTAACATATATTTTAAATTTTTTTCAAAAAGTAGGATAAAATTCAAAATTAAATTACAATCAAGATATATATTTTAGAGATTATAATATTATTTATGTTATTAAAATACTATATATATTTAATTAAATGTTATTATTTTTTATCTAAATATTTTATTTTGAAGTTTCTTATTGTTAAAAATATAATGAAAAATTATTCCTCTTATAAAAGAATTATTAAAATACCTGAAATCTCTGTACATTTAATGTTCAACACGTGTATATTTAACTGTTTGGTATTTTAAAGGAAAAAGAAAAAGACGTGTTTATTTTGACGATATTTAGATTGGAGATGAGAAATGGGATTTCCAATGTGGATTTTACCACAAGTTTTTCTATTCAATTTCATTTTATTAATTATTAATAATTAAAATGTTGTTTGATATAGGTAAAAGATAAAAATGAGAATGAAAATGATAAAGAAAGAAAATATTCTCCATTTAGCCTTGGGAAAATTAATTAACATAGTAATTTTTAAGATTAGTTTGATCTTTTTTAAATTTATCAAAATAGTCATCGGTTGGTAAAAAGTTTTTGTTGTTGACCTGTGTAAAAAATGTAAATTTTTAGATAGAGGCCTTGTTTGTTTGTTTTTTCATTTTAAACTCTTAATCACAACTTATGTCTAATTCGTTTAGACGTTTCACAATCATTTCAGAAGTGAAATCAGACTTCACACTTCAGTATCTCTTAAAACATAAATGTCACCAGAAAGTGTAAACTTTTTTGTCTTTTTTGCGGACCTATGTCTATATTGCTAATTTCCGGGAGAATGTGTCAAGGAGGTCAATTCGCCAGCCACAAATGGCTATTTTAATTAATTTCTCTTTAATTTGAAATGAAAATTTGGATATGTGGGAAATGAACTCATTATATTATATAAGCTAAATAGTTTTCCTTTATATTGAATCTCATTATCAAGTGTTTAATACATTTAACAAACATCTCCTTTATTATTCTGTTTTAATATGAGTATTTATATTTTTATCTTGGTTCTTCTTTAAATAAACATTTATTTCTAAAGTAAAGTGTTTTTTTAATTATATATTTAATTATGAGATAGAAAAATTATCAATTTTCTATTATTAAAAGTAAATTGTTATTTAGTTGATGAAAAAGTTGTAAGGCTTTGATGATCAATTTCTAATTCATTAATTTGCACTTCGTTTAGACACATGATTTTTTTTGGAGCCGGCAATTTATTAATGCCACTGTCAAAAGCACAGGCAGGCCAAAAGCAAGACGCATGATATATCAAAACTAAGCTCTCACATAAGACTACACAAACCTGTAAACACCTTGCTGATTTAAGATTAAATTGACTTCATTTTTTGGTTCAAAATTGGTATACAACTATTTTTCCCAACATAAAAAGTCAAAATTCGTATACTTTTAGCCCAAAAAAGTAAGAATATATAAAGGTTGTGGCTATTTTGTGTAAATTAAAATTTTAATATTCAAAGTGAAATAGGCCGCTATTGAAAACGTATAAATATCTTTGCATTAGAAAAGGCTATTTTAGTCAATTTACCAACTTGGCCTTGTCACTATAAATAGACCGAATAACTTGAAACATTTAATCAAAAACACTAAAATATATTTGCTAAAGAGCATTTGAAATGAGTATTTTACTTTCTTTGTCGATCGTGTTCTTCCTCCTTTTCTTCTCTCAAACCAAGGGTGATTTCGGTAATCATGTAAAATTATCCTCCATTGAGTCCATCAAACAACTTAAAGGTTGTTGTGAAAAAGGTAGCAAAGCGCAAGGCCTCCATCAACTCAAACTATATCTCGCTCGTTTTGGCTACCTAGATTACCAAAATACCCTTGACCATTCTAGTGCCGAAGACGAAAAATTTGATGACGAACTTGAGGCCGCCCTCAAAAGTTACCAAAACTTTTACCATCTCAATGCCACTGGGATATTAGATGGGTCCACGGTTTCACAAATGCTCATACCTCGTTGTGGACTACCAGATAAAAAAACTAATACCCACGGATCAAAATCACCCCACGTAGTTCCTCATTTCAAACTTTCCCCAACTCTCCTTAGATGGCCCCCTGGTAAATCACACTTCACCTACGCGTTCCCCTCAAACTATCCAAAAAAACATGTAGCTCCTGTTGCTCGTGCCTTAAAACAATATGCTGCCGCAACTAAGTACTTTACGTTTTCTAAAATCGCTGACTTTAAGAAGGCCGATTTTAAGATTAGTTTTGAACAAAGAAAGCATGGAGATACTGATTTTGATGGGCCTTATAATGTAGTGGCACATGCTTTTCCACCAACAGATGGAAGGCTCCATTTCGACATAGAAGAGAAATGGTCAGAGGGACCAGCAGTAGTTCCCGATGCTATGGATGTGGAGACGGTGGCTGCTCACGAAATAGGACATATGTTTGGGTTGGATCATAGTGACGATCCAAATGCAGTGATGAACGCTATTACCCGTAATGGAGTTATAAAACATTTGAATGCAGATGATATCAAGGGCATCAAAACTCTCTATAAACTTAAATAATTATGTTGCTATTATAGTATTATATATTCATGCATATATGTATGAGCGTATATAGCACATACATATGTATTTATGTTTATGTTTATCGTGGCAATATGTATTGTGTAATAAATATAAAAGTATGAAATAAATGGTTTAAAAATACATTACACGTTTTATATTTTTGTTTTATAATGTTTAGTAATAATAATTAATATTAAAGATTAGTGTATTGAAGAATATTAATCATCTAATAGATGTAATTAATGCTAGGTCTTGTTTTAAAACCCTTTTTTATTTATTTCTAAAAAGTAAAAATTAGAAAACATCATATAATTTTGAGTAAAATTACGACTTTATTTCCTGTGGTTTGTTAAAAAAGATTATTTTGTTCCATAAATTGTGATTTTATTCCCTATAATTTATAATTTTTTATTAGCTTCGAACTATAGAATTAAACAGGAAAAAAACGTTACGGAAGAAAGACCCACAGAGCACACTTAGTTTTACAAGGGACATATTTTTTTACAAAGAATTAGCCGTCAAACGTCCTCAAGTCATTAATGTCATAAGTAGGGGTGAGTATCAGAATCGGGTACTCGTATTTGGAACCGGAATCGCTTCGTAACTGTCGGTTCCCGAACCGGAACCGATGTCATTGGTTCAAGTTCCGGTTCCTAAAATACGAAACCGATTAGGACCAGTTTCGATTCTAATTCTCATTTTTTCAGAAACAGTTACCCGCTGGGTACCCACTACCCTCCACTTTTAAATAAAAAATATTTTATATATTTATAAATAATAAATAAAAACTCAAACTTTCTAGTAAACTCAAGTTTTTAACGGATTAGTTATAACTATTTGTTGTATTTATTACTTTAAGTCGGTATTTTGTAGTTTATAATTACATTTTATCGTATTTATCGTATGTAATGTAAAAAAATTATTTTTTTTGAAACCGGGTACCCGGTATGGGAACCGGTTCCCATCGGTTCCGGTTCCAAAACATAAGGAACCGGTGTTAGCGGTTCCGGTTCCGGATTTTCAGGAATCGTCGGTTCCGGTTCCATGAAAAATAGCCGGATACCCAGTTATGCTCACCCCTAGTTGTAAGCTGAGAATGTAGAACAATTATCAAAAATAAGATCCACATAACACACTTATATTCATTGTCATGTTCAATTTTAATACAATCAAATTGCTAAGTTACAACTACCTCAATACCATTTATGTAATAACCCAACTTTCTTTAATTGCACAAATCTTGGGCATAGGTTAAGTGATGGGATTTTAAGTTGATTTTAGGGGCCAAAATGAGATGTGAAGTATTGAATCAATTTGTGCCAGAAATCTAGTAAGGAATCATCTTCTTCTTAAAGGTATGAACTCCATCCTTTAATATCCTCCATTATTTGAAGTTTTGTTTTCTCTTTAGCTTAAGGGGATTTCATATTTTGAGTTTGAGAGTAAGAAATCTCCTTGGGTGTTAGTTTATTGGTTCTTGTTATTCAATCAATGAAACTCTTGAGGAAAACCCACTTTCTTTTTGGTTTTCAAGTTTTTAATCAAGGGTTTCAAATCTCTAGTCTAGAATCACGATTTTGATTTGGGAAATGTTAGATATAATCAAGTTTGATATTGGGTTTGAAGTTATATAATGGTATAGAGTATTTAATACATTGATTCTTACGTTTTTAGACCTTAAAATCGATTTTGGGAGGGTCTAGTTGAGTTTGGCATTAGAAATTTTTGTGCAACTTTCGTACAGGTGAAACAGAGGGCAAAGCGTGTTGCATGCGACTTCAAACTCGCATTCTTCACTGATTTGTGAATTTTGGTTTTTGCTTGATGTCTTGTTATGGGCTAGTAGTCAGGCGCAGTTTAGGGGATTGTCTTAGGGACTTAAGGGGATAGTTTCTAAGGGAGTTAAGAGGATCCACTATCATAACAATCTTTTTTTTCTCAATAAGTATAAGTTTTATTTTGCATAGGAGGAGTTAATGAGTTTTTTTAATGGGTATGCATCAATCTAAACTTAAACTAAATGAATCTTGATTTCTTTATTAAAGAAACAAATACAAAAATATTTTTTTCTTACAATAATAAGCGCCTTTATTTTTTTTTCTAACTATTTATCTTCAACAGTTATGTTATATTTTATTGCTCTTCTTTTAACTTTGGAGATTTTTTCATTTTTTTTGTTCTCTCTATTTTACTGGAGAGCTTAACGTAGTTGTAACATAACATTTTTCTCAAATCTCCAAGATTTTTAAAGTAGAAGTTGTTGGATATGTCTTTACAACATTTTTAACAGATTTTCCAAAATTTTATTCAAAACGTAGAATAAAATTTAAAATTTCAAAAATAAATTACAATCAACTTCAACTATTTATACATTTTTTAAATTAGGATATTAGTTATATTATTAAAATATTTTATATATTTAATGAAATGTCATTATTTTTTATTTAAACATTTAATTTTAAGATTTTTTATTGATGAAAATACGAAAGAACAATTATTCCTCTCATAGAGGTTCTCAAATTTGGAGATATTTTTTTTGCCGTCTCTATCCTACTACTATTTCGAGAAAAAATATCTATTTACATAAAAGAACTTGTTAAAAATATTCAAAGTTTCTATACATTTCATGTTCAACATGTGTATATTTACTGTTTGGTATTTTAAAGGAAAACGAAAAAAGACGTGATTATTTTGAATATATTTAGATGGTGATAAAGAGATTGGAGATGAGAAATGGGAAGGTGGATTTTACCACAAGTTTTTCAATTTAGTTTCATCTTATTAATTATTAAAGATGTTGTTTGATTCAGACAGAAGAATAAAAATCAAAATGAAAATAATAAGGAAGAAAAATGCCCTCGATTTAATATGTAATGGAAATTTGGACATGTACAGAAATATACTCATTATATTATATAAAATTAAACAGTTTGTTTTATACTCAATCACATTAATAACTGTTTAATACATTTAACCATACACCTTAATTATTCCGTTTTAATGGAGAATTTATATTTTTTTTTCTTGGTTTTTCTTTAAATAAATATTGTTTCTATTAAGTGTTTATTTTTTTTAATTCTATATTTAATTATGAGATATGATAGAAAAATTATCATTTTTTCTATTGTTAAAGTTAATGGGTTGTTTGGTTAAGTTTGAGAAATTAAAATGATAGTGAATGAAAATGAGAATAACTTTTTATTCCCTCCAATTTAATCAGAATTGAAAATTTGGGTTTACGGAGGATTGAGCCTATTATATTATATAAAACCAAACAGTTTTTTATCATCATTTCCATTGATTATTACTTAATACCTCCAACCAAACACCACCTTATTAGTTAATTAAAAAATTGTAAGACTTTGATAATCAATTTCTCATTCATTTGAACTCTGTTTAGACAAGATATATCAAAACAAAGCTCTCACATAAGACAGCAGAGACCTGTGTCCCCTTACTGATCTAAGATTAAATTGACTTCATTTTTTGGTCCAAAATGGGTATACAATCGTTTTTCTCAACATAAATAGTCAAAACCATATACTTCTAACCCAAAAAGATACACGTTGCAAAAAAAAAATTATAAAGTTTGCAGCCATTTTGTGTAAATTATAATTAAGCATTCAAAGTGAAATATGCAGCTATTGAAAACGTATAAATATATTTCATTGGAGAAGGCCATTTTAGTCAATTTTTCAGCTTTGCCTCGTCACTATAAATTCACCGAATAACTTGAAACATTTAACCAAAGACACTGAATTATATTTGCTAAAGAGCATTTGAAATGAGTATTTTACCTCCTTTGTCGATCGTGTTCTTCCTTATTTTCTTCTCTCAAACCAAGGGTAATTTTGGTAATCATGTAAAATTATCATCCATTGAGTCCATCAAACAACTTAAAGGTTGTTGTGAAAAAGGTAGCAAAGTACAAGGCCTCAATCAACTCAAACTATACCTCGCTCGTTTCGGCTACCTAGATTACCAAAATACCCTTGACCATGCTAGTGCCGAAGACGAAAAATTTGATGACGAACTTGAGGTCGCCCTCAAAAGTTACCAACAATTTTACCATCTCAATGCCACTGGGGCATTAGATGGTCCCACTGTTTCACAAATGCTCATTCCTCGTTGCGGACTACCAGATAAAAAAACTAATATCCATGGATCGAAATCACCACACGTAGTTCCTCATTTCAAACTTTCCCCGACTCTCATTAGATGGCCCTCTGGTAAATCACACTTCACCTACGCGTTCCCCTCAAACTATCCAAAAAAACACGTTGCTCCTGTTGCCCGTGCCTTCAAACAGTATACTACCGCAATTAAGTACTTTACATTTGTTAAAATCGATGACTTTAAGCATGCCGATTTAAAGATCAGTTTCGAAAAAAGAAAGCATGGAGATACTGATTTTGATGGGCCTCGTAATATAGTGGCACATGCTTTTCCACCTACGGATGGAAGGCTCCATTTCGATATAGAAGAGAAATGGTCAGATGGACCAGCAGCAAATCCCAAAGCTCTGGATGTAGAGACGGTAGCTGTTCACGAAATAGGACATATGTTTGGGTTGGATCATAGTGACGATCCAAATGCAATAATGTTCCCTACTATCAATGATGGAATTATAAAACGTTTGAATACAGATGATATTAACGGCATCAAAAAACTTTATAAAATTTCACCCTAATTATGTTGCTATCATATATTCATGCATGCATGCATGAGCGTATGTATCATATACATGTGTATTTATGTTTATGTATATATGTACGTTGAACGTATTATCATGACATTGTGTAATAAGGATACATGGTTTAAAATATATATTGTTTTGAATTTTTGTTTTATAATTTTTAGTAATAATAATTAATGATATTAACGAATAACGATTGGTAGAAATATTGAAGAATAATAAATCATTTAATAGATGTAATTAAGGCTATGTCTTATTTTTATTTTTGTTTGAACGAATGCTAGGTCTTATTTTAAAACCTATTTTTATTTATTTTTTAAAAAGTTAAAATTAGAAAACATCATATTTAGTTGGGCAAAATGCAAGAAATAACAATTTACTTTCATAAATTTCTTTATTATAGCATTGTACTTTCAGTTTTACTTATTACAGCAATGTACTTTTAAATTATTTTTTATTAAGGCATTGTACTTTGAAAAATTTACCCATTATAGCAATGGGTAACTTGTTACCTTTTAAACAAATTAACCCCCACTTTTTTTTTGCTTACATGGCTTAAATGAGATGACATGAATAACATGTCATCATGATTACATGGCACTAATAAACAAAATCTCTTGTAATTTTTTTTTAAAAAATTCTCACTTTATCTTCTGATTATTCATACCTCACCCAGTTTATATTATTCTTAATTATCTCAATTTTTAGTAATTTATTCAGTTCATCACTTTTTAAAAAAAATCACTCTTACTAAATTGTATGCAAATTAAATTTTAGAATTACACTTTTTTTAACAAATATGATATTTTTCTTGAAGATAAATATTTTATTTATAAAAAACGTAAAACTTGTGATTTAATTTTTATAGTTCAAAAAATACTTATTGTGTACTTTTTTTTAAAATTTAACGATATAAATTGTGTTTTAGAAATCTTCTTAATATTGTTACATTTTAATAAATATTTTAGAACTAATCTAATTAATTTAATACATTTATTGAATGATATGTCAATTCAAATTTTTAAGACAAATAGATTTTTTTCCGTATAAATATTTTATTGTAAAAAAATGTAACAATTCTTACTTTCTTTGTTAAAAAAATATATTTTTAAACAGTTTTTAATATTAGGAAAATAAATTGTCACCTATAAATTTTCTTAATATTCTTATATTTATGAATAATTTAGTTTAGTTTGATTAGTCTAATATATTTATTAAATAATATGTAAAGTACAGTGCTATAATAAGAAATGTCACATCAACAATATAATACATGTGGACAACCTACATGGACAATGAGGTGGCATGGAAACCTAGTATAGTGGGTAAATTTAAAAGAAAAGGTTACTCAATGCTATAATGGATAGATTTTTCAAAGTACAATGCTATAATAAAAAATAATTTGAAAGTACATTGCTGTAATAAGAAATGGTAAAAGTATAATGCTATAATAGAGAAATTTATGAAAGTAGGTTGCTATTTCTTGCATTTTGCCCTATTTAGTTTTAAGTAAAATTACGACTTGAGTTCACATGCTTTTTTAAAATTTCTATTTTTGCCCTATGGTTTGTAAAATACAATTCTCGTCCCTATAATTTAATAAATTACATAAATTAAGTAAAATATATCAACAACTCACTAGGACAAATTTATTATTTTATATATTTTGTCTTATCCACTTCTGTTTTACCAAACCATGGTAATCGCTTACCATGAAATTTGTCGAAATTGTTTTTCAACAAGTTCCAAGGGATTTCTTTCGAATTATGCCCCTTATGTCATAATTGAGTTTTAAGTTTTTACTAACTTATCAGTTAATTTCTAGCTTATTAGCGAATAGCTAGTTCGCAAACATAACCTATATATGTATTCATACACTTGCACAAAACATGTATTTTAAATGTCATACTCTACAATACATACCTTAAAAAGTATGATATAACTTATAGAACATGTAATTTAAATGTCTTTCTTCACCTTAAAGTATATTATAACTTAATAGACCCAAACTGATAAATCCAACATGGTCGTCAACACTACTCGACCGAACTTACGTCAATCGTGAATCTAAGAATTCCTACTTAGGAGTTAGGATCCACTAGCATAACAATCGTTTTCCCAATAAGTAAAATTTATTTTGCATAGGAGAGTATAGGTTTTTCTACGGGTATGCATTAATCCAAAAAAGATCAACATTTCAGTAACTTAATCCCATATGTATTGGCGTGTGCTTAATTTAAAAAAAGACTCCTTAAATACGTCAATTACAGGTCAACAGTGTAAAAACCAAATCAAATGGTTATTCCTAGTTTTTTTTCTCAATTGAATCCATCGTAATTTTATTTATTTGAATATTTTGTTGGAAGCTATTTAAGAAACATCCAAATTTTTATATAAATCTTATATCTTTTGTTGTTGATGTAAGGAAAAATAGCCTGTAAAATTCAGAATAATTAAAATGAAAAGCAGACGTTTGATTCACTCATGAAATGCAATATTGTTTTATAATTCATGGTATTAGTAGGTCTTTCAAACGCCCAAATTTAGGTATCAAATCATTAGCGAGTGAATCACACAATTACATACATAATACGTAACAAGGTATACAATTCAGTTTGGTTGAATTGATCATCTACCAATTAAATTAAGGTTAGATCATTAAAATAGTCATTTTCGAAAAAAGAAAAGAACTCTTGCAAAATAACAAACTTTTTGGACTTTCACTCAAAATAAGAACAAATTTTGCAAGTTGTTTCTTTTGTGCTCAAACTATACCGACTGTTGATTACTTTATTTTACTTTATATTTTGCTAGTTATTCCGTGAAAAGTTTTAAAATAGAAAACTAAAAGTCGAAATCTTCAAAAATAAATTACATTAAACTCTAACAGCTTTTACATTTTGATAGTAACATAATACAATATTATTTTTTTCTCTTAAATATTTACTTTTAAGATTTACTATTTGTGGAAATATATTGAAAAATCATTCCTCTCATAGTCATCACCTTTTTGAAGTTTTCCATATTTGGACAAAATTTCACGGTCTATCTGCTACTTTCTTCATCTTAACCCCCCCCTCCCCCCTTCCCTCCCTCCCTCCCTCCAGAAATTGTTCTGTCACATTGATGTCGTTAGAAGCAGGTTGTACATAAGGCCAGTTAAGGTCATCAGTAATCAACTTTTTGTCCAAAAATCTTTTTCTATTTTGAAAATTTTTATGGAATAATAAACTTGCTAAAAATATTCAAATTTTTTTGTACATTTTCATGTTCAGCACGTATATATTTAACTATATGTTTGGTATGTTAATGGAAAAGGCGAACGATGGTGACATGGAGATTGGAGATGAGAAATGGGGTTTCTAACATGTATTTTACCTCTCGTTTTTCAATTAATTTCATTTTATGTAATTATTAATCAAAAGATTGTTCGATTTAGGTAGAGAAATAAAAATGAAAATAAAAAAACAGAAAAAAATGGAATGAATTTTTATTCCTTCGGTTCAACCTGGCTATAGTTTTAGCCTAAAAAATACAAGTTGCAAAAGAGTAACAACTTATAAAAATTTGTGACTATTTTGTGTGAATTGTAAATGTAATATTCAAATTCAAATATGTAGCTATTGAAAACGTAAAGATTTATGTGGATTGGGCAATGGGTATTTTAGTCAATTTGCTAGATTGGGTCTCATCAATATAAATAGAGCCAATAACTTAGAATCATTTAACCAAAAACACTAAAATATATTCACTAAAGGACGTTTGATTCAAGATGACTATTTTACCTCTTTTGTCGATCTTATTCTTTTTTCTTTTATTCTCTCAAACCATGGGTAATATTGGTAATCATGCAAAAATTTCATCCATTGAATCCATCAAACAACTTAAAGGTTGTTGTGAAAAAGGTAGTGAAACACGAGGCCTCCATCAACTCAAACTTTATCTCGCTCGTTTCGGCTACCTAAATTACCAGATTACGCCTGACCATGCTAGTGTCGAAGATGACAAATTTGATGACGAGCTAGAGGCCGCCATCAAAAGTTACCAGCAATATTACCGTCTCAATGGTACTGGGATATTAGATGGGCCCACAGTTTCACAAATGGTCATACCTCGTTGTGGACTACCAGATAAAAAAAGTTACTTCCATGGATCGAAATCACCACACATAGTTCCTCATTTCAGTTTTTTCCCATACCGTAATAGATGGCCCCCTGGTAAATCACACTTCACGTACGCGTTCCCCTTAGATTATCCAAACAGACATATACCTCCTGTTGTCCGTGCCTTCAAACAATGGGCTACCGCAATTAGTTACTTTAAGTTTTCTAGAATTGCTGATATCAAACGTGCCGATCTAAAGATTAGTTTTCAAAGAAGAAAGCATGGAGATGTTGATTTTGAAGGGCCCGGTGTTACGTTGGCACATGCTTTTGCACCAATGGATGGAAGGCTCCATTTCGATATAGAAGAAAATTGGTCAGATGGACCAGCAGCAAATCCTCTGGCTATGGATTTAGAGTCAGTGGCTCTTCACGAAATAGGTCATCTATTTGGGTTGGATCATAGTGCCGATCCAAATGCTTCAATGTTCGCTAGTATTAATGTTGGAGTTATAAAGCGTCTAAATGCAGATGACATTAAAGGCATCAAAACTCTCTATACAATTAAATAATTATGTGCTATTATATATGTTCATGCATGTATAAACATATGTACGCAAGTACATACATACATATATGCATATATATGCATTGAATATGTTATCACGATAATAATGTATTATGTAACAAATATGAAAATATAATATAGGATAATTTATTAAAAATATATTACACGTTTGAAATATTTATTTTATAATTTCTAGTAATAGTTAATGATCTAAAAGGTCGGATGAAATATTGAAGAACATTTATCAGTAAGACTATGTTTGGCAAATTATTTGATAAATTAACGGATGACTGATAAGCTAGCTGGTAGCTGATAAAAAATTCATGTTTGGCAAAATTAGCGTATAAGAATGTAAAATGATCAAAAAACGCATATTGGAAAATAAACAATTATAATATTAATGAGAGTTACAATTGAAAAAAAAAAGACAACAAATTTCCCAAACGCTACTCTAAGGCATTGTTTGGCAAAAATAAGGTAGCTTATAACTTATAAGCTACCTTATTTTCTAAGTATATGTTTGTCAAACTAGCTTATTGAAAAGCTAGTTGAAGGTAACTTATTGAGTTTTTTATCATTTTTTTTTCAATTATATCCCTGATTAATTATAATTAATATTATTTTGAATTTTGTTAATTAATTTTAATTCTAACTACGAATTAAATATTATTTTTATTTTATTAATTTAATTGTAATTATAAATTAATATTTATTTATTTATTAATTAATGAATTAATATTAATAATTTATTTATTTTAATAATTAATTCATTTTAGTTTTAAATTATTCACTAATATTAATTAATTATTATTTAGGATTATTATTTATATTTTTTTAAAAATTACTAATTAATTAAATTGTAGTTAACTAGTTATTCATATATTATATGTAATGTTACTTAAAATCATTAACTAATGTAACCTTTTTTTTTTAAATTTAATTTTAACAAATCCAAAATTTATAATATATATGATAATCAACTTAATTTTTTAAATAAATATATTATATTATATTATTTATTTATTACTATCTTGTTTGTTAATTTATTATTTTAGTAAATCCTTATTTTAATAATATTATAAGCGACTAATATTTTAAGATGCCATTTTTTGTCATTTTACATGTTTATCAATTATTTTTTGTCAAACATGACTTATTCATCAACTAACTTATCAATCATCAGCTATCTTATAAGTCATCAACTACCTTATTAGTTTAAACTACCTTATCACCTAGTTTACCAAACATAACCTAAGTAGTGTTTCAATAACTTAGCTTATAACCTAACTTATAAGCTAGCTTATGGTTTACCAAACGTGTACACTGAAAATAAGCTAGCTTATAAGCAAGCTTATGGTTTACCAAACGTGTACGCTGAAAATAAGCTAGTAAATGTAAGGGAAAAGCTTATTTTTGCCAACCATAATCTTAGTAGATGTAAGGGAAAAGTTCAAACAAAACCAATGAACTATCCTGTTTTGAATGATTAAGTCCCTAAACAATATTTTTTGAATGGAAAAACCATTAAACTTTCTTATTTTGAATGATTATGTCCTTGAACGATTGTTTTGAAGGAAAAAATCATTAAACTTTTTCATTTTGAATGATTAAGTTCTTAAACATTTTTTTGGAAAGGGTAACCTAGGCATTTGCCTAGACTAATCCCTGACAATTTGAAGACTGCTAAAGCATACAGCCCTGAGATAATTCCCCAGTGGCCACAAGTTGTTTGCGCCTGGATTCGAACATGGGGTAGATGGGTTATCTAGCCTCATCCTCCATAAGCCTTAACCAGTACGCCACAAGCCTTGTGGTTAAGTCCTTAAACATTTGTAAAAATAAAATAAACCATCGAACTTTTAGAAATTAATTACTTACATTATTTTATCCCACAAAAACTAATGGTAACCGACTAGGAAAGCTTTAAAGAAATAAAAACTTAAATCACTTTTACCGTTCTTAAACCCTACGCCAGTCAAACCCCACGCAAACATCGGTATCACTCTCGCTCGCCACTCCTCGTCGTCCCATCGTTGTATGTTTCGCATATCGCATATAATGTTGTTGGCCCCTGTCGTCGATCTCCTCTTTTTGATCTGTTTTACCTATTTACCTCAAACTTTTATAGTCAATTACAAATAGTTTTTTTGTTAAAAGAATGTACGTAACCAAATTTTAAAAGTTCAATCGTTTATGTATTAAAAAAATGTTTGGGACCTTATTTATTCAAAATAAGAAAGTTTAATGGTTTTTCATTCAAAAATTAGAAAGTTTAATAATTTTTTCATTCAAAATGAAAAAAATTTAATAGTTTTTTCATTCCAAAAAATAGTTTAGGGACTTAATTATTTAAAGAGTTAAATTCAAATTTGGTCCCTGTGGTTTACAAATTATAACGGATAAGGTCCCTCAATGATTTTTTTTAACGAATAACGTCCTTGTGGTTTCCATTTTATAACACATAAGGTCCCTCCATCTAACTTTTCTGTTAAATATAACATTTTTAACATATTTTCTTTATTTTTCATTTTTCAAACCACATGGACCAAATCTGTAATTTACTCTAAACTATATACATATATTTATATTTTATGTATTGTATAATTATATTTTTATTTCATTAATTATATAAATTACCTATTTTGTTAATTATATAATTTTCATATTTTATAAATTATTTATATTTTGTATATTCATATAATATATTACATTTATATTTTATAAAATGTTAATAATTTAATAAAATATATGAAAGGTCCAATTTATGCTATAAACATTAAATCATGCCAATATACAAATTGCATGCATGAAATATTTAAATACATAAAATACATAAAATATATAAAAATATAAAATATAAATATAATTTTTTTATAAAATATAGATGTAATATAATTTTAAATATACAAATAATTAATAATTTATAGATATATATATATGAAGTGAATAGAGATGGTAACGAAGGTTAGACGGTAGATTTTCTGGAGAATCATCTTGATGACATCGATGTTGTACGTGTTTGAATTTAATTTTTATATTATATTTACTGTATATATTTATATCTATAGATTAGTAATCTTTTGTATATTTAAGATTATATTATATTATAGATCTCGGTTCATTTACAAACTGGATAAAGGATACAAACTCACAAACCAATATAAAAATAATTTTTTTCATTATTTTTTCCATCAAATGCTATGATTTAAGATGTTATTATACATATGTTTGTTTCACCTTATGAAAAAGTTATATGTGAAAAATGCATGTAAAACTTTTACATTATGAAACAAATATATGATAAACTTTTAACTTATGAAAATAAATACATGTGAAATTTTACATTATGGAACAAACATATGTGTAATAACATCTTAAATCATAGCATATGATGAAAAAAAAATTATTTTTACATTGCCTTGTACGAGTTTGTACTCTTCATCCAGCTTGTAAATGAACCAACATCTTATATTATATTTATATTTTATAGAATTTGCTTTGTACTTGTATTTATATTTTATATTTTTTATATTTGTATTTATTTTATTTATTTGAATCTTCCATATATGTATATAATTTGTATAATGAACTGATTTAGTGTTTTTAACAAAAACCGAACATTCGATACATTTTATAAAATTATTTATATTTTATATATAAATATAAATACAAAATAAATTTTATAAAAGATAAATATAATATATCATAAATATATAAAGTATAAATATTTTTTAGTAATATTATAAGTTGCCTATAAATATGTAGTATAATTTATAAAATAAGAAAATTATACAATTAACAAAATATGTAATTTATATAATTAATGAAATGCAAATATACTTATACAATACATAAAATATAAATATATGTATATAGTTTAGAGTAAATTACAGATTTGGTCCATATGGTTTGAAAAATGGAAAAATAAAGAAATTATGTTTAAAATGTTATATTTAACGGAAAAATTAGATGGAGGTACCTTGCGTGTTATAAAATGGAAACCACAGGGACGTTATTCGTTATAAAAATCATTCAGGGACCTTATCCGTTATAATTTGTAAACCACAGGGACCAAATTTGAATTTAACTCTTATTTAAAATTAGGAAATTTAATGTTTTTTCATTAAAAAAAAGTTCAAGGACGATACTTAATCATTTAAAATACCATAAGTTATTGAGTTTTTTTGAAAATTTTCCTAGATGTAATTAAATGCTAGGTCTTGTTTTAGAACCAATTTTTATTTATTTAAAAAAAATAAAAAATAGAAATATCATATGGTTTTTGTCACTTGCTGATAATTTATAAATAAATTAAAAAATATTAATTTTCAAATATAAAATCGAAAATATCATTTAATTTTTTTTTTGGATATGTATTACAATTGGATTTTTGTATACTTTGGATGGATTTTATCAAGTGAAGTTGTACCAGTTGGCTAAATTCACCAGGACCATTTAATATATAAACACTTCCTAATAACTATAAGAACTTTAATAGGTAAACCTGATAGCTTTTACATCAAATATGTTAAAAATGGTGTTATCATTTACACCCTAGTCTACATTTTAAAACCTAATTTACATACATGTTCCTCAATTAAAATAGAGAAATAAACATGAATGTTAATGTAATACAAATTAAAATAGATAAATATAATAGAATAGAGTGTATTTGGGAAATAGAGTAGAGTATAAAAGGAAAAACACATATACAAAATCAGCCTTATTGACGAGTGCAAGCAAGTCTTGTCATAGACCAACAAGGAAAGGGGTACTATATAAACGGATCAAGTAATATTTGTTGCTCCTTGCTCTACTTGTAAACAGTCTGTTCATGTTTGATAAAAATGTTAAATAAATAATAAGAAAATTATCAATTTAAACGTTTTTAAAATAAAAACAACTTGATTTAACATAATAATATGAATTCAATGTTCCATATCTAATGAATTAGATAAAAAAAAATCTACAACATGTATGAACACATTTATATGCATGAATCATGATGAACAAATCTACAAGAGAACATGAACAAATTTACAATAAAAAAACTAACCTACGACAGATATACGTGGTTTGTTAAAAATTTCTATTTTTATTCCTATGGTTTTTAAAATACAATTCTCATTCCTACAATTTAATAAATAACATAAATTAAGTAAAATATATCAACAATTCACTAAGGCGAATTTATCATTTTACATATTCTGTCTTATCCACTTCTGTTTTACTAAACCATGGTAATCGCGAACCTTGAAATTTTCTCCAAATTGTTTTTCAACAAGTTCCAAGGGATTTCTACCCTTTTCCAATTATGCCTCTTGTGTCATAATTGAGTTTTAAATTTTTACTAAACATGATTAAATTATCAGTTAATTTCTAGCTTATTAGTGAATAGCTAGTTCGCAAACATAACCTAAATATGTATTCGTACACTTGCACAAAACATGTATTTTAAATGTCATACTCTATAATACATACCTTAAAAAGTATAATATAACTTACAGAACATGCAATTTAAATGTCTTTCTCTAATATACACAACTAGAAGTATATTATAACTGAATAGACCCAAGCTGATAAATCCAACATGATCGTCAACACTACTCGATCGAACTTACGTCAATTGTGAATCCATAAATTCCTACATATGATCCACTATTGTAACAATCTTTTTTCCCAATAAGTATCAAAATTTATTTTGAATAGGAGAACTTAATAGGGTTTTTTTTTATGGGTATGCATCAATCCAAAAAAGTCACTATTATAACAATCTTTTCTCCCAATAAGTATCAAAATTTATTTTGCATAAGAGAACTTAATAGGGTTTTTTTTATGGGTATGCATCAATTCAATTTTTTTTTTTGCTTAATTTCAAGAAAGACTCCTTAAATACGCTCAATTATAAAATGTTGTAACTTGTAAAATACCAAATCAAATGGTCGTAATTTTTTACTTTTTTTCTCAATTGAACTTCTCTCATTCATTTTATTTCTTTGAATGTTTTGTTGGAAGCTATTTAAGAAACATCCGAATTTTATATAAATATTGTATCTTTTGTTGATGATATAAGAAAAGTGACCTGTAAAATTCCAAATAAATAAAATGAATGGCAGACGTTTGATCCGTCCACAAAATGCAGTATTGTTTTATAACTAATGGTATTAGTAAGTCTTTCACACTGCCAAATTTAGGTATCAGGTCATTAGCGAGTGAATCACACAATTACATGCAGAATATATAACGAGTTATACAAGTCGGTTTGGGTTTAATTGATCATCAACCAATTAAATTAAGGTTAATCACTAAAATTTTAGGAAAAAAAAAACTCTTGAAAAATAACCAATTTTTTGGACTTTCACTCAAAATAAGAACAAATTTTGTAAGTTGTTCCTTTTGCAAGATTTCGAATTTTTTGCTAGCTATTTCCTGAAAAGTTTTAAAATAAAGAATTCAAAATTCAAAATCTTTGAAAATAAATTACATTAAACTCCAACAACTTTTATATTTTGATAGAAACATAATACAATGTTATTTTTTTTCTCTTAAATATTTAATTTTAAATTTTTTTATTAATGAAAATATATTGAAAAATCATTCCTCTCATAGTCATCACTTTTTAGAAATTCTTCATCAATTGGAGAAAATTTCACGGTCTATCTGTTATTTTCTGATTTTCTCCATCTCAGATTTTGTTGTGTATCTCAGTTGTAAAAAGATGAGACGACTTTACGCAAATACAAGATACGTCATGGGTCCCCCCCACTCCGGGTAGTCTCGGCTATTTTATCAGCCAAAAACTGTCCGTATCATTGATGTCCTTAGAAGCAGGTGTTACATGAGGCTAGTTAAGGTCGTCAGTAATCAATTTTTTACCCAAAAATCTTTCTCTAATTTGAAATTTTTTATGGAATAAAAAACTTGCTAAATATATTCAAAAATTTTTGTACATTTTCATGTTCAACACGTATATATTTAACTGTATGTTTGGTATTTTAAAGGAAAAAGAAAACGATGGTGACAGGGAGATTGGAGATGGGAAATGGGGTTTCTAACGTGGATTTTACCTCCCGTTTTTCAATTTATTTTATTTTATTATTAATTAAAAGGTTGTTCGATTTAGGTAGATAAATAAAAATGAAATGAAAATTTATAAAAAAAAGAAAATGGAATGAATTTTTATTTTTTCGGTTCAACCGGAATACAATTTTAGCCCAAAAAAATACAAGTTGCAAAAAAGTAAGAACTTGTAATTTTTTTTGACAATTTTGTGTGAATTGTAAATTTGATATTCAAATTCACATATATGTAGTTATTGAAAACGTAAAGATATATTTGGATTGGAGAAGGGCATTTTAGTCAATTTGCTAGATTGAGCCTGATCAATATAAATAGAGCCAATAACTTTGAAACATTTAACCAAAAACACTAAAATCTATTTGCTAAAGGGAGTTCAATTCAAAATGACTATTTTACCATCTTTGTCGATCTTGTTATTCCTTCTTTTCTTCTCTCAAGCCATGGGTAATATTGGTAATCATGCAAAGTTTTCATCCATTGAACCCATTAAACAACTTAAAGGTTGTTGTGAAAAGGGTAGTGAAGCGCGAGGCCTCCATCAACTCAAACTGTACCTCGCTCGTTTCGGCTACCTAAATTACCAAATTACCCCTGACCATGCTAGTGCCGAAGACGACAAATTTGATGAGGAACTAGAGGCCGCCATCAAAAGTTACCAAAAATATTACCGTCTCAATGACACTGGGACATTAGATGGGCCCACAGTTTCCCAAATGGTCATACCTCGTTGTGGACTACCGGATAAAAAAACTTACATCCATGGATCGACATCACAACACATAGTTCCTCATTTCACATTTTTCCCGGATCAATATAGATGGCCCCGTGGTAAATCACACTTCACCTACGCATTTGCCTTTAATTATCCAAACAGACATATACCTCCCGTTGTTCGTGCCTTTAAACAATGGGCTACTGCAACTCATTACTTTAGGTTTTCTAGAATTGTTGATATTAGACGTGCCGATCTAAAGATTAGTTTTCAAAGAAGAAAGCATGGAGATATTGATTTTGATGGGCCTGGTCTTATAGTGGCACATGCTTTTGCCCCAACAGATGGAAACCTCCATTTCGATATAGAAGAGAATTGGTCAGATGGACCAGGAACAGATCCTATGGCTATGGATTTGGAGTCAGTGGCTATTCACGAAATAGGACATCTATTTGGGTTGGATCATAGTGCCGATCCCAATGCTTCAATGTTTGCTACTATTGATGCTGGAGTTATAAAGCGTTTGAATGCAGATGATATTAAAGGCGTCAAAACTCTGTTTAAATTTAAATAATTATGTGGTGTATATATATATATATATATATATATATATTCATGTATGTAGGTATGCATGTACATACGTATGGGTTGGGTTCAGGTAAGATCAACATGTTTTCGTAAGACCCGTGAGACCACATTTTTACACTTGAAATTCACAGCAGAACACTGTGACGTTAAAAGAAATCTGAATCTTCACATCAAAACACTTTGAAGGTTACTTTCATGGTGTTTTGCTGTGAAGTTCAAGTATAAAATAAAAGTATCGCATATCTCACGAAAACAGATTGGTCTCACGTATTCCAAGTCACATACATATTTATGTATGTATGTATATATATATATATCCACACGTTGAACATATTATCATGACAATAATGTATTATGTAATAAATATGAAATAAAATAATGGTTTTAAGAATATATTACACGATTTAAATATTTGTTTTATAAGTTTAGTAATGATGGATTAATGATATTAACGATTGAAAGAATATTAATCATGTAATTGATGTTATTAATATTTAGCCTTATTAAAAAAATTAGGGAACTAGGTCTTATTTTAAAACCCATTTTTATTTTGTTTTTAGAAAGTAAAAATTAGAAAACATCATATAGTTTCTGAGTACAAAATATGATTTTTGTCTTTTTGGTTTGTTAATGATTTCTATTTTTATCTCCGTGGTTTATAAATTGTATTTTTATTTTTATAGTTTTTAATTTATTGTTATTTTTGTTTTTAGTCCAATTTCTACCTTTAAGTATAAAGGCATCTTCAATGACATTCTTTATTTTGCTCTCTATTTTGATTACATATATTTTCAAGTATACCTTTATATTTATTAACTTTATGAATTATACTCTTATATTTTTTTATTTTCATAATAACCTTATGTTTAGTAAAAGAAATATAAATTTCTTTGTCAAATTTATAATTTTAGTTTATTAAAAATTGGTATTAGACAACAAATAAAAATAAAAATACAATAATCTAGAGAAGTGAAGGCCATTTTGTAATTATCAAAAGTTAGAAAAAAATAGAGAGTAGTGAATAGTAACTCTCTATATTTAGAGAGTTACTATTCATTTCTCTATTATAAAGAGTAAAATAGAGAGTTCATTGGAGATGATTTAGAGAGTAAAATAGAGAGTTCATTGGAGATGGTATAACTCTTTATATTTAGAGAGTTACTATTCATTTTTCTATTATAGAGAGTAAATATAGAGTTCATTGTAGATGATTTAGAAAGTAAAATAGAGATAGAGGGTAAAATAGAAAGTTCATTGGAGATGATCTAAGGGATTAAAATAGTAAAGATTTATAAAACACAAATACCGAAACAACAATAAATTATTAATCATAAGAAAGCAAATAGAAATGAATTACAAATCATGCCGATAAAACTCACAATTTTAAAACCATATGGACGAAAATTGTGATATTTAACAAACTATTGGGAGAAAAATGTAATTTACTCGAAGTTTTATCACTTGTTGATGATTATAAATGAATTAAAAAGGATATTTATTTTCATATAAAATTTTGAAATATATAATTTAGTAGCTTTTTTGCAGACTTGCTGGAAAAAAAATTGAGAATTTAATTATTTTGATCATTTTTGAAAACTCATTTATTAAAATGATCATTTTTTTTAATTTTACTAAAATGTTTAAAAGATAATCGATACATACCAAAATACATATGAAATCGAATAGGTTTGCATTATACTTAAATTTGACGGAGATTGTATGAAACTTCCGCCAAATTTGACGGAGATCCCCAAAAAGACACCGTTTTGGGACTTAAACTCAAAATAATTCCCAAAAAAATATCATCCGGAAAAACAATCAACAGGCAACGATAGTGATTTATTTGGAAAATACGAGAATAATTAAATTATCTTTTTATCTTTTTTCGTGGATCTTATACTTCTCCTTGATCAAAGGTATCCGACTAAGGTTATATTTGACAAAAATAAACTGACTTATTTTCAATGTACACGTTTAGCAAATCATAAGCTAGCTAATAAGTCAGCTTATAAGCTAACTTATTGAAAAGTTACCTGGAGTAGCGTTTTATGAGTTTATAGTCATTTTTTTCAATTATAACCCTCATTAATATTAATTATTAATTTTTATTTTTATTTTTTAATATGAATATTTTGGTCATTTTACAATCCTATACGCTAGTTTTGCCAAACATGATTTTTTTCATCAGCTAGCTTATAAGCTACCGGCTAGCTTATTAGTGATCCGCTAACTTATCAGTTACCCGCTAGCTTATCAGCTAGTTTGCCAAAAATACTCTAATGTAGAATTTGAAACAAGATATGTTCATTTTAATATTTATTGCAAAATTAAATTATATAAATATAGTATCATACTCATTTTGTACATGCATAGTTAAGATTAGGGGTGAACATAATTGGACATCAGGCCATTTTCCATGGAATCGGAATTGGCGGTTCCTAAAAATCCGAAATCTGAACCGAAGCCGTTAATATCGGTTCCTTATATTTTGGAACCGGAACCGGAAACCGGTTCCGATATCGGATACCCAACTTTAACTTTAAAAAAAATACATTGCATAGGATAAAAATGCAATTATAAACTACAAAATACTGATTTAAAATAATAAATACAACAAATGGTTAAAGTTAATTCGATAAAAACTAATTATTGTATTAAACAAACTAAAAAGTTTGAGTTTTTGTTTATTACTTATAAATATATAAAATATTTATTATTTAAAAGTGACAGGTAACATGTATCCAACGGGTAACAGTTTCAAAAAAATGAAAATCGAAACCGATTCTGATCGTTTCCATATTTTAAGAACCGGTTCCGGTTCTAAAAAGAATACCCGGTTTCGATGCTTACTTACGTAAGATAACATAGTTGTAAAGATAGTTGACAAAAAATGAATTGTCATTCAAAAATGTCATTTTTAGTAACGGTGATGCGGAGAATTTATTAAATGCGTTTGAAAGATACCTCCAATCCTATTTGTCATTTTATATTTTTGATTATCAAATTAATTTTGTGATAAAAAACACAAATATAGTTGGCTTTTAAGAGTATCTCCAACATCATTTTTAAAATAAAATAAATAAGAAAAATAAATTTTTTTGATTAAAATTGTGTTTCAACATTTCTAAAAGTTCATTCAAAATAAAAAAAATATGAAAGAGAGTTTTTTTTTTCTTCATATTTGAAGACCACTCAAAAAATATTACCAAATAAAAATAATAAATACTTTATTAATATTTCACTCTTCCACCAATGACATAAAACTTAGTTTAAAAGTTTTTAAATATTTTAAATATTTGAATAATATAATTAATATTAATTCTCCAAAATGAAGATGTTGTTGGAGATAAATGCAATTTTATTTAAAGATTTTAACTTTTGTATCTCCATTTTAATTTTTTTTAAAGATGATGTTGGAGATGCTCTAAATATCTCTTAAATGAAGCTTGAATTTTGTGAACATATTTTGTAAAACTTCAAAGTCTTCGGTGCTCGATAAATATCTCTATTTAGACAGAAACCGATTTGTCAACATCTAAATATAAAAGACGGCAAAAAAATTAATAGTTTCAAATCGTAAAATTAAACAACATAAAAAACGTTTCGAATGTTTTTTGGATATAGAAGGGAGACCCTTCAATCAAGAAAAAATTATTCATTAAAAAAACCGTTTAAAAAATATTGATCTTAATTTTTTTAATATTACCTTATGGACTTTAAATGCTTTTTTTTGTCAATAAATATATGCAAATTAATTAAAATAATGGTAACTCAAATATGATGTCTTAAACATTTAGAGACCAATCTATGTTAACCCAAATATTAATAAGACCGAAATAAGTTACACTCTCATCTAATCTCATATTTAACGTATGTAACTAAATGTTTCAAATATCACAATGAAGTACTATAATAAAGTTTTTAACATATATTACATAAAAATAAGAGTTAGACCAAAATATGTTGTATATTTATATAATTTGATCGAAAAATATAATATTATAAAGTTAAGATTCAAATTCAAAGTATAACTATAAATTACTAATAACGTACATAATAACTTTGAATTAGAAAGGGACATTTAAGTTGGACTAAATTTTCCACATTACCATGGCTATAAATAGTTCCAATAACATGGAATCTTTAACCAGAAGAAAAAAAAGACATTTGTTAACATTAAATTAAAATGACTTCTTTACCCTTTTTATCGATCTTATTCTTCCTTTTATTCTTATCTCGAACCATGGGAAATATTGGTGATCCCATCAAACAACTTAAAGGCTGTGACAAGGATAGCAAAGTGCAAGGTATCCATAATCTCAAGCTATACCTTGCTCGTTTTGGCTATCATAATTACCGATTCAACCCTAACCACACCAATGTCAAAGACGACACATTTGACAATGAACTCGAGTCTGCCCTCAAAAGTTACCAAAAATATTACCATCTGAAACCAACCGGGATACTAGACGATGCCACAGTTTCGCAAATGGTCAGGCCTCGTTGTGGACGACCAGATAAAGAAACTCACTACCATGGATCCAAATCGTTACGCACTGTTTCTCGTTACCAATTCTTCCCAAATAATCTTAGATGGCCTCCTGGCAAATCCAACCTCACTTACGCATTCGCCCCCGATTATCAAAGCAATCACATACCTCCGGTTGCTCGTGCCTTCGACCAATGGGCTTCTGCTTCTGGTTACTTTACGTTTTCGCAAGTCAATGATTTTACAGGTGCAGATATAAAGGTCAGCTTTGAAAGAGGAAGTCATGGAGATGGGGATGAATATGATTTTGATGGGGATGGTGGTGTATTGGCACATGCTTTTGCTCCAACTGATGGAAGAGTTCATTACGATGCAGATGATACTTTTTCGGATGGACCAGGAGCGATTCAGGATGTAATGGATTTAGAGTCGGTATCGGTTCATGAAATCGGACATCTGCTTGGGTTGGATCACAGTGACGATGTGAATGCTGCCATGTATGCTTATATCCCTATTGGAGTTGAAAAGGGTTTGAATTCAGATGATATACAAGGCATCAAAGTTCTATATGGACTTTAATTAATTATGTTGTTGTTATCACGTATTAGTACTGTTGTTTTTGTTATCATGTATGTTGCAAGTGTTTATAGATGACAAGATATATTATGTAACACATACAAACATATTATTAAAATAAAATATGTGTTTTAAATATTAATTATGTTGTTATTGTTATTGTGTGTGTGTGTATATATATATAGGAGATTTCAATTACAAACCACATCAATTTATACAAACCGTACAAACCGCATGAAACCAATATTTTTTTAATTTTTTTTCACTTTTTATTAATTATTAGGGTTGATTAGTCAATAATATATGAAAAAATTTCATCAATAATACATGAAGGTTGGTGAATCAACGTGAAACAAGTTTCATCAAATTGAGAGTTTAATGAAACAATTTCATTTTCATGAAGAAACAAAAACAAATTCATGAAAAAAAAGTTATATGAAACAATTTCATCATATTAAACACTTTCATTAAAAAAAAATTAAAAAAAATATTGATTTCATACGGTTTGTACGAATTGAAGTGGTTTGTAACGGAAATCACCCCTATATATATACGTATATATATATTATTAATCATACATGTCCAGATTAACTTGCTTGTAAGTTGTACCTCGACAAATCTAATCGGACCCTGAAGTTAATAGTAAAAAAAATCCATAGTTATCCTAAAGAGACTCGAACTAACGACCTATGAAAATGAACCTCTGGATCTAACATATATGAACCATTATCATGGTTTTTTATTATGTATGGTGTGAGAATATTCTTGACATGTGTTTGGTTAGAGGTATTAAGTCATGAGACTGAATATAAAATAAATCGTTTAATTTTATAAAATATAATAGGCTCATTCTGCTATAAACTCAAAATCTATTTCAGGTAAAATTGATGATAAAAATTCATTCTCATTTTTGTTATCTTGATTGAACCAAACGATCATTAATATGATGATATATATTATGTTATAAATACAAATATATGAAATACAATTTTGGTTATAAGATATTATAATTTTTAGTAATAATAATTTATGATCAAGCTTAACGTGGCACGAATATGTCCAAGAATATGTTATAAATACAAATATATGAAACACCAATTTTGGATAAGATGTATTTCGAATTTGTAAAAAACTTAAAATACAAAGATTGTAGGTTTATCTGTTGTTTTTCCAGATCATTTTGAATGGCTTAAATCAGGGCTTTTATGAGTGTGATATGATCGAAATAACACAACCTTGCAACTCTGTCAAATATACTTGTTTTATCCATTTTCGCTCCAAAACATTCTGAACCTATCAAAATATAAAAACATATTATTGTTGTTCGGTTTTACCATTTTAATGCATTAAAGAGGGTTATTTGTCGTGACAATAAAGTAGCGTTTAACGACAAATCAAATATATTGCACATTTTAAATATTTGTTTCATAATTTTTAGTAATATTGTAATAATAATTAATGACCAAAAATTACGATTTTTTTTTTTGTGTTTTGTTAATAATCTCTATTTTTGTCTGTGATTTATTAAATTGTTCCTCCACATTTCTATTTATATCTGTCCCAAAATAAATGTCCACAATTCTATTTATATCTGTCCTAAAATAAGTTTTTTTTAACAGCAAAAGGGGAAACCAAATGGAGCTACGGCCCGACCATCAAACCCCAAACAGTTACCCCCAACTTTTATGAATCACGAAGAACTAGCAAGGCGCACGAAAACAAGATACAATATTAATAAAAAGAGAAGTAAGGACAAGAGCACCATAAGAGCATCTCCAACAACTTTCCTATATTTTTTCTAAAATAGAGAATAAAAAGACAAAATCTCTAAAAACAAATTTTTTCAACTCCAACAGCTTTTCTATTGGTTGTTTCTCTCTCCTACACATTTAACTTCAAAAAATTTGATTGGTTGTATATAGTTTCTCTCTCCAACTTTAGAGATTTTAGAGATTTCTCCCTAATTCTCAAATATAGAAAACATTATAGCAATGCTCTTGGAGCATTTTAGAGAAGAAAATGTCATTTTTTTCTATTATAGCAATGCTGTAGGAGATGCTCTAATGACCACATTAGGATTTTACACTTAGCTCTATATTTGTTCCAAAATAAGTGCCCACTTTCAAAAGTAAATAACCAAATTCTCAAATTTACCCTTAATTAATGCATAAATATTTAAAGAGTTGTGAAAATGGAGATATTAAATAAGAGTAAAAATGTCATTTGGTTTACCAAAAAGTGTATTAATTATCCACGTCTAAAACTGTGTGTCATTTCAATTGTGGCCACTTGAAAAAAGTATTTTCATCCCTATATTTTGCAATTTATTATAAAGAAGAAAATAACAACAAATTACAGACCACATGAAAGAAAATCATGATTTTTAACAAACTACACGGACCAAAATGAAATTTACTCTATAGTTTTTGTCACTTGTTGATGATTTATGAATAAAAAAGTGTTGTTTGATAAAATTACCAACGATCATGTTTTGTTTGAAAATACTAGAACATCTTAGTTGTTGAAAATTTAGAGATGGTCAAAAACCGGTCTCGATTCGAATAAAAATACGTTGGTCCGGTTAAGGTAAATGAGGTCCGGTTATGAGAATCGGTCCCGGGCCGCGCCCAAACCGGTTTTATACTATCTTTTTTCTGATAAATCTTTAACATCACTTTAATATATGTAATTTAGTCACTCAAATACACCTTCATAATACGTTTTATCGTAGTTTTATAATCGGTTTTCAATCAAATACACTTAAAACATATGTTTACTATAGTTTTATAATTGATTTTTGATCAAATACACTTAAAAATACGTTTTATTATAAATTTGTAATTGATTTTCAATCAAATACACTTAGAAAGCTAAAAAGCTAGAAATACATTAAAATATATATATAAATACATTTTTGTAAAAATCGACCCGGTCCTACAATTCCTACCAAAACCCCAACAAGTCCTAGATTTCAATCCTTTAACCGATTATCACTGGTCCTGGGCCGGCCGCTTCTCCACCGGCCCTTGGCCTAGCCGGAGAATTATTTGGGAAATCTGTCGCTAAAGGGTGATCCGTCACAAAACCGTCACAAAAACTGGTTGTTAAATTGTTGGTGGGTAATCAAATCAGTGACAGATTACCCTGGAAATTCCAGGGTAATCCGTTGGGATTTTCTTGAAAACATCGGATTTCGTCGGAACCATTAGTATTTCCGGGGTGATTCGTGGTAATCATCCACGGAAATTTCCCTGGGTGTTTTTTTTGGGTGAAAGTCATTTTTTTTGTAGTAATGACCATCTTACTTGGAATATAGAATCTTAGATGACATTTTTTTAAGAGGTGCTGAAATCTGAAGTCTGATTTCAGTTTTGAAATGGTTATAAAACATCTAAACGGATCAGACATAAGTGGTGATTAAGAACTTAAAATGAAAAAACAAACAAGGCCTCATTCTTCTCTTCGATCAAGGGTAGTAGAATATAAAATCTGAAATAAGATACGTTTGAACTTATTATAATTTATGATAAAAAGAAATTATGTAAATGTATTATTATACCCACTGCATACATAAAATATCAGACATTGAAAAATAATTCGACAAAAAAACGATTTTGACATTTAAAAAAAATACCTATTTATAATAATGTTGATGTGGAAATTTTAATTATACGGAGCACCATCGAATTTAATTTATATTTTGATTATTAAATTTATTTTGTGATTAAAAATATAAATATAATCGGCTTTTAAACTTCTCTTAAATGAAGCTTGAATTTTTTGAATACAAAGTTTCAAAGTCATCAGTCTGAAAAACCTCTATTTATATAAAAAAATGAATTTGTCAACGTATAATATTAAAAGCCGGCAAATCTTTAATTAGTTTTAAACTGTAGTATTAAACAGCAAAAAAACGTTAAGAAGGTTTGGATATACCAACCGAATTGTAAGAATTTAATTGCTTAAAAGCCTCATGTTTTCTAGAAAGCAGGTTTATTTTCTCTCTCAATTCGAGAACACAACGTATTTTTTTCCAGGAAGAAAACTATTCGTCGTCCTACATCCTCAGATCATTTAATATAGAACAGTATTATTTGCCGTCCTACATCCTCAGATTATTTAATTAGAACAATTGTCATAAGTTAGTGGCATACATATATTTGTTGTAATGTTTGACCTGAGTACAACGGAATTACTAAGTTACAAATGCTCTTGGTACATATAATAAAGTAATGTTTGACAAACATATGCTCGGTTATTCATGACATTAGCATGTCTTCTTCGTCAATATTTAGGGGTCAAGCTGTTTACGAGTGAATCATACAATAATACCAATATGTTAGGAAAGTTCCTTTGATTATACATGATAAAATAATGTATTTTAGATTTCAGATCTATAAGACCATCTCCAACCCACCTCCAAAGACACTAAAAACACAAAAATAAAGGTGTTTTTCTCTCCAACCCACCACTAAAACACAAAAATTAATAGAGGGACCAATTGTTGGCCTCTATATTTGAAGGTCAAAAAAGTATACCTCTAAAAATTATACTAATATTTTATTTGGATTTTCTAATTATATATATATATATATATTAATAGTTTACTAATTTGAATAATTAATTTCTACAGTTTTTACTGGTTTTAATAGTTGTTTTTGTTGTAAAAAAATCAGATTAAACAACTGTTGTTTTGCTGTTTTTTGATGGTTTTATGCAATTTTTTTACTGGTTTCTGCTGTTTTGTGATGTTGTTTTTAACTAGTTTTCTGCAGTTTTAAGTGATAATTATATATTGATTATAAAAATCAATTATATATCATAATTATTATGTTTTAATAAAATAATATTATTTTATTATCAAAAGTGTTTTTGGTGTTGGTTTTTTAGTGTCCGGTTGTAGAAGGTTTTTTTTTATTGTTTAAGGAACCCGCCTTTTCTAGTAAATTTAATTCTCAACATCAAACACAAAACCTGTAAATACAAATACTTGGTGTTGTAAATATAAAATAGCAAAATGAATGTAAATCTAACGTACTTTGATCGTGATTTTATTATGTATAACGTATTTTTGAAACTTTTATATATTTTGATATCTCGAATATGATATCTCAAACATTTAGATTAATGTATGTTAACCCAAATATCAATCAGACCGAAATTAGTTACACTTTCATCCATTCTCATATTTAATGCATATATCTAAATGTTTGAATTATTACAATGAAGTACTAAAATAAAAGTTTTGAACATATAATACATAAAATAAGAGTTAAACCAAAATATGTTGTATATTTATGTAATTTGACTGAAAAATATAATATTATAAAATTAAGATTCAAATTCAAAGTATAACTAGTAATTACTAAAAACGTACATAATGACTTTGAATTAGAAAGGGACATTTTAGTAGGACTAAATTTTCCACATTACCACGGCTATAAATAGTCCCAATAACATGCAACCTTTAACCAGAAGAAAAAAATATTTGTTAATATTAGATTAAAATGACTTCTTTACCCTTTTTATCGATCTTATTCTTCCTTTTATTCTTCTCCCAAACGATGGGAAATATTGGTGATCCCATCAAACAACTTAAAGGTCGTGATAAGGGTAGCAAAGTGCAAGGTCTCCATAATCTCAAAGTATACCTTGCTCGTTTCGGCTACCTAAATTATCGATTCAAGCCTAACCACACCAACATCGAAGACGACACATTTGACAATGAACTCGAGTCTGCCATCAAAAGTTACCAAAAGTATTACCATCTGAAACCAACTGGGATACTAGACGATGCCACAGTTTCGCAAATGGTAAGGCCTCGTTGTGGACGACCAGATAAAGAAACTCACTACCATGGATCAAAATCATTACGCACTGTTTCTCGTTACCAATTCTTCCCAAATAACCTTAGATGGCCTCCTGGCAAATCCAACCTCACTTACGCATTCGCCCCCGATTATCAAAGCAATCACATACCTCCGGTTGCTCGTGCCTTCGACCAATGGGCTTTTGCTTCTGGTTACTTTACGTTTTCGCAAGTCAATGATTTTACAGGTGCAGATATAAAGGTCAGCTTTGAAAGAGGAAGTCATGGAGATGGGGATGAATATGATTTTGATGGGGATGGTGGTGTATTGGCACATGCTTTTGCTCCAACTGATGGAAGAGTTCATTACGATGCAGATGATACTTTTTCGGACGGACCAGGAGCGGTTCAGAATGTTATGGATTTAGAGTCGGTATCGGTTCATGAAATCGGACATCTGCTTGGGTTAGATCACAGTGACGATGTAAATGCCGCCATGTATGCTTATATCCCTATTGGAGTTGAAAAGGGTTTGAATTCAGATGATATACAAGGCATCAAAGTTTTATATGGACTTTAATTAATTATGTTGTTGTTGTTGTTATCAGGTATTCGTACGATTGTTTTTATTATCATGTATGTTTCAAGTGTTTGTAGATGACAAGATGTATTATGTAACAAATACAAACATATTATTAAAATAAAATATGTGTTTTAAATATTAATTATGTTGTTATTGTTATTATGTATATATATATATGTGTGTGTGTGTATATATATTAATCGTACATGTCCAGATCAACTTGCTTGTACCTCGACAAATCTAATAGGACCCTGAAGTTAATAGTCAGAAAAATCCATATTTATCCTGGAGAGATTCGAACTAACGAACTATAAAATGAACATCTAGATCTAACATATATGAACCATTATCATGGTTTTTTTTATTATGTATATTGTGAAAATATTTATGACAAGTGTTTGGTTAGATGTATTAAGTCGTCATTCATGTGATTGAATATAAAATAAATAGTTTAATTTTATAAAACATAATGGGGTCATTGTGCTGTAAACCAAATTTTTAGATAAAATTGGGGGATAAAAATTCATTCTTTTTTTATTTCATGTCATTTTTATTACCTTGGTTGAACTAAATACCCCTTTAATATGATATATATATATATACATACATTATATTATATATTATATTATGTTATAAATACAAATATATGAAATACAATTTTGGTTATAAAATATTTTACTTTTTAGTAATAATAATTTATGATCAAACTTAACGTTGGACGAATATGTCCAAGAATATGTTATAAATACAAATATATGAAACACCAATTTTGGATCAACTGTATTTTAAATTTGTAAAAAACTTAAAACATATTGATTGTAGGTTTGTCTCTTGCCTTTACAGATCATTTTGAATTGCTTGAATAAGGGCTTTTATGAGTGAGGTATGATCGAAGTGACACAATTTTGCAAATTTGTCAAATATACTTGTTTTATCATTTTTTCGCTCCAAAGCATCCCGAACCTATCAAAATATAAAAACACATTAATGTTGTTTGGTTTTACCATTTTAATACATTAAAAAGGGTTACTTGTCGTAAAAATAAAGTAGCATGATCAATCAAATATATTACACGTTTTAAATATTCGTTTTATAATTTTTAGTAATATTGTAATAATAATTAATGACTAAAAATTACGATTTTTTTCTTTGTGTTTTGTTAATAATTTCTATTTTTGAATATGTGATTTATTAAATTGTTATTTTCATCCCTATATTTTGCAATTTATTATAGTTTTCGTGTTTGACCTAATTCTTACTTTTAAGTATAAGGGACAAAAACAATAAAGATTTATATAAAACAAATACCAAAACAACAATAAATTATTAAATTGTTATTCATAAAGAAGAAAATAACAACAAATTACAAATCATAAGGATGAAAACCACAATCATGATTTTTAACAAACTACACAGACGAAAATGAAATTTACTTTATAGTTTTTGTCACTTGTTGATGATGTTGGAACTTAGTTAACAAGAGAGAAACTAGTGTCCCACATAGGAACCAAGAGGAAAAACAACCCATTTAATATACACCAACAATGGAGCTTTAGATGAATCATTTTAAGAGCTTAACTTGGTGTGTGGTTGTTCCTTGGGCCTCTATTTGACATAATTATACATATTAAATGTCAAAGATAGGGCCTTTGGATCCTCTATTTGACTTGGTGTGTGGTGTGTTGTTGTATCCTCTAGACGAACGCCTATACTACACACTGCTTTCGATTTAATATTATGTGGGACCCACATCCACAAGATGTTCCTTTGTTCCTTTAAATTTACAAAGTTTTCATTTGAACCTAAACTGAAGAATACCATGGGATGCCGCCATCTGGTAACATGCATTTATGCATATGCATATGTATGTATTGATGCATAGAAAAAAGGAGCTTCAATCGTGCATATGCACTAATGCATATTTATCAATTGATGCATAGAAAAAAAATACCGTCCAGGTGGCGGACTCACAGGGTGTTCTTCAGTTTTCTTTTTTTTTAGCGTTTTTCCCTGAACCTCTCTCTCTCTCTCTCTCTCTATATATATATATATATTATCTACTTTGGATTGATCACTCCTAACAGATGATTTATGAATAAAAGTGTTGTTTGATAAAATTACCAGCACGTAACGATCATGTTTTGTTTGAAAATACGAACACGTCTTAGTTGTTGGAAATTTAGAGATGGTTAAAAACAGATCTCGGTTCGAATAAAATTATGTTGGTCTAGTTAAGGTAAATGAGGCCCGGTTATAAGAACCGGTATCGGGCCGGGCCCAGACCGGTTCTATACTATAATTATTTTGATAACTATTTAACATTAATTTAATATATGTAATTTAGTCACTCAAATACATTTTCAAAATACGTTTTATCGTCGGTTTTTAATCAAATATAAATTAAAAAATATGTTTACTTTAGTTTTATAATTGATTTTCGATAAAATACGCTTAAAAATACGTTTGTTTTATTGTAAATTTGTAATTTATGATAAAATGAAATTATGTAAACATTTTATTATACCCACTGCATACATAACATATCAGACATCGAAAAACAATTCGACAAAAAAATGATTTTGACATTTTAAAAACAATACCTATTTATAGTATATTATAAAACATTTGGCAAAAACTCTTAAAAACATATTATTATGCAGTTAGTACAATTGATTAAAGCATAATTACTTAAAATTCAAAAATGGTATTATTTTGGTTAATTTCCTCATTAAACCTATATTATAATTTAAAAAAAATCTGAAATAAAGAATGTTTACAAAAATTAAAATCTATTTTTTCAAAACTAATAAAATCGTATTATAACATTGATAAAGACAAAAAGTAAAATACAACATTGAAATTAAAATGGATCTCGCTGCATTGCGCGAGTACATTTCTAGTTTATTATAATAATGTTGATGCGAAAATTTTAATTATACGGAGCTCGAACGGAGCACCATTCAATCCTATTTATCATTTTATATTGGAAAATTTTCATATATATCATTTAAAACTTTTTATATTACGTATATATTCTTGTAAAGTTTGAGTTTACATATATATGATTCTAAACCTTTAAAACTTACGTATATGTCCTTCTCCCTAATTTAATTATTACTATAACATTTAAAAAATACAAATTTACTTAACTACCCTTATGAACCAATATTATAAAATAATTAAGTTAGGGTAGTTCATAACGGTAGTTAAGTAAATTTGTATTTTTCGACTGTTTTAATAATAATTAAATTAGAAAAAAGGATATATACGTGAGGTTTAAAATGATATATACGTGAAGTTTAGAATGATATATACGTAAAATCAAACTTTACAATAATCTATACTATATTATAAAACATTTACAAAAAAACTCTTAAAACAACTTTATAAGCATTATGTATTATCTATTAAAGCCTAATTACTTAATTTACAACTTATTGATGCATTAATACAAGTACTTGAAGCACAAAGTCTTATTGTCTTCCCTAAACATCACTCAATCATCTTCATCCTTATCCCTATATTTTCTCATCATCCTTGATCCCTAAAATTATGAATTTAGTTAGAGATGAAATCCCGTATCTTACGTGATTACAGTATTTATTTCTCTGATTTATTAGCAATTTCAGCCATCCAAATCATCTGCTAAAAAGGTAAGTTCCAATATTTCCTAATTTGTAATTTGATAATTATGTTCATTTTTTACTTCTTGATTCTTTCATGGCGTGTGCTTATTCCCCTACTCCAGGTTTGAATCTCTTTCTTTTAAACGAACAGATTTACTTACTCTTTAGGCCAAAAGCATTGAAAATCAACTGCAAGTCAACTCAAAGATGGCGTTATTTGGATTAATTTTCTATTGTTTGTTCTAAATTGGTTTGGTGTTTAATAGGCTTTTGTTTTGCGAACGATCTCTTTGCAAATTTCAAACTCCATTTCTATTATATGACTACTTCTCCACTTGGTGTTCCCCAACATGTCATTGCAGTGAATGGAAATTTTCCAGGCCGAACACTAAACGAGACAGCTGCTGTTTCAAGTCAAGGATCATATAGGCTTCTTTGTTTCAAAACGGTATGTCTCAATCCATCTTGTTTTGTGTTGTTGATTTTTAGGTAACCTATTAGTTTTTTGAATTTCCAATATGGATATTTTAATCGAGTTCAAGCTTTCAGAATCGCTGCATTGCACGGATACGCTTCTAGTATATACGTAATATAGGAAGTTTTAAAGTTTTTATATTTTGATTATTAAATTTATTTTGTGGTTAAAAATATAATATAATCGGCTTTTAAGTTTCTCTTAAATGAAGCTTGAATTTTTTGAACATATCTTTGTAAAAGTTCAAAGTCATCAGTCTGAAAAGGTTTATTAAAAACCTCTATTTATACAAAAAAATAAATTTGTCAACGTATAATATTGAAAGTCGGCAAATTTTTAATTAGTTTTAAACTGTAAAATTAAAAATCGAAAAAAACGTTGCAAAAGTCTGGATTGTAAAAACATCTCTAACAACTTTGCTAAAATAGAATAAAAAATGAGTTTTTATTCTCTAAACTTCTCCAACAGCTTGGCTATCTTGTTTGCTATAATAATAAAAAAACTTGAATTTTTTTCAAATTTAGAGAATTCTCTAAAACTTGATGCTAGGAGAGAGAAATAGTTATTTTATTCAATCCACCAATGAGATTATATCTTTATCATTTTCTAATAAGATTTTTTTGTAAAAAGTGTATTGGGATGATAAATTTGAGAATATATATTAATATAATTTGTGTTAAAATCTCTAAGAGGATCTTCGACAGCTTTTCTAAATTTTCTTTAAAATAGAGAATGTAACGTCAAAATCTCTAAAATTATTATCTGCTAATTCCAACAGCTTCTCTATTTTAGAGAATCTATTTAAAAATTATATTATTAAAATATTTAATAAATTTATTATTCCAAAATCTCTAAAATTATAAGGCTTGTTATTGGTGGGAATCATTAAAATAATATTTCTCTCTCATTTTTTAGAGATATAGAGAAATCTCTATAATTAGAGATTTTTTCAAAAATATCTATTTTAGAGATTGATATAGAGATATTGTTGCACAGGAGTTTAGGGAAGAAAAATGAGGTTTTCTCTATTTTAGAAAAAGCTGTTGGAGATGCTCTAAAATAACAAATTTGTTGGAGTTGAATATTATTAATTTTAGAGATTTTATCTTTTGGTTCTCTATTTTAGAAAAAATATAGAAAACCTGTTGGAGATGCTCTAAGAATTTAATTGCTTAAAATGCTTATGTTTTCTAGAAATCGGGAAGAAAACTATTCGCCATCCTACATCCTCGGATCATTTAATGTAGAACAGTATTATTCTCACATTATTTATTTAGAACAATTGTCAATAAGTTAGTGGCACACATATTATTGTTGTCATGTTCGGCTTGAGTACAATGGAATTACAACCGCTCTTGGTACATATAATAAAGTCATATTTGACAAACATAAGCTCGGTTATTTGTTGTGCTTATTTCAAAAGTTCAGTTTAGATGGACAAAAAATAGTTTATATTTTTTGCTGCTTTTTTTTTCAATTATACATCTGATTAATATTAATAGTTATTTATATGTAAAAATTATTTAAAAATGTTTTTCAGGACATTTTTAATACAAAACATTCTATTACCTATTTTATACGACAATATTTGAAAAAATGTTTTACAAAAACAAGTGTTTAATAAAAAGATGAGTTAAAAGGACATTTGTTTAAAAGTGTCTTAAAAAATAGCTAATGAGACGTTTTGTATTAAAAGTGTCCTTAGAAATTTGTTATGATGACCAAAAGCGTCATATAAACTTATTACAACGCCTTTAGGTAAAACTTTTTACTTTTTTGTCAGTGAGTCTTATAAAACAATTTATTAGAAGTTTTTAAATTGGGGACATTTTATAAATTAAATTTTGTTGCATTGGTCTGTTGTGGTTTGGATCAGGAGTTGCAGAACACAACACTTAATTTTCAACATCAAACACAACACTTTTAAATACAAAAATAATTGGTGTTGAAAATATAAAAAGATAAATTGAATGAAAATGCAATGTACTTTGATCTGATTTCTATTATGTGTAAGGTATTTTTGAAACTTTTATATTGGTAACTCATATATGAAATCGCAAATATCAAGACCAATGTATATTACCCCAAAATATGAATCAGACCAAAATTACATTACACTTTCAGTTATTCTCATATTTAACGCGTGTACCTAAATGGTTGAAATGTTATAATGAAGGACTAAAATAAAAATTTCGAACATATGATTACATAAAAATAAGAGTTAAACCAAAATATGTTGTATATTTATGTAATGTGACTGAAAAATATAATATTATAAAGTGAAGATTCTAATTCATCATATAATAGTTATTAAAAACGAGAATAATAACTTCCAATTAGAAAGGGACACTTTAGTCGGGCTAAATTTTCCACATTGCCATGACTATAAATAGTTCCAATAACATGCTCATTTAATCATAACACACAAAATATTCGCTAATGTCGTTCAAAATGACTTTTTTACCCTTTTTATCGATCTTATTTTTCCTTTTATTCTTCTCTCAAACCATGGGAAATATTGGTGATCCCATCAAACAACTTAAAGGTTGTCAAAAGGGTAGCAAAGTGCAAGGCCTCCATCATCTCAAACTATACCTTGCTCGTTTCGGCTACCTAAATTACCAACTTAACGCCAACCACACCAACGTCGAAGATGACAAATTCGACGATGAACTCGAGTCCGCCCTTAAAAGTTACCAAAAGTATTACCATCTGAATGAAACTGGGATACTAGATGAGGCCACAATTTCACAGATGGTCATTCCTCGTTGTGGAATACCAGATAAAGTAACCCCCCACCATGGATCGTTACACACTGTTTCTCATTACAGTTTCTTCGATAATTACCCTCGATGGCCCCGTGGTAAATCCCACCTCACTTACGCATTCGCCTCCAATTATCCAACTAATCGCATACCTCCCGTTGTTCGTGCCTTCAACCGATGGTCTTCCGGTACGGGTTACTTTACGTTTTCGCGAGTCAATGATTTTACGGGCGCAGATTTAAAAGTTAGTTTTCAAAGAGGAAATCATGGAGACGGTGATAATTTTGATGGGCCTGGTGATATATTGGCACATGCTTTTGCACCAACTGATGGAAGGCTTCATTTCGATGCAGATAATACTTTTTCGAATGGACCAGGGCCGGTTCAGAATGTTATAGATTTTGAGACAGTATCAACTCATGAAATCGGACATCTACTTGGGTTGGGTCACAGTAACGATATGAATGCCGTGATGTATCCTTCTATCTCTCCTGGAGTGGTAAAGGGTTTGAATTCGGATGATATACAAGGCATTAAAGTTCTCTATGGACTTTAATGAATTATGTTGTTAGTGTTATCATGTATTAAATAATGTTGTTATTTTATCATGTATGTTGCAAGTGTTTGATGACGACAAGATGTGTTATTTAACAAATACAAACATATGAATTAAAATAAGATACCTGTTTTAAATATTGTTTATGTTGATATTGTTATTATGTATATTTTTTTTATTAATTATACATGCCTAGACCAGCTTGCTCATACTTCAACAAATCTTATTGGGTCCTGAAGTTAATAGTCAGAAAAATCTATTGTCGTGTTGGATAGACTTGAAGTAACGACCCATGAGAAGAAACCTCTAGTTTTAACCTTTGACAAACGAACCATTCTCACGGTTTTTTTTTATTATGAGAACCTTTAGGAGGTGTTTGTAGGGAGAGGATATAGTGTATACAAGGTGGGAGGAAGGGAGCCAGTTAACAAGTAAAAAAATTACATAGGTTTAAAAATATACAAAATTTACCTTTAGTTCCTCACAGTAAAAAAATTCAAAGGACTCCATCTTGCCAGCGATTGCCAAAAATACTAAAAAGGTCTCTTAAATCAATAAAAAAAGGAAAATTGCATCAAAATAAAACTAACTTTCACCTAATTTCTATTTTGGGGAACCAACTTTTAAAATCATCATTTTAGTATTTGAACCAAATTTTACATTTATTTAAGGGTCTAGTTTATCCGATAACCTGCTAATGTTGACGTGGTTTAGGTTAGTGCCATCTAATATACCAAGTCATATTTAAAATAATGTTGTGGCATCAATAATTATAAAAATAACATAATATTTTTTATTTGACAACTCAAACTTAATGTTATTTTATAGAATAAAAAATACTAAAAAAATTAGTTTTAAATATACTAATTTTTAAAAAAGGGAAAAAAAGCCCTACCATCTATTATCAAATCAACACTCCACCTTCTAAACAAATAATGCGGCCCCTTCATCTTCTTCATCAATCCAAGGAAGAAACCCTATTTAATCAAGAACACAACAATATCAAATGTTTTTTTTACAGTTTTTTCTTTATTCTAAATTTATGCTCTATATTTATGAATCTTGTCTTCTCCACTTTAACCTTCAAGAACAACACCAAAAAGAATAAATCAAAGGCTTAGGAGGTGTTTGGTTCGCGGAATGGAATTCGATGGAATTGGAATCCATCAAAGAAATTTGACTTTGAAGGAATTGGAATGAAATTTGATGGAATTTGACCATTCATTTGGTTGATAGGAATTGGAATGGAATCTCGTATAAAAATAGAAATATACATCTATCGGGAGTGGGGGTGACAATTGTGATGAGGACATTAGTGGTGGGTGGTGGGTAGGTGGGTGGGGTAGGGTGTGGGGGTGGGTGGCGACTATGAGTATGCCGGAAAAAAATAGTGACGTGGTGGGTGGGGGTGACGGTAGCGGTAGCGGTGGTGGAATGATAATATTAATTGATGGTGGTGGCGGTGGCAGCGGTGGTGGCGGATATGTTGTCGATGAGGGTGGGGCGGGGAGAGGGTGGTGGTTAAATTTATTTTTGTCTTTCTAAAAGAAATTTATAAATTATGTTGCATTTGATACGAAATGGAATCCAAAATCCTTCACATATGTTAAGGAATGATCAAATCCATCAACCGTAGAATTCGGTAGAATCCGATGGAATTCGATCTATTCATTCCGCAAACAAAACAACATTAAGGAATTCGGTCAATGGATTTGGCCATTCCAATTCTTTCCAATTCCATCGGATTCCGTGAACCAAACAGGCCCTTAGAATTTAAAATCTTGCTGCAAAATAAATTTTGAGTTGATCAAGATGAAATCAATGGTCATCTTTTCTCTTCCCCTTTGATCTTGTTCATCTTACTTGCATATATATATATATATATATAGGGTTGGTTCAAATGTGAACTCATTTTTGGTTGTGAACGTGAGGACGAATCTCAGCCACACATCTTCGGTTATGGTGGACGCGATCACGGAGGATTGACGCGATTCATGGGAGGGTGGAGATTATTAAAGGAGGGAACTGGAGTCAAAGCCGCCTTTATTGACCGGATAAGTGGTTGAGATTCGTCCTCACGTTCACAACAAAAAATGAGTTCACATTTGAACTTTCCTCTATATATATATATGGGTGAATCTCAAATTGGCTTTTGGATTTGATCCTCTGAAACTACCATCTCCTATGAACTTTAGATTTGGAAGTTCATTTTAATGATTTAAGGATTTAGGTAGCAGGATTTGTTTGGTTACAAAGAAGATGAAGAAGATTCATGAAGGTAAAATAATTAAAAAGTAAATTAATCCCACATCATTGCTATGTCATGTTTTGGTAACCGGTTATCTACTGAATAGGTAATCGGAACCCTTAAATAAATATAAAGTTTGGCTTAGACCCTAAAATAATGATTTTAAAAGTTGGTTCCCTAAAATAAGAATTAGGGGAAAATTGATTCCGTTTAATGCAATTTTTCCTAAAAAAAAGCAAAAAGTCTTTTGAAATTGAGAAAAACAATAAGGGGGCGTTTGGTTCGCAGAATGATTTCTGAGGGAATGAAATTTGTTAAAGAAATTGGAATCTGGAAGGAATTGGAATTGAATTTTATCAGGTTTAACCAAGTGTTTGGTTGACAGGAATAAAATGTAATATATATTTAATGAATTGGAATCTGTTTGTAAATGAATTGGAATGTAATTATAAAAATTGATAAAAATACCCTTTATTTAATATATATATATATTTTAATTTTTTTATAAATAATGGATTTGGAATAATATTAAAGAAAATTGATTGACTATTCAACATTCTTTCTTATCCCCTTCCTCTCTTTTTTAACCTACTCTCCTCTTCAACTTTTTTCTTTCTTCTTCCTCATGGCAGCACCATTTTTTCCTTCTTCTTTCCCATGTAACACCATTTTTTCCTTCTTCTTTCCCATGTAACACCATTTTTTCCTTCTTCTTTCCCATGTAACACCATTGCATTGCAGCACTATTTTCCGACGACCCAAAAATCGAGAGAAAAAACCAACCCAAAACATATCTGTTAGAAGGAGAAATCATAACCATAAATCCTAACCCAAATCGAAGGAGAAAATTATAACCCAAATCGAAGGAGAAAATCATAACCCAGAAGAAGGAGACATACATTATTTGCAGATCGTGAGCAAAATCGTAACTCAAAACTCGATTTTGAGAAAACATACAAAAGCTTGGAAGATCTTGAAGATGAAGCAAAAGTCTGATATTGGGTTATTTATGATTTAATGATTGGTATTATATTCATTTTAGAAATTTTGGTTGGAATGGATTTCAATTCCATCTCTTTTAGGAAGGAATGATCATCTGTATATGATAGAATCTTTGGATTTCAATTCCATTCCATGGGTAACCAAACATAGCAATGCAATGGAATTCGGTCAATGGAATTCATGACCATTCCAATTCCATCGGATTCCGTCGGAATCCAGCAAACCAAACGCCCCCTAAGAAAATCTCTCGAAATCAACTAAAAACTTTGAAAATTCATCAAAACGGTGTAATTAGGGTAAAAACATGTTGGGTGACTTTACGCGCATTTATTCTACCTTAACTGCGACTCCACTAAGTAAAAATCTTGGATCCGCCAATGGGTGTTTGGTTAGAGGTATTAACTATTAAGTCATCATTAATAAGATATTAAGATCGATTCTAAACCTATGTAATTTTTTTATCTAATGTACTTTGATATGATTTCTATATGTGTAATGTATTTTTTTTTAAACTTATATAAGATATCTCAAACATCTAAGACCAACGTATCTTGCCTCAAAATAGGAATGAAACCCAAATTACATTACACTTTCATTCATTCTCATATTTACGCATGTACCTAAATATTTGAAATGTTACCGTGAAGGACTAAAATAAAAGTTTGAACATACATTACATAAAAATAAGAATTAAACCAAAATATGTTGTATATTTATGTAATCTGACCGAAAAATATAATATTATAAGTTAAGATTCAAATTCAAAATATAATTATTACTAAAAATTGTATATCATAACTTTGAATTAGAAAGGGACATTTTAGTCGGACTAAATTTTCCACATTACCACGACTATAAATAGTCCCAATAACATGCAACCTTTAACTAGAACAAAAAAATGTTCGTTAATATTATTCAAAATGACTTTTTTTTACCCTTTTTATCAATCTTATTCTTCCTTTTATTCTTCTTTCGAACCATGAGAAATATTGGTGATCCCATCAAACAACTTAAAGGTTGTGATAAGGGTAGCAAAGTGCAAGGTCTCCATATCCCAATTATCCAAGCAATCACATACCTCCAGTTGCTCGTGCCTTCAACTAATGGGCTTCCGCCTCTCGTTACTTTACGTTTTCGCAAGTCAGTGAATTTACAGGTGCAGATATAAAGGTCAGCTTTGAAAGAGGAAGTCGTGGAGATGGGGATGAATATGATTTTGATGGGGCTGGTGGTGTATTGGCACATGCTTTTGCTCCAACTGATGGAAGAATTCATTACTATGCAAATGATACTTTTTCGGACGGACCATGAGTAGTTCCAAATGTAATGCATTTAGAGTCGGTATCGGTTCATGAAATTGGACATTTGCTTGGGTTGGATCACAGATGTGAATACCGCCATGTATGCTTATATCCCTATTGGAGTTGAAAAGGGTTTGAATTCGGATGATATACAAGGCATCAAAGTTCTATATGGACTTTAATTAATTATGTTGTTGTTATCACGTATTAGTACTGTTGTTTTTATTATCATGTATGTTGCAAGTGTTTATAGATGACAAGATATATTATGTAACACATACAAACATATTATTAAAATAAAATATGTGTTTTAAATACTAATTATGTTGTTATTGTTATTATGTTTGTGTATATATATATATATAGATATATATTTTATTAATCCGACGTGTCCATATCAACTTGCTCGTACCTCGACAAATCTCATTGGACCTGAACATGTAAATCATAGTAATCCTAAAGAGACTAACATATATGAACCATTATCATAGTTTTTTTTATTATGTATGTTGTGAGAATATTTATGGTAGGTGTTTAGTTAGAGGTATTAAGTCGTCATTCATGAAATTGAATATAAAATAACCTATTTAATTTTATAAAATATAATAAACTCATTCCGCTATAAATCCAAAATTTATTTCATGTAAAATTGGAGAATAAAAATTCGTTCTCATTTTTATAACACCCTGCTAATATGATGATATGTATTATGTTATAAACACAAATATATGAAATACAATTTTGGTTATAAAATATTATAATTTTTAGTAATAATAATTTAACTTAACGTTGGACGAATATGTCCAAGGATATGTTATAAATACAAATATATGAAACAACAATTTTGTATTAGATGTATTTTAAATTTGTAAAAGACTTAATACATTGTCTGCTGTCTTTTCAGATCATTTTGAATCGTTTGAATCAGGACTTTTGTGAGTGGGATATGATCGAAATGATTGCAAATCTGTTAAATATATATACTCGTTTTATCCCTTTTCCACTCCAACGCGTTCCGAACCTATCAAAATATAAAAACACATTAATGTTGTTCGATTTTACCATTTTAATGCATTAAAGAAGGTTGTTTGTCGTGAAAATAAAATAGCGTTTAGCGACCAATCAAATATATTACATGTTTAAAATGTTTTATAATTTTTAGTAATATTGTAATTATCATTAATGACTAAAAATTACGATTTTTTATTTGTGCTCTGTTAATACCATCTATTTTTGTTTATGTGATTTATAAATTGTTATTTTCATTCCTATATTTTGCAATTTACTATAATTTTTTTTATTTGATCTAATTCCTACCTTTAAGTATAAGGGACCAAAACAATAAAAATTTGTAAAAAAATAAATACCAAAACAACAATAAATTGCTAATCATAAAGAAGAAAATAATAACGAATTACAAACCATATGGATGAAAATCACATGAACGAAAATCATGATTTTTAACAAACTATACAGACGAAATGAAATTACTTTATAGTTTTTGTCACTTGTTGATGATTTATGAATAAAAAGGTGTTGTTTGATAAATTTACCAACATGTAATGATCATGTTTTGTTTAAAAATACGAGAACGTCTTAGTCGTTGGAAATTTAGAGATGGTTAAAAACTGGTTTTTGGTTCGAATAAAAATATGTTGGACTGGTTAAGGTAAATAAGGTACAGTTATGAGAATCGGTCCCGGACCGGGCCCAAATAGGTTCTATACTAGTTTTTTTGATTTATAAATCTTTAACATTACTTTAATATATGTAATTTAGTCATTCCAATACACCTTCAAAATACGTTCTATCGTAGTTTTATAATCGGTTTTCAATCAAATACACTTAAAAAAATATGTTTACTATAGTTTTATAATTGATTTTCGATCAAATACACTTAAAAAATACGTTTTATTATAAACTTGTAATTAATTTTTAATTTAATACACTTAAAAAGTTAGAAATACATTTAAAAATATATATAAATACATTTTTGTAAAAATCGAGTCGGACCATACCCAGTCCTACAATTCCTTCGAAAACCCCAACCCGTCCTAGATTTCAATCCTTTAACCGGTTATCACTGGCTCCAGGCCGATCCTCCACCAGTCCCAGTTACGGTCCTCCACCGGCCCCGGGCCAGGCCGGGACGAGGCCCAAATGGCCATCTTATTTGGAATATAAGATTACCCTTTTTATCCTTTTTGTTAATCTTATACTTCTCTTTTATTAAGGGTAATAGAATATAGAATATGAAATAAGATACATTTCAACTTGATATAATTTATGATAAAAAGAAATTATGTAAATACATTATTATACCCACTCCATACATAAAATATCAGACACTGAAAAACAATTCGACAAAAAAAATGATTTTGACATTTAAAATAAATACCTATTTATAATAAGGTTGGTGCGGAAATTTTAATTATAGGGAGCTCGAACGACACCATCAAATCCTATTTATCACTTTATATTTTGATTATTAAATTTATTTTGTGATTAAAAATATAAATATAATCCGCTTTTAAATTTCTCTTAAATGAAGCTTGAATTTTTTGAACACATCTTGTAAAAGTTCAAAGTCATCAGTCTGAAAAGGTTTGTTAAAAACCTCTATTTATACAAAAAAGAAAAATGAATTTATCAGCGTATAATATTGAAAGACGGTAAATTTTTAATTAGTTTTAAACCGTAGAAATAAACATCGAAAAAAACATTACGAAAGTCTGGATATATCAACCGGATTGTAAGAATTTAATTGCTTAAAATGCTTATGTTTTCTAGAAAGCATGTTTCTTTAAGGGACACATTTTTTCCAGGAAGAAAACTATTCGCCGTCCTACATTCTCAGATTATTTAATATAGAACAGTATTATTCGCCGTCCTACATCCTCAGATTTTTTAATTAGAACAATTGTCAATAAATTAGTGGCACACATATATTTTGTTGTCATGTTTGACCCGAGTACAATGGAATTACTAAGATACAAATGCTCTTGGTACATATAATAAAGTTATGTTTGTCAAACATAAGCTCGGTTATTTGTTGTGCTTATTTCAAAAGTTCAGTTTAGATGGACAAAAAACAGTTTATACTCTAGGAGCTTTTTGCTGCTTTTTTTCAATTATACATCTAATTAATATTAATTGTTATTAAAAATCACTGGTTAGTGTAGATTTTCTTTTTCGAAAATTTGGATTTGGTTATACAAATCTAAGTATTAGAATATTTTTTTATTTATATATATATAAATTTTAGTTTTTATTTGAATTTGTCCCTATACATATATATAATATATATATATATATATATCAAATCGAAATTATGTATTTCACATATTCTATTATTTAATTTTTATTACTGTAAAGTTAATTTATATTAATTCATATTTATATTACTCCCTCTATCCCAAATTAAGTGTCTACATTACTATTTTTATTTGTCCTAAATTGTCATTTTTCAAAAGTAAGTTTTCAATTTCCCATTCTACCCTTAAATATGAGATGAAGAAAGTTTATCTCTTTACTATTAAGAGTATAAGCGTCATTTGATTATTTAAAAAGTGTAATAATTGCACATTCTTAAAACTGTGTGCCATTTTCATTGTGAACACTTATTTTAGGACGGAGGGAGTATTAGCGGTTTGTTTTAATATTAATAAAATGTAAAGATTCATTAATTTTTAAAACATATATGTTTTGGTCTTTTTAAATTCTTCATCTGGCTTATCAGTTAGATTTTTGTCAAACAGAATGAGTTGATAAATTAACTTATCAACTGGTTTGCCAAATATAGCCTAAATTTATCGATGTAAAAATATATTGTTACTTATCCTGTAACTTGTCTCCATATCCTACAAATAAAATCAAGCTACGTTTTTCAAAGTAGTACTTATGATTTATGAAGGGAATTTTGTCGCACACCCTTTTAGAAAAATTCAGATTTTTTATAGTTTAATATTTTGGATTAAAAAAATTGTATCAAAATGAAACTAATTTTCACTTGATTTTTATTTTGTGAAACCAACCTTTAAAATTATCATTTAAAGGTTTGATCAGTTTTTTGGTTTATTTAAGAGACTTGTTAACATGTTAAACAGGTAGTCAGTAATTCAATTTGTTCAAAAATGTCTTAAAAAATAGCTAATGAGGTGTTTTGTATTAAAAGTGTCCTTAGAAATTTGTTAAGATGACCAATATTGTCCTATAAACGCCTTTAAGTAAGACTTATATTTTGTTTGTCATATAAATTGAGTCTTATAAAACAGTCTATTAGAAGTTTTGAAATTGGGAACGTTCTATAAATTAAATTTTGTTGTAGTAGTGTGTTGTGGCTTGGATCATGAGTTGCATAACACAACACTTAGTTTTCAACATCAAATACAACACTTTTAAATACAAAAATAATTGGTGTTGAAAATATAAAAAGATAAATTGAATGAAAATGCAATGTACTTTGATCTGATTTCTATTATGTGTAAGGTATTTTTGAAACTTTTATATTAGTAACTCATATATGAAATCCAAAACATCAAGGCCAATGTATATTACCCTAAAATACGAACCAGACCAAAATTACATTACACTTTCAGTTATACTCATATTTAACGCATGTACCTAAATGGTTGAAATGTTATAATGAAGGACTAAAATAAAAGTTTCGAACATATTATTACATAAAAATAAGAGTTAAACCAAAATATGTTGTATATTTATGTAATTTGACTGAAAAATATAATATTATAAACTTAAGATTCTAATTCATTATATAAAAATTATTAAAAACGAGAATAATAACTTCCAATTAGAAAGGGACACTTTAATTGGACTAAATTTTCCACATTACCACGGTTATAAATAGTCCTAATAACATGCAACATTTAACCAGAACACACAAAATATTGCTAATGTCGTTTGAAATGACCTTTTTACCCTTTTTATCGATCTTATTCTTCCTTTTATTCATCTCTCAAACCATGGGAAATATTGGTGATCCTATCAAACAACTTAAAGGTTGTCAAAAGGGTAGCAAAGTGCAAGGCCTCCACCATCTCAAACTATACCTTGCTCGTTTCGGCGACCTAAATTACCAACTTAACGCCAACCACGCCAACGTCGAAGATGACAAATTCGACGATGAACTCGAGTCCGCCCTTAAAAGTTACCAAAAGTATTACCATCTGAATGAAACTGGGATACTAGATGAGGCCACAATTTCACATATGGCCATTCCTCGGTTGTGGAATACCAGATAAAGAAACCCTCCACCATGGATCGTTACACACTGTTTCTCATTATAGTTTCTTCCAAAATAACCCTCGATGGCCCCGTGGTAAATCCAACCTTACTTACGCATTCGCCTCCAATTATCCAACCAATCGCATTCCTCCCATTGTTCATGCCTTCAACCGGTGGTCTTCCGGTTCTGGTTACTTTACGTTTTCGCGAGTCAATGATATTATAGGTGCTGATTTAAAGGTTAGTTTTCAAAGAGGAAATCATGGAGATGGTGCTAGTTTTGATGGGCGCGGTGGTATATTGGCACATGCTTTTGCACCAACCGATGGAAGGATTCATTACGATGCAGATGATATTTTTTCGAATGGACCAGGACCGGTTCAGAATGCTACAGATTTTGAGACAATATCAACTCATGAATTGGGCATCTACTTGGGTTGCATCACAGTAACGATATAAATGCCGTGATGTATGCTTATATCCCTCAGGGAACGGTAAAGGGTTTGAACTCGGATGATATAAAAGGCATTAAAGCTCTCTATGGACTTTAATGAATTATGATGTTAGTGTTATCATGTATTAATAATGTTGTTATTGTTATCATGTATGTTGCAAGCGTTTGATGACGACATATGAATTAAAATAAAATACATGTTTTAAATATTGTTATGTTGTTATTGTTATTATGTATATACTTTTTATTAATTATGCATTCCCATGCCAGCTTGCTCATACCTCGACAAATCTTATTGGCCCTGAAGTTAATAGTTAGAAAAATCTATTGTCATGCCGAATACACTTGAACTAACAACCCATGAGAAGAAACCTCTAGTTCTAAACTTTGACAGACGAACCAATCTCACAGTTTTTTATTATGAGAACATTTAGGAGGTGTTTGCAAGGGTGATGATGATGGTGTTAGAGGTACTGGTGATGACGGTAGTGGTGTTGACCACAGTTGTGGTGGCAGTGGCGGTGGCGGCGGCGAAGGCAGTAGTGATTGTGGATGGGGTGGTGACAATTGTGGTTGTGTTGGTAACGGAGACAGTGGTAACACTGGTATGACAACAAAAGTGGTCGTCACTATGGCGACGGTGGCGGTGGCGGCAACGATAGTGGTGACATCTATCATGGTAGGATGGAATATAATTGAGTAAAATTTTAAGTGTATGATGGTTTTTTCTTTAAAGATGGTATGAAGGAATTGAAATTCCTTGCTGAAACCTAAGGAATTTACATTCCATCGTACGTGGAATTTGAATTCTTTACGAAAACTCAAAAAATGAACCAAACATACGAATGGAATTTGGTCAATGGAATCGACTATTTCTATTCCTTCAGATTCTGTCGGATTCTTGCGAACCAAACGTCACCTTAGAAGGTGTTTGCAGGGGAGGATCTAGTGTACAAAAGGTGGGAGGAAGGGACCCAATCAACAGGTAAAAAAAGCTACAAAGATTTAAAAAAAAATACAAAACTTACCCTTAGTTCCCCACAGTAAAAAAATTTCAAGGCATCCCATCTTGCCGACAATTGCTAAAAATACTAAAAAAAGTCTTTTAAATCAATCAAAAAAACTAAAAAGGTTTTTCGAAATCGAGAAAAACACTGAGAAAATTTTCGAAATCAACTAGAAACATTGAAAATCCATCAAGGTGTAATTAGGGTAAAAACACGTCGGGTGACTTTACGCGCATTTAGTCTACGTTAATTGTGATCCCACTAAGCAAAAATATTGGATCCGTCACTGGGTGTTTGTTTAGAGGTATTAACTATTAAGTAATCATTAATAAGATTGATTCTAAATCAAATTAACTATTTAGTTTTGTATAATATGACGAGTTCATTCTTCCACAAACCCAAATTTTCGTTTCAAATTAAATCTGGTGCAATGAGAATTCACTCCCATTCTTGTTTATTGTCATTTTCATTTATATGCCTAAACTAAACATCCATTTAATCATGATTATATGTATTATGTAATAAATACAAATATATGAAATACGATTTTGATTTTATCGAAATATTATATTTTTAACTACTAATATATTATCAAAAAATATATTCAAAAATATTGATCATTTAATATTGTTTTCAGAAGTTATTTAAAAGATGGCAATTAATGTCAGATTCTTTTTTTAACCTCGGTTTTATTTACTTTTTAGGAAAAGTTTAATAAAAACCTATTTAACTTCAAGATTTTGATTGATTAAGTAATTGAACAATTTTTATAAACAAATAAATCTTTACACTTTAAAAACCTGTAATATAGATCCTTCTACCTATAAACATGTCAACCAGTGTTGAAATATATATAAGATAATTTGTCAATCTTGACTGAACTAGTTCTGACTCGTTCTATTTGATTTGTTATTACATGTTGAATGTAAGAGAAAGGTTTCCGTCTTGCAAGGAATTGGAAGTGGCTGTTTTAGAAAGAATGGATGTTGATAATCAGAGGGGTTGCTGCTAGCAATTTACAATTCTACAAAAGTAGCAGAGCGTTTATGGCATACTTGAAGGATATTATTCAATAATTGTTGAATAATATATAAAGATTTTTTGTTTTATTTTTAGAAGATTTCTCAAAATTATTTTCAAGATCTGTTGTATTTTTCCTCTCTCTGACTTTTCTTTTCGATTCATCTTCTTCGATTAAAGGAAGTGTTGTAAAAGAGGTTTAGTTTACATATTTTTCACAAACAGACAATAAAAACAAATTAAAACACAACCCCTTACACCTGGTTCGTCAACTACTTATGTTCTTCGATCACCTTCTCTGGCAACCTGCAAGAGCACATGACCATCCTTCGTAGCATTTGAGTTACATAAATCCTTGCTTGAACCATTAATGACAGAGTTGATTTCCCCCAACCAATTGATCGAACTATCAACAATTACAACATAATACAGAATCGGAAGAACGAAAAACCTAACCTTCTTACCCCTCCACTACATCACATATAACAAATTAAGCACTTCAAAACTAAGGCTTTCAACACCACCATGTCGCTGATTTGAAGAAGTAGACCCAAACAATTGGATCGAAAACCACTCCAAAAGAAATCCCAAAAGGCATAGGCATATACAACAATACATCATTGCCATAAACATATTGGTTGAGCGCGACCGGAGGGGGGGGGGGGTAGTGTAGGTGTCGAGATTAAGACCAGGGGGGGATGCGATGGACGACATAGGTTTATGATATTTTTTTTACATATCTACTTTTACATGTATAACAGGTAGCAGGTTACACTTTCAGATAATAAGGACTCTTTTAATATATTTTAGATTGTCTAAGGATTTACTTAGCATATTTTAAAATATCCAAGAATTTATTTATTTAAAAATATTATCTATGACTTAATCATTCAAACCACTAAAATCCATTGGATTTTTTTAAACTTTTTCCTATTTTTTAAAATAAAAATAAGTAAATATTCAAAATATTAAGTATTTAGAAAACTAAAAGAGGGGAATTGGTTGTTATTTTTACGATTGTTGTGGTTTTTTTTAATATTTTGGAAATAAAAGTATAATATTTCCAACAAAAAATACAGTAAAATAATGTTTCGTCTTGTTGGTATCATTGAATAAGATTTCAAGGGATTTGAAATTTAATTTTATGTTTGGTTTCAAAGATTGATTGGATATCTAATCCCAGGGCCACAAACATGAAACGTAATCGGTGTTGAAAATATTAAAAGGCAAATTGAATGAAAATGCAATGTACTTTGATATGATTTCTATTATGTGTACTGTATTTTTTAAACTTATATACGATGTCTCAAACATCTAAGACCAATGTATGTTACCCCAAAATAGGAATCAAACCCAAATTACATTACACTTTCATTCATTCTCATATTTACGTATGTACCTAAATATTTGAAATGTTACAATGAAGGACTAAAATAAAAGTTTGAACATATATACATTATATAAAAATAAAAGTTAAACCAAAATATGTTGTATATTTATGTAATCTGACCGAAAAATATAATAGTATAAGTTAAGATTCAAATTCAAAATATAACTATTACTAAAGATTGTATATCATAATTTTGAATTAGAAAGGGACATTTTAGTTACACTTTCATCCATTATCATATTTCACGCATATACCTAAATGTTTGAAATATTACAATGAAGTACTAGAATAAAAGTTTTGAACATATATTACATAAAAATAAGAGGTAAACCAAAATATGTTGTATATTTATGTAATTTGACTAAAAATATAACATTATAAAATTAAGATTCAAATTCAAAGTATAACTATTAATTACTAAAAACGTACATAATAGCTTTAAATTAGAAAGGGACATTTTAGTCGGACTAAATTTTCCACATTACCACGGAAATAAATAGTGCCAATAACATGCAACCTTTAACCAGAAGAACTTTTTTTTGTTAATATTAAATTAAAATGACTTTTTTACCCTTTTTATCGATTTTATTCTTCCTTTTATTCTTCTCTTGAACCATGGGAAATATTGGTGATCCCATCAAACAACTTAAAGGTTGTGACAAGGGTAGCAGAGTGCAAGGTCTCCATAATCTTAAAATATACCTTGCTCATCTCGGCTACATAAATTACCAATTCAACCGTAACTACACCAACGTCGAAGATGACACATTTGACGATGAACTGGAGTCCTCCCTCAAAAGTTACCAAAAATATTACCATCTGAAACCAACCGGGATACTAGACAATGCCACACTTTTGCAAATGGTCATACTTCGTTGTGGACAAAAAAATAAAGAAACTCACTACCATGGATCAAAATCGTATGTATTGTTTCTCGTTACCAATTCTTCCCAAACAACCTTAGATGGCCCCTTGGCAAATCGAACCTCACCTACGCATTCGCCCCCGATTATCCAAGCAATCACATACCTCCGGTTGCTCGTGCCTTCGACCAATGGGCTTCTGCTTCTGGTTACTTTACGTTTTCACAAGTCAATGGTTTACAGGTGCAGATACAAAGGTCGGCTTTGAAAGAGGAAGTCATGGAGATGGGGATGAATATGATTTTGATGGGGAGTGGTGGTGTATTGGCACATGCTTTTGCTCCAACTGATGGAAGAGTTCATTACGATGCAGATGATACTTTTTCGAACGGACCAGGAGCGGTTTAGAATATTATGGCTTTAGAGTCGGTATCGGTTCATGAAATCGGACATTTGCTTGGGTTGGATCACAGTGACGATGTGAATGCCGCCATCTATGCTTATATCCCTATTGGAGTTGAAAAGGGTTTGAATTCGGATGATATACAAGGCATCAAAGTTTCATATGGACTTTAATTTATTATGTTGTTGTTGTTGTTATCACGTATTAGTACGGTTGTTTTTGTTATCATGCATGTTGCAAGTGTTTGTAGATGGCAAGATGTATTATGTAGCAAACACAAACATATTATTAAAATAAAATATGTGTTTTAAATATTAATTATGTTGTTATTGTTATTGTGTATATACTTTTTAATTAATCGTACATGTCCAGATCAACTTGCTTGTACCTCGATAAATCTAATCAGACCTTGAAGTTAATAGTCAGAAAAATCCATAGTTATCTTGAAGAGACTCGAACTAACGACCTATGAAAATGAACCTCTAGATCTAACATATATGAACCATTATCATGTTTTTTTTATTATGTATGTTGTGAGAATATTTATGGCAGGTGTTTGGTTACAGGTATTAAGTCGTCATTCATGGGATTGAATTTAAAATAAACCATTTGTTTTATAAAATTTAATAACGCAAAATTTATTTCAGGTAAAATTGGAGGATAAAAATTCATTCTCATTTTTATTTTCTGTCATTTGTAATATCTTTGATTGAACCAAACAACCCATTAATATGATGATATATATTATGTTATAAGGGGCGGGTTCAAATGAGAACTCAAATTTGGTTGTGAATGTGAGGACAAATGAGAGTGCGTTACGTGTCATATTCAGACTGAATAATCAAATAAATATCCAGACTGAAAATTAGTATTTATTTAGTCTGAATAATGTTTATTCAGTCTGAATAAGCATTATTCAGTCTGAATAAATACTATATCTAGTCTAAATATTTCATTAATTATTCAGTCCGAATAATCTACTTTCAGAAACGTGTCGCGTTCTTAATTGTCCTCACGTTCATAACCAAATTTAAGTTCGTAATTGAACTTTCCTCTATGTTGTAAATACAAATATATGAAATAATTTTGTTATAAGATATTATGCTTTTTAGTAATTATAATTTATGATCAAACTTAAGGTCGGACGAATATGTCCAAGAATATGTTATAAATACAAATATATGACACATCAATTTTGGATCAGATGTATTTTGAAGAGTAAACTACGATTTTTGTCCCTGTGGTTTACTGTTTATAACGGTTTTGATCCCTGTGGTTTAAAAACTGCTTTTTTGGTCCTTGTGGTTTCATTTTGCTTCTATTTTCGTCCTTACCACTAACCCAGTTAAAAGTACCGTTAAAAACTTTTGAAAAGTTACATATTTAGTCCTTGTGTTGTTTAAAATTTAAATTTTTTAGTCTTTGTGTTATAAAAAGTTTAAAATATTTATCCTTCAATTTTATTTATTATATTAAATATTAATAAACTATATATTGATATTTATATGTTACAATTTTTTTACTTTTTCTTTATTTATTATAATTTAATACACATATCACAAACACACACACACACACATATATATATTGTTTTTAATTTAAATATCAAACAAAATTGTATTAGTTAATAAAAGATAAAGTTTAAATGAAATATAGAATAGTGAAAGGAAAATGTATTTAATAAAAACAACCGGTTGGATGTAAATAAAATTATTTTTTTCTCAAATCCAATTAAACTTTTTTGGATATAATTTAAAACAAATGTAAAACTTTGAAAAAAAATTGTAATTTATTCATCAATAATTTAATGGAAAAATATTACGAATCATTAAGGTAGTTGATAAATAAGTTATATCATTTTCTAAAAGTTTTACATTTATCTTAAATTATTATATGAAAAAGTTTAATACATATTTCAATTATTTATACATATTTTTAAAGTTTAACACAAAGACTAAATATTTTAAACTTTTATAACATAAAGACTTTAATTATTCCTAATATTTTTCCACTAAATTGTTGATACATATTTTACACCTTTTTTTCAAAGTTTTACATTTGTTTTAGATTATAGCTAAAAAAGTTTAATAGGAATTGAGAAAAAAATAGTTTTATTTACATCCAACCGGTTGCTTTTATTAAATACATTTTCCTTTCATTATTTTATATTTTATTTAAATTTTATCTTTTATTAATTAAATACAATTTTGTTAAATATTTAAATTAAAATATATATATATATATATAAATGTGTATGTGTGATATGTGTATTAAAATATAATAATAATAAAAATAACATATAAATATCAAATCTATAGTTTATTAATATTTAATATAACAAATAAAATTGAAGGATATTTTAAACTTTTTATAACATGCGAAGACTAAATATTTAAATTTTAAACAACACAAGGACTAAATATGTAACTTTTCAAAAGTTTTTGAAGGCTACTTTTAACTGGGTTATTAGCAAGGACGAAAATAGAAATAAATGAAACCACAGGGACCAAAAAAGCAGTTTTTAAACCACAGAGACCAAAATCGTTATAAACAGTAACCACAGGGACCAAAATCGTAGTTTACTCTATTTTGAATTTGTAAAAAACCTAAAACACAAATATATTAGGTTTGTCTGTTATCATCCAAATCATTTTGAATCGCTTGAATCAAGGTTTTTATGAGTGAGATATGATCGAAATGATACAATCTTGCAAATCTGTCAAATATAGTTGTTTTAACCATTTTTTGTTCCAAAGCATTCCGAACCTATCAAAATATAAAAATACATCAAGATTGTTCGATTTTACCATTTTAATGCATTAAAGAGGGTTACTTGTCGCGAAAATATAGTAGCCTTTAATGACCAATCAAATATATTACACGTTTTAAATTTTTGTTTCATAACTTTTAGTAATATTGTATAATAATTAATGACCAAAAATTACGATTTTTTTATGTTTTGTTAATAATTTCTATTTTTGTCTATATGATTTATTAAATTGTTCCTTCATATTTCTATTTATATATGTCTCAAAATAAATGTTCACAATTCTATTTATATCTGTCCCAAAATAAGTGTCAACTTTTAAAAGTAAATAACCAAATTCTTAAATTTACCTTTAAGTAATGCATAAATATTTTAAAAGTTGCATTTATTTTTCCCTTTCAAAAAAAAATATTTGAAAAATTGTGAAAAGGAAGATATTAAATAAGAGTAAAAATATCATTTGGTTTACCAAAAAGTGTATTAATTATCTACGTCTAAAACTGTGTGTCATTTCAATTGCGAACACTTAAATTGGGACGGACAGAGTATTTCCATCCCTATATTTTGCAATTTATTATAAAGAAAGAAAATAACAATAAATTACAAGCCATAGGATTGAAAACCACATAAACGAAAATCATGATTTTTAACAAACTACACGGACGAAAATGAAATTTACCTTATAGTTTTTGTCACTTGTTGATGATTTATGAATAAAAAAGCGTTGTTTGATAAAATTACCAACATGTAACGATCATGTTTTGTATGAAAATATGAGAACGCCTTAGTCGTTGGAAATTTAGAGATGGTTAAAAGTCGGTCTTGGTTCGAATAAAAATACGTTGGTTCGGTTAAGGTAAATGAGGCTCGGTTATGAGAACCGGTCCCAGGCCGGGCCCAAGCCGGTTCTATACAATTTTGTTAATATAAATCTTTAAAATTACTTTAATATATGTAATTTAGTCACTCAAATACACCTCAAAATACGTTGTATTGTAGTTTTATAATCAATTTTCAATTAAGTACACTTAAAAAATACGTTTACTATAGTTTTATAATTGATTTACGATCAAATACACTTAAAAAATACGTTTTATTATAAATTTGTAACCGATTTTCAATCAAATACACTTAAAAAGCTAGAAATACATTTAAATATATATATATATATGTATATATATATATAAAGAGGGAGGTTCAGGAAAAAACACTCAAAAAAAAACTGAAGAACACCCTAAGAGCCCGCCATCTGGACGATATTTTTTTTCTATGCATCGATGCATATATATGCATTAGTGCAAATGCACAAATGCACAAATGCATACAAGCGATTGGAGCTTTTTTTTTTCTATGCATCAATGCTTATATATGCATTAGTACATATACACAAATGCATGTTAGGGTGTTGTTCAGTTTTCTTTTTTTTAGCGTTTTCCCCTGAATCTGACCCTATATATAAATATATATACAAATACATATATAAATACATTTTTGTAAAAATCGATCCGGACCCAACCCAATCCTACGATTTCTTCCAAAACCCAAACCACTCCTTTAACTGATTATCACTCGGTCCCGGTAACGGTCCTTCACAGGCCCAGGCTAGGTCGCGGCCCAAATGGCCATCTTACTTGGAATGTAATATTACCTTTTTGTCAATCTTACTTCTGTTCGATCAAGGGTAATAGAATATAGAATCTGAAATAAGATACATTTCAACTTGATATAATTTATGATAAAAAGAAATTATGTAAATACATTATTATACCCGCTCCATACATAAAATATCAGACATTAAAGAATAATTCGACAAAAAAATGATTTTGACATTTAAAAGAAATTCCTGTTTATAATAATGTTGATGAGGAAATTTTAATTATACGGAGCACCATCCAATCCTATTTATCATTTAATATTTTGATTATTAAATTTATTTTGTGATTAAAAATATAAATATTGAAGCAAATATATATAATCGGCTTTTAAATTTCTCTTAAATGAAGCTTGAATTTTTTGAAAATAGCTTGTAAAAGTTCAAAGTCATCAGTATGAAAAGGTTCGTTAAAACCTCTATTTATACAGAAAATGAATTTGTCAAACGTATAATATTGAAAGTCGGCAAATCTTTAATTAGTTTTAAACTGTAGAATTAAACAGCAAGAAAAACGTTGAGAAAGTTTGAATATACCAACTGGATTGTAAGAATTTAATTGCTTAAAATACCGAAGGACACCTTTTTTTCAGGAAAAAAACTATTTGCCGTCCTACATCCTCCGATCATTTAATGTAGAACAGTATTATTCGCCATCCTACATTCTCAGATCATTTAATTAGAACAATTGTCAATAAGTTAGTGGCACACATATATTTGTTGTCATGTTCGACCTGAGTGCAATGGAATTACTAAGTTTCAAATGCTCTTGGTACATATAATAAAGTCATGTTTGACAAACATAAGTTCGGTTATTTGTTGTGCTTATTTCAAAAGTTCAGTGAAATAGACAAAACATAGTTTATACTCTAGGAGGTTTTTACTTCTATTTTTCAATTATACATCTGATTAATATTAATTGTTATTTGTATGTTATGGTTATTTAAAATCACCAGTTAGTCATTAGTGTAGACTTTTTTTTTCTAAAATTTGGATTTGGTTATACAAATTCATATTTTATAATATATATGTATATATATATATATATATATATAGAAATAGGTTCATGCGAGGACGATAACAATTTACGAGAATGCGAGAACAATCCTCAGCCAATCATTTTGTACATGAAAATTTTCATGTACAAAATCACATATAATTCACATACAAAACCATATATGATTAGCCGTGAATTTTTCCGCGACTTAGCCCACGAGAAAAGTCGCGCGTGTCATTTTTATGCTAGTACAAAATCACATATGATTTTGTACATGAGAAAAATTTCATGTACAAAATGATTGGCTGAGGATTATCCTCGCATTCTGGTAAATTGGTACCGTTCTGGCATGAACCCACCCCTATATATATATATATATATATACCAAGGTTCAAAATAGCGTGAGGCTTGGCGTGGCGTGGCGAGTAGGTCAAGCCTTAAGCCTTATGAGCCACAGCGAGGCTGCGTCGTTTTCAAGACGTGACTTATGGCGGCAAATCTTTATATCATATAAATTTTTATACATGTAAACATATGTTTCTACTATTTACCCAATGAGTCAATGATATTAAATGATTTAAATTATGTTATATATTAAAAACTAACAAATAAAACATTAAAAGGGTAAGAAAATTCAAATATTGCGTTACTAAAACCGCACATTTGGTCAGGTTTGGGTACAAAGTATACTAACTGGTTCAAATCAATATAAAAATATATATTTTTTTCATGATTTTTTCATCAAATGTTATGATTTAAAATATTATTACACATATGTTTGTTTCATTATGTAAAAATTTCACATGTATTTGTTTTCATAAGTTAAAAAGTTTCTTATATATTTTTTATGAAATTTTTTTCACATGTAATTGGTTTTCATGATTTTTTTTTCATCAAATATTATGATTTAAGATGTTATTACACATATGTTTGTTTCATAATGTAAAAGTTTCACATGTATTTGTTTTCATAAGTTAAAAGCCTCAAACATTTTTTTATGAAAAAGTTTCACATGTATTTGTTTCATATGTAAAAGGTTTATGTGTAATTTTTTTCAAATGGTTAAACAAACATATGTGCAAAAATATCTTAAATCATAGTATTTGATGAAAAGAAAATCATAAAAAAAACATTTTTATATTGATTTGAACTAGTTTGTATCCTCGGATCATCAACAAGAACATCAAATTTGTCAACAAATAATCAAAAAAAACATCAAGACTCCTTAAATCTCTATAACAAAAAATCCTTAACCAAAATCTTAAAAACCAAAACTTTAATCAGAACCTGATTAAAAATAAAGAATCATTGAAAAGATCGAGTAGATGCATAACATTCAATTTTCGTCTAAATATTAACCAGAAGAAACAATGGGTTCGAATCCTTCAATCGAAGAATTGACCGAAAAAATGGGTTTAATTTCTTTACAAAATATAGGTTCCATTTCGAATGTTTGTCTCTCTATTTCGATCGTTACTCATTCGATGCTGATATTTGAGCCAGAAACTACAATGTGGTACCTTGATTCTTAGATGTCCACTACAACAAAATCGATCCGGACGCCACCAATTTCGAAGCATCTCAATAGATCGTTTATAGGACCCAAAAATTAAGGTTTCTATCTAAATGCATTGTAATAAATTTATAAGATGCTTTGGGGGGTCTTAATAACTTTTTTAGGACATTTTTAACACATAACATTCTATTAGCGATTTTATATTACACTATTTTAAAAAATGTTTTACAAAAACAAGTGTTCTATAAAAAGACGAGTTTAAAGGACATTTGTTCAAAAGTGGCTCATAAAATAGCTACTGAGCCTTGTGGGGGATAAGGCTAGATAACCCATCTACCCCAAGTTCGAATCCAGGCGCAAACAACCTGTGGCTACTGGGGAATTATTTCAGAGCTGCATGCTTTAGCAGCCTTAAAATTGTCAGGGATTAGTCTAGGCAAATGCCTAGGATACACTTTCCAAAAACAAAATAGCTACTGAGGCGTTTTGTATTAAAAGTGTTCTTAGAAATATGTTAAGATGACCAAAAGTGTCCTATAAACTTATCATAACGCCTTTAGGTAAGACTCTTTATTTTTTTGTCATATAAATTGGGTCTTATGAAAAAGTCTGTTAGAAGTTTTGAAATTGGGGACCTTCTATAAATCCAATTTTGTTGTAACGGCCTGTTGTGGTTTGGATCAGGAGTTGCAAAAAGGTGCATGGTCGGAGTTCATATAGAGTCTGTTGTGGTTTGGATCAGTAGTTGCAGAACGTGGTCGAAGTTGCAGAACTATTGTTTGGGTCATGAGTTACGAAGGTGAGGGAGAGCGAACATCGGAGGAGAGGGCATGAGGGTTGGAAGGGGCTTCGTTTTAGTTTTAATTTTAGGTTTTGTTTTGGTTTTAATTTTTTAACAGCTTTATATACTTGTACCAAAACCTTTTAACTTGTACATAAACTGTAATTTACTCTATAAAATATGATGTGGAATTTTAATTTTAAATAAAAAAAATTATGTGACATGCATACTAATGACGTGGAATCTTAGTTGGTAAAAACATTTGGGCCATGAATCCATTAGTACTTTAACAAGTTAAAAATACCTTAAGGGTCCGTTTAGTTGGAGAGATTTGAAGGGATTTGGAGGGATTGAGATTTCAAATAAATCATTCCAAGTGCGAACTCTGGTGATTTTTTTGAAATTATACTGTACTATATCTTAATATTTATGTCAAACATTGCAGTCAAATAATTCGTCATGTCAGTAATCTGAGAACTATCCTCAATACAATGGATTGGATTGAAATCCCAATCCCTCCAAATCCCTCCAACCAAACGGCCCTAAATAAATAAAAAGTTTGGTTCATATCCTTAAATGACAATTTTAAAAGTTGATTCCTTAAAGTAAAAGTTGGTTCTATTTTAACATTTTAAAGATTGTTCAATATATTTTCGAATAAAAAAAGTGACGATGTTATATGTATAACAATATGTTAGGAAAGTTCCTTTGATAAATGAGTGCATTTTAGATTACTAACATGTCTTAAAATATAACTTCGATAATCATCAACAAAAAGAAAGTCATATAAGATTAAACTTAATTCTCAACATCAAACACAACACTTTTAAATACAAAAATAATTGGTGTTGAAAACATAAAAAGATAAATTGAATGAAAATGCAATGTACTTTGATCTGTTTTCTATTGTGTGTAAGGTATTTTTGAAACTTTTATATTGGTAACTCATGTATGAAATCGCAAACATCAAGACCAATGTATATTACCCCAAAATATGAATCAGACCAAAATTACATTACACTTTCAGTCATTCTCATATTTAACGTATGTACCTAAATTTTTGAAATGTTATAATGAAGGACTAAAATAAAAGTTTCGAACATACGGTTACATAAAAATAAGAGTTAAACCAAAATATGTTGTATATTAATATAATTTGACTGAAAAATATAATATTATAAACTTAAGATTCTAATTCATCATATAACAATTATTAAAAACGAGAATAATAACTTCCAATTAGAAAGGGACACTTTAGTAGGACTAAATTTTCTACATTACCACGGCTATAAATAGTCCCAATAACATGCAACATTTAACCAGAACACACAAAATATCGCTAATGTCGTTTGAAATGACTTTTTTACCCTTTTTATCGATCTTATTCTTCCTTTTATTCTTCTCTCAAACCATGGGAAATATTGGTTATCCCATCAAACAACTTAAAGGTTGTCAAAAGGGTAGCAAAGTGCAAGGCCTCCATCATCTCAAACTATACCTTGCTCGTTTCGGCTACCTAAATAACCAACTTAACGTCAACCACACCAACGTCGAAGATGACAAATTCGACGATGAACTCGAGTCCGCCCTTAAAAGTTACCAAAAGTATTACCATCTGAATGAAACTGGGATACTAGATGATGCCACAATTTCACAGATGGTCATCCCTCGTTGTGGAATACCAGATAAAATAACCCCCCACCATGGATCGTTACACACTGTTTCTCATTACAGTTTCTTCGATAATTACCCTCGATGGCCCCAAGGTAAATCCCACCTCACTTACGCATTCGCCGCCAATTATCCAACCAATCGCATACCTCCCATTGTACGTGCCTTCAACCGGTGGTCTTCCGGTTCTGGTTACTTTACGTTTTCGCGAGTCAATGATATTACTGGTGCAGATTTAAAGGTTAGTTTTCAAAGAGGAAATCATGGAGATGGTTATAGTTTTGATGGGCCTAATGGTGTATTGGCACATGCTTTTGCACCAACTGATGGAAGGCTTCATTACGATGCAGATGATACTTTTTCGAATGGACCAGGACCGGTTCAGAATGTTATAGATTTTGAGACAGTATCAACTCATGAAATCGGGCATCTACTTGGGTTGGGTCACAGTAACGATATGAATGCCGTGATGTATGCTTATATCCCTTATGGAGTGGTAAAAGGTTTAAACTGGGATGATATACAAGGCATTAAAGCTCTCTATGGACTTTAATGAATTATGTTGTTAGTGTTATCATGTATTAATAATGTTGTTATTGTTATCATGTATGTACGTTGCATGTACGTTGCAAGTGTTTGATGATGACAAGATGTATTATATAACAAATACAAACATATAAATTAAAATAAAATACGTGTTCTAAATATTGTTTATGTTGTTATTGTTATTATGTATATTTTTTAACAATTATACATGTCCAGACCAGCTTGCTCGTATTTCGACGAATTTTATTGAACCCTGAAGTTAATAGTCAGAAAAATCCAGTGTCGTCCCGGATGGACTTGAACTAACGACCTATGAGAAGAAACCTCTAGTTCTAACCTTTGACAGACATACCATTCTCACGGTCTTTTATTATGAGAACATTTAGGAGGTGTTTGGTTAGAGGTATTAAGTCAACATTAATTAGCTTGATTCTAAATCAAACTGTTTCGTTTTGTATAATATAACGAGTTCATTCACTCACAAAACCAAATTTTCATTTCAAATTAAATCAGGTGGAATGAGAATTCATTCCCATTCTTATTTATTGTCATTTTCATTTATCTGCCTAAACCAAACATCCCTTTAAACATGATGATATGTAATATGTATAAATATGAATATATGAAATACAATTTTGGTTTTATTAAAATATTATATTTTTAAGTAATAATTTATCATCAAATGTTGGACGAATATATTCAAGAATATTCATCATTTAATATTGTTTTAAGGATTTATTTGAAAGATAGCAACTATTGCTAGATCCTGTTTTTAACCTCAGTTTTATTTACTTTTTAAGAAAATTCTATAAAAATCAACTGGACTTCAAGATTTTGATTGATTAATTTATTGAACAATTTTTATGGACAAATAAATACTTAGACGTTTAAAAACATGTAATATACATCCTTTTACCTACAAACAGGTCAATCAAGTAGTAAAAACATATTAAAGACAACCCCTTACACCTGGTTCGTCAGCTACTTATGTTTCCGGTCAACTTATCTGGCAACCTGCAAGAGCACATAACCATCTTTCATATCATTTTAGGAGGTATTTGGTTAGAGGTATTAGACAGTAATCAATGGAAATGAAAATAAAAGAAATTGTTTTGGTTTTCTATAATATAATTTGCCCATTTCCCCTTAAGCCCAAAAACGTATTTTTAAATGTATTTTAATTGATATACGATTATATATGTTAATATGATAAAAATGTAAAACGAAAAGCTAAAAGAAGGAACGTAAAATAAATTAATTAACTAATTATAAGATGGGGATTTGGATTTTTTTTTTTGGGGGGGGGGGGGGGGGGGGGGGTTAAAAGTATAAATCAGAAAAAATCCCTATTACGTGTATTTTGGCCATTCCATGAAATAGGGGGTGTTTCACGAAAGTTTTGGTTATTTATAATGGGTATAATATTTTTTTTAAATGGTTATTTATAATAATTTTCTCTTTTTTTAATGGGGTCCCATCCCCTCTCCTTCCTAAGTCCTAACTAAGTCCCAAACTGACAACAATGATGATAGAGAGTCGATTATGACAAGGCGGTGATGTGCAACTAACGGTTTGAATGGCGTATAATTTGGGAATAGTAAGACTGGTGGAAGTTTTTTGTACTCTGAAACGGCTTCAAACGATTTTCAGATAGGTTTTTTAGGTTAAAAGATGTAGCTAACCAATTTTTAAACATTCGATAATTTATTTGTTAAAAAATTAGAAATTAAATTATTCAAAAGGGAAAATTTCAATGATTTCATCTTAAAAAATTAGTTAAAAACTAAATTAGAGTTCGTTGGAGTTTTTTAAACTCTTATTTAAATTTCTATAAATAAAACTTCGAATTTTTTTAACATATATCTTGTAGTAGTCAAAAGTCCTCAAACCTTATATAAAGCGCATCGTAGGTTGTTTTGGTGGAACGTCCTAAAAAAAGGCGATTAATAAATTAAATAGCAATTAAGGGAAAATAATTGATTATTAAATCATAGGCAGAAATTTTAAACGTCAAAGTATTTTCCCTCTTCTTTTTAATTTTTTTTAAAGATTTTTTATTTTTTCATTTTAAAATATAGTTTAGCATAGTTGTTGGAGGAAATTTTTTTCCCAAAATCTTTAAAATTTCTATAATAGCATAATGTTGGAGATACCGTGTGAAAAAACATATCCAATAACTATCTTATTTTAGAAATTTTAACATTAGGAATTTTTTTTATTTGATAACTATGTTAAATTTTCCTCTAAATTAGAGAAAGAATAATGATGAAAAAATCTCCAAATATAGAAAAAGAGAAAAATATAGCATACATATGGGAGATTTCAGAAGAAAAAAAAAGTTCTAATAGTTATGCTAAACTCTTCTATAAAAAAGAGAAGAGATAATAAAAAGATCTCCATATTTAAAAAAGAAAGAGAATATATATATATATATAAGGTTCAAATGAGAACTTTGTATTTTTAAAGAAACAAATGGACATTGTGGATCACATATGATGTGGGTCTCACATAATATTAAATCATTTATAATTTAATATTATGTGGGACCCAAATCATATGTGGTCCACAAATTATTTTTTTAAAGATGGTTGGTTCTAATTTGATCTCTCCCATATATATATATATATATATAGAGAGGAAAGTTCAAATGTGAACTCATTTTTGGTTGTGAACGTGAGGACGAATCTCAGCCACTTATCCGGTCAATAAAGGCGGCTTTAACCTGGTTCCCCTCCTTTAATGATCTCCACCCTCCCATGAATCGCGTCAATCCTCCGTGATCGCGTCCACCATAACCGAAGATGTGTGGCTGAGATTCGTCCTCACGTTCACAACCAAAATAAGTTTACATTTGAACCTAACCCTATATATATATATATATATATAATAGCTGATAAAAATGCACATGTTAAATATACAAGTCAAGTAGTTTGATAATCAACTATTCAAATTACATCTTAAATGATGTATTTTAAACACCACTAATTTAAAAAATGCATGCTTAAAAGTACAAGAGGTGGTGATACTCAATTAATGGATGTGATTAAATAAACAGTTATAAAAATATTTTTTAAATTAAGAAATCTCATCAACTGTGCTTTTATTTAAAAAAGAGGGAATATGAACAAAATTGGAGCAAAATAAATTACACGAAAAACAATCATTTTTTATTATTATTTTGATATCAATATTAATATATACATTTTCATCCTTTCTTTTCCGAGGTTTTTGATTGGATGGTCTAAATTACAAGAGTAAACTACAAATTGGTCCATGTGGTTTGTCGAATATAACAGTTTTCATCCTTACAGTTTCGAAACTACAAGATAACGATCATGGCTTGCAAAAATGTTCGGATTTAGTCCCTCAATCTAAGATCATTAAAAAAAAATTAAATAAGAGACATTTTCGTCTTTTTATCAATATTTTCTTGTTTTACTCAATCAAAAATTACATGGATCAAAAACATAAAATTGATTTTAATCGGATACAAAACATTTTTTTTGATAATACAACGAAAATACCCCCTCTTTTAACGGATTTTATTAAATCTGGACGTTTTTACATACCACAATGAGTATTTTATAATTTTGAAACTGTAATAACGAAAAACATTATTTCAACAAACACAAGGACAAAACTTGTAGTTTAGTCCAAATACAAATATCTCGATATTCTTAAAAAGTTAAAATGTTTACCTATAATACCTCTTACAAATTTTATAAATTATACGATTGAAGTTTTTTTTATGAACTCTCAAAAAGACATATTTGATTAACTTCACAATTTTGTAAAAACATTATATTACAAAGCATCAATGTTATTTTATAAAATTTATCACCGTTTTCTTTTATATTTTAGCTATAAAAATAGAGAATGATAATTATTTTGAAGGTGGAAATACTACACTCGGTCCTACAATCACCAATCAGTTTCAGGGTATGTTTGTAAGCAAATTAACGAGATTAATGAAAATCATAACTTAATTGGTCAGTCATACATGACTGTTTGATAGTGGCTTAATGATATAGAAAGTGGCTTATTCAGTAACCTCATAGAAAATAGCTTTATATAGAAAGTCAAAAAAAAAATCAAACTTTTCACTCCTAATTAAAAAGCATTTTATTTCCATCAATGAAAAAAATGCTGCCAAACAAAACCTTCCAATCCATACAGACAAATTAATACATATAGACAACTTTATCCATACAGGACTTGATGAAAAACCAATCTAACAACCCGTTACACATTTACATTTAATGATACAAATTAATTGAAAATAAGATTATATAATCAAGGAAACTAAACAGCCCATTACTCATTTACATCTGATATTGTGATTTTGTTAACATATAAATATTTCATAGTCTATAAAAGCAAATTTTTGAAATATGTGGGTTTTAAGCACGGCCATCATGGATCAAGTGTGGCGTTTAATACATTTGATTTGATAATATCTCATATAAGCGAGAAAAATAATCTCTGATTCCCTGTTGAGGACGGGGATGGAATTATGTTCCCCGTCCCGTTCCCATGTATATTGGCGACCCTTACAAAAAACTGCATCTCTAACAAGAAAAACAAACAAAGACCTCCCCTTTGGTTTTGTGGCCCTCGTGGAGCATTAGCAGGCGGCACACATTCGGATTCTGGCGCAACAACTTACTCTCTTGTTTTCATTCGTTGGTTCTTTATTTTTTACAAAAGATCTAAAGCAATTTATATTATTTTTATACCTTTCTGTTGTAAATGAATTCTTCTTCAAGAAGGAGGATGAAGGAAGAACACCTTTCTTCTTTTAAAAGACAAATAAGCGTTGATGAGGTTATTAGACCAAGTATAGGGGTCTTTTATTTTAGTAAGTAGCACATATTTCTGTCCATTAATCTTAACAAGATGATACATGCATGCTCACATTTTTTTAGAACGGATATTATTCAACATACTTTAATGATATATTTACAATTCAATAATTAAATACATCCCAAACATTTTTAAGTTATTCATCGTGTTAGCCCCTTTTTGTTCGATCAATTCACCTGGTTTTTTGAGGTTTAAAATATTCAGTTCTTTAGTGGTTTTATAATGATCTTAGAAAGTATCCGAATTGTTATGATGATTTATGTGACTATAGTAAAAGCGAAATCCACTTATGTTATCGTTGACTATAATTTCCTGGTAGTTCTGATAAATCTATCTTCTTCGAAGACTTGACACCACCATCTGAAAACGTTTCCACTGTACCGGTCTCATGACCAATACAGACCTTATTTCAAATGAAATATTTGAGGTTCATTTGCTTTGTTTTAACACTATCAACATATACATATAAAGTGATTAGGTTTTGAATCTCGGTTCTTAGACCCTTAAAGCAATACCAAATTCCCTTGATAATGCTATTGTTTTGGCCATGGTAATTTTCAAATTTTGTCTCTATTTCAAGGTTCAAAACATTACATGATCAAAGCCAAATCACAATGACTTGATCAATACATATTTTTACTTCAAAAAACACACCCATATATCATTTTAGGTGATATACTTTGTGTTTTGTTATTCGAGGTTCTGGTTTATGTTCCCTCCGTTGTATCATTTGTTTATATCTAATAAAAACCAACATCGGGAATAGTTGTCTTGCTTGGTAGGTACCAAACCCCTTCATATATAGTTTATTTTGTTATATATCAAGAGCATTTTTTTGGCTTTCCGCCATGGACATCCGAAACTTAAGGGCCACCTCTATCACCAACTTATAATATATTCTATTAGTAGTATAAAAACATCATCTTCAATAGATTTTTTAAATAAATAAAATAAAAACTTTGGATTTTTTTTTGCTTCACTAAATTTGGAGAATTTTTCAAAAATGATTATAACAAAAAAAAATTATGTTATATTTTCATCAATAATTTTTTTTTAAATTAAATATTTAAGAGGAAAAAAATAATATTTTATATAATATATTAAATATTTAATAATATAACTGTAACCTTAAAAAACACAATGTAATTTCTTTTCAATAGGGTTAATTTGTTGCATGGCAATGCTCGATATGCTTTAGCTTTTAAAAAATATGTTTTTTAATATAGAAATATGAACAAAACGCATTTTATTTTAATATAATTTGTTCTAAAAAAATTCATATAAACAAATTATTTTTTGGGTAAAATGTCCGGCAACATTTTTTGCGTGCTCACCTTTTTTAAACGGATATTATTAACATACTTTAATGTTATTTTTACATTTCATAACTAAATAGTCGTTTATTAAATACTTATATGAATAAACTTTTACTAAGTCATATTGTTTTATCGAATGAATATAATAAGTATCAAGAATCTTATCCAGTACAAGTGAAAACAATGACCAACAGTCTTACCCGATATATGAGGGCAACGACTCTTACCATGGTTAGTGCTTACCGGGTAAATTGTTGCATACGAGACCATTTTGGTGGACTAAAATTTTACCTGGTAAGAAAGTGATAGTGTTGAATTTACCGGTAAGCACTTATCGGGTAAGCGTTTAGGTAAACGACCCCTAAATATTTCCCAAACATTTTTTTAAAGTTGTTCGTCAAGTTTGACCCGTTTTGTTGGATGAGTTTACCAAAACTGAGGTTTAAAGTATTCAGTTCTTATTTATAATGATCGTAGAAAGTATCCGAATTTATGATGATTTATGTGATCATAGTAAAAGTGGAATACAACTATGTTATCATTAACTACAATTTTCTCATAGTTCTGATAAATCTATCATCTTCAAAGACCTAACACCACCATCTAAAAAAGCTTCTACTATATCGGTATCACGACCATTACAAACCTTATTTCAAGTGAAATATTTGAGGCTCATTTGATTTGGTTTAGCACTATCAATATATATATATATATATATATATATATAGGGTAGGGGTGTTCACGGGTTGGGTTGATCGGGTTGAAGGCATTTCAACAACCCAACCCAATGTCTTCGGTTTGAAAAATCTCAACCCAACCCAACCCAACCCAACTCGTGCGGGTTAGTCGGGTTGATCGGGTTGGTCGGGTTAACACTTTGGTACAACAAAATATTCTTCTAACCTTCAATATTTTGTTTTCTCTAGTTTTCTCATAATTTCTTTTTCACCGTCAGCCATTTGGTACAACATATTCATATTTCTTAGATCTTAAGTATATCACATTCATCTCAATGTTATATATATATATATATATATTCATATTTAATGGACATGTATACAAAGGAAAGTATATAGAGATGGAAAATAGATTAACTATATATATATATATGAAAAGAGTAAGTGATGCTGTAATTGTTTAATATATATTAATAAATACTCAACAATCATATTATTATTCAAAAAATAAAATGATATCGGGTTGATCGGGTTGGGTTGGGTTCAAATAAACGTAACCCGATATCAACCCAATACATTCAGTTTGAAATTTTTACTACTCGATTAGACATCGGGTTGCTTCAGGTTGATTTATTTTACGTCGGGTTGGGTTGGGTTGATCGGGTTGGTCGGGTTGATCAGGTTTTTGAGCACCCCTATATAGGGGTGGGTTCAAATGATAACTCAAATTTGGTTGTGAACGTGAGGACAAATGAGGGTGCGACACGTGTCCCATTAAAAAAAATATTATAGTATATATTCAGTCTGAATATTCCTTTGTATATTCAGATTGAATATATTCAGTCTGAATATTCCTTTGTATATTCAGTCTAAATATTGCTTATTTTGACACGTGTCACACTCTCATTTGTTCTCATGTTCACAACCAAATTTGAGTTCGCATTTGAACTTTCCTCTCTCTCTCTCTCTCTCTCTATATATATATATATATATAAGTGATTAGGTTTTGAATCTTGGTTATTAGACCCTTAAAGCGATATCAAAATACCTTTAGTAATGTTATTGTATTGGTCGTTATAAATTTCAATGTTGTGTGTGTTTCAAGGTTCAAAACGTTACATGACTTGGAATTGTGCCTTTCATTTGGAGTTTGGAAGTTTAAATGTTGATTAATATATGTACGTTAAACCAACCCGTAGTTAGGTATATTCAAAATTATGTTACAATTTCAACCGTAATTTACTTTCTTATTTGCATGAATTTTCAAAATTTTAAGGAATTTGTTAGACTTTTATATGTTCTCATTTTAATTTTATTTCGTTTATACAAAACCCTTAGTAAGATCGTCAAATGATGTACCAAAGTTTCAACCCGATCAACCCGACCAACCCGCACGGTTTGGGTTTGGTTGGGTTGTAGTTTTGTTTGAGTTGGGTTGGGTTGAGATTTTTTCAAACCGCAAATATTGGGTTGGGTTGCTCAAGTGCCTTCAACCCGGTCAACCCAACCCATGAGCACCCCTAGGTGTTTCTGTGGCAGATTCAGGATTTTTACTAGTGAGGGCCGTTTAACATAAATTAAAGGCCCGTAAATATTAAATCTTATGAATATCTACAAATTAAAAACTAGTGGGGGCCCTTTAAGATAAATCGTACTATTAAAAATCATGAATATCTACGAATTAACTTGTTTTATAACCTTACGTCTTATTTTTACGCCTTTAGCATATAAAAGATACACAATCATAGATTAACTAAAATACATTAAAAATATGCTTCTTTATAATTCTTTCGTCAATATTTCAAAATAAACTTATTGAACATTTTTGTATTTAATAATATTATAGAGTAACATAAATACGTACCAAACTATGTTATCTATATCTATAGTATATTAATAAGCATATATAATGGTTATTATAGAAAAAAATTAGGTATACAAATTTATAGTAGGTATTTTTATTTGCATCTGTTTAATATTTATACTCAAACTATATTGTAGAGATATAACAGTAACATTTCGATAGACAAAAAAAAACAAAAATGAAACATGATTGACATTTTAAGTTCTCGGCTTTAATTAAGATGCACACCGCAACATTGAACGGAGAGTTTACTAGTATATATAAAATGTGTTTAAATACAATTTAATTCATTAATTAATATGTTTTTAGTCCATATCAAATAGAGAACTATATGAAGACAAGAAAAATTGATGGTCGAAACATAAAATTATAAACTTAGGACTATTTGGTTGGTTTTCAATTAAATGTTATTTGTGTAGATTAATTTTTCTGTATAGATTGAGAATTTTTTTGTTTTATGAAAGTTCTTTATAAATGAAATGAGTGTATTTTTTTTAACTCATAGGAGCAAGTTAGGAAAGATTTTAGTTTTTGACATAAAGCTTTCCCTAGAATCTTATTGAATAAACCACTATTTAAATCATTAAGTGGTTACCAAACAATCATGTGTGATTGATCGAATAAGGTATGAGTCCAGTTAAGCTCATTAAGTTGTTAACAAACAAAATGTCGATATTCAAAACATAACTATTAAGACCATCTCCAACTTCACCACCAAAAACACCAAATTTGGTGGGCTCGTCAAAAAAAAACCCAACTTGATTACTCTAAAAATACAAAATTCACGGACCCTACATTAAAATAATATATTCTATTTACTATTTTTTAACAATAATTATAATTTATAAATGTATATTATAATAATATATAATTTGTAATGAATTTATTTAATGAAAACTTGTTAAAATAAAAAAATAAAAAATGTTAAATTAATAAAGTTTTAAATTTAATTAGTGGAATACATAATTATAAATTAATTTATGAATTTGTATTCTATTATTTTTATGTTAATATTAAATTTTCTTTATCTTAATAAAATTATATACATATATATATATATATAAATTTACAGAGATAAATAAAAAAATAAAAAAATAAACAATTGTCTAAATATTTGTAATTTATTATATATATAGTGGGGACCACCTTTTTGAGCTCAAAAACCTTCTTAGTTGCCGTTCAAAAAAAGCAGCTAGCAAAAAAAAGAAAGAAATACCGTGTAATCGGGGAGGAACGTTTTAGTCAATTTGAAGTCTACTAGACTAAAATTTCTATATCGCCATTATTTATTACCTTATTTATATATAACGATAATTTAGTTAATTTGGATTCTATTGAACCAAGTTTTCCACAACGCCATCACTTTCTTTCAATAACCAAGGTACATTGCCTCTACTATTCTAAATTTTCCACAATACTAATGCTATAAATAGTCTTGATACTAAGCAATATTCATCCAACACATAAAAGAGTAATCACCAATGGCGTTTAAGATTACTTTTTCACCCCTTTTGTCTATCTTATTTTTGCTCTTCTTCTTCTCTAGAACCATGGGTCATAATGGTAATCCCACCAAATTATCGTCCATTGAGTCTATCAAACAACTTAAAGGTTGTTGTGACAAGGGTAGCAAAGCACAAGGCCTCCATCAACTCAAACTATACCTTGCTCGTTTTGGCTACCTAAATTACCAACATACCCCTGGCCACACCAATGTCGAAGATGATAAATTCGACGATGAAACTCGAGTCTGCCCTCAAAAGTTACCAAAAATATTACCATCTAAATGTAACTGGGACACTAAATGAGGCCACGATTTCGCAGCTAGTCATGCCTCGTTGTGGACAACCAGATAAAAAAATTCACCACCATGGATCGAAATCGTTACACACTGTTTCTCATTATACATTCTTCCCAAATAACCCTCGATGGCCCGCTAGTAAATCCCGCCTCAGCTACGCATTCACTTCCACTTTTCCAAGAAATCACATACCTCCAATCGTTCGTGCTTTCAACCGATGGGCTTCCGCTTCTGGTTACTTTACCTTTTTCCGAGTCAATGATGATTTTACGGGTGCAGATTTAAAGATTAGTTTTGATAGAGGAAATCATGGAGATGGTGCTGATTTTGATGGGCCTGGTAGAGTATTGGCACATGCTTTTTCGCCAACAAATGGAAGGGTTCACTTTGACGCAGATGAGATTTGGTCGGACGGACCCGGAGCAGTTCCGAATGTTTCAGATTTAGAGACGGTAGCGGTTCATGAAATTGGACATTTACTTGGGTTGGGTCACAGCGCCGATGAGAATGCTGTAATGTATGCTTATATCCCAAGTGGAGTTGTCAAGGGTTTAAATGCAGATGATATACAAGGCATCAAAGTTCTCTACGGAATACGGACTTAACTAACTAATTATGTTGTTATTGTTATGATGTATCGATTATGTATTAATTATGTTGTTGTTATTATTAAAATAAAAGAAGTGTTTTAAATATTAATTATGTTGTCATTGTCCTAATGTATGTTTTTTTGTTAAAAAAAATCCCTCAAAATTATTCGGTTCACCTACGCATTCACCTCCAATTTTCCAAGAAATCATGTACCTCCAATTTTCCGTGCTTTTTCAACCAATGGGCTTCTGCTTCTGGTTACTTTACATTTTCCCGAGTCACTGTTGTTGCGGGTGTAGATTTAAAGGTTAGTTTTGATAGAGGAAATCATGGATATGGTGCTAATTTTGATGGGTTTGGTAAAAATCTAAAATATTGGCGCATGCTTATTCACCAACGGATTTATCGTTCTTTTATCAATTTTTTGCTCTTTATACAACGAAAACCCACGTAAATCATAATCATAAAATCGATTTTGAATGGATGAAAATAAAAAAAGCGATAAAAGGACGAAAATGTCTGTCATGTAACGAAATTTTTTAACGACCTTTAGAGGAAGGAATCATATCTGGACGTTTTTATGAAACACGATGGTCATATTGTGATTTCGAAACAACAATATACGAGAAGTTTTATTTTTGATAAATCATGGGGATTAAATTTTGTATTTTACTCTAGTTAATTAATTAGTGAAATGGACATTTTTGCCAAATCATGTGGTAGCAACACATGCATCAATCCATATATATATATAGAGAGAGAGAGAGAGAGACGGGTTCATATGAGAACGGTAACAATTTATGAGAATACGAGGACAATCCTCAGCCAATCATTTTGTAAATGAAATTTTTTTATGTACAAAATCATATGTGATTTTGTACTAGCATCAAAAAAGACACGGACGACTTTTCACGTGGGCTAAGTTGCGGCTAATCATATATGATTTTGTACGTGAATCATATGTGATTTTGTACATGAAAAGTTTCATGTACAAAATGATTTGTTGAGATTGTCCTTACATTCTTGTAAATTGTTATCGTCCTTGCATAAACCTCTTTCTATATATTTATATATATATATAATTTTTTCGATTATCAATGATTTTATATAATAATAATATAAGATGTTCAAAGAAATTAAATAAATGATGAATTCGTTTTGAAAAACGATCAACAGGTTTGGTCTATATTCTATTTGAAAAGTAGTTATCTTTCATGGTTTTGACAAGTCTTTATCGTAATTAAACAAACGACAATATGGACGTTATTGTAAATTTGGACTTTATTGAACTAAATTTTCCACATTGCCATAACCATGCATATATAGGGACGTTATAGTCAATTTGGAATATAGTGAACTAACTTTTCCACCTTACCAATACCATATACAAGGACATTTTAGTCAATTTGGACATTAAAGAACTAGGTTTTGCACATATACAAGATAATGAACTACGTTTTGCACATTGCCGGTACCATATACAAGGATATTTTAGTCAAGTTGGACATTATTGAACTACGTTTTGCACATTGCCAGCAGTGGCGGATCCAGGATTTTTGTTCATCGGGGTCCCATTAAGGTAGACTAAAGGCGCGTGAACTCACCCGACATGTTTCGAAAAAAAATAAGTTTTTTAGGTGATTTAAAGGGATTTTATTATTATTTATGTCGATTTTGAAATATTTTCTTATTATTTTTGTCGATTTTGAATAATTTACTTAGTGTTTTTGTCGATTTCGAAAGATTTTTTCGTTTTTTTTTATTGATTTCAAGAGATTTTTTAGTGTTTTTGTCAATCGCCAACAAGATGGGGTCCTTTAGAAAATTTTATTGGGGGGAACCAAGACTAAATATAGTATTTTTGACAATTCTTAGCCTGTAATTCTTTTTTTTAAGATTGACCGGGGTCCTGGGACCCCCCCCCCCTTTAAAGGGCTGGATCCGCCCCTGATTGCCAGTACCGTATACAAGAACATTTTAGTCAATTTAGAAATTATTAAACTACGTTTTGCACGTTGTCGTAATTACTAACAGATTCACCTTCTTAATGAAATTCAAACTGGTCTACGTCAAAGAAGACAACTTTGATCATGTAGAGCTTGAACCCGCCCAAAAAAGCTTTTACCATCTCAACAATTACAGTATACTAGACGGGTTCATAGTTTTGAAAAAGACTATGCCATATTGCAGATACCCAAATAACAAAATTCATTAGAATAGACAAAAACTTATACATTGTGGCACGAGTAGTTTAATAATTTGTCAATCTTATCCAATTTTCTATGAATTTCGTTTTGAGTAATATGTACTTACCGTAATCTTTTTTTAATGCATCTGGTGGCATCTATCATAAATACGTTAGTCGGGGATTTGTACAAGGTTTTTGGTGCTTCTCCTGATGAAGCAATAAAGGAAATGTGGGAAGCTTGCTTCGACTATTTGAGGCTTGGTGGTGGTTGTGCATGAGGACCTATTGGAATTTTACGAGTAATCCCTGAAAAAATGGTCATTTTGTTAGTGTATCACGTATAAATTGGTCATTTGGGTAATTTCTATTTTTCAAATAATAATTAATATAATATTTTCTATAAAAATGTTTTAAAAAACTTGCTATGATGTAAAAAAATCTCATAAACTTATTACAACATTTTTATATAGAACAATTTATTTTTTTAATCTTATAATATAAAACGATTTATTAAAAAAGTTAAGAAATTTTTAACATCTTATGAATATTATTGTAACCAAGGTATGTTTTTTTTAATTGAATTGTATGGTTATTTGTAAGGCACCATTTTAAACCAATAAGTTCGGTGACTTGATTTTCACGCACTCGAATTATAATAGTATATCTCAATATTTGCTAATTATTTATCCGTACTTTAGAGCATCTTTAACAAATTTCCTTAAAAAAATTCAAAATGAAAAATCAAATGTTAAAATATCTTAAAAAATTACATCAATTTCTAATATATTCCCCGTTTTAAAGAATATATCATTGATTATAATATTAAAATATTGATTTCATCAAATAAAATCTTATTATTTTTCTCTAGATATTTATTTTCAAAGCCTTTTATTGGTTGTCTCATTTGGTAATCATTTTTGAAGTAATCTCCATATTTAGAGAAAAACTCATTCTCTCTCATATACTTTATCCATTTTGAAAATAGTTTTAGGAAAGCTATTGAAGCAAAAAATTGTCTCAAAATCCTCATTTTCTTCATTTTCCCCATTTGAATAAATGGAGAAAATGTGAAAGAGTTTACAAAAATCTCCAAATTTGAATAAATCCCAAAAAATGATTACCATGAGAGAGAAAACTTTTTTTATTGTTTTCTACCAATAAAAAAATTTAAAATTAAATGTTTAAATAAGATAAATAATATTTTATTAGAAATATAGAATATTTTAATAATATAATGAATGTAGTAATCTCCAAAATGAAAATGTTGTTGGAGTTGAATATAATTATTTTAGATATTTTAAAGGGAATTTAATTATTTTGACCATTTTAGAAAAACCATTTATCAAAATGACCATTTTCTTTTTGATTTTACCAAAATGACCAAAGTACAATCGAAATACATATTGAAATACAGATCAGATCGAGTGGGTTTGCAATACCATCAAAACGACGTCATTTTGGGTTGAAATCCTCCGCCAAAGTTACGACTCCTCCGCCAAACATTCAATTCCTCCGCCAAATTTTAATTAAATATTAGGAATTTTGTGAAAAATATTTATATTCACCGATCAAGAGGATAATTGGCTTTAAAAGTATATAATTAAATCGAAAAATATTCAATATTGGGCTCATTTCGAAGGTATTGTCGAGACGATTATAATAGTGTAACTTATTAAAATAAAAACGTATTTTTTCGACGTATTTTAATTGTTATACGTGTATGTGTGTTAATGTGATGAGGGTGTAAAACGAAAAATTAAAAAGTAAAGTAACTAAAGTAATTTATTAACTAACTCTAAGGGTAAAAAATGTAAAATGTAAATGAAAAATTTAGGAGGATTTCAACCCAAAACGACGTTTTGATGGTATTACAAACCCACTCGATCTGATCTGTATTTCGATATGTATTTTGATCATTTTGGTAAAATTAAAAAGAAAATGGTCATTTTGGTAATGATTTTTTTAAAATAATCAAAATAATTAAATTTCCTATTTTAAACCTTCATTCTTTATTTTAGATAAAATTATGAAGATACTCATGTTCTAAAAAATAGGAAAAATGAAATAAGGCAATCCAATCTCGCCCATATTGGTTATTTTCTCGTTTTTGTGATTGTGCAGTTCACATGGTTAGTTTTTTAAAACAAAACGTAAAGACAGAGACCAACGATGACATACGTTTATCATATCAAAAAATTTCTTTATTTCAATATTGGTATTTATGTATTTAAAAAACAATAAGTATATATGATAAAAAGTTAAATATATAACTTTTTTATAAAATAATATTTTGAGATTGAATTGGATCATGATTAAATGATTTAAAAAATAAGATTGGTTTGAAATTGAAGATTGTGTAGGTGGACGAAATAAAAAAGCAAAAAAATTGGTTTAAAGTTGAAGATTATGGCTATGTTTGGCAAACTAGCTGATAAGCTAGCTGCTGAAACAAATCATGTTTGACAAAACTAGCTTATTATAATGTAAAATAACAAAAAAGAGCATATTGAAAAATAAAAATAAAAATTAATAATTAATATTAATGAGTTTATAGTTTGAAAAAATGACAATAAACTCACAAAACGTTACTCCAATTAGCGTTTGAATAAGCTAGCTTATTGTTTGTCAAACGTGTACACTGAAAATAAGTTAACTTATAAGTCAACCTATTTTTGCCAAACATAGCCTATAGCCTATATATTAATGTTAATCAGGGGGCCACCTTTTTAGGCTCAAAATTCTTGATATTTGCGGTTTAAAGAAAGCAGCTACCAAAAAAAGAAAAGAAAAGGTCGTGTGATTGGAGATGAACGTTTTAGTCAATTTGAAGTCTATTGGACTAAAATTTCCACATTGCCATTATTTATTACCTTATTTATATATAACGATGATTTAGTTAATTTGGATTCTATTAAACCAAGTTTTCCATATGGCCATCACTTTCTTTCAATAACCAAGGTACATTGCCTCTAGTATTCTAAATTTTCCACAATACGAATGCTATAAATAGTCCTGATAATAAGCAATATTCATCCAACACATAAAAGAGTAATCGCCAATGGCGTTTAAGATTACTTTTTCGCCCCTTTTGTCGATCTTATTCTTCCTCTTCTTCTTCTCTAGAACCATGGGTCATAATGGTAATCCCACCAAATTATCGTCCATTGAGTCTATCAAACAACTTAAAGGTTGTTGTGACAAGGGTAGCAAAGCACAAGGCCTCCATCAACTCAAACTATACCTTGCTCGTTTTGGCTACCTAAATTACCAACATACCCCTGGCCACACCAATGTCGAAGATGATAAATTCGACGATGAACTCGAGTCTGCCCTCAAAAGTTACCAAAAATATTACCATCTAAATGTAACTGGGACACTAAATGAGGCCACGATTTCGCAGCTAGTCATGCCTCGTTGTGGACAACCAGATAAAAAAATTCACCACCATGGATCGAAATCGTTACACACTATTTCTCATTATACATTCTTCCCAAATAACCCTCGATGGCCCGCTAGTAAATCCCGCCTCAGCTACGCATTCACTTCCACTTTTCCAAGAAATCACATACCTCCAATCGTTCGTGCTTTCAACCGATGGGCTTCCGCTTCTGGTTACTTTACTTTTTTCCGAGTCAATGATGATTTTACGGGTGCAGATTTAAAGATTAGTTTTGATAGAGGAAATCATGGAGATGGTGCTGATTTTGATGGGCCTGGTAGAGTATTGGCACATGCTTTTTCGCCAACAAATGGAAGGGTTCACTTTGACGCAGATGAGATTTGGTCGGACGGACCCGGAGCAGTTCCGAATGTTTCAGATTTAGAGACGGTAGCGGTTCATGAAATCGGACATTTACTTGGGTTGGGTCACAGCGCTGATGAGAATGCTGTAATGTATGCTTATATCCCAAGTGGAGTTGTCAAGGGTTTAAATGCAGATGATATACAAGGCATCAAAGTTCTCTACGGAATACGGACTTAACTAAGTAATTATGTTGTTACTGTTATGATGTATCGATTATGTATTAATTATGTTGTTGTTATTATTAAAATAAAAGAAGTGTTTTAAATATTAATTATGTTGTGATTGTCCTTATGTATGTTTTTTTGTTAAAAAAAATCCCTCAAAATTATTCGGTTCACCTACGCATTCACCTCCAATTTTCCAAGAAATCATGTACCTCCAATTGTTCGTGCTTTTTCAACCAATGGGCTTCTGCTTCTGGTTACTTTACATTTTCCCGAGTCAATGTTGTTGCGGGTGCAGATTTAAAGGTTAGTTTTGATAGAGGAAATCATGGATTTTTTGGTAGAGGAAATCATGGGTTTGGTAAAAATCTAAAATATTGGTGCATGCTTATTCACCAAGGGATGTATCGTTTTTTTATCGATTTTTTGCTCTTTATACAACGAAAACCCATGTAAATCATAATCATAAAATCGATTTTGAATGGGTGAAAATAAAAAAGCGATTAAAGGGCGAAAATGTCTATCATGTAACGAAAATTTTTAACGGCCTTTAGAGGAAGGATCGTAATAGAGAAAATGAAGAAAATAAGGATTTTGAGCAACTATTTAGTTTCAACAGCTTCCCTAGAGCATCTCCAAGAACATCTTCATAATTTTCTCCAAAATGGAAAATTAAACATCAAAATCTCTAAAAAATATTATACTCAACTCCAACAACATCGATATTTTGGAGATTACAAAATTCATTATATTATTAAAATATTTTATATTTCTAATAAAATATTATTTATCTCATCTAAACATTTAATTTCAAATTTTCTTATTGGAGGAACATAATAAAAAAAAGCTTCTTTCTCATGGTAATCATTTTTGGAGATATCTCTAAATTTGAAGATTTTTGTAGTCTCTTTCATGTTTTCTCCTTTTTGGAAAAGTTTTAGAGACGCTGTTGGAGAAAAAAAAAATGCTCAAAATCTTTAAAATCTTTATTTTTTCCATTTTGGAAATGTTGTTGGAGATGCTCTAATCATCTCAAAAATGGAGAAAGTATGAGATAAAGTGATTTTCTCTCCAAATATGGAGTTCACTCAAAAAATAATTACCAAATGAAATGACCATTAGAAAACTTTGAAAAATAAATATTTAAAGAAATAAATAATATTTAATAGATGAATGCAATATTTTAATATTATAGTCAATATTAAATTCTCCAAAATGTGGAATTTTTTGAAGAAAAATGCAATTTTTTTAGAGATTTTAACTTTAGATTCTCCATTTTGGAGAAGTTACAGGAAATTTATTGGAGATACTCTAAGAACACGTCTTTTTGTTAGACATTCTGATATTGGATTCAACACTTTCAATTATGTTCGGGTGGTGATTTTCCTAATCTAATTTCATCAAATTTAAATTTCACAACATTAAAATAGTTAATTAGAGTAAAATATAAATTTGCTCCATTATCAAAAATAACATTTTTCATCTTTGTAGTTTCTAAATAATAAGTTAACATCGTGGTTTGCAAAAAAAAATGTTCAGAATTGCTCCCTTCTTATAACGGTCGTAATTTTTTGGTTAAAGGAGGGGCATTTTCGTTCTTTTATCGATTTTTTGCTCTTTATACAACGAAAACCCACGTAAATCATAATCATAAAATCGATTTTGAATGGATGAAAATAAAAAAAAGCGATAAAAGGACGAAAATGTCTGTCATGTAACGAAATTTTTTAACGACCTTTAGAGGAAGGAATCATATCTGGACGTTTTTATGAAACACGATGGCCATATTGTGATTTCGAAACAACAATATACGAGAAGTTTTATTTTTGATAAATCATGGGGATTAAATTTTGTATTTTACTCTAGTTAATTAATTAGTGAAATGGACATTTTTGCCAAATCATGTGGTAGCAACACATGCATCAATCCATATATATATATATAATTTTTTTCGATTATCAATGATTTTATATAATAATAATAATATAAGATGTTGAAAGAAATTAAATAAATGATGAATTCATTTTGAAAAACGATGAACGAGTTTGGTCTATATTCTATTTGAAAAGTAGTTATCTTTCATGGTTTTGACAAGTCTTTATCGTAATTAAACGAACGATAATATGTACGTTAAGGGTGCGTTTGGTACGCAGTCAGGACAGAACATAACATAACCTAACATAACAGGACAAAACAGAACAGCTGCTACACGTTTGGTAAAACATGATATGACGGGACATGACAGGACAGAACAGAACAGAATAACCAATTTACCTCCAGTGAGTTGTTTAGTGTTTTTTTTACCAAATAACCCACACACATATATATATATATATAGAGAGAGAGGAGAGAGAGAAGGGGAGAGAGAGAGAGAGAGAGAGGGGGGGGAGAGAGAGAGAGAGAAGAGGGGGGGAGAGAGAGAGAGAGATGGGAGAGTGAGAGATGAGAGAGAGAGAGAGAGAGAGAGTGTGTGTGTTAGGTTAGAGGGTAAAGTGGTCATGAAACCCTTGTTCTATTTAGTTCTAGGGGGGTAGGATAGAACACCCTTGTTCCACACGTGTTCCACACGTGTTCCACTTAGTTTCACCTAGTCCAATATTTTATCACACCAAATATGGGACAAGTTTGTTCTATTATGTTCCATCATGTTCATCATATCAAACGCATTATTGAAAATTTGGACTCTATTAAACTAAATTTTCCACATTGCCATAACCATATATAGGGACGTTATAGTCGATTTGGACTATAGTGAACTAACTTTTCCATATTGCCAATACCATATATAAGGACATTTTAGTCAATTTGGACTATAGTGAACTAACTTTTCCATATTGCCAATACCATATACAAGGACATTTTAGTCAATTTGGACTATAGTGAACTAACTTTTCCACATTGCAAATACCATATACAAGGACATTTTAGTCAATTTGGACATTATTTAACTACGTTTTGCACATTGCCATCATTACTAACAGACCGAATACATGGAAACGTCGTAACAGAAACGTTCGCTAATGAAATTCAAACTGATCTATGTCACAGAAGACAACTTTGATCATGTAGAACTCGAGCCCGACCTAAAAACCTTTTACCATCTCAACAATGTTAGGATATAGATGGATTCATAGTTTAGAAAAAGACCATGTCATATTGCAGATATCCAAATAAGAAAATTCAATAGAACAGAGAAAAACTTATACACGTTTAATCTCATTTCAAATTCTTTCCATATTAACCTTAAATGACCATGCGTAAAACCGCCTCACCTATGCATGTCTTGAAGTATCCAAACACGCATGTCCCTCGTGATATCTTTGCCATTTATATACGAAAACGACTTTTACAGATACTTTACATTTTTAATGATTGTTGATATTTTTAGTGCACATTTAAAGATTAGTTAGTTTCAAAGAGGGGAACACGATGATAATTGTAATGAAATGGGCTTCATAAGTTGCCTTTACCTGTTCTATATAACGGGTCTGTATTTTTCATGAGATAAGGGGCCTAAAACGTTTTTCTTAAAGAAACAAAGCATATGTAAAATTATAAGCTACTAAAATTATTCAAAATACATAACGTAAAATAAAACTTAGTATATACACGGTCCCAAGATAGTTAAGTAAAAAAAAGGATGGGTTGGGAGTTGTGAGCGTCATTGAGGTCATTAGACCAGGTATAGGGCTCTTTTATTTAATTTTGTACTGCAGATTTATGTCCATTAATCTTAAACGATATTGTGTTTGCTCACCTTTTTAGAATGAGTATTATTCAACACATTTTAATGTTATTTTTACAATTCAATAATTAAATACATTAATTCCAAACATTTCTTTAAAAAGTTATTAGTCTGTTTTGACTCATTTTGTTAAATCAATTTACCTGGTATTTTGGGTTTAAAATTTCATCATAATTTTATGATGATATATGTGGCCACAATACAAGTGAAATGAATACAACTATGATATTGTTAACTACAATTTTCTCATTGTTCAAATAAAATCCATCTTCTTCAAAGACTTACACCATCATCTGAAAACGTTTCTATTGTACTGATCTCACGAGCATCATAAGGGAGATAAACCATATGAGTCAAGAGGCAGTGGATGGTGATTGACGCCTGAAGTAAACCCCTCACATCTCACTCATTTTTGCAAGAATATTCACCTCATTACCCGGCAGGTTAAAACCTTTGCGATAATATATTTCAATAACGTGTGGATACAATCTTGACGTCGGAAATTTATTTATTTTAACAAATCGATTGATGTAGAACTATTTTTTGCCGCTTGTCTTCAATTTAATCTTTCAGATAAATCGTGGTACATTTTCAAAGTATTATTCTTTGAAAACTTTAGTTACAAGCTTGTCGATGCAAAATCTGATTTTCAAGCACTCTAACTTTTGGTATTCTAAGAATGTGGCGATTTAATTTTCCACCACAAATACTGAAAATATTAAAGCATCTGTGACACAGGTATGCTATATTTTTTCTCTCTTCCTCCATATTTAAAAATTTCTCCATTTTCTCTCATTTTTTCTTAATGTTAGAGAAGAGTTTTGCATAGTTGTTGAGGTAATTAACTTTTTTGCCAAATCTCCAAATTCTTGAAGTAGTATAGTTGTTGGAGATACTTAGTAAGTAAAACATATCCGGTTCTTTTAACAATCATCAAAATTTTAACGAGATTGTTAAATGTAAAGGGTTGGGTTCCAGTGAGAATGAAATTTATGGTGAGAAGTGTAAAAGGAGATCTTCACCCTTAGATCAATCATAATTAAAGATCGACAATAATGCGATTCATTGAGATGCATCAGATCAATTTCCATGATGATCGCAATTCATGAGGTAGATGTGAGATTAAAAGTGATCAAGAGTTTTCTTATACTTCTCACTTTAACTTCTATTCTCAGAATATCCTTCATCTGGTAAATATATATATATATATATATATATATATATATCATATATTTTGAGTTATTTGGACAAAATGTTGATTACCGACAACCCAAATAGATCCCACACAAAACCCGCCTCTAATGACATCAATGTAAATAGGCATTTTTAGTCGAGACTGAAAACAAAATCGAATTCAAGACTTATCTTGTATTTAAATAAATCACATTGCCCCTTTATTACTTGAGGTACACGTTATACACAAATATGTCTTTGAGTTATGATGCGTGATTAAGTCCACGGAAGACTAATTTTAAAGACATGCAAAACACGTCATAATAGGGACAGATCCAGAACTTTTTTTAAACAATTGCACCGTTTAACTATGAAAAAAAAATGTTGATATATTTTTCACAACATTATAATTGCCCTATTGGTTTGTTCATTGATTTTATACATGAGGTCTTGGGTTCAAGTCTTTTATTGCAATTGGGTCTTGGATTTAGGAAAAGCCTTACAAACCAACTCAGCCAAATGAAACTTGTGTTTATATTGTAGTTTTAAAATATATATGGTGGCATACAACAAAACGATACGATTGCACATTTCAAAAACCTTAATTTTTTACCCTTCGTCGAAGAAATATACAGTTATCCGTGCCACCGTAGCCAACACTACAGGTCCGCCCCTGCGTCACAAGTCAATATTACAATTATCCAAATTTGATGGTAGTCATTTTCTAATTTTAATTTCCAACTGTTTTTCTCAATTAAATATTTTCCATTCATTTTAATTTTTTATTTCTTTTTAAAAATGGATAATATTTATATACGATAAATGATCGACAAATAAATATGCATATCCTCTTTGTATTTGATGAGATTTGAACTGAAGACCTCTTGAAAGTCTAGGATTCTACGTACTGTTAGATCAAGGACCTTTGATTTCATTGGATATTCCTGTTTGAAATTGTTTTACAAAATTGGAATTTTATATAAATCATTTGTCACTTCTTGATGATGTAAGAAACGTTATGAAACGTCTAAACGAATCAGACATAAGTGATGATTAAAAGCTTACAATGAAAAAACAAACAAGGCAATGTGCTACATACATTTAACCACCCGAATTGGTCCACCGACAGACTGCAATATTGTTTTGTGATTCATGACATCAGCGAGTCTTTCTACACGTGCCAAAATTTCGGGATCAAGTCGTTACCAAGTGAGTTTTTCTGTTATATGTATGATAATATATTAGACAAGACAATTTGAGCCAGTTTGATCATCAACCATTCAAATAATATCTTAAAGATTGTATTTTAGATACTACTAGTTTTTAAAATGCATGTCTTAAAATACAATTCAGACTAGCGTCAACAAAAAAATCATATAAAATTTTATTTAATATATCAAACACAAAAACTGTAAATATAAAAGTAGTCCATGTTCTAAATATAAATGAGCAAATTGCAAGAAAATTTAACGTATATATTTTTATTCTCATTTATATTTTGTGTAAGCAACTTTTAGAACTATTATTTTGGTACCTTATATATGATATCTTAAATATTTAAGCTAAAGTATGTTATCATTAATATAAATTAAATGAAAGTGTGTAAATGCATTTTCATGCATTCTTAAATTTAAATCATTTACTTAAATGATTGAGATATCACATTTGATCTATCAAAAGAATTTTTTTAATATATATTATAAAATTAAGAGTCAGATCAAAATACGTTACTAGATTTCCTAAACATATAAAATTATGAAGTAAAAGATTCAAATTCAACATATTTACCATTAAAAATGTAATAATTACTTGGAATTGGAGAGGGGCATTTTAGTCAATTGACCTTTAGTGGACTAAATTTTTCACAATACTATTGTTATAAATACTCCCCACAATATGTATTATTTAACCGAAACACTCAAAATATTTGCTATGGCATTTAAAATTACCTTTTTACCATCTTTGTTGACACTCTTCCTTTTCTTCTTCTCTCGAACCAAGGGTAATATTAGTAATTCCACCAAATTATCATCCATCGAGTCCATCAAACAACTTAAAGGTTGTTGTGATAAAGGTAGCAAAGCACAAGGCGTCCATCAACTCAAACTATACCTTGCTCGTTTCGGCTACCTGAATTACCAACATACCCCTAGCCATACCAACTCCGAAGATGACAAATTCGATGATGAACTCGAGTCCGCGCTCAAAAGTTACCAAAAATATTACCATCTGAATGTAACCGGGACACTAGATGAGGCCACAATTTCGCAGTTGGTCATGCCTCGTTGTGGACAACCAGATAAAAGAACTCACCACCATGGATCGAAATCGTTACACACTGTTTCTCATTATCAATTCTTCCGTAATTACCCTCGATGGCCCTATGGTAAATCCCAACTCACCTACGCGTTTGCCTCCGACTATCCAAACAATCATATATCTCCCATTGTTCGTGCCTTCAGCCAATGGTCTTCCGCTTCTGGCTACTTTACGTTTTCACAAGTCGATGATGTTAGAAGTGCAGATTTAAAGGTTAGTTTTGAAAGAGGAGTTCATGGAGATGGTGATGATTTTGATGGGGCTGGTGGTATATTGGCGCATGCTTTTTCGCCAACTGATGGAAGGGTTCATTACGATGCAGATGAGAATTGGTCGGACGGACCAGGAGCGGTTCAAAATGCTATGGATTTAGAGTCGGTGGCGGTTCATGAAATCGGACATCTGCTTGGGTTGGCTCATAGTGAAGATCCTAATGCCGCAATGTATAGTAGTATCCCTCCTGGAGTTGTAAAGGGTTTGAATTCAGATGATATCCAAGGCATCAAAGCTCTTTATGGGCTTAATTAATTGTATTATGTCGTTTCTATGTATGTATGTTGTGACCATTTGATCATAACAATAAGTACGAATTATGTTGTTATTGTTATTATGTATGAATGTTGTGATCATTTGATCGTGACAATATGTTTTAATTATGTTGTTATTGTTATTACCAATGTATGTTATGAGCATTTGATCGATCAATGGCAATACACATTACTTATTTACTTATATTGTTGTATGTATGAAGAAAATGGAAATTTTGAATGATGCATAAAATTTCCAAAATAAAGATAAAATATGAGTAGAAGTGTTAAATTCAATTAATTTGGAGACTTTTTTGAAAATGATTATCATATATTCATATGATAAATTTTTTATGATATTCGCACAAATAAAAAGCTTTAAAATTAAATTTTTAGGAGAGAAATAAATAATATAGTATTAAATGTATGAAATGTTTTTATAATATAAGTAATGTTATAATATTTAAAATGAAGTTGAATGTAATTTATTTAAAAGAATTAATTTTAACGTTTTAAATTGTAGATTAAATGCTCTTATTGTTTTCAAAGTTGAGCATTTGAAAAAATGTATTTAAGATATAAATATCTAAACAAAATACATTTTGTTTTTAATATAATTGGTTCTTAGAAAACCATATAAACAAATGATTATAATGTTTATAGATCCAAAATAACCGGTTTAAAAAAGAATTCAATAATAATAGTTGACACTTGAAAATATATACTTATAATATTGTGGAAACTCAATTAAATGCATTTCAAACAAATAAATGTCTCTATCCATTCAATTAAATGGATTTCAAAGAAGTCCCCAAATTCTTGTTGAAAATTATGGAAATTAGACGATAAAATTTGTTGCTGAAGTGTGGATACAATCTTAACGTTGGAAATCTATTTGTTTTAATAAATCAAACTGATAAGTTACAGTTACTCCTAGTACAATTTAAAAAATCGATTGATATAGAACTATTTTGTCGTTTATCTCCATTTTAATCTTCCAGATAAAATTTTGGTACATTTTCAAAGTATTATTTTTTAAAAACTTTAGTTACAAGCTTTTCGATGTGGATTCTGATTTTTCAAACGCTCGAGTTTTGATATTTTAAGAATGTGATGATTTAATTTTCCACCACAAATGGTAAAAATATTAGAGCATCTCCAACGTGTTTGTTATATTCTCTATCTTTCCTCAAATTTAGAGATTTTTGTATTTTATCTTTTTTTAGAAGAGAGTTTAACATAATTATTAAAACAAAATTTAATTAAATTTTCAAAATTCCGAAAATAATATAGTTGTTTGAAATGCTTTTAGTAAGTAAAACATGTGCGGTTCTATTAACAATCATCATTGTTAAATATAAATATAGTCAAAGGTTATTTTGAGAAATGGTAAATATTTGATAAATAAATAAATGATCCTAGTCGACTAGGATCATTTATAACACTGGCGTTCGACTCGGCTCATTCGAAAACTTGATTCAAATTTTCGAGTCGAGCTGAGTCGATCAATTCGAGCATACCCCTTTTTCTAACCAAATATGCTCATATATTTATTAATCATACAATAAAAATATAAAAAGTATCGAGTTTAAGCCGATAAACGAGCTAATCGATCGCGAGTTTGACTCATAAACGAGCATCGAGCTCGAATCTCGATAACTGAAAAAATATTCGAGCTCGAGCTCAAGCCTTACATTAAAAAGTTAATCGAGCTCGAGTCGAGTTGGAGCTCAAGAGCCCGACTCGATTAACCTACTACTCGACTCGGCTCGGCTCATTTACACCCCTAGCATACCCATGTAAGGAATTACTCGGTGTTTTATGATCAAAACTGCAAATGTTGACCATATAAAAGTTATGATTATTGTTTTACTTCTCAAATATATATATATATATATCACTTTTTATTTAAACTTTTTCTTATAAATATATCTTGAATTATTTGGGTAAAAAAGTTGATTAGCAATAAAATCACACAACCCTTGGCTACACGCTACACGCAATACGTGAATATGTGTTTGAGTGGAAGACTCGCAAAACACGACGCGAGAAGTCAATATTATAATTTACCAAATTTGATGGTAGTGATTTTCTAATTTTAATTTCCAACTATTTTTTTCCAATTAAACATTTTTCATTCATTTTATTTTTTGTATTTTTTAAACAATATATAATATATACATCAACCGTAATTGATGATAAATAAATATACACACTTTTTATATATTTGATGAGATTTATATCGTACACGTCTCCAAAGAATAGGTTTCTATACCAGTACCAAAGACTTGGTTTCTATACCAGTAGAACTACAGACCTTATAGTTTTTCTAGATATTTTTTGTTGAAAGTTATTTTTAAAACATTGGAATCTTAAATAAATCATCTGTCACTTTTTTATGATGCAAGAAAAGTTCTTTATTAAATTCCGAATAAATTAAATGTATGATAGACATTTAACAACCCTAATTGGTCCATCGACGGAATGCGATACTTCCTTGTGGTCCATGGCACCAACAAGTCTTTCTCGAAGTCAATCGCATGCCAAAATTTCTGGATCAGGTCGTTACCGAGCGAGTCTTTCAGTTATAACTTACACGTATGATAACATGGTAAAGACAATGTAAGCTTGTTTGATCATCAACCATTCAAATAGTATCTTAAAGGATGTATTTTAGATACCGCTAGTTTTTAAATGCATGTCTTAAAATACAATTTAGACCAACGTAAACAAAGAGTTCATGTAAAATTTTATTTAGCGTATCAAACACAAAAACTGTAAGACATTGTTTGGGAAAAATAAGCTAACTTATTTTTAGGGTACACGTTTGGATGCACATTGGCTAGCTTATATACTACTAACTTATAAGCTAGTTTAGTGAAACGCTACTTAGAATGGTGTTTTGGAAGTTTATTGACATTTTTTTTCCATTTATAACCTTATTAATATCAGATATTATCTATTACTATTATATATAAATAAATATTACTAATATTTAATTAATATAAAATTAAAAATTAATTATTAATAGTATTTATTAATTCTTTATAATAATTATTAACCACATAAGTTGTTTTCATATTATTATTTTCTTTAATTATTATTTAATATATAAAAAACAAATATAATAATTATAAAAATGTTTATGTAAGGTAAAAATTATTTTTTTATACCCAATGATATTTTCTTGAATTTGACAGATTTACACTCATCCATACGTCGACGACATCACTTTTACTCAATTGTTTATACTAAGCACGAAACAATCCTCCAAATTCTTATTCAGTCGAAAGCTTTAAAGATCTTTTTTTTTGTCACGCATTCTGGTATTAGGTTTCGAATTTTTAATTTAGATCAGCTTGTGAATTTCTTAATTTAATATCATCAAATCTAGGGGTGAGCATAACCGAGTACCCGGCCATTTTTCATGGAACCGGAACCAGAACCGGAACCGGCAGTTCCTGGAAATCTGGAACCGGAACCGCTAACACCGGTTCCTTATATTTTGGAACTGGAACCGGAACCGATGGGAACCGGTTTCGATATAGGGTACCCGGTTTCAGTTTTTATTTTTTATTTTTTACATTGTATACGATAAAAATATAATTATAAACTATAAAATACCGACTTAGAATAATAAATACAACAAATGGTCAAAACTAATCCGATAAAAACTAATTATTACATAAACAAACTAGAAAGCTTGAGTTTTTATTTATTATTTATAAATATATAAAATATTTTTTATTAAAAAGTGACGGGTAGCGGGTATCCAACGGGTTACGGTTCCAAAAAAATGAGAACCGGAACCGGTCTTGATTGGTTCCGTATTTTAGGAACCGGAACCAAGCACATCGATTCCGGTTCCGGAACTGACAGTTCCAAAACGGTTCTGGTTCTAAAGACGGGCACCCGGTTCCGATGCTCATCCGTAATCAAATCTAAGATTCACAACATTAAAATAGCTTGTGAGTACCATAGACGTTTTTTGTCAAATCATCAAAATACAAATGATTATACTTAATGTTTATAGATCCAAAATAACCGGTTTAAAAAAGAATTCAATAATAATAGTTGACACTTGAAAATATATACTTATAATATTATGGAAACTCAATTAAATGCATTTCAAACAAATAAATGTCTCTCTCCATTCAATTAAATGGATTTCAATGAAGTCCCCAAATTCTTATTGAAAATTATGGAAATTAGATGGTAAAACTTGTTAATGAAGTGTGGATACAATCTTAACATTGGAAATCTATTTGTTTTAATAAATCAAATTGATAAGTTATAGTTACTCCTAGTACAATTATAAAAAATTGATTGATATAGAACTATTTTGTCGTTTGTCTCCATTTTAATCTTCTAGATAAAATTATGGTACGTTTTCAAAGTATTATTTTTGAAAAACTTTAGGGGGTGTTTGGATTAGCTTATAAAAACAACTTATTGACTTATTCTGGTGTGGCGCCGGTAATAATTTATTTTGAGTGTTTGGGAAAAACGACTTATCCGGTGTCAAACTCGTGATAAGTCATTTTTTAGGAAGTTAAAATTTTTAACTTATCAATTTTTGATAAAGATTTTTCCAGAAAGTCAATAAGTTATAAGTTAATAAGCTAATCCAAGCACCCCCTTAGTTACAAGCTTTTCGATGTGTATTTTCTGATTTTTCAGACGCTCGAGTTTTGATATTTTAAGAATGTGGTGATTTAATTTTCCACAACAAATGGTGAAAATATTAGAGCATCTCCAACGTGTTTGCTATATTCTCTATTTTTCTTCAAATTTAAAGATTTTTACATTTCATCTTCTTTTTAAGAAAAGAGTTTAACATAACTGTTGAAACAAAATTTTATTAAATTTTCAAAATTCCTAAAACAACATATATAGTTGTTGGAAATGCTTTTAGTAAGTAAAACCTGTGCGGTTCTGTTAACAATCATCATTGTTAAATATAAATATAGTCAAATGTTATTTTGAGAAATGGTAAATATTTGAGAAATAAAGAAGTGATCCTAGTCATTCATACGGTCAAGATCATATTTGACTGGTCAATAATTGCAGCTTTGACTAGTCAAAGATTATGTCTATGGGAAAAATAGCAAGGATAGTTTCGTAACTTGAACACAAAACATAACTTGTTTAAATAAACGAGCCGAGTTTTATAACACTAATATTCGACCCGGCTCGTTCGGAAACTCGATTCAATTTTTCGAGTTGAGCCGAGTCGATCCATTCGAGCATACCCCTTTTTTCACCCAAACATGCTCATATATATTTATTAATCATACAATCAAAATATAAAAATTATCGAGCTCAAGCTGATAAACGAGCTAATCGATCGCGAGTTCGAACTCATAAACGAGCATCGAGCTCGAGCTCGAATCTCGATAACTGAAAAAGATATCCGAGCTCAAGCTCGAGCTCGAGCCGTACATTAAAAAGTTAATCGAGCTCGAGCCCAAAAGCCCGATTCGATTAACCTACTACTTGACTCGGCTCGGCTCGGCTCGCTTACACTCCTACGAGGAATTACTCGGTGCTTTACGATCAAAGTCGCAAATGTTGACCATATGAAAGTTATGGTCACTGTTTTACTTCTCAAATATATACCATATTTTATTTAAACTTTTTCTTATAAATATATTTCAAATTATTTGGATAAAAAGTTGATTATCAGTAAAACAACCCTTGCCTACACGCAATACGTGAATATGTCTTTGAGCGGAAGACTCGCATAACACGACGGCAGAAGTCAATATTATAATTGACCAAATTTAATTTTAATTTCCAACTATTTTTTCTCAATTAAACATTTTTCATTCGTTTTATATTTTGTATTTTTTTTAGAAATATATAATATTTACATTAATCGTAATGGATGATAATTAAATATACATACCTTTTTTTATATTTGATGATATCGTAGACATCTCCAAAAACTAGGTTTCTATACCAGTAGCCTACGAACCTTTTGGTTTCTTTGGATATTTTTGTTAAAAGTTGTTTTGAAATATTGGAATCTTAAATAAATCATCAGCCACTTCTTGATGATGTAAGAAAACTTTTCTATTAAATTCCGAATAAACCAAATGTATGATAGATATTTAACAACCCTAATTGGTCCATCGACGGAATGCGATATTGCCTTGTGGTCCATGGCACCAGCAAGTCTTTCTCGAAGTCAATTGCATGCCAAAATTTCGGGATCAAGTCGTTACTGAGTGAGTCTTTCAGTTATAACTTATATGTATGATAACAGGGTAGACAAAACAATTTGAGCTTGCTTGATCATCAACCATTCAAATAGTATCTTAAAGGATGTATTTTAGATACCACTAGTTTTTAAGTGCGTGTCTTAGAATACAATTTAGACCACGTCAACAAAAAAATTCATGTAAAATTTTATTTAAAATATCAAATACAAAATCGGTAAGACATTGTTTGTTAAAAATATACTAGCTTATTTTTGATGTACACGTTTCAATGTGCATAAACTAGTTTACTGAAACACTACTTGAATTAGCGTTTTAGAAGCTTATTGACATTTTTTTCAATTATAACCTTATTAATATTAGTTATTATCTATTACTATTAATTATAAATAAATATTAATAAATATTAGCAATATTTAATTAATATAGGTTGCAACTTAATTATTTATTAATTATTTACAGTTAATCATATCACTTGTTTTCATATTATTATTTTTTTAATTGTTATGTAATATATTTAGTTATAAAAAACAAGTATAATAATTATAAGAATGTTTATATAACATGGGGAGATTTCAAATACAACCATGTCAATTCGTATAAACCGTATAAACTGCATGTTTCATTGTTTTTTTGAATAATTTTTTTTCATGAAAGTGTTTAATATGATGAATTCGTTTCATATAATTCTTTTCTTCATGAAATTATTTTTTTTCTACATGAAAATGAATTGATTCATGAAACTCTCAGTTTGATGAATCTTGTTTCACGTATTCTTGATTCACCAACCTTCATGTATTCTTGATGAAATTTTTTCATATATTATTGACTAATCAACCCTAATAATTAAGAAAAAGTGAAAAAAATAAAAAAAAATATTGGTTGCATACGGTTTGTACGGTTTGTATGAATTGGCATGGTTTGTAACGGAAATCAACCTTAACATAAAAATTAAATTTTTATATCGAATGATATTTTCTTGAACTTAATGGATTTACACTCATCGGACGATGACGTCACTTTTATTCAATTGTTTATATTAAGCACGAAATCATCCTGCAAATTCTTATTCAGTCGAAAGCTTCTAAAATCTTATCTTTTTGTCAAGCATTCTGATGTTGGATTTCGATTTTTTTTATTTAGTTCAGCTTGTGAATTTCTTAGTTTAATATCATCAAATCTAAGATTCACAATATTAAAATAGCTTGTGAGTTGTGAGTACCATAGACGTTTTTGTCAAATCATCAAAATCTATGGGTGCAAATTAATGGTGCTCAAAAACCCGATCAATCTAACCAATCTGATCAACCTGATTAAAATACATCAATCTGAAGCAAACCCGATGTCTAATCGAGTTGTAAAAATTTCAAACAGTATGTATTGGGTTGATAATGAGTTACTTTTTTTTAAATCCAAACCAACCCAATCAACCCGGCGAACTCGATATCATTTTATTTTTTGAATTTAATATGATTGTTGAGTATTTATTAAAATATATTAGACAATTACATCATCACCTACCATTTTCATATACATATATTTTCAATATATTCTTCATTCTATATAATTCCTTTATATACATGAATGTGAACACACACATATATATATATATAGGGGAGGGTTCAAATGATAACTCAAATTTGGTTGTGAACGTGAGGACAAATGAGAGTATGACACGTGTCACATTCAAAGAAATATTTAGACTGAATATAGTATTTATTCAGTCTGAATATTTCTTTGTATATTCAGTCTGAATAATCTATATTCAGACACGTGTCACGCTCTCATTTGTCCTCACGTTCACAACCAAATTTAAGTTCGCATTTGAACTTTCCTCGCTCTCTCTCTCTCTCTCTCTCTCTCTCTCTCTATATATATATATATATATATATATAGGGTTAGGTTCAAATGTGAACTCAATTTTGGTTGTGAACGTGAGGACGAATCTCAGCCACACATCTTCGGTTATGGTGGACGCGATCACGGAGGATTGACGCGATTCATGGGGGGTGGAGATTATTAAAGGAGGGGAACCAGGTCAAAGCCGCCTTTATTGACCGGATAAGTGGCTGAGATTCGTCCTCACGTTCACAACCAAAAATGAGTTCACATTTGAACTTTCCTCTCTCTATATATATATATGTATATATTTTTACTCGATATTAAACATAAACGCTACGAAGACGATAATAGTTGTTGGTCTAAACATAATATTATAAACTTAGAGAAAAGTTAAAATGAAAACTCGTTTTCATTTTGTACGTGAGAACAAAGGAAAGCGCGACAAATGTGTCATCCAGTATGAATAATGAAGGTGAGATTCATACACTATTCATAATTAATTATACAACATTCGGTATGAATATCAATCAATATGAATAACACATGGTCATGATACATTCAGTATGAATAACTCTTGGTCGCAAGGAACACGTATCACGCTCTCCTTTATCCTTACGTACACAATAAAAAATGAGTTTTAATTTGAACTCGTCCCTATAAACTTAATGTTTAACAATTTAAATGTTATAACTATTAAATAACGTAAATAAAAAATGGGGACCAGATGGGGGATGTTTTGGTCAATTTGGACTATATGTTGAACACATTGTCATTACAACAGGGACGTTTTAGTCAATTTGGACATTTCCCACGTTGCGATTACTATCAATAGACTCAAGACCTTTGAATATTAAAACGAAAGCATTCATTAATGAAATTGAAAATTACCTTTTTGTCGGTTTTATTATCATTATATTCTTCTATTAATTAAGAGTATTACTTGCAAAATCATCTGCCTTTGAGTTAATCAAATATCTTCAAGGTTGTTACAAGGGTAGAAACATGCAATTTCTTCGTGACCTCAAATTATACCTTGTCGTTTTGCTTATATAAATTACCAACATACCCCTAACCGCGCCAACGCCAAAGAAGACAACTTTGATTATGTAGAACTCAAAACCTCCCACAAAAACTTTTACAATCTCAACGACACGATGATGATAATAGATTGGTCCACACTTAACAGTTTAAAAATGGTGATGACTCGTTGCAGATACCCATATAAGAAACTCATCGAATAGATAAAAAATAAAAAAATGGATAGATATTATATCTCAATTAGTAAAGTGTGGTTTGGCTATTGCTAAATGGTTTGGTGCAAAATGATTAAGTGGTCAGAATGATTTAAATGCTCTTATGAGTTATGATATAATACAAAATGAAATATAATTGTTTGATAATTGTTCAGGATTTAATTAGGTTTCTAATGGTTAAAAGAGGTTCATGATACAAAATGATTATGAGGGTTTTGGAACCATTCAGAGACAAACTTATTTTTTTGTCAAATGAGATTCACCTTTTAGTGATTCAGAGGTTGTCTCTTAATGAAACTGTTAAGAGGTAAACAAACAACCCTAAATCTTGGTATATTTAAAGTGAACAAAAAATTGATTACTGTCAACCATATGACGGATCCGTGTGCTTTGTTTTGGAGGGACAAATGACCTGGTTTGACCCACAAAATTGTTATTGTTATAATTTGTTAAATCCTTTTTGTCAATTTTTAATCGTTTGATGGCTAGTTTTAATTGTTTCATTAATTAGCTAGAAAAATGAATGGCTTTTGTAAAGAAAAAGCCAACATCCGGAATCTTTTGCGGAGATAATGATTCTCCTAATATTTTTGAACCCACGCTACTTATTCATTGCATATGGAAGCTGATTTGACTGATCTTCTTTATGATTCATTTGAACTAAAAGTAAAATAATCATGTTACTTAAATTCTACACTCATCATCAAAATTTCTGGATCTGTCATTGTTGGCAACCCCAACCAGCCTCACACGAAACCCACCTCCAAAGACACCAATGTGGGGGGCATCTTATGGTTGGGGCATAATCGAATCTGGGACTTATATCGTATTTGAGTAAAGTCACCCTCCTTTACCGATTGAACTATGGGTGTGCATCGGGCAAGTCGGGTGGGTTCAGGTGGACAAACAATAAATCAGATTGGATTTCGGATTTGAAAACAAAGACCCGAATATTGGGTATTTTCAAAAAATAATTAATTAAATAAATATATTTATATTACATTTATAATCTGGCATGGGATCATGTGAGTGTGAGAAGTGAAGTTAAGGTGAGAAGTAGATGTGTAAACAATTCGAGCTTTTAACGAGCTACTCGAGCTCGAGCTTAATAATTTTTGAGCTCGAGTCGATCTCGAACACAAAATAGAACTCGTTTAACTAAACGAGTCAAGCTTTATAACACTGTTGTTTGACTCGGCTCATTTGAAAACTCGATTCAAAAAAATTCGAGTCAAGTCGAACCGCGCCATTCGAGCATACCCCTTTTTCGAGCCCAACATGCTCAATTATTTATTAACTACACAATAAAAAATAAAAAATTATCGAGCTCAAGCCGATAAACGAGCTAATTGATCACGAGTTCGAACCCATAAACGAGCATTGAGCTCGAGCTCGATAACTCAAAAAATATTCGAGTTCAAGCCCTACATTGAAAAGTTAATCGAGTCCGAGCCAAAATATATATTAATTTTTTGAGCCCGACTCGATTAACCTGTTACTCGACTCGGCTCGAGTCGTTTACACCCCTAGTGAGAAGTATAAGAAGAGATTTTGACCCTTCATCATTTTTTTTATCACAAACCCACCCATGAATCGTGCCTGTTACAGGGATTGATTTGGTGCATCTTGATGTATCTCATCTCGGTGCATCTCATCCTAATGTGCATTCAACTATTCAAGGGTGGAGATCCCTTCTTACCTTTCTCATCAAAACTTCAATTTTCACCGGAACCCAACCCTTTATAATTATATGTATATATATATATATATATATATATATTTCAGGTTTTCAAAAGGGTCGAGTGGCCAAATAACCCAACCTAAACCCAAATATCTCCTAAAAATCGAGTTTTTAATATTATTTTTTTTTCAGATTTCAAATTATTCAAATTTTGCATAAATGATTTTTAATTCAGATTTGGATTCGAGTGTTACACACCCCTAAATTTAACTACACGCAATACACAAACATTCTTTAACTACACGCAATACACAAACATTCCTTAGAGTTATGATGCGTGATTGACTATAGGGAAGACTCCCAAATCACAAGTCAAAAGTCAAAAGTCAATATTGTAATTGACCAAATTTAATGGTAATGATTTTCTAATTTTAATTTTCAAAACTTTTCAATTAAATGTTTCTAGTTAAATTTATTTTCTTATGTCTTTTTAAAATATATAATATTTATATACGATAAATAAAGGACAAGGGGAGATTTCAAATACAAACCACGTCAATTCGTACAAACTGTACAAACCGCGTGTTTCACTATTTTTTTGAATAATTTTTTTTCATGAAAGTGTTTAATATGATGAATTTGTTTTATATAATTCTTTTCTTCATGAAATTATTTTTCTTTCTACATGAAAATGAATTAATTCATGAAATTCTCAATTTGATGAATTTTGTTTCACGTATTCTTGATTCACCAACCTTCATGTATTCTTGATGAAATTTTTTCATATATTATTGACTAACCAACCCTAATAATTAAGAAAAAATGAAAAAATTTAAAAAAAAAAATATTGGCTGCATGCGGTTTGTACGGTTTGTACGCATTGACGTGGTTTGTAACGGAAATCAACCCTAAAGGACAAATATATATATATATACACCCTCTTTTATTTGATGAGATTTGAACTGTAGACCTTTTAGAAGTTTAGGGTTTTACGAGGGTGTTTGGGATTGCTTATTTAAACTGTGTATTAACTTATTTGAAACAACTTATCAGTTTTTTGGTTATTTTACATGTATAAGTAATCTCAAACATACCTAAAAAATAACTTACTAACTTATTACGTTTTATAACTATCATAAGCTAATTGAAACACTTTTTATAAAACTCCGATTTAACATCACATAAGTTAATAAAAGCATAAGCTAAATTAAATAAGCAATCCCAAACACCCCCTATGTAACCTTAAACCATAGACCCTTTGTTTTGTTGAATATTTTTGTTAAAAATTCTTTTAGAAACATTAGAATCTTATATAAATAATATGTCACTTTCTCGATGATGTAAGAAAAGTTGTTCTATTAAAATCGAATAAATTAAATATACGAAAGACATTTTTTAACCACCAGAATTGGTCCACATTCAACAGAATGTGATAGTGCCAAGTCTTTTCTCGAAGCCAATCACACGCCACAATTTTGGGATCAAGTCATTATTCAGTGAATCTTTCGATTATACGTACGATAACATGTTAGACATGATAGCTTGATCATCAACCATTCAAATAATATCCTAAAGGATGCATTTTAGATACCACTAATTTTTAAGATGCACGTCCTAAAATACAACTTAGGCTAACGTCAACAGAAATTTCATATAAAATCTGATTAAACGTATCAAAAGCATAAACTATAAATATAAAAGTAATTGAAGTTCTAAATACGTATATACTTTATTCTCATATATATTTTGTGTAAACAAATTTTAGAACTATTATTTTAGTATCTCATATATGATATCTCAAACATCTAGACTAAAGTATATTACCCATAATATAAATCAAATTAAAGTGTGTTGCCTTTCCATGCACTCTTATATTTAAATCAAATACTTAAATATTTGATATATCACATTTGATGTACTAAGATAAAGATTTGACCATATGTTAAAGAAAACGGGAGTTAGATTATATAAATTATATGAAGTAAAAGATTCAAATTTAAAATATAATTACAATTAAAAATATAAAAATGACTTGGGATTAGAAAGAGATATTTTAGTCGATTAGAACTTTAGTGGACTAAATTTTCCACAATACCATTGCTATAAATGGTCCCGATAATATCCATCATTAACCAAAACACTAAAAATATTCGCTAATGGCGTTTGAAGTTACCTTTTTACCTTCTTTGTTGGTCTTATTCTTCTTTTTCTTCGTCTCTCAAACCATGGGTAATATTGGCAATCCCACCAAATTATCATCCATCGAGTCCATCAAGCAACTTAAAGGTTGTTGTGATAAGGGTAACAAAGCACAAGGCGTCCATCAACTAAAACTATACCTTGCTCGTTTCGGCTACTTAAATTACCAACATACCCCTGAACACACCAATGCCGAAGACGACAAATTCGACGATGAACTCGTCTCCGCCCTCAAAAATTACCAAAAATATTACCATTTGAATGCAACAGGGATACTAGACGAGGCCACAGTTTCACAGATGGTGATGCCTCGTTGTGGACAACCAGATAAAGAAATCCACCACCATGGATCAAAATCATTACATACTGTTTCTCATTATCGATTCTTCCCAAATAACCCTCGATGGCCCGTTGGTAAATCACAACTCACCTACGCGTTTGCCTCCGACTATCCAAACAATCACATACCTCCCATTGTTCGAGCCTTCAGCCAGTGGTCTTCTGCTTCCGGTTACTTTACGTTTTCACAAATCGATGATGTTACAGGTGCAGATTTAAAGGTTAGTTTTGAAAGAGGAAATCATGGAGATAACAATGATTTTGACGGGGCTGGTGGTATATTGGCACATGCTTATGCACCAACAGATGGGAGGGTTCATTACGATGCAGATGAGAATTGGTCAGATGGACCAGGAGCGGTTCAAAATGCTATGGATTTAGAGTCGGTAGCGGTTCATGAAATCGGGCACCTGCTTGGGTTGAGGCATAGTGAAGATCCGAACGCTGCAATGTACAGTGGTATTCCTGCCGGAGTCGTAAAGGGCTTGAATTCAGATGATATCCAAGGCATCAAAGTTCTTTATGGACTTAATTAACTATTTTATGTTATTGATTTTATGTATGTATGCACGCATATATGTATGTTGTCAGTATCTGATCATGGTAATATGTATTAATTAAGTTGTTATTGTTATTATTATTATTGTATGTTTGTTTGTATACACATACGTATGTATGGGTATTTTATAAAAAAAATCGAAGATACTACTATATATTCACTAATACTTATCATTTAATATTGTCTTGAGAATCTTTTCACCATATGATAATTAATATTCGTCTTCAATAGTAATTACCTATAAGTTAGTTTATATGTATCCAAACGATTATCGAAAAAATAAGTTAGTTTAGAACATCTCCAACAACTCTTCTATAATTTCTCTAACATAAAGAATGAAAAGTCAAAATCTATAATTTCATTCTCACATGAATCACGATACATGGATCTATCTGATGCATCTCGGTGTATCCCATCTCCATGCATCTCATCTTAATGTATATCTAAAGATGAAAATTTTTTTTTTACCTTACTCACCTTAACTTTACTTCTCATTAGAACCCAACCTGTAAACAAAATACTTGCAAAATCTTGATTATTTTAATTCAAATATAAGAAGTTGACTGAAAATTGAAGATTCTAAAATGACTAATTTGGTAATTCATGTGCTTTATAGTTTAAACACTATATTTGTACAACTTACAAAGCACTATAAATACTATCAAGCTTAAAGCACTTGTACATGCTAACATCCAATAATATTTATCCAATCTAGCTTCCTTCATATCATCACAAAGCCAGTTCCCTTTTCCCTCTTTCGAACCTGTAAATCTCTCCACCAAAAACACCATTAAAGCACTCAAAAAGCTTCCAACTCCAAATACACTTGTATACATCGCGATTCCCATCGTCCTCATCTCCGCCGGAACCTCGCCGTAGAAAAATTCCTGCATTCCGACCACCGTGAAAACATCCGAGATCCCTAACAGAATATACTGCGGCAATAAACAGAAGATACTCAACCGTCCAGATCTAGATCTATACGATTCGATCCTCTTCGATTCCACCGTCGCTGCGAACACCATCGCGATGACGGAAAAGAACATTCCGATTCCGATCCGTTGCGTCGTCGTGATTCCTTTCTCGTTGCGTAAGATGAATCGAGTGAACGGAATGAAGATCGAGTCGTAGAATGGCATCAGGAGGATTATCGAGATCGTGATTGCGCTTTGGAGAGTCGCCGGAGGGATTTGGTAGGTTTTTCCGATGTTACGTTTCATTGTTACGCCTTGTTTTATGAAGAATGTTGCTGGTTGTTGGAAGATTACTGCTATCATGAGTAATGTTGTCCAGATCGGTAGTAATCGGACGACGACTTGCGTGATTCTGAGGAGATGATGATTGCTGTTTTCCGATCTCTGTTCCGATGAACATTCGGTTTCGATGTCGTCTTTTAAACAGAGTGGGTTTTCTTCAAGCCTAGAAGATCATAAGCAGTATGTCAATAATTCATAAATTGGATTTACAAATTTTCATGTTAAAGTTATGCTTTCAGGAGATCCGAGCTTGATTCAGCCTTCAGGGTCCATATTTTAGAAATTTTGAAGATATGAAACAAGTTTGATTCTCCTTCTTTAAATTATTCTCTTGACCATTTCTCACTTATTTTTATCATCCAAGTGTTATTGGGTCCGTGACCTATTGCGGACTCCTAAAAAAACGTTTGTTTTTTTGGCCAAATTTTATTGGACCTGACCCAAAACCGGTTCCACCAGCGTATGGTACGTGGCATGTCGGTAAGTATCATGGAGGTGGTTTATGGATGTGACCCCCAACGACGTCATTTTGGTTGGTGAGTTGGGTTAAAGACCCAGTAATAAATGGATAAAAATAAAAGAGAAATGAATTAGATAAATGAAAAGTATATTTTGTTCATTTAAGTCAAGCCATCTGTTGTTTGGTTTTGTTTATCAAAGTAGCTGAAAATCTATTTGCTAGATTGTATTTGATAAAATTTTGGATAAGTTAAAAGGACTTATTTTTCGTTAAATATACACATGTCAGCTAATTTTAAATTTTAAATGTATAATTGATCTGATTTTGATATATAAGCAAAGTGTAAATACTGGAACATCTAAAATTTATGTTAATTTATATGACAATGTAAATATCTAGAAAAATCATGTTAAAAAATTAATTAAAAAATGTTAAAAAGATATAATTGAAAAAAATGTAGAAATAAAACACCAGCTTTTGGTTGACCAAGCAAAGTTTTTTTGAACAAGTTTAAAAAGTAAATTAGTTTATGTTATATCAAATCTTCGACCCAAAAATAAACAGCAAAATCACGGACATATTAGCACATACGTATGACTCGAAAAATCTCAGATAAATATTTGAGTTAGATTTTTTTTTCAAGCCAAGTTCCCATAAGGGTAAAAAGGTCATTGTCTCATTGTATGATCATAGATGCAAAAGGTACAAGCTTGTTAAAGATGGGAAAAAGGTATCACTTGGATGCTTTATTTGAGCATCCAAATTGTAAGAAATAGGTTTGGTTTGGGGATATGGGTATTTTAGTCATTTTATAAAAGGAACAATCGTTGATGCATAGAGTACAATCTACATAGCACACTTACTCTGTATCCCCAATATGTGGCTTTTCATCTGATTTTGAACGAACAACTTTCGACATCAAGCATTTGTTGGATTTGACTATCTTTCTGAAGGAGGTAACGCTAATCTCGACACTTTTGTCTTTGTTGTATGAATAAAACCGACCGCCGCACCAGAATAAGACCATGGACATAACCATGACAATAGCAGGCACCATAAATCCAGGACCCCACCCGACCAAATCCTGTATGTTTGGCATAACTGAAACGCCTAAAAGGCTACCACTACATATACCAAAGTACCACAATTGGAAGAACCGACTCTTATTGTCTGGATCCTGAACAGTTTTTACTGTCAGCAATTCGTCTTGAGGTTTGAACAAACTGGCTCCGAATGCTTGCAATGATGGGCTATATCCGCCTTGCCCTAGTGAAATCAAGAATAATGATAAGAATAGCGACGATGAAGAAGGTTTTCGTTTATTGAATGTCGTTGAAATCAAAGCCAAAACCCCCTGTATTTATGAAAATCGAAAGTCAAAAAACCAGATCATCTAAACTTTAAGATAAAATGATTTGACTCACTAGAAGATATATGAAAGAAGATGCTATGATGGTCGAGTAGTGATCCCAGTAAGAATCTACCAAGGGCGCCACCACTAGCGGCAACATTGATGTAAAACCATACCAACTGTTAACGGTTCTGGCTGCGGATGAATTACTCATCTTCATCACATCCGTCAGATACATCACCAGATTAGACGCTATCCCTTTGAATACGAACCTCTCCATCCCAGCCACCACTATCAGAAGAACCCATGATCTATTGAGTGCCATGACTCTTCAATCTCAAAAATATCAGATCATACTGAAAATCAAACAAGAAATCAGATACCTATAAAAATGAAAGATTAAACATAAGTTTCGTGCAAACAATCCAGTGGATTCGCACGGGTCGTTATAAGTTTGGCTTAAAATTTGTTAAAAATAGAAATAAGAAGTAATTTAGACCAACAAATTGCGACGTGACACTTGGAATTGGTGGCCAACTTATATGAAAAAATGAAGGGTATGTTTGGTATTTTCCTGAATCTATGGTGGCAATGCATTTCAAGATTCCATAAAATGTTGTCGTTTTGTGTTTATTAATCCAATTTTTTTTGCCAAATATCGATTAAAGTATATATCATGGAAACGTTCCATTTTTAATATACCGAATTTAATGTTACTAATTTTAAATAATGATTATTAATGGAAAAAAAGAATAATTGTGATTAAATTATTAAATATTGTGAAAGATGAAAATTGTTGTATTTTTAGAATGATTATTCTTTTAATTTGAATTAGACAAACTATTTCAAAAAATAAAAGTTTTATAAATTTTAATTTGATACCTATAAAAACTAAAAAAAAAATGAGTTTTAAAATTAGCAAATATATTCAACCATAATTTTTATTTTGTTTAAACACAAATTTCAAATTTTATTTATATTAATTTTTTTTTTCATTCTTGATCTATAATAATACTTTACATCATGTCACGTAAACATATAAATTACAGAAATATACAGACATGGCCGAAAATCGTTTCGGACCGAGTTGAGCTGGATCTTGAAGTTCCTTAAAATTTATAAAGATTTTCGCCCTTGTTAATAATTTCAATTTTTTGTTTTTATGGTCTAGAAATTTTCGTTTTTAATCCTTATAGATTACAATCTATTGCTATTTTTACCCTTAGACTAATTCCGAGTATATCAGACCAAAACAATAAAAAATTACAAACCACAAAAACTGAAACAACAAAGAATTTGGTAAATCATAATATAAAAAATAACAATAAATTATAAACCATAAAGACAAAAAATCACATAATTAAAAACATAATTTTTTACAAATATCAAACACAAAAAACCAATGTTTTAAAACCCGGGTTAACCCGGCCGGTCGAAGCGGTTGGACCGGGACCCGGGGTAGTGACCGGTTAATGCATATGACCGGCCCGTCTCAACCCGGCCGGGTTTATCAAAAACCCGGTTAACCCGTTTTTATATTAAAATTCAAAAATGTAAAAAAAATGTGTGTTATGTGTGTTTTTTTAATGTATTTGGATTGATGTAAAACTTGTTGTTTGTGTATTTTTAATGTTGGAATTTGTGGACATCAAATTATTACTTTATATATATGTATGTACGCAAGAAAATGAAAAAAATACAAAGGATTAAAGGAATTAATGAAACCGGTTAACCCGGTGGTTGAACCGGTTAACCCGGTGGTTGAACCAGTTAACCCGGGACCCGGTCACCACACTGGATCAACTAAAAACCCGGGTTTTAAAACATTGCAAAAAACGTAATTTACCATAAAATTTATAACTGGTCCTGAACCATTTGTTCATACCCGAACCCAATCAGTACCAGGCCGGGTTGCCATCTATTGGGCCCACGCCCAATGATTTGGGCCCATTTTATAATGGGCTTGGGCTTATAAATTTGAAGGCCCTTTTGTATTTAGCCAGCAATATAATCAAGAAAAGTGGAGGGAATCATTCCATTCCATTGCACGATACCGCTTTTATTCCACCGGGGATCTCGATTTTCCGTCAACAATTCACTCGCTGGCCGATTGTCTCCGACGACTTACTTCACTTCAAGTACACTCACTATATCCGGCAGTTCGATTTCGTCTGTATCATATAAGGAAATTGTAATTAGGTTTTGTATAAAAACATGAAGAACTCGGAGGAGAAGGTGGTCGCCGTGATCATGGTCGGCGGTCCGACTAAAGGTCTGAAATTCGTCTCTGTAGGTTTATTCGTGTATGTCGTTGCTGGATTTCAGATCAATTTTTTGGAATTTGTTTCATGTAATTGGAATTTGCAGGTACTCGATTTCGGCCGCTTTCGTTTAATACTCCGAAGCCTCTATTTCCTCTTGCTGGTCAGCCGATGGTTCATCATCCTATTTCTGCTTGTAAATCGGTAATATTAGTTAATTGGATTAACATTGTTTTATGTTTTCCTCCATAACTAGAGCTTGCATTATGAATTTTGCGAAGATATACGTGTATTCTGTATCCCTAATTTGAGTTGATGATGTAGTTTTATGCAATGTAGATCCCTAATTTGGCACAAATATTCCTTGTTGGATTCCATGAGGAGAGGGAATTTGCATTATATGTCTCATCACTCTCCAGTGAACTCAAAATTCCAGTGAGGTGATTAACTGATTGTATTAACATTTTTGAAAATAGTTCAAAATAGAGGATCAAGCCTCTCCTATTCACTTAAGCAACTTGCTTACTCCACTTTTTCCAATAATATAGGAAATTAGACATTTCGTTGAAGTGTAAACCATGTAGACATGCCACATTACGCTAGTAGCACTTATGCAACTTGCATAATATCTAATTTTTCTGATTATTTTATTGGAAAAAGTGTGTTATGCACGTTGCTTAAGCTCTACTTGTGTAATCTCCAGCTATTTTGGTCATAGTGTTGCCTTTGGCGTGTAGCTCAGTTGGCAAGGGGATGGGGTCACTTTGCCTAAATACAAGACAAGTCATGGGTTCGATCCCATGCCCCTTCTAGCCTCAGTCGCTGAGTGAGCCAAAAAATGCCCCCTCACATTGGTGTCCTTGGAGGCGGGTTCCGTGTGGGGCCGGTCAACTTTTGCCCAAATTTTGGTCATACTGTTGGAAAGGTGGATATAAAGTGAAGAGAGGAGGCATGATTGGCTATTTTGGACAATTTCCTTTTTTTTCATTGTGTTTGCAATTGCTTGTTGTTCTCGAATCGAATATATTTAATCCATAGGTTGATATTCTGCTACATATTTGTTCAGATACTTAAAAGAAGACAAACCTCATGGCTCAGCAGGTGGTCTTTATTACTTTAAAGATCTCATTATGGAAGATAATCCGGTATTCAAATTGCCCTAATCACTAACATTTGTTTACTATTTTGGTTTATGTTTCTTTTGCTGATTATAACAATGGGTGATGAATGTTTTATTTGTGTATTCATGTTTCTGATACTTATTCTATGATCTGCTGCAGTCACATATCTTTTTGTTAAACTGTGATGTCTGCTGCAGCTTTCCCCTACCAGAAATGCTTAGTTAGTTACCATGTCATATCAATTTTTTAAATGACAAAATGCAACAAAGTTTGGTTTAGTTCTTATTTTGTATGTAACAAAGACTCAAAATTTTCTATTTTGTGCCCATTTTGAGTTTTTGACAAATCTTGTAACATTTGGTGACGTGGATGCTTGTTTACAAAAAGTTTGTGGACGATAAATTTGGCATCTGCATCATCAAATGTTACAAAATCAGCAGTTTACTGTTTACCGATCAAAATGGGTAAAAAAAAGAGAATTTTGAATCTTTGTTACATTGATTGAGAAAAAGAATATTTTTGTACTAAATAAGAACCAAGGCAAACTTTGTACATTTTGATGCATTTTTCCTTTTTTTAAACGCTAATATAATGGCCTATGGCCTGCCACATGGATTCTTCAACGATGTCATTGTATGTTCTATTGTAGATGCCCACAGAAGGTATGGTGGGATGGGAACATTATTAGTTATAAAGGTGAGCTTTATGCAGTACATTTTCTACTCTGTGCCCGGATAAAAATGCCAAATTTAAGATTGAAGTTGGCTGTTGTAACACTTTCTTGAGCAGGTTTCCGCCGAGTCTGCTAGTGAGTTTGGCGAGTTAGTTGCTGACCCAGTTACCAATGAACTTTTACATTATACAGAGAAACCTGAAACTTTCGTAAGAATATAATTTCCTTGAATTATATAAGATTTATATATGGCAAATACTCACACACACACTCCTCACCTTTTGGTGAGGTTTGAACTCTTGGATTTCCTTATAGTTCTTCTCTTGGATTGCAGGTGAGTGATTTGATAAACTGTGGTGTTTACGTTTTCACCCCAGAAATATTTAATGTTATTCAGGATATACATACACACTATGAAGACAGAGGTTAGCTTTTTACTCAGTATGCTTTTAGTAAGACGGGTTTTAGCTCAAAAAGCAAAGGTTGTTCAGGGTTATATAATAATCAAGAACATTTGTGGTATGACCTAAGAGTCATTGGCCCAGCGCTACTTGGGTTACCGGTAGAACCTAGAATCCCAGGAGGTCGAGGGTTCAAACCTCAACTGAATGTGTGAGATTGCCATAATATATATATATATATATATATGTATATATATATCCATTACAAACCAAACAATTCGTACAAAACCGTACAAACTCCATTCAACCAATCATTTGTTTAATAATTTTCACTTTTTCTTAATTATGAGGGTTGATTAGTCAATAATATGTGAAAATATTTCATCAAGAACACATGAGGGTTGATTAATCACGAATATATGAAACAAAAACAAGATTCATTAAAATGAGAAATACATGAAACAATTTCATTTTCATATAGAAACAAAAATATATGAAATAATTTCATGAAGAAAAGAATTATATGAAACAATTTCATCCTATTCAACACTTTCATGAAAAAAAATTATTCAAAAAAACAATGAAACCATGGAGTTTGTACAGTTTGTACAAATTGCTTGGTTTGTATTTGAAATCTCCCCTATATATATATGGCAAATGAAAGTCACATTCCCTCTTTTAACCAAGAAATATTTCCTTAACCTCTTTCTCAACTTTTTTCCAATTGCAGCTAATCTGCACACTTTATCCAGCTCTGAGGCCCTTTGGTCAGCAACAAAGTAAGATCTCACAGTTACGATTTCTCATCCTTTTTTCCGAATTTCTATATGTGGTAGTAGAAACTTCAAAATTTGAACTTCACTTAGGATTTTGCATGCCCTTTTGAATTGTATATCGATTTAATTTCTTTTAATAGGACGCCTGCTAAGGATTTCGTTAGATTGGATCAAGATATTTTATCACCTCTTGCTGGAAAGAAGCAATTATACACTTATGAGACGAGGGATTTCTGGGAACAGATCAAAACTCCAGCGTATGCCAAATTTTATATTGAAGTATCATTTTAGGATTTATATATATATATATATATATATATACTGACAGTAAAGTTATTTAGGATGTCTTTGAAATGCTCTGCTCTTTATCTTGCCCAATTCCGACACAATTCTCCCAATCTCTTGGCTTGTGGTGATGGAACAAAGAACCCTACAGTCGTTGGTGATGTTTATATCCATCCATCAGCAAAAGTACATCCAACTGCAAAGGTAAGAAACTATTAACATATCGTTTACCTCTAATTTGACATTTTTTGATAGGGTGTTGTTGTAGACACCCCTATTTATGTCAGAATCAGATCAAATTATACATCGAAAATGTAAAAAGTAAGTCTTGATGTTGATGTGTGAGAGGAGGAAATTAGCAGGTAGGGGTACATTTAACTATATATAGGAGTGCATGTAGCCTACCCCCTTTGTTATTGGAAATTTTAGTGGTTTTTGCATAAAAAGTTTTTATAATTTTTATTAAAAACCAACATCCCCTGATGCATCTCCAACAGATTTTTTATAATTCTTCCAGAATGGAGAAACAGAAGTTAATATCTCTAAAAATTATTACATTTGTCTCCAATATTAATCTCCATTTTGGAGATTTCAAACGTAAAATTATATTATTAAAATAAAATATTCAATAGATTTCGTATCTTCAAGAAATGTTTGAGATAAATACCACTCCCTCCTCCCAAAATAAATGTACACAACGAAAAAGACGTACAGTTCTAGGAACGTGTAATTGTTACCCATTTTAATTTACGAAAGGACAATTTTACCCTTAATTATAGAGAGAGAAATTTTCTCCACCGTACAATTAAGGGCAAAATAGGAAAGTAGACATTTACTTTTGAAAGTGGACACTTATTATGTGACATACTAAAATAGTAATGTAGAGTTGTAGACACTTAATTTTATACACTAAACAAATAAAAGAACATCTCTCTCTGCTACTCTCTTCATTTTGGAGAATATGTTCGAGAAAAAGATAGTTAAAAAACTTAAAATATCCCCATTTTTTCTATTTTAGTCATTTTTCGTTTTATTTTGTTTTTATTCTGAAATATGCTAATTGAACAGATTGGTCCAAATGTTTCAATTTCTGCAAATGTCCGAGTTGCTGCAGGCGTAAGGCTCATGAATTGCATCATCTTAGATGATGCCGAAATACAGGTAACGTGAATGATCACTAAGGTGACGTTTGTTTTTTAAAAGGTACTAAAGTCTAAAGTCTGATTTCAGTTCTGAAATGGTTATGAAACGTCTAAACGAATCAGACATAAGTGGTGATTAATTAAGAGCTTAAAATGAAAAAAAACAAACAAGGGCTAAACTTTCTTTTATATATCATCTGAATCTAACACCTTTAAGTTGTTTCTTCCGTCACAAAAAAGGAAAATGCATTTGTTACGTATGCAATCGTTGGTTGGAAGTCGTCTTTAGGAAAATGGTCACGTGTTCAGGCAAGTTTTTTTCCGATTCTTTTACTTGCTTTATTTATGTTTTTTTCTTGCGTATTGCAACTTGGGTTGACGATCAAATCATTGAATTTGTTCAGGGTGAAGGAGATTACAAAACAAAACTAGGAATCACCATCCTTGGTATGCATCTTGCTTGATATTTGGTGTGTATATATATATATATATAGAGAGAGAGAGAGAGAGTGGAAAGTTCAAATATGAACGTGAGGACAAATGAGAGCGCGACACGTTATATTCAGACTGAATAATGAAGGAAAATATTCAGTCTGAATGTAGTATTATTCAGTCTGAATAACACGACATTGAATATAGTATTATTCGGTCTGAATATTTTCCTTCATTATTCAATCAGAATATGACACGTGTCACGCTCTCATTTGTCCTCACGTTCACAACCAAATTTGAGTTCTCATTTGAACCCACCCCTATATATATATATATATGTATGAAAGAGGTTCATACGAGGACGGTAACAATTTACGAGAATGCGAGGACAATCCTCAGCCAATCATTTTCATGTACAAAATCACATATGATTCACATACAAAATCATATATGATTAGCCGAGACTTTTCCCGATGCAAAAGTCGCGCGTGTTATTTTTGATGCTAGTATAAAATCACATATGATTTTGTACATGAAAAAAATTTGATGTACAAAATGATTGACCGAGGATTGTCCTCACTTTTTAGAAACTCATTGTACAAAACGATGTGTTCCACTTAACTTTTTAGAAAGAACCGGAGGGAAAATATTGTTTATATTTCGTCCCAAATGTCAGAAGAATGGGAGGGAAATAAAATCTTAAAGGAGTATGTGATCTTTTATAACAAAAATACCCCTCATAAGGAAAAGTGAAAAAAAAAACAAATATAAAGGGTATATTTATAAAAAATAACATTTTTCCATTCTCTCTAGTTCAAGATTATGGAAAAATTATTTTCTTTCTGTTCCTTCTTTTTTCAAGACACAAATAAAGAACTTTCTTTGTTTTTTTCTCTTCCCTCCCTTTCTTTTCTTCCCAAAATTTATCCTACTATATATATATATATATATATAGATAGAGAGAGAGAGAGGAAAGTTCAAATGCGAACTCAAATTTGGTTGTGAACATGAGACGAATGAGAGCGCGACACGTGTCTGAATGTATTATTATTCAGTTTGAATATGACACGTGGCGCACTCTCATTTGTCCTTACATTCACAACCAAACTTGAGTTCTCATTTGAACACGCCCCTATATATATATATATGTGTGTGTGTGTGTGTGTGAGTTTTACTGGGTTCGTTTGATTTGGGGTTTTTTCTCCCCATTTCGTGGTTAAAAATCTCATGTTCATTGGTTGTAGGAGAAGCTGTGACGGTTGAGGATGAAGTCGTGGTGGTTAACAGCATTGTTCTTCCAAACAAAATTCTCAATATAAGCGTACAAGAGGAAATCATCCTCTAATTTAGATGCTCGTTTATTTGAATCAACTTGGAAGGGTCTCGAAATCATCATGCGCTTCTTTCCGTTCCAAAAATGAGGTTTGCATTTTTACAAGTAAAATTATGTCGGTTTTTATTTGCGTGTCTGTGTTGTTTTCGGCTAACTTATCGGTTAGCTCGTTGAGTTTGGTGTTTTGTGTTATCTTTGAGTGAGGCTGGTCATTATTGCTTTCTAAGGCTATGCAATTTCTCTTAAGAGTTCTTTAGGTTTTAGATTTATAGCTTTTATTACATGTTTCCAAGTGCTGTTTTTTTACTTTTAATATTTGCTTATACTTTTCACAACCAAAGACTAACTTGTTTCAACAGTTTCTTCATAATTTCTTAAGAAAAAAAGTTCAGAATCTTTAAAAAAATTCATTCGGTTCTAACGGTTTTTTCATTTTTTTAAAATTCTTATTTCATCTATATGATATGTTAGTCTCAACTCAGACGGAAGAACTAATAATAGACACAAAACCATCCATTTTGATTATTCATTATGTCGTAAAAGTGTTTACTTTACTATTTTATCCTTAATTATGAAAGGAAAAAAATTAATTACTCTCTTTACTATCAGAGTAAAACTATCGTTTAGTTGTGAAGGGTATAATAATTGAAGTTTTCTAAAACTGTGCCTTCATGGATACTTATTTGGGATGGAGAGATTATAATTTATATATTTGTTTGATTAAATACATTACTTAAATATTTAATAAAATAAATAAAAATCATTTTTTTTGTTTGTTTTGGAGATTATTTTGCTTCAATAAGTGCTTTAAAAATTTCTTTGAAATAGAGAAAAGAACGATTGGATTTAGAGCTCAATATCAAAATCAATTTTTTTTTTTCAAAATTCATCATCCTGATACATTAAAAGAAAATTATAACACATCCAGCTTTAACTGCTTTGTTTTATAACATATTTTTTTGAGATAGAATATCTATCTCAGTGTAAAAAAACCCACTGAGATTGTTTTGTTTCCCATAAACATAAGACGATCATTAGAATCCTCATAGTAATCGATATGTACATATACATTTAACTGTCTCCTCTTTCTAAACAACTCTAAAACCCTATTCCTTCCATAACTTAAAAAAAATCCGACTACTTACATCGCTCATCTACAACTAGACGTACATCAGATAACTGCAATTTTTTTATAAGACTTAAAACCCTTGACATTTCCATAGAGGTTGCAAAATACCAGTATCCTGTGTGAGACCATATTGTTTTCATGAGATCTGTGAGACCACAAAACACTGAAATTTTACAGCAAAACAATGTGAAGGTGCCTTCACAATGTTCTTGTTTTTCCTGTAAAATTTCAGTGTTATTTTGTGGTCTCAGGCAAATCCAACCCTGTCATGAATCTTTGACTTTTAGCAAAGTTGGGTTCTACCAGTAACCTGGATACTGCTAGACCAAAATGACCTTTTTGGTGAAATAATGTTATTGATGGGGTTGTAAATCCAACTTATAAGCTTGCAATTCCATCGGCAAAATAAGAACGTTTCCATGAGAAACGTCCCCAAACTCTTTATCGTATCCAACCATCTCAGTATCTTCGTTCAAAAGATTCAAAGATGTAGCTTTCACATTCGAAACTTCAAGACCTTTAAACACGTTAAACAAATTCACGGGTTCCTCTGCTAATCTTTTACAATCCGACTTCCCGTTTCGACAAAAAGACGAATCCCAACTCCGTCTCTGAAGAATCAAAACAAATCTCGGATCATCAATAATTTGTTGTGAATATCTTAACGGTCTTGGAACTTTAAAACTTACAATATGTAAATCACATGGTAACGAAGATATTAAAGGAGCGAAAAATCTTGGTGGTGGCTGAACGGAAATATCTTCCGGTTTTTTCGATATAAATCCGTTCAACGGGTGGTTCAAATGGCCCCCAACCCGATGAGAGAAAAGAGACGGGTTTAATGGAAGTGGGTTCGAACCGGGATTCGAAAAGGATACATTGGATTCAACGGTTAGATGAAAAACAATGTTCATCGGACGGTTATCCACGAGCCCGGGCCCACGACCATCGGCCCTTACTAACCGTCGATCTAACATGATCTCTAACCATCCGTTTTTCGGGCTAGCCACACCTAACGATTGCCTTGTGTGAACCGAAAACCGACGGCCGTTAGATCCTTGAATGAACCCAAGAGACGGCATTGGATAATAGTTTCCGTGAAGCGGGATTTTGTCGTATGTTTCTCTACGACTTATTTGAAAGCCATTCACATCTGAATAAAAGATACCTTTGTTATCTATATCTGTTTTATATCTAACAATTAGTTCCTTATTGTTGAATTCATTGGTCGTTAGGTTTACGTGATATTCTTTCTCGATCACGAACTCTTGGATCGTATTTTTGCAATTGTAAATCCGGGTTGTGTGAGATATCGGAGATTCTTTCCAAACGGTTTTTGGAAACGAAAAAACCTCATTCGTTAAAAATCCTTCGGAAATGACCATAATACCCCCAGAACGGCTAATCGTTGCACTCTCGGTACTCGAATATATGGCTAACTCTTCACCAATTACGAACCCGGTTACGGACCGTAATAAACCGGAATCGACGTCAAAAACGAGCGTTTGATGACAATTTTTGATCTTGATAGAATCGGTTTCGATTTTTGAGATATTATATGGGGCGAGAAACGGTAGATTTTTACCGGAAAACGACCGGATTTTAAGTCTTGCGGGTTTGGCCTTTTCGAATCCCGGAAAACCATTTGCGATATAATAAGTTTGTATCCCCATGGGAGGAATAGAAGCTTTCCAAAAAACCCGATGTCTTTTTGTAAATATTTTACGTTTATTGTGTTGCAATTCGGGCGATATTTGGCTTTTAACGCACGTCCAATTGGAGTCGAGAACGGTTATATCCGGCCGGTCGACAACGAACATCACGATCTCGTGTCGAGTTTGCTCGAGATCGTTGAAAAGAACGACGGTTTGAACCGTTCCTTCCTTAGCCGTAACGGCTCGGTGCACCGGTTCGGACCCGTATCGTGACCGCACCTTAGCCGGTGCAAACATAGACGGGTTGTGATCGGTTCGATCATAACGGATCCCGAGCAAAACTTCGATAGCTTTCGCCATAAAATTCTGAAGATCTTGTAGAGAAGTATCCATTCGCATCCCGTACTCTTTAACCACGTGGTCTTTAGCCGTGCCGGTTAGACCATCGTGATGCTGAAAAAGAGCCAGATTCCGTCTAGCCGCGGTCAACTTATGCGCGAAACCGGTTGGAAACTTTTCGCACTGGGCTCGTTGGCAATTTCCGAGTAAAAAACCCATCATTATTTCCGTAGCCCGTAACGTTTGTTCAAAAACCCGATCAACCGCTTTGAAAAACGGCCTCGAAACATAAAACCCGCTCCAATAATCTTGTTCTCTATCAACATAAGTAAAGAAATCACCGGATAAAGAAGGAAAACCAGTAATCTGACCCGACCCAACTTCACCCGAAACCGAATAATTTATCTTTTCCGCTTCATCTCTTAACGTCCGAAAATAATCATCCAACGTTCCAAACTTAACCTCAGTATTTAAATCCGGGTTTGAATTTATATAATCAAATAACATTTGGTAATTCCTAAATTGGGCTTCGGCTTCATCTATAGATATATAACGGAAATCATCTCCAAGGGGTACGAGAAGGGTATTTGTGCGATAAAGTGTCGATTTCTTCTTATATTGATCTAAAAGTTTTAAAGCTCGATCCTTAACGTTTTCTAGGTTCGTTTCTTCGGGATGTAATCCCCATGGGCATTTTTCATACATAAATCCGTGGATTCGGGCAAAGTCGAACTGGCAACATATATCTGGGTCGGGCCCACAAGTATGTGGGATATCGTAAGAATAAAATGGCATCATATGGACGAAGATATCGGAGGTTTCGTAAGTATCCCAGCTTTGTCTCCATATAAATTCTAAGTTTTTATGGAAGGCTAATTGTTTCTTTAGCTCATAATGGGTTCTTTGTATAAGCATGTTTTCGAAACCCATACGACGAAGGAGATATGCCATGGTGGATGAGTGGCCAAAGGGATTTATGGCCCATGAATTCTTGGGGATAATTCCAATGTTTTCATTTAACCATAGGTTTCCTTCCATCATCTGAAGTAAAAAGAAGAAAATAAAAATGAAATAAAGGATCTAGGAATATAAATTAGGGAAATTTATCAAAATAGCCATTTTTTTTATTTGTGGTTTTACCTCCTATCCCATTTAAAGTTACCAAAATAACCATAAGGTTCGTAATTGCGAAAGGGTGAAAATATAAATAAATAAATAAGTTTCTGAACTAGGTTCGTAATTTTAGGGACCAAATATGTAAAATTTGGTATAAGTTCGCAATATCAATATTTGGTCCCTGAAATTGCGAACCTAGTTCAGAAACTTGTTCTTTTTTTTACATTTCACCCATTTGCAATTGCGAACCTGATGGCTATTTTGGTAACTTTGAGGGAAAATTGACTATTTGGTGAAACCGTAAGTAAAAATGGCTATTTTGGCAAATTTCCCTATAAATTATGAGCATTATGAGTCATCATATAAACCAAACGTAATGAACCCAATATATCTCATTTGAAAGCGGGGTGTGGAACTAACTAACTAACTGGAAGGGATAGGATGTACAGAGACCTGGCCTCAACCCACTAGGATCAAGGTTGTTTCGCTGATAGCATCTGCTGCAACAGATTCTCCAAAATGGATATTTTGGAGATTTTAGCTAGTTTTTTACTCCAATGGATTCTCTAAAACCTTCTCCAAATTTGGAGAATCCTCCAAAAATGATTAGTTGATTACTATTGAAACTTTGGAGAGACGGAGATGATTCTTTTTCTTCCTAACCAATGAGAATCTTTGAAAAAAAGGAAATAATATTTAGTAATAGTATAGAATATTTTAAATAATATAATTAATGTTGTAATCTTCAAAATAAAGAAATTGTTAGAATTGAATGTTTTTATTTTTGGAAATTTTCACTTTTGATTCTCCATTTTAGAGAATTTGTTGAAGATGATCTGAACACTCCCAGCTTGTGCACGAAGCAAAGGTGTGTGAAGACAGCTAATATAAGAAGCAATCCGGAAATATAACAGGTAGAATATTGGTTCAATGGTGAGACCAGTAAGAAAGATACCTGTTCAATGATTGCAAAAAAATGTGAATTGGCCTGCAAGAGAGATTTAGAGACAGATGTTTTGTAAGTAATGACTGAAACTCAAAGAAAAATGCATTTAACTTTCTAACTAGAAACATCATTCTTGGACTCTAGACCTCATTTTAAGTCCTGATATTATGAATATTTGACAAGGTTTATTGGATTTTTATACTTGTGCCATATAATATATTAATAGAATTCTATATAAAAAAAAAACAAGGGCCATCCCTAATAATACATGCACCATAAATAGATTTGCAAAAGAAACCACATTATCAAATTCAAATGTCTTTGGTCTATAACTTTGTTAAAGAAAAATTATTTTCACATTTGGATGGAATTCTATATCATATATGAAATACAATTTCTATAGGCACATTCATCACTGATTTATAGGTTTCTTTTGGATACACAACAAAAGGAAGAATTGAGAGTTGCTTTGAACTTCTAAGGGAAGTTGACCAAAATAGCCGATCAAGCCTCCCCTCTCCCCTTTTTTTTTGAAAGGGTATCCTAGGCATTTGCCTAGACTAATCCCTGACAATTTTAAGACTACTAAAGCATGCGGCCCTGAAATAATTCCCCAGTGACCACAAGTTGTTTGCGCCTGGATTCGAACCTGAGGTACATGAGTTATCTAGCCTCATCCCCCACAAGCCTTAACCAGTACGCCACAAGCCTTGTCGTTGCCTCCCCTCTTCTCTTTATAGCCACCTTTTCAACAAACCGACTGAAATAGCCGGGAATTATGCAAGTAGCACTTAAGCAACTTGAGTAATCTGCTTTTACAATATAATATTCAAAAAAAATTGACATTATACAAATTGCGTAAGTGCTACTTGTGTAATGTCTACTTTTTGCTTGTCCATGTAGACATTATACATCTGGCACTTACGCAATTTGCGTAATATCTACTTATCGAAATTTAAAAGTAAAATTTATATAAGTGAAAAAAAGGGACCTAAAACGATCAAGCAGCATACAGAAACAAGTGATACTAAAAAATGGTTAAGCTTCTGATATGGATGTTACCTCATCATTCATCACCCACCCACCTCCAACAATCTCTAACTGTCCATTCAGCACTAAATTAGTGAAAGAATCTCTTTTAGCATCTGATGCATCACTCCACCATCTCTCTAAGTACGATATCTCTTCCCATATGAACTTCCGACGATCATCCTGCAATCATAACACCAAATCCATGATTCAAAGTATCTAATAGAAATTGGATGAATATATATATATATATATATTAAAGTATCAAATCATACACATTTTAGCTAAATATCAAACAAATTAAGCTTTAAATCAGCAAATTAACACTAGATGCAACGAATCAGAAGATGAATGTAACTTACAGTATCAAATCATATACATTTTAGCTAAATATCAAACAAATTAAGATTTAAAATCAGCAAATTAACACTAGATGCAATGAATCAGATGATGAACCTTGGAAAGAGATTCGACGATTGTATCGAGAATATGCCTAGACTGTTTATCATAATACTCCTCAACAGTAAGCCTCCAACCATGATCGTTATGAGAATGAGGAACGACGAACACTTTTAATTTCTCAGAATCCCATTCGTTTCCTTTATAAGAAATCCTCCACCTTTGTTTCCACGATCCGCCATTAACGTCCTTGAATTCGATCTTATCATACAAATCCTTAGTCGTTAAATCCACAACAGCAGCTCCTAATGAAACATTGTACGGATTTGACGGAAACACCACCGCCATAGACGACGGTTTCCGATAAAACGGTTTCCGTGATCTGAGAAAACGCGACCTATCGGAACGGAAATGAGAAGAAATAGGTTTCGGAATGCCGAATTTGTAAACGATGAAGAGGAAGAAGAGGATCGATGCGAAGACTCCAATGGTGAAGAGATTAGCGAACAGGAAGTCTCTGAGGGCGGCGCGTCGACGAGACCTGCGAGTGTGTTTTGAGGATGATGATGATGTGGTGAAAGGAAGGAGAGAGCGAGTCCATCCGGCAGCACCACCACGGCGGACGTTGCCACCGCCTCCGCTGCCGTTGGCGGAAGGTGAGAACGGCATTCTGTAGTGGTGACCGGCGATCAGATGATGAGCAGAGAAGAAGAAGAAGAAGACTCCGGTGAGAGGTTTGGGTCCATAGTAGGACCTTCCAACACGTTGGTATTGCCGTAGTACAGACAGTTTCCACTGCCTGGTCCGCCACAAAGATTTCCTTTTTTATGTTAGACTAAATTACATTTATGGTCCCTGTAGTTTCTATTTATTATCAAGTTTGATTTCTATTTTAAAGTAATTATAGTTTTGGACTTTTGGTCACTGTAATTCTTCTTTTGGTTTATATTTGGTCTCTCTAACTAACTTTAGTTAAAAAAAAATTGATTAATTTAATGATATTTTGTCAAAAAAAGACAAAAAAAAAGGTAAAGGACCAAAATATATTTAAGTTAACTAACTTTTTTAATTAAAGTAATCTGATCAAAAATGAAATAAAATTGCAATCATAATAATGAAAACTATAATTAATTTAAAATATAGATCAAATTTGATAATAAGTGACAATGGCTGAATGGCATGCAATTGTTTTGTTATATTGAATAAATTCTCTACTTCAATATTTAGGAAAATAATTGGTTATCATCATTCAATACAACCTTTTTCTGTTATTTCAAACGAAACATAGCTTTTTGCTTTTTTATTTGGATGAAATTATTATCGTTATACATAAGATTTTATTAATTAATTATTTTCTGCAAAGATATGATTAAATAACAGCATTTTCAACAGTTTTTTTATAATTTCTCTAAAATAGAGAATGAAAAATCAAAATCCGTAAAAACATTTTCTTTTAACTCTAACAACTTTTTTAGTTTAGAAAATTTATCATTACTTTATTAAAATATTCAATACATTTAATAATATATTATTTCTCTCTCCTACACATTAAATTATTTTGATCGGTTGTATATATTAAAAATAATGTTTTCTCTCAAAATGTCTAAAATAGCAAACCATATAGCAATGTTGTTGAAACATTTTAGAGAAAAAAAAAACTCAATCTTTTATATTATAACAAAACTATTGAAGATTAAATCTGTCAAAAAAAATTGCCAAACAACGATGGATTTTTTCCAAAAAAAAAATGCCCAAAATTATCATTTTAAATGTCTACACTTTATAGTCAATTTTCTTTATATTTGAATCAAAATCGTCCAGGTTTTATAAGTTCTTTATTCGCAACTTACAAAATGTAATTTTTTATTAAACATGATTTTAGCAGCCATTAAGGAGATTTCACACACTAAAAGTACGTTTTCTAAGAGTATCTTCAACAAATTCTTTAATAATTTTTCTAAAATAGAGAATTAAACTCAAAATCTCCAAATAAAATTGCCTCTATCTCCCACAAATTCTCCATTTTGGAGAATTCATCATCATTTATTATATTAAAATATTACACTAACTTATTAAAATATTATTTTTCTCTTAAAAGTTTATTTTGAAGTTTTTCTATTGGTACATTCACTTGGTAATCATTTTTTTGAGTGATCTTCAAATTTGAAGAAAAATGCAATCTCTCTCCTAATTTCTCCATTTTAAAGAATGGTTTGGGGAAACTGTTGGAGCTGAAATAAGGGTCAAAATCCCCATTTTACCTATTTTCTCTAAAATAAGGAAACTGTTGGAGATGCTCTAAGCTGTCTCGGCTATTGCACAAACCACCAAATCAATTTTGAAAGTCAATCCAACAAGAATAATATTTAAATTCAAGAAAAAATATATTTTACAAGTTACAAATAGACACTAAAAAATCCTAGCTATTTTAATGAAATTGATTTATTTATTTTTGCAAGATGTTAGTCCAAAATAACCGGTTTAAATAATTTCCCCAAAAAAACCATTATACTTAATTCTTTCGGTATGAAAAATATAACTTTTAGTTGACCACAAAATTTAAAAAAATAATTATTATTAAAGGAAAACCATGATGTATAAGAAAGGGGTATCCATACCTTGACTAAAATCACCATAAAACAATTCAAAATTTGGACCATGAAACCAAACCAACACAATATATCTGGATATCCATACCTTGGCTAGAAATTATCACAAAACAGTTCAAGAATTAAAATGCTAAACCAAACCAAACCAAACAAACCTAGTATATCTCATACAGAAGTAGCGTCGGTTGTTAAACCAAAACCAAAAAACATCAAGTCGGCTTTCAACAATTTTATTTTCAAAACACAAATATGGCTTCAAGAACTTGCACATGATTCTATCTTACAAAGGCAATCTCAAACCAACTGGTTTTTTTTACACCAGAAATAAGTGTTTATTTCGGGTCTGCAAAGAAGGCATTGATGGATGGCATGATTTCCGGATCCTTGTTGCGAACAAATTTCCTTAACGAATGTTCAGCGTACTTTTCGCCTTCAGCAAAGTTATCTAGCACACCGGCGGCTCTATTTTCCTTGTTCACTCTATACATGCCAAATAAAATAAGTACGAAAGCAACTACCCATTTAACAGCCAGAAAAATCTCGAATGACTATGAAGGCCTGGGGGACTTGAACAGGTAACCAATGGGGAGCAAACTCAAGATCTTATCAGTTGAGCTGAATTTATCTTTGAATTGGGTATAAATTAGTTGGTTCACAGTTTAAGGCCGTTTACTAAACGCTTACACAATAAACATCCTCACTTATCTAATCAGATAACACTCTCTGTTATCAAAATGGATTATTGGTAAGTGCTCTTACCTAGTAAGAGTCTCCCTCCCCCCCCTCCAACTTACCTGGTAATCTTGCTATATATCTTACTGGGATTCTCGATCATTGTCATGCTTACTTGAAAAGGTAAGTAATATCGAAAGCGCTTACCCAGTAATCGTTTAGTAAACGACGCTAAGTGGTGCAATTAACAAGAAACATAGCATGTGGTTATCATGAAAAATATAACCAAATCTGAAACCTTTCACATCAACATGACTTGGCCTATAGATGGGTTCAAATTAGCAATAGAGGATTCATTTAGATTGGCTAATAGCTTAGTATTTGTATGTGTTAACATAAACCAAATGCGGTTAATTTATTTCATTTTAATCAATTTTTTATACATTTTATATAATACAGCGTACCTATCAAGGACCTAGAGGGGTGGTCTACAATCGGTTTTTTATAAGTATTTTTTTTTAGTATGAAAGGTGCACATGTTAAACTCTGAAGGATGCTCTGCGATATTAAAAAATTCGAAAGAAAAATAACCAAAATATCGAAAGAGTCCAATGAAATCATCTAAAAAACCAAAAAAACTCCCTTAAAATCAACCACAAACTTATGATTCAATTTGAAAAGAAAAATATATTTAATTCCTCAAATCGATATAATTGACTTTTCTTAGGTCCAATAGGGTTGATTTTTCATAGAATCAACCCTCAACTTTACGGGTTTTTAATCTATCTCAAAGGTGCACCCAACTCATCTTTGTATATATGTGTTGATGATGTAATTTTGTAGATTTATATTATGGTAAAACTATACTGCTGACTTGTAGAAACTTCAAATTTACTACAACATTTTCTTAACTACTCAATTATTTGTCAGTATGTTTTTATTTATTAAAAACATATATCTTCAATTATTTGTCAATATGTTATAGTTGCTCAGCTTCAGGAGCTCTGTTGTGCATATTTAGCTATGATTCCACAGTGATTTGAACTTTGGAGACAATTTCACTTTCCTAAACTCTATCTACACGAAACTGGTGAATTATCCATTGATCGAACCAAAAAATCTAGAAAAAATAAAAGATAAACCTCCGATAACTGATCCAATCCTACGAATGGAGCAATCGATTTTATCCCAATAGGTACGAATTAAGAACAACAGATCGCGATTGTTCGAATTAGTTTTCAAAAGTAGAAACACAGCTTTACACATAACGCAATAGAGTTAGAAAGGAGAAACTACCTGACTTCAGGATTGCTACTGAGGTTACGAATCAATTGCATCCCGCAGATTCCGACGGCGACACCAACGGCAGCAAATAGAGGATACACCTTTCAAATTACACAAATTCATAGGATCAGATTTACAAAACACGAATCATCGCTCACGATAATACCGATTTACTCGTTAGATCAATTATACGTACAAAATTAAACTAAAAAATACAAAAAAATGGAGAAAAATACAGAGAGATTGATTGATAGCCACGAACCTCAGGTCGCAACCAACGATTGAGCGTCGATGAAGCCATTTTTTCAACTTTTTGAGCAACGCCGGAAGACGGAAAATGAAGTAATCAGCAGAAGGTGATCGCAAGGATGAAAATGAGGACAAAATAGAGACCTAATTTCTGACTTGGCAGTTTATATATCACGCTATCGTGGTCATCCTCATCCAATGGGGGCTAAAGTACAGTAACATCTCCTTCGGATAAACCCCTACACCCTCCATCTATGAAAGTTTGTCATTTACACCCCTCCAATTGCTATCAACTAAACTGTAAGGGGGCGTTTGGTTTGCCGGAATCCGCCGGAATCTGATGGAATTGGAATGGTCAATTTCGTCGATCAAATTCCATTCCGACGTTTGGTTTCCCATGGAATGGAACTAAATTCCAAACATTCTCTCACATAAGGATTTCACCATTCCTTGCCAAACCATATGGAATTGAAATTCATTCCATCCAAAAATTTAAAAATGACATAAGTACCCTTAATACATTGTAAAAACAAGCAACCGTTTTCTCAGATCCCTTCTAGATTGAAACCACATACATTTGGAATTCATCTTCTTCATCTGCAACTAACCGTCGTCATCTTCTTCATCTGCAACTAACCGTCGTCATCTTCTTCATCTGCAACTAATCGTCCTCATCTTCTCCATAGAACCGTTCTTATTCTTCTTCGATCTATTTGTATTTCTCCATGGAACTGTCCTCAAAGGTGTGAACTAGCTGAATCGAATCGAGTTGAGTAGCAAGTTATTCAAACTTGACTCAAAAATTTAATATCAGACTCGAACTTGATTAACTTTTTCAAAGTCGGATTTGAGCTCGAAGTCGATTAACTCGTTTATTTACTCAAGCTTAATGATTTTTATATTTTGACTATATTATTTGTAGGCATAGGATCGTGTGAGAAGAATAGTTAAGATGAGAAGCGTAACAAGAAATATGAACCCTTAATCGCTTTTAATCTCATACCCACCTATGAATTGCGTCTTAGAAGGGAGTTGATCCGGTGCATCTCATCCTAATATGCATCCAACGGTGGAGATTCCTTCTTACGCTTCTCACCTTAACTCTCATTCTCACCGGAACCCAACCCATTATTTGTAACCATATAAATATGTTTTGATCGAAAAGGTATATGCTCGAACGATTTTGCTTGGCTTGATTTGTAAGGTTTAATCAAACTTTCGAATGAGTCGAGTTGAACAATGGAATATGGAGCTCCACTTGTTGAGTTAATCTAACTTTATTTTTGTTCGAGCTCGATAGTTAATATTATTGAGTTTGAGCTAGAGTAGTTCGTTAAAAGCTCAACTTTCTTACACCTCTGACCTCCACCGTCTCCATTCATGAGAGTGCCATTTAAACCCCTTCAACTGTTGTGGACTATTCAATTTGAATATTTCAATTAAACACCGCAACTATGAAAGCATAAGATCGTGTGTGAAGTGGAGTTAAAGTTAGAAGCGTAAGAAGAAAAGTCATACAAGGATTGATCTGGTGTATCTCGGCGCATCTAATTCTAATATGCATCAAATTATGAAGATATTTTATTACATTTATCACCTTAAACCTCTTTCTCATCGGAACCCAACTCTGATAAGTCTTTGTTCTTATTGTTTCACTTTTGTGATGAAAATGCTCTCTGATACTAACGTCGCTAAATTTTATCTGTTAAATAAGGAACGTTTTCTTCTTCTTCATATATATATATATATAGTGTTGGGATCATATGATAAGAAGAGTTAAGTTGAGAAAAAAAAGAATCTGACCCCTTGATCACTTTTAATCTCACAACTACACATAAATTGTGTTATTTACACTTGATCCGGTGCATCTCATTAGCATCGATCTTCAATTAAGATTGATCAAAAGGTCCAGATCCCTTTTTACATTTCTCACCATAATTTTCTTCCCACCAGAACCCACCCAGACTTATCAAAAGTTAAATCCCACTTTTATAATTTTAACTAAACCTTAAGGACCAAAAATCGAAGTTTACTCCTAAACTTTAATAGATAAACTGAGATGACATCACTAGTAGCGAATCCGTAAAAGGATCGAAAAATCAAACAGTATCAGTGGTTGTTGAGAAAGAATCGGAGCAGAACCCTCGATAACTCCGCCGTACCGGAAAATCATCACAACCTTCCTTTTGCTGATCGGCTTTAATGGCGGCAGCTTCTTCTTCCATAGCACCACCGTTTTCTAGACTCGCCGACCACCCAATCCACCACCACAAACCGCCTACATCTCCCCATTCTCACCACCTCTTCATTCGCCCTTTGCTTCCCTACCTTTCCACAGCCTCCAATGGCCGCCGTGGTCCTGCTACTTCCGTCGTCTGTCTCATCTCCGGCGTCGACGGCGGTGGCGTTTCTGACGACGTCGTTTCAGCTCAAAAATCAGGCTCATTCTACCGTGAATTTTCCGTCATCGCTAACATGTTGAAGAAAATCGAACCATTGGATACTTCTGTGATATCAAAAGGAGTTTCTGATTTCGCCACAGACTCCATGAGACAGATGATTTCTGGTATGTTAGGGTTGCTCCCATCGGATGAATTCTCCGTTACGGTTAGGGTTTCGAAACGTCCTCTTGTTCGATTATTGGCATCTTCATTGATCACAGGGTAAATTCTACAATCCTCCTTAATCCATTTCTTCAATTACACATTTAATTAATTCAATTATTTGGTATGGTATGCATCAATTAAGGGGTGGTTCTGTATGGTACCATGTTTTTTTCTTCAATAACTTCAAGTTTACATATATGAAAGGGGCGGGCTAAATGGGGGTTGGGTTCCGGTGAGAAGGAGAATTACGGTGAGAAGCGTAAGAATGAGATCTCCACCCTTCCACCCTTGGATGCACATTAGGATGGGTCGCACCGAGATAAGATGCACCGAGATGCACCGGATCAATCCCCGCTCAATTTATGGGTGAATTTGTGATTAAAAGTGATCAAGGGTTCAGATCCCTTCTTATGCTTCTCACACTAACTCAACTTCTCACACTATCCTACGATCATGCTCCGGCTAAATGCACCATTATGTATTGCTAAATGCACCTTATCTACTAATTTTTCCATAACACATCAACGTTTGCTTTTTATATTTTCAATGCATGATCTGATATGATATTGCCATAAAAAGGGGTGCATATAGCGTTGGTGATTGCTATATGCACTACTTTAATGTCAAAATCTGATCAGATCATGCATTGAGAAGGTAAAAACGTGAGTTTTGATGTTGATGTATGCCAAGAGGAAATCGCTAGATAGGGTTGCATTTAACCCACCCCATAGCATTACCCATATGAAGATTTGCTATTATGTTCAAATTTTGAGTGACTATTCGAGGTTTTAGGTAACAATTGTGATGTTTAAGGGTTTTTAATTGCAAGAAATAAAAACATTCAAATGTTCAAACGAAATGGTTAAAGCTACAAAGTTAATATTCAATAGTCAATACATAAAAAAAATAAAAAATAATTAAATAAGTCGGTACCTATGGTACTACTTTGGTACCCAATTTCCAATATTGTATACCAACCAAGTTTGCGTACTTGGTATAGTACTACCAACCGACTGTAATTGGTACGAATTTAATTGGCACAATTGGTACACATATTGGTTGGTTTAATTTGGTACAAAATTGTCACTCTATCAGCAATTCAACATCATCAATTGGTGACTGAATTGGTGGTGTTGTTGTTTAGATATACTTTGTGGAACGCGGAGTACAGGATTATGTTGATGAAGAACTTTGAAACCTCTTCAATCGACATGCCAAAGAGGCCGAATTCAGGTGATTGTGATGGCGATATAGAGGATCGGATTGTGGAGAATGGTTCTGAAGAATTAGAGAGCTTTAACTTCCAAAGTTGTTCAGATGATTTATCTCCTGAGGCTATGAATTACATTCAAGATTTGGAATCAGATCTATCCACAGCCAAGAAGGTGAGTCGCCTCACTGTGTGTTTATGTGTGTGTAGACTACCTGCAAAGTTAGTTTAAAAAATGCTCAAAAGTTCATAGTTTTCATACTTCAATTTTGGTTCTTAAGCTGAAACCTGTTTGTTTACCTCTTAACAGTCCCGTTAAGAGTCAACCTCTGAATTGCTAAGGGCTGTTTGGCAGTTGCTGAATGGTTTGGTGCAGAATGATTAAGTGGTCAGAATGATTAAGAGGCTCTTATGATATAGTACAAAATGAAATATAATTGTTTGGTAGTTGTTCAGAATGAGACCAGGGCTCTGAATGGTTAAGATAGGTCCAGGATACAAAATGATTAAGAGGGTTTTGGAACCATTAAGAGGCGGCTTTATTTTTTGCCAAACAGGATTCGCCTCTTAATGATTCAGAGATTGCCTCTTAATGGAACTCTTAAGAGGTAAACAACAGCCTTTGCAGTTTGGCAAAAAAATATGCCTGCCTCTTAATGGTTCCAAAACCATCTGAATCATTTTGTATCTTGGAGCTCCTTTAACATCTCTTATTTCATTTTGAACAATTATCAAACAATTATATTTCATTTTGCACTATATCATGAAAGCCTCTTAATCGTTTTGCACCAAATAATTCAGCAACTGCCAAACAGCCCAATTCTATTCCAATCCAATGTTTGGATTGAATGATCACTTGGATTTGAAATCCCGGGATTTCATTAAAAATCCCACAAAGATAGGATTTAGAAATCCCATTGGGGTTATTGGTATTTGGCGGGATTTTGTAGAATTTGTGAGTGATAATGTTTTAAATTTGTTAAAAACATTTAATTTATAATTATCAATTATATAAAGGTACTTTAATTATTTTTATAATTGTTTGTTATCCCTGCCTCCCAGGAACTCCATACTCAAAAGAAAAATCAAGAAACTATGCAAATCGGATACGCAAAAGGAAGTAACAATGATCTATTGAAGTATTTGCGATCACTCGATTCCGAAATGGTAATAATCATCATTAACTCTATTTTTTTCATACTCTTCTTAATCGTTCTTCCAAATCAGGTTTTACTCATTTTGTAAGTTTTGTTTTCGATAGGTGGATGAACTATCGAAACCATCATCTTTAGTGGTAAAAGAAGTTCTACAACAACTTGTATATTGTACTTCAAGAAGGGTATTTAAGGAAGACTTTGCTTCTGGTTTAACGGGCGATTCAAAAGTATTATTCCAAGAAAACTATCAAAACGATGATGTTAACTTCTCTGAAACGCGGGATTATCTCGCGAAACTACTTTTCTGGTTCGTATATGTTTTTTAATTATTTATTTATTTCCCCTTTTATTTAAGACCCAATGGATGTAGTGTGGGAAATCTCAATCTTTCTTGTGTTCTAATTCATACGTTGCCAAAGTCCTTGTAGTCATGAAGGTTCACCAGTAATGATTCCGGGCCATTTGAATGATAAGTTTGTGTCCATAAGTGGGCCCGGATACCAAAACAACTTTTTTTAGCATATTTGTCTCGGGTGATTAGTTGGTGGGAAATTTGCCAAAGTAGCCATTTTTTACTTATGGTTTCACCAAATAGCCATGTGGTGAAAATGTTTTAAAAAAAAGGTTTTTGTACTAGGTTCGTAATTTCAGGGACCAAATGTGTAAAATTTGGAAATTACATTCCTAATTGCAAAGTTGATATTGCGACCAAATTTTACATATTTCGTCCCTAAAATTGGGAGCCTAGTTCAAAAATATTTTATTTTATATTTTCAACCCTTTTTAATTGCGAACTGATGGCTATTTTGATAACTTTTGGAAGAAATGAGCTAGGAGGTAATACAACTAAAAGATGGTTATTTTGATAAATTTCCCAAAAATTGGTTGGTGGTTGTAAATGGGCCCGGATAAAAAACTTTTTTTTAGCATAAGTAGGCTCGGATACCCAAAAAAAACTCTATTTAGCATATTTGTTTCTCTCATTTTAGTTTTATTGTTGTTGGTTACTCGTATCTGTTTTTCTCCCTTTTCACATATGTAGTTAATCTTTGGACAGGTGTATGCTATTAGGTCATCAATTAAGAGGCTTGGAGAACAAATTGTATCTGAATTATGCAGTTGGTTTCTTATGATATCATCATATGGTAAGATAATGTTTATATTATTTGTTTTTACTTTGAACTTTTTAATTAATGTACTCAAGGAATAACTTGTAGAGAACCTTATAGATATTATATATACATATATGAGTAGAATGTTACTTTCTTTTGAAGAAAAGAATGTTACTTTCTTGATTATATACTCAACAAATCATTACGAGTGCATCTGGTATACAAGACTGGACGGGACAGAACAAAACTTTATTGTCCCATGTTTGACGCGAGATCAGACTGGTACAGAATAAAATTTTGTTGTCTAACATTAGGCGTGACATTAGGTTCTGTATATCAAATGGGACAGAACAAAAGTTTGTTGTCACATGTTTAATGTGGCATTAGACTGGAACAAAACAAAAATTTGTTGAACATTTGGTGCGGTATTAGACTCTGGATACCAAGCGGGACATGACAAAAGTTTGTTATCCCACATTTGACGAGACATTAAGCATACCAAACAAGACAACAAATTTGTTGTTCCGTTTGACGCGACATTAGACTAGGACATTATTTGTTGTCGAATATTATACTGTCCCATCAAAATAGATGAAACAAAAAATAAGAGAGGGAGATAGATAAGATTGGTAAATTAATAAACTACGGAGTTGTTTGGCAGTCGCTGAATGGTTTGGTGTAAAATGATTAAATGATCAGAATGATTAAAAGACTCTTATGATATAGTGCAAAATGAAATATAATTGTTTGGTAATGTTCAAGATGTATTCAGGACTTTTAATGGTTAAAGGAGTTTCAGGATACTAAATGATTCAGAGGGTTTTGGAACTGTTAAGAGGCATACTTATCTTTTGAGGTAAACAAACAACCCCGTATCTCTAATCATTAAAACCCTCAAATTTCTATAATTATTTCACCTACCTACCTCATTCACATCAACAAGTACCAAATGCAAAGATAATAGGACTTGTTTGTGCTTTCAATTTAGGCATTGTTTTGGTTGGTTTTCCATTAACTCTTTGCATAAATAAAACTTTGTTTGAATTAACCTCTTATGTATAAGTTGAGAATTTTTTTTTGGAGGTCATTTTTATAGACCGAATGATCATGGCTTTTAATTTAATTGGAAAGACATAATTGGAAAAAAATGGCTTTTTGCATAAAGCTCCCCAAGCTTACTAATTAAACCACTTTCTATATCATTAAGCTCCGTTATGAATCTCGTTAAACTCTTAACAAACAGACCTTTAATTGTGCTACCACAATATTGCTTTTATTTCTCATATTCATGTATAGATATACAAAAGAATCAAAATAGAAACAACATAATTTACATAAAAAAGAATGAATCAAATCACAAAAAAGAGGCAAAAGTACATACATACCCTTTTGCCTTCATCATCTCAACTCTTCTCTTGAGTGTCTAAACAGATCATAAGGTGCCCATAAATAATCAACTGGACATGGCTCACCTCCATCTAGTCGCACCCATGGCTTCCCTTTCCCACTCCAATGCAACAAACTGATCGGACCAGGGTGCAAAGACCTGCAACTATGAACCACATTGTTCCCACCGAGCCCATGCTGGTTCCATCGATGATCTATAGCCGTAACTTCACCACCAAAAACCAACAAAAATGGCGGAAGTGAACCTAATTCGTAAATCCTTTCCTCCTTTTGAATCTCCATCCATTTCTCAATTCTATTCCTATAATCTCCTTTTCTCCATTTCACCAAATCCATCACCATTACTCCTGTGTTGAAATAACAAGGTTTCTTCCCTTGGAATACTCTAGAATGATCAGGATTGTTCCAGAAATTGTCATTGAAGTATATGGTGAAATTTGCATGACAGTAAACTGGAGCTCCAATGGCGGTTGATTCACTTAGAGAAATAGACCAGAGTTTTTGTATATCATCGACAACGATGATATCAGAATCGAGATAAATCACTCGTGAAATACTTGAATCGATTATATCAGCTATGTATGTTCTAGCGTAGTTTAATGGATCTTCAAGTGCTTCACGAATCGAATTCGAGATCAGATTCTTAACGAGATTGTCATCGAAACCATAAACGATGAACTCAAGAGATGGAAATATCGATTTGATGATCGTTTTTAGATCTTCTGGTTTTGGAATCTTTGATTTCGATGCTATGAAATGGAAATAAACGTTTTCTGGACAAGAAGTGTGTTTGAGGATTGAATGAACAGCTGCTATGGAGCCTCTAAAGTATTTGAGATCGAGAGTCATTGCTATATGGATTGTACCTAACTCTCCACAGTTTTCGCCATTTCTGTACTCTTCTGCTTCGATGTATCGTGAGGTTTTACTTCCATGGAGTTTAATCTTTGAAGGATAATCGATTGGTGTTTCAGGAACTGAACGAATCGCATCTGTGTAGAGAAGAAATAGAGGAACGATCAACAGAAAAAGTAGAGATTTGTATGGAAGCATATCACTGAATCTTCGATCAAAAATGGCGGACGAGATTCTTAGAAGTTTTTTCCGATCAAAAACTGTGGCGTAGATTTACAGAAGCTTTTCCGATCAAAAATGACGGCCGAGATCCTCAGAAGCTTCTCCGATCAAAAAAAACGGTGGCTGAGATTTACAGAACTTTTCCGATCAAAAATGACGGCCGTGATTGACAGAAGCTTTTCCGATCAAAACTGATGGCGGAGACTGACAGAAGCTTTTCCGATTAAAAATGGCGGACGAGGTTCTCAGAAGCTTCTCCGATCAAAAATGGAGGTTAAAAGAAGCTTCTCCGATCAAAAATGATGACCGATGTTAACAGAAGCTCCTCCGATCAAAAATGGTGACCGATGTTAACAGAAAGCTTTCCCGATCAAAAATGGCGGTCGAGATTCAGATGAATTTGAGTTGAGTTATGTCGTGTTTTTTCTGACAAAAATGGAGGAAGATGAAGATGGTATATATATGGAAAGAGAGGGAAAACGCGTTTTTGTTTGGAACGCGGAAGGTGTGAAATGAAAAATGGAGGAAAGTTGAAGGGGGAGATATGGAAAAAGATGAAAGAAGAGGGGTAAAATATGGAAATGAAACATTCAAAGTTTGGAAGGTTCTAGGAGGGTGGGTGACAAATGACAATGAATATGTATGTATGATTGACAATATGCATGTTATACCACGTGCCTTTCTTCTGCTACATTATTTGTTATTCCGTTTTTCTAATTTTTATAATATTTGAATGTACGCTATCATATTTTAAACCCTAAAATGTTTTAAATAATTGAAATAAATAAATTAATTGTATGGTTTATGAATATAATTTAATTTAAAACAATTGAAATAAATAAAATAATTTATATGGTTTATGAATATAATTTAATTTAAAACAATTGAAATAAATAAAATAATTTATATGGTTTATGAATATAATTTAATTATAAATTTATATTGAGTTCTATAACATTTATAATGGAGTCCCAATTAAATATGAGATATGGAAAAGTTATAAAACATATTGGTTGATATCAATAGTTCTATCAAACTCTTAACAAATATTTGGTTCTATAGATATATAGATTTTTATAAACGTAAAACATTGATATAATTAATGAATTATAATCATCTGTTATAAGTATTTAAATCATAATAATTTATAAATAAATATTCATCATTTTCATAAATATTGAATTGCAAGTTTGTAACGTTTAAAAAGTTTGCACTTGATTTACTGTTTATTTATAATGATATGATGTTGATCATAATTAATCTTGTTATATTGTAATAATTAATCATGAAGATTTTAAAACAAATATGGAAAAAGCATATATTTTTTTCGTGAATGGTTTGTAATATAAAATGCTTAAAATATTTTCAATAGCTGTTCTATTTTAACAATTTCAATATTAATTATATTATGAAATAATTTTAAAAAATTCATCGTTCCAATACCCTATTATAAAAATTTATAACACATTCAACTTCATTGTAGAAATATTGATCATGATGTCTTCCTCATTCGTGTTGAGTTCTAGAGATTTCTTTAAATTTGAAAATTTCTACCTTCTCTTATTTCCTTTTCTTTTAACATATAATTTAGTATAGCTGTAGAGCAAAAAAGAACTTCTAAAACCCCATAATTTTCATATTTGTGTAGTTGTTGAAGATGCTAACAAGTTATATTTCTCTCTAAATAAAGAAGCAATAGATGATTATCCACAATATAGAATATAACAAGTAAGATAAAAAGTTAGGATTTTCATTCAATATAAATATTATATGAACATTTAAAGTGTAAATACATGTTTAAAAATATATGATATATAAAAATGTCTATTTTGAAAAACATACTTTTAAAAACACGTCACTTTTAGTGTATTAAAAAGGTAAAATAAACGTTGTTAGATATAAATCCTTAATTGTTACTTGTGAAAGTATATCTCTCAAAAGTCAAAATAATGAATTAAGTTAAAATACGCGTTTTCTATACAATCTGTACTTTAATAAATATAAAAGAATATCTCGTCCATCTTAAATGTAATACTAAACTTAGGAAATAATTTAATAAAGATACTTTATTACCATATAAATATTTAAAATATTTCTTAAAAAACTTATCAAAATAAAAATTATAATATTATGGTTGATAACTTAATATTATTGGTATCAAGCATTTATTCTCTTATTTTTAAACTATGGAGAATTTGAATAATAATACACATAATAAGACCAGAATAGACCAGGGTGGTTCCACTTTCCATTATTTTTAATGCATTTTAATATTTAAATAGAAAAATATAAAATTACTTTTAGAAAAACTACATTCAATGAATCTAATTCAAGTTTACCTTATTTTACTAATCACGCTTAATGGTTACTAGATTTCAAATTGACTTTTCCGAGATACCCAACATATACTTTTATTATTATTTTTTATATTTTTTTTTTAGCTTTTTTTTTGTCAATTAAGTTCACACAAAGAACAAGTTAGATATATTTAAGGGTGAGCTAAATGGGTTATTATATATTATTAAATGTACTTTTAGGGATGTAACTGGTCTAAATCAAGTCGAGTAGTAGGTTAATTGAGTTGGGCTTAAAAAAATAGTACTAGGTTTGAGCTTGATTCGAGCTCGATTAACTTAGGTGACATTTGTTTTTTAAGAGGTGCTGAAGTCTGAAGTCTGATTTCAGTTCTGAAATGGTTATGAAACGTCTAAAAGAATCAGACATAAGTGATGATTAATAGCTTAAAATGAAAAAAAAAAAAAAAACAAGGCCTTATTCAATGTAGGGCTCGAGCTCGAGCAGTTGAGCTCGAATATTTTTTGAGTTATCGAGTTCGAGCTCGATGCTCGTTAATGGGTTCGAACTCGTGATCGATTGACTTGTTTATCTATTTGAGTTCGATAATTTTTATTGTATGGTTGACTCGAAAATATGTATGTTTGAATGGTTTGCCTCGGCTAGACTCGAAAAATTTAATCGAGTTTTTGTCTTTTTGAACAAGTCGAGTTATTATAAACGAGTTTTATTTTGTGTTTGAAATCACTTAAGCACAAAAGTTATTAAGCTCGAACCTTTTACATCCCTATACACCCCACCTCAATATGTTAGTGATGCTATTAGTATATATCCAACAGATTATCCAAAATGAATAACCAAAAGTCAAAATCTCTAAAAATAATATATATTCATCTTTAACGATTTTTATATTTTAACGACTACAATATTAAATTATATTATTAACAATATTCAATACTTTTCATAAAATATTATTGTCTCTTTCATGCATTTAATTTTTAGAATTCTCATTAGTAGAAAAAATAAAAATAATTCCTCTTTCATAAGTAAAACAATCATTTTTAAAGACTTAAATTTGGAAAAATTTATATTTTCTTTCATACTTTCTTTATTTTAAATAAGGTTTTAAAAAATCTGTTAAAAACAAAATTCTACAAAATCTTTATATAAAGAATCTATTAAAAATGTTGGTTTAACTTAATTAGATGCTTTCTGGATGTTTTTTTTAACTAATGTTTTCTCTCATTAAAAATAAAATATATTACAAGTCAAAACAACTTAAGAAAAATAATTCAATATTATCTTATATGCATAAATATTATTCCATATATTCTAAAACAAACGTTCACATTAAAATCGACACACAGTTTTAGAAATATGAATTTATTATATTTTTTAAATAATTAAATTACATTTTAATAGAGAAAAAACCTTTCTTTATCTCATATTTAACTATATAATAAAAAAATTAAAAACTTACTTTTAGAAATAGACATTTATTTTGATAGAAATAAAAATAATAATATAAACATTTAAAAAAAATAGTTATTTTATGAAATATAAAATTTTAATGCTTAAAAAAGGCGTGGAATTATAGGAGGGGAAGTGCACATGTGAGAACTGCAGGTGGCCAGGGCAAGGAATATTTGATGCACCACACAGTTTTTGTTTTCATTTTATTTTTTATTGTGTCATGTGTCTAATTTTAATATAATAAAAAAAATTATTAATTTGGAAGAGTATTTTAGCAGCAAAAATTAAAAATATGTTATATTCTTTTTTTCTCGAAATAAAAGATGGAATTTTTTGGAAAATTAATTCTAACTGTTAAATTATAATTTATTTAAAATGCTTTTTTTTTAAACTTATTTTTAAGTACCTAACCTAACAACATATTTTAATAATTTTAAATTAATCATATTACTAAAATATAGTAATATTATATAGATTTATCATCTCAATATCTTTTTTAAATATCTTTTTTTTAATTATAACGAATTCAATCTTATTGATGGAAACAATTAATTGCAAATCATCCGGCTGTTCTCATGTTTTCCCCTTGGCTTCAAATGGCAAGCCTCCGCTTGGGATATTCTTTATCTAGTTTGGAGTCATCGAAATAACGTGCTCTTTTGCAGTAAATTGTTGCCACTGCGCCTTGCAGTGTCCTATTATGTATTTTCTTTATCGTTGCTTTTAAAAAAATCCACATCTTAGAGATGCACTTTAACGTAGTTGTTAGAGATCTACAAGTTGATAAATTTTGAGAATTATAATTATCAAAACCATTTTAATAGTGAACTTCGAAAGATCATAAGTACTGTAACCATTTTATGTTTTAATATATTTATTGATAATAAGGTTATAAAAAGCCTCAGAGGCAGAACCACTTTGCCTAAATATAAAAATAAGTTATAGGTTCCATCATGCCCCCTGTTAGCCTCAGCCGGAACCGAGTCAAAATATGCCCCCTTACTGGACTTTTTCGGTTCAGATTTTTGGAGAATGAAACTGGGACTGATTGGACTGGTCCAATGGCCAACCGGTTAACTGGCTTGCCCACGTAAATATACATGATTGGGTTGTGTCATAAGGTAAACAAGGTTTTAAAAGAAGACATCTTCTGTATTATGACTCTCATAAAATTATAATTTAATCACGAATCCTTCAGAAAACCAACACGTATTATTACACGTATAAAGGTGAGTAGAAGACCATGCTTTCATAAGAATATTGGAAACTTCAAAGATAGAGACGTTTCAAATTTGATGATTCAAAATAATATTTGGTCAAAGAGGATTGGAACATTCATATTCATAATGAATAGTGAAGTTTATATTGACATGACTTTTAGTGATGTAAACGGTTCGAATTGATTGATTTATATCATTGAATGTCGACCAAATCATTAAGCTCGGCTTATAAGAACATCTGGAGGTTCTTAAGGTATCTTCAACGGAGGTTTTTATACAGAGGCGGATCCAGAAATTTTTGGCAGTGGTTGCACAAAATAGTTATCGTAATATAAACTATTTACCCGGTAAGCTTTTACCTAGGTAAGCTCTTACCTAGGTAAGAGCCGTCACTCTCACTTACCGAATAAGACTCCATTCTTATCATCATTCTTACCGGTTAAGATTCTCGACCCTTGTCATGTTATCCGGTGAGCAAAATTATCTCGTAAGCACTTACTAGATAAGTGTTTAGTAACGACCCCAGACTCTAAACAAATAACTCTAATTTATAGAGAGGGTTAACTGAACACAAATAACCCCACATAGTAAACATTCTATTATGTTAACACTATTACATCACTATAAAGTATAAACAACTTAACATTAACCAAAAAGATGCTAATAAAAATTTGTAATCACATTAAATTGTATTAAAGATAATTAGATATCGTATCTATCACACATGGATTATATATATTTTATTTGTGTTAAAGTTAAAAATATTAAATATTGGACTCATTTTGAAGGTATCGACAAGACCTTTTTAACGGTATAATTTGCAAAAATATAAACATATTTTTTCAATGTATTTTAACTAATAATTAATAATTAATTAATTTAGTTTGGGTATAAAACAAAAAATGAAAAAGGAAAGGAAGTAAATTAAACACACTAAAGTCTTTGAAGGATGTAAATTGTAATTTATCATCAACCACCTTCCTCAACTTGCAAGAATGATGGAGCTTTATGTGTTAAATTTTCATTTAAAACCCTTAAAAGATTTAAAGTTTGTGGTTTCATCCCAAAAATCTTATGGTTTCACCCCAAGAAACTTATGGTTTCACATGAAAGAACCTTAAAAAAATTACACTTAACCCCCAAAATTTTATGGTTGCACATGCTAACACTCCCTTCTACATGGATCCGCCCCTGTTTTTATAAGAACCTCATTTTTTCACTTTTTATAAGAGCATTGGAGATGCTGTTATAAGAACTTCATTTTTGTATTTTTTGTTGTCATATCATGTCCACCTCAAATTAAGAACTCTTTAAAAACTCCACAATGGTAGTTTTTATAACCTTTTTTGTGGGTCCCATTAAATAAGTTGTACCAAAAATCATAGTAACAACTAAGAACCAAGGCTCTTGTTGAAGCACCTATGACACATCAAGTTCTTATAAATACCTCTCCACAATGGTAGTCTTTACAAGACATTGCACTTATTACAAACAAGAACCTTGCATTGAAGATGTTCTAAGGGCATCTTCAACCAACACCAAATCCAATTTTTCACGCAATTTTAGTCCAACCCAACACGGGTTCGTATACAATTTTGAAGGTGGTAAATTACTATGACACAAAATTCGGTGAACCAGAACCAGAACCAGAACCAATTGGGACCTATTATAGCCTGACGATCCAAAACTGGCTACAAAATTTTATAGAATTCCAAAGTGAACTCGATACACGAAACAGTTACACATATAATTAGTTTTTCAATTTTTCTTAAGATTTTACTAACAAGTTCTTTATTACCCAAAATGGAATAACCACTTAGAATAATGAAACAGATTATATTTGTCGAGAAGTGCAAAATCTCTTCAAATTTATTTTCAAAACTTTAAAGTCAATGCATTTGGTGTGGTGGGGGCATGTTTCCCCATTTATCTCAGGGTTGCATGTTTTAGCAGTCTTAAGATTGTCAGAGATTAGTCTAGACAAATGCCTAGGATACCCTTTTAAAAAAAATACAAACCAAGAATCGTGAATCAAAAAGAATTAGCTCAACTGACAGTAAAATTTAGGCATTTAAGGCTACTCCGCAAGGGTCACCGGTTCGAGTCCACTGACCACTGGAGATTTCTCTGGTTGTTCTACAGGTCCCTGAGATTATTGAGACGCGTAAACAGCTAGCCCAGACACCCATGGTTAACATAAGAAAATGAATGTTGAGCCAACTCCAAAAACCAATGTGCATTTATAATCAACAAATTTTTATTCATTATGAATAAACCAAAAAAAAGGTTCCTAGAAAAGCCGAAAAACACGTCATCATCAAATCTGTATATACGTAAGAATATACAGAACAATATTTAATGCAATCAAGAATTCACAACGGCTTTCTCTATGTTGTCGAGAAACCATTTCTTTACCTTTAAAATATAGTAAACTAGCGAACAAAAAAACGCTACCAAAAGATGTTACAAGAAACCAAAAAAAAGAGTGTTCATAAAAACAAGTTAATTAGATCGAACCTCTCTACTTGTAAACATGAAACCTCCGAGCCTATTTACGAAACTCATGGCTCATATCAACATTTGTTTATATATATATATATATAATAAGAAAAAAGCTTTTTCATAGGACACTTGTTACATTACGCCAAATCCGTTTATATCTCTCCTTGCCGTCAAACTCATTAGACTTTCACGAGAACCTCGAGTAGCAGTTTTCTAATTTAAGCAAACTAAGATTGATTCTACAAAAAGAAGAAGAAAAAAAGCAAAACAACATGCTTTTTAGTGGTGTTTTGAGGGCATTATTCATTAATGAATAATGTAATGGATAATATATATATATATATATATTATATAATTCATGAATGAATAAAGATGTACCTTGACTAGAGTTTAGCTATGGAGGCTGCTAAGAATCTGTGAAAGCGTTCTACGTTTGTGTGGGTAAGGGAAGATGATGATGATGATTGGCCTCCCGAGTGCTTTCTTCTTTTTCTTCTTTCGCGGAAGAAGAAATCTTCTGTATCAAGAACATAGGAGATCTGCCATTATGCAACTGATTAGAAATCAGATAAATTCGTGTGTATATGTATATATATATAGGCATAGGATTGTGTGAGAAGTAGAGTTAAGGTGAGAAGCGTATGAAGAGATCTGAGCCATTGATCACTTTTAATCTCATCCTAATGTGCATCCAAGGGTGGAGATCCCTTTTTACGCTTCTCACCACAACTCTCTTTCTCACCGAAACCCAAGCCTATATATATATATATTACCAGGTTTTTGAATTCATTTCTATTTTACCCGAAATACACACACACACACACGTATATATACAAAGGGTAGAGTTCCAGTGAGAAACGAAGTTATTGTGCGAAGCGTAAGAATAGATCTCCACCATTGAATTAATCCTAATTGAATGTCAACACTAATGAGGTGCACCGAGATGCACCGAATCAATTCCCTTCTAAAGCGCACTTCATGGGTGGGTATGAGATTAAAAGTGATCAAAGGTTCAGATCTTCTCACGCTTCTCGCCTTAACTCTTTTTCTAACACGATCACAATCCTATATATATATATAGGGGTCGTTCAGAGGAAAATTGCAAAAAGATGAAAAACTAAGAAACACCCTGGTAACAATTCATCTTTACAGAATGCACATGTGCATAGATATAAAGAAACAACTTCAATTGCTTCTATGCATGTTAATATCATACAGATGAACCTTTACCAATCAGTTTTTCATTTTTTTGGAGGGTTTTCCCCTAAACCTCTCTCTCTCTCTCTCTCTCTCTATATATATATATATATATATGTATACATAAATAATTTTCCGGTTTAGGGTTTAAGGGGTAGGTTCAAATGCAAACTTAAGTTCCGTCTCAAAATAAATATCCACAATGAAAAGGATACATAGTTTTAGAAATATGTCATCCTTACACTTTTTAATTAACCTAATGACAAATCTACCCTTAATAATAGAGCAAGTGATGAATTTCTATGTATCATAATTAAGGATAGAATTGGAAAGTATAGATAATATGTACCTTTGATGAGCTGCAAGACATCTTATACTCCAAGCCATTGACCACATGAGCACCTTCCATGGCAACCGATTGAGCAGATGATTCATCCAGCCCTGAGTATTTGCGTTTACTTCTGCACATACGTTCGAATTGGCATATCACGATTTCAAATTAATTTACGAATGATTCAAACATCCCGTCACTAGAAGTCAAGACGAGTTTTAATACAAATAAGTAATAGAACACTAAAATAGATACCTTCTCAGGTTCTGAAAATACTATATCTATAACATATATGAGAGAGAGAGAGAGGAAATGTCAAATGCAAACTCAAATTTGGTTGCAAACATGTGGACAAAGAAGAGTGCGACACGTGTCATGATCTCATTTGTCGTGCGACACAGTCTGTATAATGAAGTGAAGTTCATACATTATTCAGACTGAATATGACACGTGTCATGCTCTCATTTGTCCTCATGTTCACAACCAAATTCGAGGATGGTAACAATTTACGAGAATGCGAGAATAATCCTCAGCCAATCATTTTCATACATGAATATTTTCATGTACAAAATCATAAAATCATAAATGACGCGGGCGCTTTCCATGAGACTTAAGTGGCCCCAAAAGTCGCCCGCTACAGTTAGTGCAAAATCACATGTAATCTTGTACATGAATAAAGCTCCTCGCGTTCTCGTAAATTGTTACCGTCCTCGTATGAACCCGCCCCTATATATATACATATATATATATATATAGAGAGAGAGAGAGGGGGGCAGGGTAATGGGAAACCCGCAAAAAATGAAAAACTGAGAGACACCGAACACCACAACAACCGTTCATCTGTATGGTATGCACATGTGCATAGAAGTAATTGAAAATGTTTCTTGGTTTCTATGCACGTGTGCAACTGGAAAAATTACTTAGAAATTACTTGTATGCACATGTGCATATCATACAGATGAATGATTACCAGGGTGTTCCTCATTTTTTCATTTTTTTTTGTGGTTTTCCCCTTGCATCTAACCCTATATATATACACACACACACATATATAAAATATAAAATATAAAATAACACAAGACAAATGAAGATAAGTTTGTGATTAGTAGAAGAAGGAAATCGATATTTAGTTTTTTTACCTTTGCATCATAATGCCAGCTTCCTTTTTTGCAGAAACAACCGAAAGAAAATCTTTATCAAGATAAGCTGCAAAATTAGGATCTATAGAAACCGCAACCACTTCCGGCTTTTCAATCCCATCATCCATCAGCTGGATGGTTAAACGAGAAGGCCCAGATGACTGCAAACATAAAAGATATATACATACATATATACATATATATAAATAAATAAATAACCTCACTTCCAAAATACGTGAATCAAAAGAAAACAAAACCTACGCATTGAAATCTGTATATGTTCTCATCGTGAAGGACAATGTGTGCATTTTCGTAGTACACAGAGTCAACAAATTTCTCGGGTTTCCGAGATCTTTCATAATCATATAGCTGCAAAAGTTTGCCATCCATCTCGTCACCTACAACATTTTGAAGCTGCATACAAAAAAAAGTAATTAAAACTTTTTACTCAAGATTATCGTTCTAAATCGCGTGAAGTGTGGAAGTGAGATCAAGCCTTAAGCCTTAGGAGCCATTGTGGCTTAAGGCAGCAAGTCAGTGTATCGCGTGTGTGTGTATATATATATAATGTACGTATATATGTTTTATACTATTACTCGATGATAAAAAATCATATATTGATATCATATAGACTTATAGAGAGAGAGGGAGAGAGAGATCTTACAATGACTGGTATATCAAAAGCCCATAAAAACAAAAAAAGTAAAAGTAAGGCAAACTTTGAAAATTAAAATATCAAATAAAGTGTTCAAAAAACACACGCCATGCCTTACACACCCGCCACATGAGTTAATGTGGTTAAGACTGTAAACGAACCAAACGTTTAACGTACCGTTCGTGAAACGTTTGCCGGAAGTTTGTCTATTTAATAAATGAACGAACATGAACATATTTTTTTTGTTTGTTTAATTAAATGAACGAGCATGAACACTGGCCTTGTTCGTTCATTTATGTTCATTAATGTTTGTTCATTTATGTTCGTTTACATATGTATATGTATATATATAGCTATATATATATATACATATAGGGGAGATATCCGTTACAAACCAAGCAATTCGTACAAACCATACAGACTCCATGGTTCATTGTTTTATTGAATAAAATTGTTTCATGAAAGTGTTTAATATGATGAAATTGTTTCATATAATTCTTTTGTTCATGAATTTAATTCATATATTTTTGTTTCTATATTTTTGTACGGTTTGTACGAATTGACTGGTTTGTAATTGAACCCTCCCCTATATATATATACCATAACATTAATACGTAAAGTCTTTAATTAATTTTAATTTTTAGAATTATTTTTTATCCCTTCTAACATTTTATTATTTTATTTTTGAGGAAAGATTCTTTTCAACAGCAACAAAAACTCAATTAAACAACAAACCAAGCAATGGTGGTTGTTTTTTATTCATTTGTGTTCGTTCGTTTATGTTGGTTCATTTACATTTGTTTAGTATCTAAACAAACAAATATAAACGAACACCAACAACCACACTTTCTTAACGAACGAACACAAACACAAAAAATTCCGTTCATATACCATTCATGTTCTTTCGGTTTGTCTACAGACCTAATAAACATGGTACAAATGATGAAAGAAAAGTACGAACAAATGTAGGCAAATACCTGTTTAACGAGCTTGTAAATCAACTTGTCCAATGTAAATAACACATACGATTGATTACCAAAAATGGCTCGACAATCGTCTTCAAACCTTGCATTATCAGATACCCCATCAAGCAAATTATATAGGGAAGTCATAAATCTGCAAAGTTATAATGATATCCTGTTTAATGATCATGATTTGATATAACATATAGATTAAAAAAAATAAAGATATATGTAACGGAATTACGTGGCGTAAAGATCAGGAGGGCAAGTATCTTTAGCGGTTCTCCGCCTGACTTCAGAAGATAACGAATTGAGTTTAGCAGATAATAGTCTGTCATATAATACCTGCAAAAAAATTAGAAATTATGATCCTGTGAAATTGAAGATTTAAAGAAACGGAAGTAAAAATATTTGTCTCCAAAAGTTGGTAAAATTAGTACGCATTGTCAGAGCAGGTGTTTAGCGTTTGGTAAGACGGAATTGGACAGGACAGATAAAATGACCAATTTACCCCTAATGGGTTGTTTATATATTTAACTAATTTATATAATTATAATAAAATAAAATATTTTTAATAACAAAATATATCATTAGAAAGTTTTCGTCAAGACGATTGAAAGGACACCAACTTTTATTTTTATACATTTTCTATATTGTTTTTATTTTTATTAAAAAATTAATAAATTACATAAATTAATCAAAATATAGAAACCGTATAAAACAATATTTTGAGGACGGTAAAGTAAAAGTTTAAAAAGCATAAAATACAATAAATTAAATTTAAAGAACGAATAAAATGTAATGAGGGAGGCATATTTATTATTTTAGAAGAGAATTAGGTTTTATTTTGTGGTAATATTATATTGGTATAATATAGGTATGTTCCACTCTGCCAAATGTGGAATTACGTAGGACTAACAGTACAAGTACTTGTAGTTCCCATCAATAAGATGGGCCAAGATTGGTAAATTACTAAACTACCCATGGCAAATTAAAACCCTAAACGCACCCTTAAGAGTTCTTAAAAAATAAGTTGCTTTTTTCATCAAGACCCAAACATATACATATATATATATAGTTTATATTATAAACAGCTCTTTAGTAGGGGATGAACTTACTTGGTGAAGCCTAAAAAGCGTATAAAATGCATCATTCCCATAGAAAACACGATAATCTCTTTTTCCAACCGCGGTCGATGAAGACGCTACACATTTCGCCAACGGTTTAGCCGTCCGTAAGAAATGTTCCGATGGTGGCAAATACATCCCATCTCCAGAAACAAAATTCGCATCCTCTATTCCCTCGGCCTCTCCTTCACTTTCCGCTCTATCATCACGATCTCCATCTTCTTCTTCACGTTCTTCCCTCGAGCACTCATCGGCAGCAGATTCACTGCCGGAACCATCATCACCGCCCTCAGAACCACCATTTTCACTATCCTCATCATCACCACCATCGGCTTCAATCTCACCTCCAGATCTATAAAGCGGGTTCTCACCAATATGCTTTGTTTTACCATGAGAACCGTTGTTGTCTCCATAATTAGAAAAATTAACGTCATCGAAATCACCATTAGGTGATAACTCGCCCTCTTCTTTCTCGGCCTTAGAGGGCTCGGCAGAATTTTCGTTATAACGTTTAACTTTAGTTACTTCGGGAAAAGTTCCATTTGAAACCGTTACAGATCTTTTGATATCCCCATGCTGTAAATAAAATAGATTATATCAAACATTGGAGAGTTAAGGAAAAGGAGTTGAAAGGGGCAGCTCGATTGTAAAATTAAAGTTTTACCTGTGAAACGGGAATTTCATCAATATTTGACTTCGCTTCATGACCATTCTCGGTAATGTTACCGGGCCTAGAAGTTGTTTCACGACCTGAAAATCCGTTTCATAATTAAGATCAGTAGAGATGCACAAAAAAGCCAAAGCCAAAGCCCGGCCTGGACCGAGCCCAGCCCAATAAGCCTAGGCCCAGGTAAGGCCTTAATGCCCACCAAAAGTAGGTTCTGGGTAGAGATGCACAAAAAAGCCAAATCCCAAAGCCCACTCTGAACCGAGCCCAGCTTGATAAACCTGGGCTTAGTAAGCCCGAGTCCGGAAAGTGTGGGCTTTTTCGGTTTATTCGAAAACGAGCTTGAAAGGTCAGGCCCTGTATATCCCACTCACAAGTAGGTTCTGAGTAGAGATGCATAAAGAAGCCAAAGCCCAATCTGAACCGAGCCCAGCCCAATAAGCCTGGGCCTAGTAATCCCGAGCCTACACCGAGCCAGACTTAACGCCCAAAATGAGCCCAGCCTGGAAAAACCCGAGTGGGACTTCTTTCAACCCCCAAAAAACCCGGCCCAGGTCCAGAAAGAGCGGGATTTTTTGGTTTATTGGAAAGAGCTTGGAAGGTCAGGCCCGTTATGGATATTTCTATGAATACCCCCCAAAAACCCGTTCAACAGTTTACACCAAAAACAAATCAAATATAACAAGAATACAAACCAGAAAACTCCATGCTAGTTCCAAGACCAGAATCCGTTATTCGGTTAACCATAGCCGATCTTTTAACATCCAACCCGCTATCCTTAACCCCTTCTTTGACCGAATTATCTCCGTTGACCAAACCATGCTTTCTTGAATGCATTCGATCTGGTGAATTACAATCATCTCCATTACAGACCGGCTTCAATTGCTTAGGACTTCCATCATTATCCGCTACAGAAGTTCCAACATTTTTGGTGGACCCACGAATAGGCATTCCGGAATCTTCTATTCTACCGGAATTGAACGGCCGAGATTGAATCCCGAGCATTGGTTCCAAGAAAGTTGTCCAAAGACCTACAGCTTTGTTCAGTTGTTCTTTGGTAGTGCAAATCTCTTCACATGAATACCTGATAAGTTTGAATGCGTCTTCATGGATGTCGTTATCGGTATACTCAAACTCGAGATTTGGTGTAACTGAGTGTCGGTTTCCAGCAGCAATACTATTAAGCACATCATCGTCTTTCTGACTTTTTCCCTTTATTTCTCGGATTTCCGCCACCAAGGCTGTTTATATTAAGACAAGAAACAGGTTGTTTAGATAAGACAACTGAAAGGTCAAAAACATTAAAAAGAAACAGATCTCAGGACAAAATCTTATTATCCTATTCAGTCAGCTATACATGACTGTTTGGTAGTGGCTTAATGAATTAGAAAGTGACTTATTCAGTAAGCTTCTAGGGGTGAGCTTTACGGAGAAAGCCAAGTTTTTTTTCCAAACCTGCCCCTCCCATTTAAAAAACATGCTCCTTCCTTCCATCTATGAAAAAACCCTTCCAAACAAAAACCTTAGGGTCTGTTTGATTGATTTTCCATTTAGTCATGTATGAATAAAGATGCTTGTGTGCATTAATCTGTCCGTATAGATTGGGAAGGTTTTTGTTTGGAAAGGATTTTCTATTAAATCGAAAGAGCTTGTTCTTTAATTGGAGGGGAATTTTGGAAAAAAAAACATGACTTTCTGCATAAAGCTTCCCCCTAGAAGCTTACTGAATAAGTCATTTTCTGTGAAAAATATACTTGATTTTCAATATTGGTAATTACTATAGTGACGATTAATATAACTTTAACTTTAAAACGGTTGGGTTCCGGTGAGAAGTGAAGTCATGGTGAGAAGGTATGAAGGGATCTTCACACTTGGGATGCACATTAGGATGAGATTGCACCGAGATGAGATGCACTAAGATGCACCGGATCAACTCCCTTCTAAAGCACAATTCATGGGTGGGTATGAGATTAAAAGAGATCAACGGTTCACATCTCTTCTTACACTTCTCACCTTAACTCTCCTTCTCACATGATCCTAAGCCAACTTTAAAATACATTATTTTTTATTTTTATTTTTATTTTTTATTTTACTAAACGGGTACCCAAGAGGTTCCCTGAACCCAGCAGGGATTCCTTCCCCCTGAACCCACCGGGGATTCCTTCCCCCTAAACCCGTCAGGGATTAACTGGAGACAGGGGCCTTAAACAGGGGCTGGGATCTGGAACAGGGGATGCATTACCCGCCCCATTTCCACCCTAAGCGGCTGTTTGGCAGTTGCTGAATGGTTTGGTGCAGAATGATTAAGTGGTCAGAATGATTAAGAGGCTCTTATGATATAGTGCAAAATGAAATATAAATGTTTGGTAATAGTTCAAGATGTAATTAGGGCTCTTAATGGTTAAAAGAGGTCCAAGATACAAAATGATTCAGAGGCTTTTGGACCATTAAGAGGCAGACTTATTTTTTTTGCCAAACAAGATTCACCTCTTAACGATTCAGAGGCTGCTTCTTAATGGAACTGTTAAGAGGTAAACAAATAGACCCTAAAACTTCAGACCCACGAATTCAAAAATCTCAAAATTGCACACTTACATTTTGTGCTCAAATTCTTGGAATCTTGTTGCTTGAAATAGAAGCTACGGTGGTCAAGCGATTTGTAATGATTCTTTGCATAAATATCAGCCCATACTTTATTAAGATCTGTTCGACACTTTGTCCACTCTTCTTGTTTTTGTTTCAGTCGAGTCAACATAACGGGCAATGCAGATGATGGATTTCTACGGAGGGTTTCCATGACATCAAGACCATGATCACCGTATAGACGTTCCATGGACCGTAAATGCAGAACTATAAACATTTATGTAAAAGATATAAGTATTAGAGTTAAACTATAGAACCTCAGTCTACTATTCAATGTGACTGAAAGATGAAAGTTATAGTAATTATTTACTCCTTCTGTCTCAAAACAAGTGTCCACTTTCCCATATATAGTTATTACACTCGAAAGTAACTGGCCTACTTTCCCATTCTACCCTTTATTATGAGATGAAGAAATTCATTACTCCCTCTACCATTGAGGGTAAAATTGTCATTTAGTTAATTAAAAAGTGTAATAACTATATATGTCTAACATTGTGTGCCTTTTCTATTGTGGACATTTAAGTGTCGACTTTCAAAAGTAAGTGCCTACTTTCCCATTCTACCCAGATTATGAGATGGGGAAATTTATTACTCCCTCTACTAATAAGGGCAAAATTGTCATTTAGTTAATTAAAAGGTGTAATAACTATACATGTCCAACACCATGTGCCTTTTTCATGTGAACATTTAAGTACTTTCGGAAGTGCCTATTTTCCCATTCTACCCTTGATTATTAAATAGAGAAATTCATTACTCTCCCTCTTATTAAGAGTAAAATTGTCATTTAGTTAATTAAGAAGTGTAATAACTATATATGTCTAACATCGTATGCCTTTTTCACCGTGGGTATTTATTTTGGAATGTAGAACCGTAGAAGGTAATATCTCCGAGAGTCTACCTGTGAAGTGGTCTTCTATACGAATGGGAGTTTCTAGATTGATGGTCTTGTTGTTAATGTTGTTCAATAGTTCCTCCACACGTTTAGCGGTTGAACTCACGGACTCCAATAACATATCGAGCTCAAACCTGGTGGCATCATTATATAACAATATGTATAGTTGCTTCAATCAATGTACAACTGAAAACAGGATGCTGAAATACAAGAAACGAGACTAAAATTCATGAAGTCGGCAACTCGCAAAGCCCTTTGCACGACTTTTTCTATAATTTTCAGTGTTTTAACCATTCTGTAAGGGTGCGTTTGGTATCCAGACTGGATAAGGTCAAAACAGGACAGCTGTACAGCGTCTGGTAAGACAGAATTAGACATGATAGAACAGATAAAATAACTAATTTTCCCGTATTGAGTTGTTTATATCCTTTATATCTTTTGATTAATCTATGTAATTTACTGAATTATAATAAAATAAATAGTTTTATAATAAAATATATCATTAGAAAGTTTTTGTCGAGAAGATTAAAATGACACCAAAATAAAAAAGTCTATGTAGTTTCCAATTCTTAGTCTATACATTTCATAAATTATTTTATTATTATGATTATTTAATACATTACATAAATTAACCGAAATATAGAAACCGCATAAAAATAATATTTTGGGAGCAGTAAATTGAAAATTTAAACAGCATAAAATACAATAAATAAACTTTAAAGAATGAATAAAATGTAAAGAGAGAGAGAGAGACTTATTTGATGTTTTAGAAGAGAATTAGGTTTTATTTTAAGGTTTTATTGGTAAATATAAGTCTGTTCCACCTTATTCCAAGGGGTGGGGGAGTAAAACACGTCACTACTCACCACGGCAGTTCCTGTCTGTTCCACATAAAAGTCCTGCCAAACATGGAACAGTGATCCCTTTTCTGTCCAGTGTACCAAAAGCACCCTAAAGGTGTATTTGGTACACAAGAAAGGACGAACCATAACACCGATGGGACAAGATAGGTTAATTACTAAACTACCGATGTCAAATTAAAACCTTCCAGTCCTGTCCGCATACCAAACATACGCTAAGAAAAACGAGATGAAGAACGTTTACCTATCATCCTCACATCTGAACAGGCTCTCTTCATATTGGTTTCTACGCATATGTTTGAAAGAATAATCCTCACTACCAGAAGTAACAGATACCCATAGATCATTCAGCACTTGAGTACCAAGCTCCGATCTTTGGCTAACCGATGGTATTGGATACTGTAGAATATAAAATACAAAAAACCCAATAAAATACGGAACAAACAACTTAAAAAATAAAAAAATAAAGCGGAAAGAAACTCACATCATCAGGAAGAAGTCTGTAACTCGGAGTACATCGTTGACAATCAGAAAGATCAAGTTCTTGAATAGATTTCGCCCAATATTTCTCTTTATATCTATCCTCTTTGGCAGCATCAATTTCACGTCTATGCTCCCTTTCTTTGTCCTCTGTTCTATTTGATTTGGATACATGGCCGTCATATAATAACGATTCTGCCATAAGTGAAAAGAGGAAACGAACAAAATGAAAATTGGGAGACACGAAAGCAGAATCAATTATTCCCTCTGTCCAAATTTAAATGTCCACATTTCTATTTATATTTGTCCCAAAATAAGTGTCCACTTTCAAAAGTAAATAACCAAATTCTCAAATTTTTTACCCTTAATTAATGCACAAATATTTAACAGTTGTGAGGAGGGATAAATTAAATAAGGGTAAATATGTCATTTGGTTTACCAAAAAGTGTAATTATTATGCATGTCTAAAACTATGTGTCATTTCAACTGTGGACACTTAAATTGCGAAGGAGGGAGTAAATAAAGATTAAAGGGCAAACAATAAAACAGAAAAACACATACTTTTTTCCATAACACCAGCAAGGAATCCATCTGCAAACCAGATACATTAGTGGCAATTAAGGAATTCTCAAAAAGAAGAAATAAATAAACTATGGAAAAGAATCAACAAGATGGTTAGATAATTCACCTATATTTTCACAACGCTCCAAAAATGCGCTAAACCCTTCCATAAGATCAGGGTGCTTTCCAAGTAGATCAGAAACCTGAAAAAAGAAAAAGTTACAAATATTAAAATTCACAATGAGGGTCTGTCTCATTAAAAAAATTCAAAAAACAGGTGTTGGATTTCATTTGACAGCCATTGTTCTCTACTTTTTTTAACCCAAAGAGAAGAGAGTGATCAGATAGGGAATTTTGTGTACCAAAATCTATAATATAAATGAAAATACCTAACCAATTTGGTTGGTTTTCCATTAAGTTCTGTATGGATAAAGCTGTTTGTGTGGATAGATTGGAAAGGTTTTTGTTTGGGAGGTTATTTTTCATAAACGGAAGAGGCATGAAAGCTAATTGGCAGGGTAGGTTTGGAAAAAACGTGGCTTTCTATATAAAGCATCCTCCTAGAAGCTTACTGAATAAGCTACTTTCTTATATCATTAAGCCACTACCGAACAATCATGTATAGTTGACCGATAAGCTACGAGTCTCATTAAGCTCATTAAGGCTTAAGCTGCTAACAAACATGCCTTTAGTTCAGCTCATGGGATTAAAATGGCATGCCAGAAACTAGAATGGGTTGGGTTCCGGTGAGAAGGAGAATTATGGTGAGAAGCGTAAGAAGGGATCTCCACCCTTGGATGCACATTAGGATGAGATGCACCAAGATGAGGTGCACCGAGATGCACCGGATCAACTCCCTTCTAAGACGCAATTCATGGATGGGTATGAGATTAAAAGTGATCAATGGTTCAGATCTCTTCTTACGCCTCTCAACTTAACTCTCCTTCTCACACGATCCTAAGCCATCCTAGAATAACCTCTAAACAGATATTCTTTTTGTTGTTCTTTGACCATGGTTTGTAGCTTACGAACGAAGAGAATATAAATTAGGGAACTTATGTACTATCGCATCTTAGATAAATCAAAATTAAATCAAAAGATAGGGTGCCCAATAAGTGTATAATAATATTTAATATATTTTGCTCTTTTTCGGCTCTGACACATAAGCAGGAAACAGACATAAATTTTTATTTTACTTTTATCTTTTTATTTTTTTCTATGGCATTGGATATTTTATTATTTTTCCCTTATTGTCTCACTTAAGCCAATAGCCCTATGTCACACTATACATTGTGTCTTCCACAATCAATACCAAAAAACAGACTAAGGATAGTGTGAGAACAGGAGTTAAGGTGAGAAGTGTAAGAAGGGATTTGGACCCTTTATTACTTTTTACTAGTGTTGATCTAATGGTTCAGATTAACCCATGAATTAGCTTAGAAAGGTATTTTCAATTTATCTTCAATTAGAATTGATCCAATGGTGGAGATCTCTTCTACCCTTCTCACGATAACTACTATTCTTACTGGAAACAAACTCTATCAAAACATAACAGCTTCTTTTTTTAGATTAAAAAAATGCTTTTTAAGATAAAAATATAATATATATATAGCACACATTACTGGACGTACCAAGCTTTGTAATTCCTTCCTTGTAATTATTGATGTGCTATAGATATGAAGACACTTCAAGAATGCTTGGTAATCATCATGATTACGTAATCTATCCTTCACTTTCTCACAGAAAGTAAATTCTTGGCTGTACCTACCTGTAAAACGAATAGATACTATAAACTCATAATTGTTTTCGAGAAAAATTCACATATGAATAATCTTTGTAACGATCATTGAAAAGGGTAACAGAAAAAGTAACTCGAAAAAAACTAAACAGGATTTTGTATGTCAACAGCTACATTTCATATGAGCTTAATGGTCTGGACGGCTTAAGGAACCAAACACTACAGAATTGAGTAAGGGGGGCTGTTCACTTATAGCTTAGGGGCTTTTTGGTTGGTTTTCCATTAAATCCTGTATAGATAAAGTTGTCTGTGTGGATTAATCTGTCTGTATAGATTGGGAAGGTTTTTGTTTGGAAGAGTTTTTTCATAGATGGAATGAGCGTGTTTTTTAATTAGGAGGAACAACTTTGGAAAAAAAATGGCTTTCTGCATAAAGCTCCCTCCTATAAGCTTACTGAATAAGCAACTTTCTGTATCATTAATGATTAATACTACCATCAATATTATATATAATATATAGAAAAACCAAAACATTTTATACTATTTGGTTTTAAAACCGAACCGAACATAAAAACCAAACGGTTTGGATTTTCAATAACCAAATGGTTCGGTTTTCGGTTCGGTTTCGGCCAAAAACCAAACCGAACCGTGCTCACCCCTAAATAACACTTATAATTTGAGCAACTTATACACCCAAAAAAATTGACTCACTTTTTAAGGCATCTTTATCACCATATGGAGCCAAGCCTGAATGAACTCCAAAATCTTCAACTTTGCATGCAGATTTACGTTTTTCATTACGATGTGTGTCCCTGTTAGTATCGAGATCGGTTTCTTTGTAATCCTGATCACAATTCCTCCTATCCCTGCTCTCCTTTTCAGATCGTTTTCTCTGCTCCTTGTGAAGTTTAATTGTTTTATCATCTTCTTCAATATCACGACGTTCAACACTTGGGTCCCGCTCAGCATGTGAAGAAATGATCCTATCTCGTCGGCCTCGGTGCTAATGATATCAAGATTTAGTCCCTCATAGAAAAATATAATAAAAAAAATGTAAAAAGCAATTTTTAAAATCCGGGTTTTTAGTTGACCCGGTGTGGTGACCGGGTCACGGGTCAACTCGGTTTCAATAATTCCCTTGTTTTTTTTCATTTTCCTGCGTACATACATATATATAAAACCAATAATTTTATGTCTACAAGTTCAAACATTAAAAATACACAAACAACAAGTTTTACATCAATCCAAATACATTAAAAAATATATTAGTTTAAAAAAAATAAGTTAAGGAATAGCCAAAACCGGTTTTAACAGGGTTTTAAATCCGGTTCAACCGGTTATTTGTGAAACCCGGCCGGGTCACAGCGGGCAGCAAATGGCCAAAAACCCGGTCGTAGTTCACCCGGTCTCTTCCGCGGGTCCTGGTTCGACCGACCGGGTTGACCAGGGTTTTAAAACACTGGTAAAAACTAAAAAGAAAAACAATCAGCTATACTTACTACCTTATCCATCTGAGGCTGCTTGAGTGTAGCCATAGCTGAGTCATCGTATCGATGATAGGAATGCCGGCCTAATGAAGCACGATGTGCATTTGCAGCAGCAGAAGCATCGGGCAAAAATCTTGTGAACTCATCAAGAAGATCGGGTTGATCGTCGAAGAGTGCAGCAACCTGAATAGATAACACAAAGTGACTTAAGAAAATCTATATTTCGATTAACCAAAGATGACCCATTAACCATTTGGGTTGGATTCCGGTGAGAAGGATAGTTATGGTGAGAAGCGTAAGAAGGGATCTCCGCCCTTGGATGCACATTAGGATGAGATGCACCATGATGAGGTGCACCGAGATGCACCGGATCAACTCCCTTCTAAGGCACAATTCATGGGTGGGTATGAGATTAAGAGGCTGTTTGTTTACCTCTTAACAGTTCCATTAAGAGGCAGCCTCTGAATCGCTAAGAGGTGAATCCTGTTTGGTAAAAAATAAGTCTGCCTCTTAATGGTTCCAAAACCCTTTGAATCATTTTGTATCCTGGACCTTCCTTAACCATTAAGAGCCCTGATTACACCTAAACCATTACCAGACAATTATATTTCATTTTACACTATATCATAAGAGCCTCTTAATCATTCTGACCACTTAATCATTCTGCACCACCAAACAATTCAGCAACTGCCAAACAGCCCCTAAAAGTGATCAATGGCTCAGATCTCTTCTTACGCTTCTCACCTTAACTCTACTTCTCACACGATCCTATGCCTTAACCATTTCGAGTAAATCTTACAGAAATTACCTCATGGTAAACTTCATTGATGCCCTTGTGTTCTTTCCGATACATGTTCAAGATGTCCAAAAACGACTTGTAAACATGATCATCATTTTGGAAACGTTTCTGCAAACCAGAAGAGTTAGAATTTACATACTACAAAATTTGTAGTAACTAATTTTTTCATATTGACAAATAAAAATAGAAACTTTACCTTTATTTTGTTTACAAAGCTTATAGCCTCTTCAAACTCCACTGTTCTTTTTGGGGGCGGCTCCTCATCATCGATTACAGTAATTTCATATCCTTTGGGTAAGAAAGTGTTAAACCCAAAAATTAGATTATTGTGCCCTTTAAATAATTCTTTTACCCTTGCTATGACACCAGTAGTATCAATTCTGCATCAGATAAGTTATTGAATGAGTTATAAAAACTTATAATAATCGACTTAAATAATCATTTTTCTATACAAAATCTAAACTCCTGATAGGAAATTGATGTACCTTTGAGCTTTAAAATCTTTCATTACATCAAGAAACATGTCATATTTTTCTCTCTGGTCATGGAACATGTCCTTAACTTCCTTTAGATATGTTAATGCATCATTGGTTGTGAGTTTTTGAGCGCTACTACCACCTCCTGCCCCTCCTGCTCCTGCCCCAGCCCCTGCCCCTCCTCCTCCTGCACCCGCCCCTCCTGCTACCTCGCCCGCTCCATCTCCCGGGACATGGGGTTGGCCCGGGACATGGAGTTGGCCCGGGACATGATATCTTCAACATGAAAAGAAAAGAATAAGTGAACACTTCACAATGAAATATCACATCATATCAACAAGAAAAACAAGTTGTAAAATGATCATCCAAACCCCTTATGAATAGTTATGATAACCATAAGTAACAATATTGATGGATACTTTAGATTATCATAATTCATGCCATGCCCTATATACTTGGTGGGTTTCTTCATTACCTAGGTTTCAAAATACTTTAATCCCATGCCATCATATGGGCCGTTTACCGGACGCTTACCGGGTAATCACTTATCGAGTGTCACTTATCTTCCGGGTGAGCATGGCAAGAACCAAAAATCATACCCGATCACCCGGTAAGAGGCATGGCAAGATCCGAAAATCTTACCCGGTAAGTGAGTGAGAAGACTCTTACCCGGTTAGCGCTTAACGACAATCCATTTTGATGGTCGAGAAAACTACCTGATAAGATAAATGGGAGTGGTACCTTTTGCCAGTAAGCGCTTACCCAGTAACTGTTTGGTAAACGGCCCCATAGACAAGTAAAATGGGGAGAAATTATAAATTTAATCAAACAAAACAACATTTCCAATCAACTTTCTCCTTCTGTTCTGCTAGCATTCTAATAAACAGATACCCTACCCCCAGTCCCAACCACCCAAACCCTAAAAATGCTAAGGAACAAAAACCTAATCTGTATGCCAAGTGCATTTCTGATGATAATAACAAACGATTATGCAGAAAGATAAGAAATTTAGGGTTACATGCTTGATATCCAAATCAGAAAAGATCAAATACCTCCATCTAATCATGGTTTATGGAAGATATGACTCAAAAATCCAAACAACTTCAATTGCAAAATTTAATGCAAAACCATATGAAGCATCATAAATCCACAACATCCAAAGCTATCCCCACATTTAGTTCAACCAAATTCAAAGTCAAAACGATTAAGCAATAAAACCATAAAAAAATCAGCCACCGGAAATCATCACAACCCACAAATAACACATTCTGACATAATCAACCACTAAAAACAAACAAAAAACCAACAAAATCAAAGCAATTCAGAGAGAGAAATAGAAAATCTTACGGTTCTCCTCGAGGAGAAACAAATGGGCGCTTGAATTGAGAGTTACTATACACATCATCGCGCAATCGTTTCATCCCTTCCATCAAAAACAATCACATAAACAAATTAACGTCAATCACAAACAAATTGCAAAGATAACAAAGACTAAATCGATTCTTATGATATGAAAACAAACAAATAAACAACAGAAAAAAAGGGGGATTTACCTGTGAAGTAACCCTCAGGGACAAGAGATTGGGGAAAGATCCAAAGCACGCAACAAAAATCAAACAAGTTTGAATAACTTTTTGGAATAATAGATCGAAGTTTAGAAAGAAGAAAAATAGTTTGTGTTTAGCAAAATCAAAACCAGTTTGAGAGAGAAGAGAGAACGAAGAGGTGAAGAAATTTTTTGTAAAATGTTAATCAAAATTACAATGACACTATTTATATCAAAAGTTTTCAGTATATGGGGTTTTTTTAGCATTCGATTGAAATTTTACAAAGAATAAATTACGTTTTTAGTCCCTGTGGTTTGTTGAAATGTTTATATTCGTCTTTATAGTTTTAAAATTACAATTTTTATCCTCATAGTTTATAACTCATTCCCTTTTTCATTCTTATAATTTTAAATTAAGTAAACTCTAATTTTAGTTCCTATAGTTTAGTGAAATCTTTAAAAGTAGAATATAAACTTTTATAACTCTAGAAATTCGAAATCATCCCATGGTTTTCATTTTGCTCTGAAAATGGTCTCCGTCACTAACTCTGTTAATTTTTTTTGTTAATGTCAGGGATATTTTTAACCATTTAGACTACTTCCCTTTAAAAAAATTAAAATTAAACATGTAATATATTTTATTTATGTATAATATATGTATATATACAAAAGTTATCAAAAATGGACAAAGATGCATATGACACTAACAGATAAAATTAACAAAGTTAATGTTGGGGGCTACTTTTAGAGCAAAGTGAAAACCACATGGACGATTTTCTAGAGTTATCAAAGTTTAGGTCTTGCTTTCAAAATTTTCAGTAAACCACATGGACCATAATTAGAGTTTACTCTTTTAAATTTATTGTTTTTTCATCTCTATGGCTTATAATTCATTTCAATTTTAGTACTTAATACTTAAAAATAATGTTTTGGCATAAGAGACAAAAAATAAAAATAAATTATAAACTATCGGGATGAAAACTAAAATTACAAAGTCATAGGGATGAATTATGCAATTTTTAACAAATCATATGGACTAAAAACGTAAGTTACCCATTTACAAAAGATGGGGAGTGGGGAGGGGGTTCACGTTTTGAGTTTGGGTTGAGGAGGTTTTTAGTTCTACATGTACTTGGGCTATGGATCAAAAAGTTAATATTGGGCTTGGGCTATAAGAGTCAAAAGTATATTTTGATTATTTTATAAATGACAAAATGCAAGAAATAACAACCTACTTTCATAAATTTCTCTATTATAGCATTGTACTTTTAATTTTTCTTATTATAGCAATGTACTTTCAAACTATTTTTTATTAGAGCATTGTACTTTAAAAAATCTACCCATTATAGCATTGGGTAATCTTTTCTTTTAAATTTACCCACTATACTGGTTTTCGTATCCTCATCATTATTATATGGGTTGTCCACATGTAATATATTGTTGATGTGGCATTTCTTATTATAGCATTATCTTTTACATATTATTTAATAAATATATTAGACTAATTAAACAAAACTAAATTATTTATAAATATAAGAATATTAAGAAAATTTATAGGTGACAATTTATTTCCCTAATATTAAAAAATGTTTAAAAATATATTTTTTTAACTAAGAAAATAAGAATTGTTACGTTTTTTTACAAATAAAATATTTATATGGAAAAGAATATATCCATTAGTCTTAAAAAATTGAATTGACATTATCATTCAATAAATGTATTAAATTAATTAGATTATTTCTAAAATATTTATTAAAATGTAACAATATTAAAGAAGATTTCTAAAACACAATTTATATCGTTTAATTTTTTTTTAAAGTACAAAATAAGTATTTTTTGAACTAGAAAAATTAAATCACAAGTTTTACGTTTTTTATAAAATAAAATATTTATCTTCAAGAAAAATATCATATTTGTTAAAAAACATGTAACTCTAAAATATTTAATTTGCATACAATTTAAAAGAGTATTTTTTTAAAAAAAGTGATGATGTGAAGAAATTACTAAAAAATTGAGATAATTAAGAATAATATAAACTAGGTGAGATATGAATAATCAGAAGAGAAAGTGGAATTTTTTTTTTAAAAATTACAAGAGATTTTTTTTATTAATGTCATGTAATCATGATGACATGTTATCCATGTCATCTCATTTAAGCCATGTAAGCAAAAAAAAAATAGGGGTTAACTTGTTTAAAAGGTAACAGGTTACCCATTGCTATAATGGGTAAATTTTTTAAAGTACAATGCCTTAATAAAAAAATAATTTAAAAGTACATTGCTGTAATAAGTAAAACTGAAAGTATAATGCTATAATAAAGAAATTTATGAAAGTAGGTTGCTATTTCTTGCATTTTGCCCTTTTATAAACTCGATAAATTGTACAAATTTAAAGCATCCTAAAAGCAAGTTGGGTTTCAGTGAGGAATAAAGTTATAGTAAAAAAAGTAAAAATAGATTTTTACGTTTTGATCAATTTTAATTGAATAGAAACATTAATGAGATGTACATGATCAGTTCTCTTTCAAACACAACTCATGAGTGGATATGAGATTAAAAGTTATTAAAGATTCAGATTATATTATATATATATATGTATATATAATTATAGAGGGGGTTTCAAACAAGAACAATGTTTATTTAAAATAACATGATAACTAACAAAATCATATATGACTTTATATTAACACACGAAAAAAAACTTTGGCCACGGCTTCAGGTCCGCATTGTTTTTTCGCACGTTAATGAAAAATCATATATGAGTTTGTTGGTTCTCATGTTCTTTTCAATATATAGCATTCTCGCATGGTTCTCCTTCATAAATTATAATACTATATATATTATATTATTACAATTTATATAAATACCATATATAATTTTCAATTATGACATACATACATACATACATACATACATACATACATATATGGTAATTATATATACGTATTAATTATGAAATATTATACAATTATCTATATATAATATATAAAATATGGGACGGATTCAAATACGAACTCAAACTTGATTGTGAACATGAGAAAAAATGAGAGTTCGACATGTGTCACATTCAGACTGAATGTTGTGTTATTCAATTTGAATGCATGTTATTCATACTGAATGATGTATGAACTTCACCTTGGTTATTCATACCGAACGCCCTTCATTATTCAGATTGAATGGGACACGGTTTGCGCTCTTTTTTGTCCTCATGTTTGAAACCAAATTTAAGTTTGCTTTTGAACTTTCCTCTACAAAATATACATACATATACATGTCTATGTAAAGTATATATGTATTACTATGACTTATAAATAATTTATTATACATATATATAGGGGTGGTATCCGTTGCAAACTATTCAATTTTTGAAAACTTACAAACTCACCATTATCCAATAGAAATAAGCCATGTGGATAATATTGTTTTAATATTTTATTAATTTTTTTAATAGTTTATTAATTCATTGAGGGTATCATCATCATTTTATAATTTAACCATTTTTAATTAATACTTACTAATTTTCTGCCATAAACACACTATCTGACGACTTCGTCTTTTCCGACGAGTTTTCCGGCAAGTTTTCTCATTCATGAATATACTTTCGCCATTCGTGAATACACTTTCACCATTCGTGAACACTTTCAACATTCATGAATATCCAATTGGTGTTTTATCATTGTGTTCAATACGAGTTTGCACAGTTTGTAAAAATCGATTAGTTTGCAACGGATACCATCCCTATATATATAATGTTTGTATATGAATATAAATTATAATATGTATATCATAGTTTTATCCTTTATAACAAAATTAGTTGCATTATATTTTGGCAGCAATTTGGTCATTTCAACGATCTTGTTATGTCATGTTCTAGTCATACCAAATGTGGGACAAACAGTTAATTTTTGTCATGTCTACTCTAATCTTGTTATCATGTCTCATCTAATTTATGCACAAAACACTACTGCAAAGACCTTCATAAACAATATATCACGTGTCCCTCCGGCCCTCCCTTCCCGGTTCCCACCCCTTCCTTTCTTCTCTGATAACTTTCACATCGACGTTGTTCTGTCGGTAATATTGGCTACCTTTATCAAGGTACATTGTCTTTCTATTCATCAAATAGCTGATTTCTTATTGAATACAAGTTTAACTGATCAAATCATGTGGCAAGAAAATTTAGAACCAACGGCCATAAAATCACAAAAGCCTAGAAATTATGGATTTTTAGACAAAAAGACTATTTCAGTAAAAAAAAATTAATTATAAGATTTTTATTGGCAAAATTAGTGATTATTTTATAGTCTATAAAAAAAACCTCCTTCCCAATAGTGGTCATTTTGTGATTAACTTTTTTGTTATTTTGTTTTAGGGACTTAAAGGTGCTATAATTTAAAAAATACTGGAACCAAACATGTAATTCACTCTTTTATTAATTTTTAACATTTTTATTGGATTTTAACAATATTATTGGTTCATTCCCTCTGTCGATTATATAATAATAGAATTATGTAACTCATGTATTTTTGGGTAAAGCTTGGTTATGATGCAATATAACTATAGGTCATCTAGTTACGACGAATGTTCTTGACGATATCGTGTACACTGACATATTATTTAAAATAAAGGTTTTGAACTTTTTTATTTTAACGGATTTTCTAAAACTGTATTTAAAATGAAAAAAGTAGTAGTGGGAGAATGAAAATCTTCAAATTTGAAGAACTATCCAAAAATGATGTAAGATAAATTATTTTATATTTTTTCTAACAATGAGAATCCTTGAAATAAAATTAATTTAAGAGATAAATAATATTTTATTAAATGTATTAAATATTTTAATAACATAATTTAATATTATAATTTTAAAAATGAAAAAATTGTTCAAAAGTATTTTTTATCCTTTTGAAATTTTTGACTTTTAAAAGAATCTCTTGAAGATGTTTTTCTTGTGGCATGCAATTGTCGCCATTCTAATGAACGTTGCAAACCCACGCTTAAATACTCTTCGAGGTATCAATTATTAATAAATGGAAATTAAAAATAAAATAAAGTTTTGTTTTTATATAATATAATTAAAATCCAGGTCAAATTGAGGGAGTTAAAATTTAAAAATTCATTTTCATATTCCATAGCATGAAACAAACAAATGTAAGATTATTTTTAACAATTATAAGTTAACTTATTTCTCGATAATATATTTCTATCTTTTCTGCATCGTGCTCGATATATTAGAACTCCGATGTATTGAGTTTTATGGTGTAATAAAAGGTTTTGGTTGTTGTGGTTCAAAAAAGAACTTATTTTTTGGATTTATTAAAAATTTCCATCTCATTTATCAGCAGCTTGTTTATTAAAATATAATTTAAAATTGCATTTCAAAGTTTTTTTTTTCTTTAAAAGAAGATTCAATTATGCTTCTCACTATTACTTAATCGTTATTAATTATCATTCATTATTATTAAATAATATTAAGGCTATGTTTGGCAAACTAGCTGATAAGCTAGCTGATGACTTATAAGCTAGTAACCGTTATTAATTATCATTCATTATTATTAAATAATATTAAGGCTATGTTTGGCAAACTAGCTGATAAGCTAGCTGGTAGCTGATAAACAAATTATGTTTGGCAAAAACTAGCTGATAACCATTTAAATGACTAAAAAGAACATCTTGAAAAAATAACAATTAATATTAATGAGGGTATAATCGAAAAAAATGACAAAAAGCTTCTCATAAGCTACTCAAAGTAGCTTATCAATAAGCTAGCTTATAAGTTAGTTTATAAGTCAGCTTATGTGCATCCAAAAATGTACACTGAAAATAAGCTAGCTTATAAGCTAACTTATAAGCTAGCTTATTTTTGCCAAACAATGCCTAACTATTTTAGCTATCTTGGTGAAATTATTACTCTCTTAATTCCATAACAAGTGTCTACATTTTTATTATAGTATATTCTAAAATAAATGTTCACTTTTAAAAACAAATATTTCCTTTCCCATTCAAGCATTAATTACAAAATGAAGAAAAACTTATCTCTCTATTATTAATGATGAATTCTTTTTTGATTAATTAAAAAGTGTAATAATTAAATATTCTTAAACTGTATGTTATTTCCATTGTGACCATTTGTTTTGAGACTAAAAGAGTAATTATTATTACTATTAATTACTAATTATTATTAAATATTAACTATAGTGGTCAAATTAAAGAAGAAGAAAAACATGCTAAAAAAGTGAAGAATATTGTTCAAAAATGACTAGTTTGGTCAATTTCCCAAAAATCCCACTTCAAATTCACTTCCTAGAGAGCTACTACAAACATTATTACAAGTATAAATGTATGTTAGTCAACAAACCCCCTTTTATATGAGCCGGTTTTCGTTTCAGATATTCGAAAAAAAACGAGTAATCTCCAGAAAAACACTTGTCAAAAGTTAGATTCCCGTGTGTTTCTGAAAGATTCCGCCCAACATTTCCGCATTGTCACGATGACATCTCGGGCATATGCATCTCTGTTGTAGCTTTTCACCAAGGGAAGTGCATTCCTCTTCGAGTCTCGAAGTCTTAGTATTTTCTAGTCAAGGGAAAAATCAATGTTGCTATTTGTATGGATTGTGTTATACTTATTAGAATATGTGAAACCTTATTAGATTACTCTCCAAAAGAGCCCTATGCTAGATGGGTAAAGATGTTCTAGATGATAGATTTTGGCTCTGATACCATATTGAAATGTGTAGAACCCCATTAGAGCATTTCTAACAACTATGTGATTTTAGAATTTTGGAGATCAGAGAAAGTTTGCTCCAACAGCTATGCTAAAATCTTTTTTAAAGGAGAGAGAATGGAGAAATCTCCAGATTTGGAAAAGAGAGAGAATATAGCATAAATGTTGGAGATGCTGGCACTACAAAAGAGTCCTTGAGGAGAGAGAGGGAGTTCAACATATATGGAAGAGAATGTAATATCCCAACATTGGTTGGGGAGGAGAACAAAAGTTACGGACTTGGACACCTCCTCTATCAGACGCGTTGTAAAACCGTGAGTCCAAGTGTGTGAATAAAGCGAACAATATCTGATATGGTTGGCCTGAGATATTACAGAGATAGTGTTTTGAGTCTAAGCCGATGTAGGACTCTAACACGCCCTGGTCAATTCTATATGCAAAATTATGGGATTAGGAAGGCTTTCCTATTTCTCTCCCCTGTTGCTCCTGGTATGGTGGTATTAAATAGTGAATAGAAGCTTTGTGCATACTTTGATGCCAGCTTCAGCAGTGAAAGGTAAAGATTCATGTGTGAATAAACAAAATGGGTACTCAATTAATCTAGAAAAGGCAAAATTGTAGTGAGGATATATGGCTAATTCTTGAACCTCCTTACTTCCTTCCATTACTGCTTCCATCAAAGAGATTCTATGCTTCAAATCATTCAGCTCTTTTTGCTCCTATAGATGATAAGATGTACCACAATAAACTTCTACCTACATATCACTGTTTATATAAAGGGAGGATCAAACGTAAACAAAGTAAAAATTAGAAAACAAAAAGACGACCAAATCACATGTGATTTTGCACTAAAATCACAATCACATGTGATTATGGACAAATGGGGTGAGCAGGCCACTCAAGTCGCATGAATCACATGTGATTCTAGTGTAAAATTATATTTGATTTGGTCGTTCTCGCGTTCTCTTATTTGGTCACTGTTCTCGTTTGAACCCGACTCCATTTATGTGTACCCACACACACACACACATATATATATAGGGTTGGGTTCACGTGTGACCAGTTTGTTTTCGTGAGACCATATTTTTACCCTTGAAACTTCACAGCAACACACTGTGAAGGTAAAATAAATCCGAACCTTCACAGCAAAAATACTGTGAAGGTTACCTTCACGGTGTTTTGTTGTCAAGTTTCAAGTGTAAAAAAGTGGTCTTACGGGTCTTACAAAAACAGACTAATCTCACGTGCTTCCAAGTCTATATGTATATATACACACACAAATCATGGGTTGTGAATGAAAAGACTTGCAAGAAATGCATAACATGAATGCTTTAAACTGTAGACGAGAAAAACTGTTTTTTTTTGCTTGTGGGGCCCACTTTTTTTGGAAAGAGCTCATAGGAAAAAGTCCATTGTGAATGCAAATGGTAAAAGTCACTTAGAGCATGCTAAGTAATGAATGAAAAAGATGATTTGCGATCCGAACTAATGGAAAGCTTCTAGACCCAATAAAGGGGAAGGCAATTGCAGTAACTTTCTCACCTGCATGTGGAAGTTTTGTTCTGATCGAAATTCATCTTCTGCTTTCTTGGTTTCAGAGAGTATTTGAGCAAGCTTATCTTCAAGATCTCTCTTGGCATCTTCAACTTCTCTTGTATCATCAGCATGTTCCATGTTCACTTTGGTCAAAAGTAAAAACAAAATTGAAATGAGACATGATTGGCATTAGATATATATATATAGAGAGGCTCCTTCAAATGTTAACTCAATCATTTGTGTTAACCGTGTAAACCCATCGTTCACTAGTAAACACCATGCTCGTTCACTGGTGAACACGATGCTCGTATACTGACGAATGGTGTTCACCAGTGAACGAGCATGCAAGTATGGAACCATTCGTTCACTGATGAATGGTGTTTCACCAGTGAACGAGCATGGTGTTCACCAGTGAACGATGGGTTAACACGGTTAACACAAATTATTGGGTTAACACTTGAATGGGGCCTCTATATATATATATATATGTGGTAATGAAGTAATATTATTGTCCCGCTTCACCCAGTCGTCAAAACTAGTATATATATTTATAGATATATAGGCGAAGGATCGTGTGAGAAGAAGAGTTAAGGTGAGAAACGTAAGAAAAAAATCTGAACCCTTGATCACTTTTAGTCTCATGTCCACCCATGAATCGTGCCTTAGAAGGGAGTTGATCCGGTGCATCTCGGTGCACCTCATCTCGTTGTATTTCATCCAAATGTGCATCCAAGGGTGGAGATCCCTTCTTACGCTTCTCACTTTAACTCTTCTTCTCACCGGAACCCAACCCTGAAGGGGCGTAGGATCGTGTGAGAAGTGGAGTTAAGGTGAGAAGCATAAGAAGAGATCTGAGCCATTGATCACTTATAATCTCATACCCACCTTTGAATTGCGCCTTAGAAGAGAGTTGATCCGGTGCATCTCGGTACATCTCATCCTAATGTGGATCCAAGGGTGGAGATCCCTTCTTACGCTACTCACCATAACTCTCCTTCTCACCGGAACTCAACCCTGAATGAAGGTGCTATTTAATTCATATCTGAGGTGCTCACTTGTTTTTTGTTTTGTTTAAAGAATGTCCCAGGCTATGCCTGGCTAATCCCAATAAATTGTGACCGCAAGAAATCAGCCTTGATAAATTCAGTGGCCACAATTGTTTATGTACGCCTGGAATCAAACCCTGGGCATATGGGATCTTCCGCCACATCCCCAGGATCTCAACCACTATGGTACAAACCTTTTGTGGTTGGTACTCATTTGTTACCAGAAGAGAAATACAAACCATCTTGGGATACTGCAGTATTGCTGCTAAAGGCTTCCTTAATAACAGAATCTGCCAACTGACGGAACTTTCTGCAACAAAATAGAAATGAAAAAGCAAGTTGATATATGCATACTATAGCTGGTTCCATAGGTTGAGTTTCATAATAAGAGAATAGTCATAATCTTAGTCACTTACAATCAAAGAGCACACAGAAATACGTAGATGTTTTCTCATACATTCTTACCACGGTTTTCATTGTGTTGCAAATGGAGCCAAAAATCCACCATAACTAACCAATTGTATATATAACATGAAGGCTGAAAGTATATATAACGCTCAGGTTGGAACTTGGAAACAACAATATAGAATTTTTAATGACAATATAACCTAGAAACCGAAGAGCCTAGCCAACTTGCAATATATCATTTTTTGTGTACAGGGTTCATTTATAAAATGCAATAATCGCCCAACAACAAAATAGTCATATGATCCAAACTAGAACAACAAACATCCCATGAAGAAAGTGAGATGGTATTATATTACTTACCTAATCTTTGCATTTAGGTCAAACATTTTTCTAATGAAGACATCCCTGCATAAATAAAGCATTGACAAATGAAGAAATGCAACACAACACATTGTTTTTTTTTTGTATAACAGACAAATAAATGATGACAAATAACCAGCAAAAACCTACCGTAAAGCCCCTTCTTCATTCTGAATGCGATTTTCACATGGTTTCAAGAACAAACAGGACCAATTTATTCAAAACACAGATATTTAATTAGCATGCAAATTAATAAAGTTGAAACAGCCGGCAACAATAGGAGTGTCATCAAATACCTTAAGTGCCTCCAAATCAGATCCAACTGAAGATATTTCATCACGAATCAAAGAAATCCGCCCCTGAAATGTTCAATCGAAGCGGATGTTTAAGCTAAACAGAAAACATCTAGAGTTTTTGATTCAGATCTGTTAATTACATACAGTTATTATTATCTATATCTATATTTAAATTTCATAAACGAGATTCTATCGTCCTGTGTAACATTATAGATCTACAGATCATAGAAACAAGTTCATCGATAACCAAAAAAACAAAAAACAGAAGAAGAAAACCTCTAGAGTTTGGATTGACGATTCATTCATCGACAATTCAACTTCGTAGCCTTTAAGCTGTTGTTCAGTACATTCCTTCAAACGCTTTGCTTCTTCGCGCTCCAAATTCACAGATTCAAGTTCCGATTGGAGCTCTTGAATTTGGCTCTTGAGGTTTACTAACCTACGCTCTATCGATTTGCTAGATCGGATCAGTTTGTTTGAAAAATGCAAATCAAATGAAAACAAAAAACGATTGTAATTTTGAATAGATTTTAGATGATATGATATAGATTGAACTACAAACCTCCTTGAGATTTTTCAGTAGAGGCATCACGGATTAGGGTTAGAAGCTCCTTTTGCGAATTGGTACCTGCCATTTTCGTTTCCCGCTAATAGTTGCAGAGGACTTCAATTGGAAATCCTTTATATACAAAGAGATATTGGATCCACCTCTCCAACGATCAATCTGATTTTAGTCCCTGTGGTTTGTTAATAAATCCTAACATATAGTCTCTGTGATTTTGAAGTTGCAATTTTAGTCCTTATAATTTACAATTTATTGCTATTTTTTTTTACAGTAAACTAAATTTCTTAAAGTGCTAGAAACCAAAACGATAAATAACTTTAAACCACAAGTACCGAAACAACAATAAATTGTAAATCATAATAACGAAAATAGCAAATAAATTGTAAATCAGGTGACCGGATACCCACTTTTGAAACCATAACTGCTCTGAAACTACTGTGATTGGTTTTGATTCTGGTTACGATTCCTAAAATACGAAAACCGACTGGGACTAGTTTTGGTTCTCATTTTTTTGGATTGCTAACCGTCGGGTGCCTAGAAATTAAATAATATTTTGCTATGACAATTTATAAAATGATGTTCTGCTGAAATATGTGTGTTTTACGTGAAATGTCTTGGAAGCCGTTTTGTTGTTGTCAAGAATTTCTATCAAATTATTTATGTAATTCTTAGTTATTAATTTTTATCGGATTAGTTTCATCGTTTGTAATATTCAAATATTTGCATTGGTACTTTGTAATAGACTACTAATTACTATTTTATGGTATGAAAAGATTAAAAAAAATTAAAAAATAGACATCGAGTATCCGGTAGTAGAACCTATTCCAAGTGGTTCCAGGACTGCTTTCCAAATATAAAGAATCTGTGTAACCCGTTTCGGCTCCGGTTCCTTCATTCCAAAAACCGGTAGTTCCAATTGCGAGTCCGGTTCCATTATTTTTTATATATACCCGTCTTTACTTACCCCTAATTACCACAACCCTTAAGGTTTTATTTTATGCATTCAGTCCCTTACCCCCCAACTTCGGTTAAATTAAGGGTATCTAGGTATTTTTTCCTTTCATTTTTCTGTTAAAAAGTAATTATCTTTATATACCATTTAATATCCCCCCTAAATCTTTCCAGCGAAGCCAAATCCCATCGAACATCCTCTCCCCCTTCATCGTGTTCCATTTAATAACGTGGATATCAATTTACAAAGAGATTATAGTAAAATTGACGAGAAACTTGACATCCATAGTCCGGACACCTCGTATAGTTCTCGGGCGTCTGAAGAGTCGATCATCATTTTTTCAAAAAAACACTCCTTTCTTTATCAGCCAATATTGACCATCGAGGTAAATCGTTGTCAATTTTACAAAATCGTCAAGTTATCAAACTAAATTGATAAGAAATTTGGGTTGCTATTCCTTAAGATTATTATCATAAACAATTGTGTGGAAAAAAAACACAATTAGCCAATAAATCATGATACAACATCGTAAGGAACATATCCTTGCAATTTCTGATACTTTTTAGATGAACTGCGAAGAAAGTGAATTGTAAACATGGAAGGTAGTAGTCTAGTGTATGATGAAGAATCATACATAAGTTATAAATTCTATCTTAGTGTATATGTTTTGCATGAAAAATGAAAATATTGATAGATCCGTCCATGATAACACTGATTCTATTTGAACACATGTTCATGCCTCCACTTATTTTTTAGGGACAATGTTAATGACATCCCTTTCACCCTTTGTGTTGATTGTTGTTAGTCTCATAAATGTAAAAAAAAAATGTTCTTGATGTTAGATATAAGCGTTAAAAAAAATCACTTTATATGAATGTTATCAAAAACATATAAATATACAAATATATTTTCTCTTTTCTTTTAACCATATATTTTTTTGTTTATGGCAAATTTAATAACTCAAATATTTTGAATCGGCGGTATTTTACCATTCTTTAGCATACAAAAAAGTTCAAATTTTGAAATTTTAAATATTGCCATTTCCATGATTTAAATAAAAAACAAAAGTAAAATTTACACTGTTTATTGTTCTTCATATTGTTCATCCAAAAAGTAAATCATCAAATCGAAACGCAAAGACAAAATTTATGATAATTTCCGGCGATCGGAAGTTTATTTTGATCCGCCGGCGATCTAAAAATACAGCATTAGCTGCCGGCGGTGGTTCTCCGTCGTCGTTCATTAACGACGTCGTTTCCAAACAAAAATTCAAGACTGTAAGTTTTATCTCTACAATAATGGAAGAACAATAAATCGAATTCAACAAAAAGAATTGTTAAATATTTTCCATAACAAGAGTCTAAAAGATCTATTGTTATCTAAAAATACAAATAAAAATAAATAAGATGTAGATGAGATACGTTTACATCATGAACACCAAAAAAAAACCACCACCGTCTGCCACGGCGGAGCTCAACAATTTAATAAGTGGAACCCACCATACAACTACCACACGCGCCACCGTCCACGGCGGCGCGTGATTAAACAGTTATGGTTTTGGAGAAAACCCGACTTCCACACACATTATCCGACCTACTTCTACTAATCTTCACATCGGAAACCAAATATTCTTGCCGGAATCTCGAAATAAACGCCTCCACTTTCTCATTCAACTCCTCATTCGACAACATCGCCGACGACGATTTCTCGTCGCCGCCGCCGTCGTCTTCTTCTTCTTCTTCTTCAAATCCAATCTCTTCTCTTTCTTCATTACCATCCACCTTCAACCCATTTACACCATTTTCACCATTTTCAACGACGTCTTCACGGTGGTTGAGCTCTACATTCACCGGAGCCGCCGTCTCCGGCGGCCGTGTCTTGCTGGTTCCGTCGTTTTCTTGGCCGGAATCAGATTTCTGAGGTGGGTTTGAACGATCTGGAGGTGGGTGTGTAGATGTGAAGAGTATAGCTATAAGCAAAAGGTTGAGTGCTAGAAAAACCCACATATGCCATTGTTTGAATATCGACAACACGGCGGCGCGTTCAAGACACGCGATTACCACGGCGACACCGGCGGCGAACCAGACGGCTTGAAGTTGATCTTTTCTGTTCTTATCCTCCATATATGTGAATATGAATGCTTTGGATTATTGAATTTGTTTTGTTTTGCTTTATAGAAAGAGAGAAGTTATTTGAAGGTTTCATGGACGCATGCATTGGGGAATGGAGAGCCCATTGTCGAGATGGGAGGTTAATGATCACGTGAGGAGACACGTGAGTCGGGTGTATAGGAGACCATAAAACATTCTCATCTTGCCTTGTTACTTTCGTCATCCAAAATATAATCATTAAAAAAAAAAAAATGTCATTTTCTGCCAGTTCCGTAAGTTAGATCTGTAATAGTTACGGACCTGATCCCAAACTTGGTTTCATGTTGTTTTTAGACTTGACGTAATATGACGGATGCACGTAGAATCGGGTTTTTGGTCGGGTCCGTAATAGTTATGGACTTGGTTTATGAAGCTGGCAAAAAATGATGTCATTTTGAGGGGTCCACAATATTCATAGGCATGGGTTATGGATACAGTGACATTTATGTAAATATGGGAGAGAAATGCTTAGAAAGATAAATCAAAAATATACTTTGGTCATTTGAGTCAATTTTCATTAAAGAATAAGTTAATTATAATTGTGGATTTGGACGGGAAAAGTTGATTACTGGAAATTATAATTGGTTTTACATAAACCTTGCCTTATGGACATCACATGTGAAAAAGGTATTTCATGAACTGACTCAGCGGGAAATTTCAAAGGTGAAGGCAAGCAGAAATAATCAAACTACGGGTGTGCAAACATTAATGGTTTGAAACCCGACCCTGAACTGAAAATAAGTTGTTTTGTGCAAAACTTGAATGCCTCGAAATTCGAAAATTTGGAATTCGACTTTTAGGGGGTATTTTCAGTTGGGGTACGAAGCCACTTGAGATTAATTGAGGTGGACGCAAGCTGGGTCGAACACTAATGGTTAAGAAGAAAAAATTATGATAGAACATATTTTTTTTAATGTTCATAATGTATTCATAAACTACAATGATTTATATAAGAAGGGGTTCAAAATGTGTTTATTCTAGGTGCATATTCAATTCTTATGTGTGTGTTATAGGAAAATAGATGAGAAAGGAGAGAGGATCAATGAAGGATGGGGAAATAGTGTTTTTTAAAAATTATATTAGATTTACTTCTTAACTAATTTTTATTGTGTAAATTGGATCTTACGGACCTCACAAATTAAAGTTATCAAATGTAGGCCACAGACAACAGAGATACCACCAGATCAATGAACCTTTAAGATTAATTGGGGAATTGACCAAAGTAATCAATCTTTCCAACCAAATTCACTTTCTATCCTTTTTCTCCAACCGAATTACCATTTTGGTCATAGTTTACGCAAATGTCTTATTCATGGCGTAAACTCGATTATCAGACTATAACAAAGAATAAAAACATGTAAGCACGTTTGTGTAACGATTCACATTTGCATAAAAGATCTCAATTTACGTAACTTTGATTTTTTGGAAAGTCGTCTCATGTTATGTCTGGACAAATTGTAACTGTAAGAAATCAGTTGTGATAAACTCATGCGTACACTTCGAATCGAATCTTGAGCAGATGAGATATTACACTATATTATCAGAGCCTCAACTACTATACTACAACTTTTATGGTCTATTTACATGATTTTTTTTCAAATAAAATAAAATTTTAATTAAAAAATTGACAAAAAAGTGAATTTAATTAGAAGTGAAAACAGATTAATCGAAACTGTTAAGGTTGTGTATTAGGGTTGGTGGTGGAATAAAGTGGTCCAAATAGTAGTTTTGGGTTGGATGGTCCAGTTGATGTGGGCCTAGGGTGCACCCAAAAAGGGAGCATCTGACGCTAACACGCCTTCTGAAACCCAATAATGGTTGCAGCGTGATGTTAACCACACCTTCTCAGTTCTCACTATAGTAAATTCCCTACTAACCTTCTCTGTTTTTTTTAAAGGTTTTCTAAATTAACTTTTATTTTAAAATAATTTTTTTTACGTAATAAAAACATATTTTGAATTTATTTATTTTAAAACTCTAATGTGGTATTTTTTATATATAATTTTTTTGTTAAAAGAGAATTATTATAATTAGTTTAATTGTTATATTACAGTGACAATTCAAATACAGAAAATCGCGAACAATTACTGAAAAATAAAGTATATATTTTTTTTCTGTAAAATAATAAATTATGTTAAAATTTTGAGTAATAATTTTTCGAGAATAAGATATTATAGGTAATAAATTATGTTGTTCGTGTATATTAATTTGTTTGTATAAAATGAAACGGTTTTGGTTTTGGAGGAATTTTTTTTCATTTACAGAAGAAATTAACTGGAACGATAGTTCTTCTAGAATGGAAAAACCATCCCTGGCTAAATTAAAGACTTAGACTCTTCTAAACAAAAGAATTATTCACGGGAAGCAAATGTTTAGATTTTAAGTTTTTAACTGCTTCTCCACCTCCACATCCGCTACAATAGCCCCTTGTAATCTAGTTAATAAAAAGTATAGTGATTACACGTTTCTAAAATTGTATGTAATTTTCATTGTGAATATTTATTTTGAGATATATGAAGTATTAAAATATCAATGTTAGTCCGGTTTGCTTCTCGCAAACTAATTGGCAGCGGCGACTTGCCCCGTAGAGGTAGGCACTGGTCTGTTTTTGCTTTGTTTGGGTGCTTGAACTTGTGTAATATCCTGTGTTTTAGGTAATATATTTATGGTACTGCCGTGTTAAAAAAAACTAATGTATATAGACATAGTATGTACCAGTTAAAGTATACAATTTTTTAGTCGAAACATAGACTCTAATAGCTAAGAACCTACAAGTGATAAATACATATTCTATAGCTTAATCATTAATTGAAATAAATAATAGAGAGGATCCAATACAATTAGCTAATACTCTTACATGCTTTTGCCATGAGATCCCATACATTTATTGATCTCTAACAATTGTACTACATATTAATTGTATATCATACTATCAAATAAATGCTCGATACTTTGGTTTTTTTTTCACAACATTAAAACTAAGTATTAAAACAATGTTTCAACAAAGTACTGCCCAACACATCCCCATGCAGTGTCATGAGGATGAAGCTTTGGTTTGATAAGATATCTCATCAACCAAACAATGAATCTTTGCGTTGCGCAACAATATATAATAACCATCAAGAAAACATTATTCTTTTATGCTTCTAATAATCGTAGAGCAATTAGCAATCGTCTATTTTCACAAACAATAACTTAAAATTCTGATCGTTTGATCTTGTTTGTGAGGGTCAATAAGTAATTATGACCTGAAAATGATATCAACTTATTACAGTCTAGCATTTGACATACAAATAAAGGGGTATTGACATCTAAGTAATTAAATTTCACACTATGCCGCTTTTGTTGATAAAACTCAAGTAAATATTTGGAAAACGATGCCTACGTGATTGGCCTATAATCTAACATATTTATCCAAACTAAAAGTTGTCTCATCAATTTTATGTTGAAAGAGGATTTAAGACAAAGAAAATGAATTATTTTAAGACAAATATACCCTGAATAGTAAGTATATAAGTCCCAAATACTAAAGAAAACTGTTTACAGAGTCTGTATAAAGCTAGCTTTTTTAATATGGACTCGACCTCAAAATAATTGATAGCACGTGGTGAAATTCAAACATGGAAACTAAGTTGCAATCAGTACATTTGATCTTTGCATTTCACGATTATCTGTGTTAAGTGTCCTCTCTATATAAATTTGACAAAATTTCAGGATACAAATATAGAACATATTGTATTAGTTGTATTTGCTAATAATAATATTGAGAATTGGGCATCATATATAAAGTACTATTTATTTGGTTTTCATAATTACAGGCAAACGAATTATTTTTTAAATTAACGATGTACTTGATATGCATTAATTATATATTATGAATCAAGTTGGTGCAGATTTGAATATGCTTTTGGATTACTGCAAAAACAAATTCAATATCATATCCAAGCATAACATCAAGTTGAAAACGAAACCATCTGAATGTTATATGCATTTCCAACAACTATATTATTTTAAAATTTTCAGAGTTTTGGAAAAGGTCCGTTTCAACAACTATATTAATCTACCCTTTAAAGTATATACAAAAATAAAGATAACCAGGAAATCTACAATTAAAAAAAAGGAATACAAGATACTTATTAGAAATGCTAATGGATCGAATTAGTGTGATTTTTTATACCAAAGTTTCTCAAATTTTAGAAAAAAATTGTTTTTGAAAGCTAAATCTTGAATTTTATGAAATAGATGTTTCTACAAACTTTGTCTTTTTTTTTTTTTTTTTTTTTTTAATTTGAGATTCATAGAATGAACGTGATTATTTTTAAATATTTTGGGGTATGAAGTGAATGGAATCTTTAAATTTTGCAATAAAAGTTAACCATTTTGGTGAGATGTTTTTAAATTCAAACATTTTGGGAAGATTTAAAGTATGTTTTCAATAGTACAAAATATGTGCTTTCTTTTTTGTGTTTATCTTGGTTTGATAAATACCTAGGATTTTATAGACGAGGAAGCCTTGTACCTATGTGCGACATGTTGTGCGATATACGACGATGTGTGTCATCACTTAAAATTTTGTCGTAATTAATTTTTTTTTACATTTTAAAAGATGTTATCTGTAATCCCCCTGTATTTCTTGAAACAAAACTTATAAGATGGTTGATATGGTCTAATTTGTTGGATTAAAGTCTGTTGTATTGATTTTAGCAGATTTCTAGTTTTCACTTTTCAATTTTGTTTCCTATATTTGTTGTAAGAAATGAAGCAAAGGAGCAGGGAAAAAAGTCAAGCAGATAACCGTCATTTGTAAAGGACAACAACCAATTTGCTATACATTTGACTCTTATTATCGAAAGAGTCACCGCCATGGAAAATAATACACTCTTTCCATTTCAGAAAGAGACTCCCACAAATCATAGCAACAATTTTCAGAACTTTTCAATGAATATGTTATGATACATGATTATTTTTTCTGAGTCGAAATTACCCTTTGAATTTAGAAAATAACGTGTCTATTATTTAAAACATAATGTTATGATATGACACTCGAGCATGGTATATTTGTTAATGTGTCACTTAATTTAGAAGACAAAAAAACGTAAAAGAAAATAACCAAAAAAACTTAATTAATATAAAGAGTTAAATACAAATTTGGTCCCTGTGGTTTACATAAATTAATGGATAAGGTCCCTGAACTTTCTTTTTAATGAATAACATCCCTATGGTTTTATTTTTATAACAGATATGGTCCCTCCTACTAACACCGTTAGTTTAAGTTGTGTTAGTGAAGGGTAGTTTAGTCTATTAACTTTTCTTCTCCATTTACTTTCATTCTCATAACACATATGATTCCTCCATCAACTTTCATTTTATTAACAAATTTGGTCCTTCCATTACTTCTAATTTTATAACAAATTTGGTCCCTCATTTTAATTAACATACATAAAAAATTGGTTAAATAGATATAAAATATAAATTAACTAATTTACTTAACTAATTAATATACACTAAAAATGATTATAGTAAAAGAATAAATTAATAAACATAAAATCCTATAATTCAGATTATTAGTATTATTTTAATGATTAGTAAAACATTCGACTGGTAAAATTTAACACTAATGCTATCTTTAGCAATTTCGGTTAAAAATGGTCTATCTACTTTAACCTTTAAAAAAAATACATATTTTGAAGTGGTTTGGTCAATTAAAAATCTTATTGGACTGTTCACTAACACAAAATTATGTAAGTATTGATTGAATAAAATTCATTTAATATTTACATAAATTGTGTTGATAAACGATTCAATAGGACTTTTTGAGTGTTTGGATAAAGTACTTATATCGGTGTCAAACGAATAATAAGGAGTTTTTCAAGAAGGTGCAACATTCTAACTTATAATAAGTTGATAAAGACTTTTGTAAGAAAAACATAAGTTGTTTCAAATAATCAATCTCAAACACCCCTAATTATTTAACTCTCAAATATTCTAATAACTATAAATAAAAGTAGACTATTTATTCCCTAAAAATAGTATTTGCAACTTGAAATTACGATAAAGACAATCGCATTTAAAATTCAAATCAAAATATTTTTTAGTATGTTTTTTTAAGTAGAAGGCTTAAATAAAAACGTAAAAAACTATTAGATGTATTTGATCCAATAAATATGATTAATTTCATTTTTTGTACTTAAAAGAATTAAGTTAATCTTTTATATTTTATTAAAAATTTATTTTGAAAAGGTAAATTGATAAACCATTTCTACCGAAATTGTTAAATATAGCCTTAATGTTAAATTTTAGCAGTCAAATTTTTTACTAATCACTAAAATTTACTAATAATCTAAATTATAACATTTCTATATATTTATTAATTTATCCTTTAACTATAGTTGTTTTTAGTGTGTATTAATTAGTTTAAGTAAATCAGTAAATTTATATTTCCGTATCTATTTAACTATACTAATTTTTTTTGTATTTCAACTAAAATAAGGGACCAAATTTGTTATAAATTGAAAGTAGAGGAAGGATCAAATTTGTTATTAAAATAAAAGTTGATGGAGGGACCATATATGTTATGAGAATAAAATTAAATGGAGAAAAAAAGTCAATAGACTAAACTACCCTTGACTAACACCACTTTAACTAACAGTGTTAGTAGGAAGGACCGTATACGTTATAAAAATGAAACTATAGGGATGCTCTTTGTTAAAAAGAAAGTTCAGGGAGCTTATCCGTTAATTTATGTAAACCACAGGGACCAAATTTGCATTTAACTCTAATATAAATTATAGAATGATTGTAAGAACACCTGATCTCCCTGTATTTGTAAAAAAAATATAAAATAATAACTAAAAAAGTTGGAAATTGAGATTTTCACATTCGGTAAATAAAAGAATCTCTTATTTCCCTTGTAACTCATTTTGAATTAATAATTATGTTCGTTTTAAGTTTACATGTTTTTTCATATTGCCACTGTTTCATAACTGGCATGTTGACGGCTCGATCTACCTTGTATAAAAAATAATCACTTATACAATTATACCAACCTACCATTCTCGTTAATGGTTGAAAACGTGTATATTTAAATAATAGTTGTCAAAATTAACACATCATCTTTTCTTTCACTTCCTTTAAGACAAATTTTATCATATTCTTTTATATAAAACAAATATCTAATATGTTTTTCGTTAAATCCACATTTTTATTTAGTACTACAAGTGACTTGTGACAAAACGAGACGACATAAATATTTATTAAGAGTGGGTAAACTTTCACAATCTTTTGTTATGAAGGTTCAGTATTTTTTATACATATTTAGTATTTTACTGTTAAGTTTCAATATTATTTTATAACATGACGAGTTTAAAAAAACAAGTTGGTATCATACACACCCAAGTCTTTAAAACTTTTATTTAACATGTTACATGACTATAGTTATCATTTACTCTTTTCCACTTTACACTTTTGACGTTTTTCTATTATGCCTTTCAATATAGCTAATGGCCTTTTTCAAAAAAGCTAAACATAATCATATCCATTTAAAATCAAAGTCAATAGTTTTATTTAAAAATAAAATCATAAATATTAAAATAATTAAAAAAATTAAAAAAATATCGTTGAAAGGTACCACTAGAAACATTTTTTTCTTGCATATTCAAATTTAATAATAAATATAAATACAATAAATAAAAAAAATTAAATGTTGGAAAAAGAATTCGGGTTACAAAATTTGTAGGTGTAGACGACACAAGTCTAGTGTCACCATTCAGAGTTCCAGCCATGCCGTTTGATACTTGAGTTCAGTGTCATTTAGAGTTCAGTTGATAAGACAAATAGAAACGTTGTTACCCATTTATTAGTTAGACAATCTCAGCTCTTTGTCGCGTCTTTCACAGATGTTGGATCTGCAGTATGGTTGTTGAATGAGTTAAGTTTTCATATGTAACTATTTTGATCATCGATAAATTGTAACCTTTTATATTCAAAAAAATATTTTAGACATTGATAAGATACAGTTTCAAGCCTCACACAGATACATGATCGGTTTAACCGAAAATCATGAGATGGTCCGACGCGTTTGCAAATACAAGCCCATACCCAAGCTGAAGCCCAAGCCCATACTTGGAACAACTAGAGTGATTACTTGTGGAGAATTGGAGATGACTAAATTGAGTTCGGTCAAGTCAAGGATCAATCAAAATCACTTACAAGTCTTATGGAATTTAAGACATAGTCTAGGATCGAGACCAGTTATATATAGTACTGGGCTATTCAAACTTTTTATATGATATAATACAAGTTTATAAATATTTTTTTACAGTGGTTTTCACGAATTTTGAAGTAAAATTATTAATTAAAGTATATTCGACGCTAAATTCTAAAAAACATAAATTAAAAGCATAATAACATTTTACTTAATTTTTTAACAATTTATATGTCAAATTATTTGAAAACTCACAAAATAGTGAGAATTTTGAAAACTAGTTTATTATGTATTATTTTATATGATTTTTTTAGTTGAAGTATAAGATATTAATTAAATTGATTTATTAATATGAAAATTTTGACATGTTTATAAAATAAAAAATAAACGTAAAATATTTTTTAAACTAATACAGAAAATGTATAAAGAATTAAAAAAAATATGTTCAACGCATCTAGTCGCGTGGAATGTCCACTGGTCCCTCGGTCAAACTTTATAAAATAATTTTTTAATTTATAAAAACCATAAACAAATATAAACTAGAAGTTAAGTTTTAAACTTTTGACTTAATAATCAAAATGCACGAATACATTTTTGGTAGGGATATAATTCTCTATGTAAATGTTTTATGTTAGAATCAGAATTGATTAATAACATAAAAAATAAGTTAACATTCATATATGTGAAAAATAACTAATAAATAAAAATAAATTTAACAATATATAATTTTAGTATCAGGTTTAGAGAAAAATCATAAAAAAAAATCCGACGAACATTGTGGTAACCATTTATCTAGACGACATATACGAACCATAGTTTTTTTTTTTTTTACTTTGACACCATATAATACAGAGAAAATAATTACAAAAAACACGGTTATTATCGACGTGTCTTCATATTTTTACTAACATTCAATATCGTTCGATTTTTTTTAGCTTGATTCCACTTTTTCGAGTGATTTCTAAAGTTTTTTGTTTGATTTCCAGGGATTTTTGAGTTCTTTTTATCGATTTCAATGTTTTTTTTGATTGATTTCAAGAGCTTTTCTGGTTTTTTGCGTTGATTTCAAAAGTTTTTTTTCTTGGTTACGAGGTACGGTTGCATTTCTTGAACTTTTAAATATCATACGGTGACATTAATTTAAACAATACAGTTGTACATTTTATAAACATACAATTTTAACCTTTCGGTGGAAAAATAATACGATGACATGCGCCACCGCCACCGTGTGCCCTTCAATAGGTCCGTCCATGCTGGACGGTATACACATATGCATACAAGTCATTTGAAAACAATTTATCTGACATGCACATCATGGACATAGCCAATTATGGCATAGAGAATTCATTGGCCCAATTTCAAATGTAATTTTTTTTAATTAAAACACATTTGTAATTTGATTGGTTTTTAACTTAATGGCCCACTCTTAAAACCCAAACTTATTCTAAAATAAAATTCAGTACAATATCTCAATTGTATCTCGCAACCAACAAAAAAGACCAAAAGAAATAACAAAAAAGGAGAAAAACTCTTGAAAACAATAAAAAAAACCAAAAAGTTCATCGAAACCGATAAAAAGAAACTTAATTTTTTTTTCGAAATCAAACAAAAAAAATTTAAAGTCCCTCAAAACAGTGGAATTAAGCTAAAAAGTAAAAACACATCGTTAGTAAAAACATGATTACCAGTGTGTGACCGTATAAATTTTTTTGTTCATATTATATGGTATGACCGTATACATTTTTTTGGGTCCGTCCTTGTGTTTCAGAAAAAAAGAACACGTCGAGTTAATTATTGAATTTGTAAAGTTCTGTGTAACAACTTTTGAAACGTTATTTTTTCATTAAACTTTGCCAAAATATAATATCATCGTATATCTATTTTTTATTTTATTAAAAAAAACCATCCTTTATAAATTTCCAAGCTCCATCATGTGTATAAAAACGAAAAACCATTATTTATAAGAACATCTCCAAAAATTTCTCTAAATTTTTTCTAAAATAAAGAATGTAAAGTCAAAATCTCTAAAACAACTTCTCTATTTTAGAAAATATATTAAAAATTTATATTATTAAAATATTTAATAAGTTTATTATTTTAAAAATCTCTAAAATTATATTTGTTGTTTTTTATGAAAAATTATTAAAATAATATTTCTCTTTCATCTTTTTTTATTGAAAAATCTTTATATTTAGAGATTTTTTTAAAAATTTCTATTTTAAAAAATAATATAAAGATGCTGTTAAAGAAGTTTAAAAAAAAATAGATTTTTTTCTATTTTAAAAAACCTATTCTAAAACACGGTGTTTTGCTCAATTTATACGATTTTTTTTCTAAACTTCCCTCTAAAATTTTACCAACGTAAAACGTGTACCCAAAAGTTTCTGTATTTGGAAGTTGGAACGCTAAACCAGTCAAAAAGTGGCTGTTGAACTATACAGGCTTGAGAAAAGTCAATGTTCTTCCCTCCTTATCCTTCTCCCATCACCATAAACATCACGCAGTTTCTCCAATTCCGGTGAAGAAAAGCCCTAGATCAATGGCTTCTTTCACAGGTATGTTTGATTACGTAACTCTCATCACACTCACCGTCTTTTTCTGTACTCAGTCGTCGTCGGTCGTCGCCGAGGATGATGTCAAGTGTCTGCAAGGCGTTCAGAACTCTCTTCGTGATCCAGGATCAGAGCTGTCATGGAACTTCAATAACAACACCGCAGGATTCATCTGCAAGTTCACCGGCGTCAGCTGTTGGAACGAGCAGGAAAATCGTTTGATTTCGCTCACGCTTCGTGAACTAGGACTCGCCGGATCAATTCCGTCGGACTTACGGTTTTGCCGGAGCTTACAGAACCTAGATCTCTCCGGTAATAATCTCACCGGTTCTATACCTAGCGAAATTTGTACCTGGTTGCCTTATTTAGTCACCTTAGATCTGTCAGGCAACCAATTGACCGGAGAAATTCCGGCGGATCTCGGTAATTGTTCGTTTTTGAATGCTATTGTCCTGTCGGAAAATCAATTATCCGGTGGAATATCACCGGAGTTATCTAAATTGGGTAGATTAAGTAGGTTTTCGGTTGCAAATAATGCTCTTTCTGGTCCTATTCCCTTAAGGTTATCGAATTTTGATTCGTCGAGTTTCGATGGAAACAGTGGACTTTGTGGTAAGCCTCTTGACGATTGTGGTGGATTAAGTAAGAAGAATTTGGCCATAATTGTTGCCGCCGGTGTGTTTGGGGCGGCTGCGTCGTTGTTAATAGGGTTTGGATTGTGGTGGTGGTGCTTAGCGACCTCAAAGAGGAAGGGAGGTGATGGGATTGGTGGAGAGGATGATAGCAGTAGCTGGGCTGATAGATTAAGAAATCACAAGCTTATTCATGTTTCTTTGTTTCAGAAACCACTTGTGAAGGTTAGATTGGTGGATTTAATGGTTGCAACAAACAATTTTAGTAAAGAGAATGCTATAATCTCAACTAGAACTGGAACTACTTACAAAGCCATTCTTTCAGATGGTTCAGCTCTTGCAATCAAGAGACTTAGCGCATGTAAGCTTCACGAAAGGCAGTTTCGTGCAGAGATGAACGGTTTGGGTGAACTTAGACATCCTAATTTGACTCCTTTATTGGGGTACTGCTTAGTGGAAGAAGAGAAGCTTTTGGTTTATAAGTACATGTCCAACGGAACTCTTTCGTCTTCGTTAACTAAACAATTAAGCTCGTTAGATTGGTCCACTAGGTTTAGAATCGGTTTGGGTGCATCAAGAGGGTTAGCTTGGCTTCACCATGGCTGCCGACCTCCAATCTTGCATCAAAACGTTAGCTCTAATGCCATATTTCTTGATGAAGATTATGATGCTCGAATAGTGGATTTTGGATTGGCTAAGCTCATTAATACTTCATCTAACAACCCAGGTGATAGTAGCTACGTTAATGGTGATCTGGGTGAGTTTGGTTATGTGGCTCCAGAATACTCGACCACCATGGTTGCTTCTCTAAAAGGCGATGTTTATGGTTTTGGGGTAGTGCTTCTGGAACTCGCAACTGGCCAAAAACCCGCGGATGTTACAGGTGCTGAAGAAGGGTTTAAGGGTAATTTAGTCGATTGGGTGAATCAGCTCTCGGGTTCAGGTCAAATCAAGAATGCCGTAGATAAGAATCTTCGTGGCAGAGGTCATGATGTGGATATCGTTCAGTTTCTGAGAATTGCAGGTAATTGCATTACTTCTAATCCCAAATCAAGATGGTCTATGTTTCAGGTTTATGATGCATTGAATACTATGGCACAAGAACTAGGTTTATCTGAACATCATGATGAATTCCCACTTCTTTATGGTATGCATAATGATGCCATTTGAGCTTATAATCCAGAAAGCTAATAACTATTTCTCCATTCAGCTTTTCCAATTCATTATAAGCTTGTCAAATATATAGATGTAAGGTATTATACGAGCTTTTGAAGCCATTACTTTCGGCTTATCTTGAAGAAATGCTCTTTTTGGGTATCGTTTCAAGATGGGTTTCGAAGTATTTATTATTTGTAGTGTATAAATAATTTGGCTGGTTTGATTATATTTGATCATTTATATGATATCCAATAGTTGCCAATTTGCCATCGGTTTCTAGTAAACAAATGTGTGGATCAGCTCCATGTATGGCTTTGTTCATCGTTTGATTTGATCTTGCTTCTACCGACACAAATTGGGTAAGCAACTTAGCCTGGGATGTTTGGTTTGTTATCCATTAAGTCATGTATGGATAAAGTTGTCTTTGTGGATTAATCTGTCTGTATGGATTGGGAAGATATTTGTTTAGGAGGGTTTTATTTCACAGACGGAAGGAGCGTGTTTTTAATTGGGAGGAAAAACTTGGGTTTCTGTATAAAGTTCCTCTAGAAGCTTAATGAACAACCCACTTTCTATATCATTAAGCCACTACCAAAGGTCACGTATAGCTGACTGGATAAGCCGTGAGTTCCATTGAGCTCATTAAGCTGCTAGCAAACTGGCCCTAAGACTGCTGTCTGGTTAAGAGGTTTGGTCTGGGTAAGTGCCAGACTGAAAATGACAAGTGTCTGGTGAGCGTTGACTGAAGCCATGACTGAGTCAGAAAGCAATCTCTTATTACTGGCTCAACATATTTGTGGGTCGGTGTGTGTTAGTAAACAACATTCCTTCTAATCGGGTAAGCACTTCTTACCCAATAAGAGGTGTCAACAAGTAGTAAACATCCATCAAGAACTGTAGATCGAAAATGCCATCAAATGGTGGTGATTTGCATTCCCGATCCTGTTTTCCCACCAAAACCGCAAGGTACGTACCTTGAAATCATATCTTGCATATGCAACTTACGAATGTTCTTTCGTTATAGATGAACTTTTATTAATTTATGAAATCCGGTAAAATACCATTAAAACCTTATCACATACAAATCTATCTTTTGGGCAAAAGTTGATTACTAGCAACCCTAACCGATCTCATATGAAACCCGCCTCCAAAGACACTGATGTGTAACGGTATTTTTTGGCTCACTAGCGTCTGAGTCCGTACCCACAGGTCCCGTTTGAATTTGAGACCTGTCTTGTATTTGAACAAAGTCACTTTTTTTTATCAACTTAGGGGTGGTTTGTTTATTTCTTAACAGTTCCATTAAGAGGCAGCCTCTGAATTGCTAAGAGGTGAATCCTGTTTGATAAAAAAAAAAAATAAGTATATGCCTCTTAATGGTTCTAAAACCCTCTGAATCATTTTGTATCGTGGACATCCCTTAACCATTCAGATTCTTGATTTCATTTTGAACAATTACCAAACAATTATATTTCATTTTGAACTATATCATAACAGCCTCTCAATCATTCTGACTACCTAATCATTCTGCATCAAACTATTCAGCAACCGACAAACAACCCCTTATACACTTAGGCCATGTTTGTTTTTTCATTTTAAGCTCTTAGTCACCATTTATGTCTGATTCGTTTAGACATTTCATAACCATTTCAGAACTGAAATCAGACTTCAGTACCTCTTAAAAAAAGAAAAAAACAAATTCCACCTTAATCTTTTTAATTAGTTTTGGATGGAGTTGGTGCTATTGGGCAAAAGATATAATGGCTGGGAACTTTAACCAACTTGACATCACATAAAATCAGTTGTTGACAGAATGGCTACTATCACCTTTCCTCACCTACTATCACCAAACCACACCATTCCAAATAGTTTGGTTTTATTTGTTTTAACCATTTAATATTTTTTGTTATATGGGTTGCAAATATTTGATGGGGGAAAACTTTAAAATGTTTGAAGTGTCTATTAACAAAATTGGGAAAATTGGAAAAATTTAAAATGTTTCAAGGCCACTAAGGAATTTAAAATGGGTTCGTTTAGGTTACGTTTTATGCCTATAGGGAAATTATTAATTTTTTAGTTATACACTTGTAAGGGTGGGTTTAAATAAGAACTCAAATTTGGTTGTGAACGTAAGAATAAATGAGAGCGTGACACATGTCATATTCAGACTGAATAATCAAAGAAATACTTTGATTATTCGGTCTGAATAATCTACATTCAGACACGTGTCGCACTCTCATTTGTTCTCACGTTTACAACCAAATTTGAGTTCTCATTTGAACTTTTCTCCATACTTTTATGTATTTAAATACACTATATATATGTCTTGGCTAAACTGACAATAAAACTTGGACTTTTAGAGATTCTTTTTAGAGGTCATCAGTTCGAGTTTTGCATAGCCACTAAGGATTTTCTAACCGTTCTTCAAAGTTGTTGGAATTAGTTCAGGTGTGTACAAGTTGGTTTGAACATCCATAGTTAACAAAAAAAAAACATACCCAATATATTCTATTAAAAAAAATACAAAAACTTAGAGGGCCGTTTATCAAATTGCTTATACTGTAAGCGCTTATAGATAGAAGTCTACATTATAATTTATTTTACCGGATAAGATTTTAGTTCATCAAAACGGTATTGTATGCAACAATTAATCCAGTAAACACGTACGTGGGTAAGAATCATAACCCTCACTTACCAGATAAGACTCCTCATACTTATAATCGCTTTTATCAGATAAAATTATCGGTCATTGACATATTCATCTGGTCAGGAAAAATTAGCCGCACGTTTAATAAGCAATCCCTTGGTTTCTTGAAATAAAAGATGATAATGTATTTAAATACCAACTTATATCTAATCTTTATAAAATCAAGAAAATTGATGCAAAAAGGTTTCTTTAAATTTTGAATCTTGGAGACACTTTGTGACCAAAATTCCTTGAAACTGTCAAATAATAACCACAAAAGAAAACACGTAAGATGGAAAAAAAAGAATGACAACTACAGATAGAGATTGTTAGCAACTTTATTCCTTGTCCAAATACTACAAAACTTTAAAAAATTATTCCAATCTGTCTTTAAATAATTGCCCAAATTTTTATTTTTATTTTATTCCAAAATAAAATGCCCGATTTAAAAAAATAAATGAATATTTTTCTATCATTAGGCATAAGATCGTGTGAGAACTGAGAAGTGAAGTCAATATGAGAAACGTAAGAAGGGATCTTGACCTTTGATTACTTTTAATCTCATATCCACTCATGAATTCCGCTTCATACAGGGATTGATCTGGTGCATCTCGGTGTATCTTATCTCGGTGCATATCATCTTAATGTACATCTAAGGGTGGAGATCCATTCTTATCTTTCTCACCATAACTTCAATTATCGGAACCCAACCCACTCCCTCTATTACTAAGTCTAAAACTGTCATTTAGTTTATTAAAAATGTAATAATAACATGTTTAACTCTGTTTTTTTTTCTCATTGTGGACACTTATTTTGGAATGAAATAAATATTGCTTAACTTGTTTAACACACAAGTCCAGTAATTCCACTAACAAATGGGATTTTAGATGTAAGACATAAACAAACGTGACCTCTACCTTAAACAACAGCACATCAATCTTTTAGAGGCTTAGTTTTATATGTGTCAACACTATAGATCGACGAGACGAGTAATAATTAAAAAATAATAATAAAAATGTTCATATCACATATATGTTAATTTTTACAAATTAAAACAATAAAATGTTTAAAAAAAAAACAAAGTAATATATAAGACCCATTTAAACAAAATTATTTTCTTAACACATATTAGAAATCTCCAAATCAATAAAAAGAATAAAAAGCTAAACACGATAACCGGACTAAGGGGTGTTTGGATTAGCTTATAAAAACAACTTATTGACTTATTTCGGTATGGCACCGGTAATAAGTCATTTTGAGTATTTGGGAAAAACAGCTTATCCGGTGTCAAACCGATGATAAGTCATTTTTTAGGAAGTTAAAATTTTTAACTTATCAATTTTTTATAAGGACTTTTCCAAGAAGTCAATAAGTTATAAGTTAATAAGCTAATCCAAACACCCCATAAGAGCTAAAACATATATAACTAGGTAGAGGTAGAAAAAAATGTCTAATTGGGCCCCAAAATGTTTGGGGGTCCTTTCTCCATGTTGGAATATCCTTCGGCATGACCTAAAAATGAAGCATCTATTAACTATTTTCTTACAAATATGCTACCAAACGTTTATCCAGGTAAACGTTTATCAAGTCATATTACCTTACGAGATGAATATAACAAAGACCAAGAATCTTATCCGGTAAGAACAAAGCAAGGATCGAGAGTCTTACCCAGTAAACAAGTATTTAACAGGTACATTGTAAAATATCATACCGTATTAGTGGACTAAAATCTTACCCTTTATGTAAGTGATAATGTTGAATTTTGCAGGTAAGTGTTTACCCAGATAAATGTTTGGCAAACGTTCCCTTAATTCGAGATAGTTATTTTTCTTCCATATCTAATAAACAATAATCATAATTATGTACTTAAACGTTTATCCCACCACATACATTGGATACAACTCCTACAATTTCTCGAAAAACATGTCTTTAAGTTTGATTTCATCAAGATTCCTGAAGTCTTTCAAGGTTTTTTTTTGTTGCCTAGGGTGTCCAGATCAGTTTGCACACACCTCGACTAATCACAAGAGTCTGGAGAACGACTAGGAAAATTGTTAATGGTCTTATAGGACCCGAACCGGTGACCCCTGAGTAGAATCCCGAAGCCCCGCGCCTTATTGGCCAAATCCTACAACGGTTATGCTCATTACAACATGTTTTTTTTTTTAATTTTGGAAGAAAATAATATACTCTTATTTATCTCCCTCCCTTTCATTGGTAAAAAAAAGGCTCGAGATCATAGTGTAACAAAGACTTGATTTTGAAAACATGTAAATAGGTGTTTCTTTTTAATGTATAAAAATTTATATACTACAAATACTTACACTTCTTACAATTGGCAAAATTTAAACCATTACACTTCTTACAATTGTACAATTTATCGATAACCCAGATACCATTAGTCCAATAATCCTTTTGTACAAAAAAGGTATTTTTTATAACAATTTTTTTTTTGCAATTTTAACTAATCTTTAGCCCAATTAGTCCATAGGGTTGCATATCATTCAAAAAACCGACCTGTTTTTTTTTAACTGTGGTTTCTCGGACCAGTTTACACGCATGGACTAATCCCCAGACGACTGACTACAAATGGCTTGGAGTCGTTATAAATGAACCTCTATAACCACAAGCACATTAGCAATACCCAGATTCAAACTCAAAGGTATATAAAACTCTCCACTCCCCCGGGTTTAACCAGTGCGTCAAAACCCAAATGATTAATCGTTCTGCTTAAATGGTTAATATCCAAATCAAACATCAAAAGTTCCATCATCGACTTCAATTCTCCATCGGTCTTCCGGAAAAAAAAACCCGATTTAAAAAAAATTAATTTTTGAAAGAAAAAAGTGCTTTATTTAGGGAACACACCCCACTTAACAAGAGGAATAAAGCCAACCCCTTAAAGCTCAAAGCTATAAAAAAGCAAAGACAATTCTCCTTTTAACAATGCATCTTTTTTTTACTACATATCTCACACAAATTCTATTAGATTTCATCCCTTTTTTCATCTAAAAAAAACATTAAACATCTCCAAATCCATGAATCTTTCAATTCAAACTTTGAAGAACTTACACCAAAAACACTACCTTTAAAAAAGCTTCAAACTTTTTTTTTTCTTCATAAAACCGAACAAAAAAACATGTCATGGATGTCGTACGAAATATCATGATCGCTATTATCTAAAATGTAAAAAGATTATGTAACGGGTGTTTTTAAGAACGAAAGGAAATTCGTAGAAACTTTGTGTAGTTTTCTTCTATGTTGGTTCCCGAACGTATTTCCATGTACACAAGTCGTTTTTAAGCCAAACTTAGTCTCGTTCGGGTGGTTGTGTGGCGTTTCCGATTTTCCTGAATGAAGAACATAAAGAGTATGACGAAGTAAAAGTTGAAGACATGTCATTTGCATGCAAAATCACGGATTGAACTTTTAAGCGTGTTTTAACTGTTAGAATAGATTATTCTCCAAAAAGAAAACCAGAAGGGAGTTCCAACATATTTAAAAAAGAAATGCTCCAATTCTAGCTAACATGGGACTCCAACAGTCCAACATTAACTTTTATAATCTTTAGCAGTAATCATGAAAAAAAATCGCTTCTAATGAAAAACTCGATTAAGATCATTTATACAAATGATCCCCAAACCCTAATTTGGGGTAGGATTTAATGGGTCGGTTTGGTTTGGTATTTTAATCTTTAGCAATAACCGCATCTGCAAACTCCATATTTAACAAAAAAACATCATACAAGATCAAAAATTGACACATGAGGTCTTTCAAATTTGCATGGAAGTCGTAGGTGAAACTTTTAACTAAGGGGTCGTTTACCAAATGCTTACTGGATAAGAACTTACCGGCAAAAGTCACCCCCCTTACTTACCTTATCAGGTAACATTTACAAACATCAAAATGAATTGAGTAATCGTCTATCACCCTGTAAGCGCTTAACATGTAAGCGCTTACAACATGTAAGCGCTTAACAGGTAAGAGTTACCACCTTCACTTACTGGGTAAGATTCTCAATCCTTCCTATGCTAACCCAATAAGGTAATTGACCCAGTAAGTGACTGGTAAACGACCCCTAAGATACAACTAAACGTTGGATATTTGGATCTTTATCACATAAAAGTACTAAAAAGATGATATAAACACACAATGAATAATTGAATATGCATGTGTGAATAAGGTAAGTGTTTGGTAAACGACCCTTAATATACAACTAAACATTGGATATTTGGATCTTTATCACATAAAAAAGTACTAAAAGATGATATAAACACACAAATGAATAATTGAATATGCATGTGTGAATAATGGCATACCTGTTGTGAATAGGATCAGGTCCATTTGGTACTCGTCTTTTGCTAACGTAGTTGACAACCAACCCTTCTTCGTGCCTTCCTCCTTTCGAATTGGAAACACCAACACGTGAAGTGAGCGGAATAACGACTCGTGTGATTGTAGAAACTCCAAGTAACAAAAAACAGCAAAATCCCACTAATAGTATTCCCCCGAAAACCACCCTTTTGTTCCCTCCCATGCCTTATTCTAAACCCCCCCGTTTGCCAAATTACCAAATTACCCCTTTAGATGTCCTCACCAAAACAGAAATTCTTGGAAATCAAGACTTATGGATGATAATGATGATGATAAACTTATAACAATCATGGTGGTTTTGGCACCAGGATAATGCATCTCCTTGCCTTTGATATATAAGTCAGCCACAACGATATATATATATATACATATATATATATATAGAGAGAGAGAGAGAGGGAAAAGCAGGGGAAGGTGGTGTGTGTAGTTATTTTTAAAGTAAATTACGATTTTCATCCCTGTGGTTTAGACATTGCAATTTTCGTCCCTATAGTTTTCAATTTATTGCTATTTTTGTCCCTGGACTAAATCTTACCTTTTAAGTACAGAGACCAAAGGGTTGGGTTTAGGTGAGAATGAAAGTTATCGTGAGAAGGGTAAGAAGGGATCTCCACCGTTGGATCAATCCTAATTGAACATAACCATTAACCACTAGATCAGTTCCCTTCTAAAATGCAATTCATGGTTGTTTTGGGATTAAAAGTGATCAAGGGTCCAAATCCCTTCTTACACTTCTCACCTTAACTCCTGTTCTCACACAATCCTTCATCAGGGACCAAAACAGTAAACAATTGTAAACCACAAGGACCGAAAATCATAAGAACGAAAAATAGCAATGAATTACAAACCAAGACAAAAAAAACTCAATTTCAAAACCACATGGACGAAAATCGCAATTTTGAACAAACCACAGGGACTAAAACCGTAATTTTACTCTTAATTTTTTAACTAAGGAGGGAAGAAGAGAGACCACTTTTCTTTAAAGATGGAATGCTACAAGCAATTCTGTTGCACTTTTTCTTTCTCAGAGAGATGTTATTAGATAAAAGGTAAATAAAATAGATGAACTTTTGACAAGTATTGTTGCTTTAGGTTGTGATTGGTTGGGTCCACAGAAAAAAAAAGAAAAGAAAAAAAAACTTACCAATGCTTTGTCATGTGCATTTTCATGCATTTGTGATCTCACTTATCTTTTTCCCTACTTATAACATATAGATATAGATGCTTAAGAATACATTGAATTATGTGCAAATCTAGATATAAAAGTACAGTTTTATGAAATTAGAATCCTTCTGTTAAAGATTGCAGTCAGTTGACAACTATAATGCTGCTAGAAAAGAACAAGTCCTGTTAATGGTGCAAAAAGAAGTTGTACTCCCCCACTTGAAGATCCCAACTGATATCAATCACCACTTGATTGCGCATGCATACATATATATATATATCCATACGTATATATAGGGTCAGGTTAAGGGGAAAACCGTAAAAAAGTATGAAAAACTGAGGAACACCCTGTTAAACCATTCATCTTTTCGGTATCCACATGTGCATACAAGTAATTTGTCTGGTATACACATGTGCATAGAAATTTGGAACATCTTCAGTTACTTGTATGCACATGTGCATACCATACAGATGAACTGTTATTAGGGTGTTCCTCAGTTTTTCATTTTTTTGGGGGTTTTCCCCTAAATCTCCCTCTCTCTCTCTCTCTCTCTATATATATATATATATATATATATACACACGCACACACACATATATATATATATATAGAGAGAGAGAGAGGAAAATTCAAATGAGAACTCAAATTTGGTTGTGAATGTGAGGACAAATGAGAGCGCGACACGTGTCTGAATGTAGATTATTCAAGATGAATAATTAAAGAAATATTCAGACTGAATATAGTATTTATTCAGTCTGAATATGACACATTTTGCGCTCTCATTTGAACCCACCCCTATATATATATATATATATATATTACAAGCTACATCTTGAGCCTAAGGGCATGTGGTAGCAGCTTAATGAGCTTAATGGGACTCAGAGCTTATTCATTCAGCTATACATGACTGTTTGGTAGTGGCTTAATGATATAGAAAGTGGTTTTGTAGTAAGGTTCAAGGAGCGGAGCTTTATGCAGAAAGCTAATTTTTTTCCAACCCAACTCCTCCCAATTTGAAAATCACGCTCTTTCCAAATATCTTCCCAATCTATACAGACAGATTAACCCACACACACACACCTTTATCCATACAGGACTTAATGGAAAACCAACCAAACAACCCCTAAGTTAAAATTGCAGATTCTTAAATTGTCACTGCTTATGAAAGGAACATATCAAATAAAAGTGTGTAAATCTTGAGGTATGACTAACACTTTATAGTATCTAGAGTTGTAGACATATAGCTTTCTTTTTTGTCTCATGGGAAGAGAAACAAAAGAGGTTGCTCTCCTATAACTCTAAGTATCTATCTCTACTAGTAGTGGTCCACTTCTTCTAGTTCAAACAAACATGTTTCCTACTTTACACAAGGAATATACATAATCTTGCCGACGCTATACATTTAAGTTCTAAAGATTCAATTTCACTCGGCTTTTTGTTTCAAATTATTTTAGCTCCATTAAATTAATCTCTCTCCTTTCCATAGTTTTATCGTCTTATTAGAAGGTGTAGGTGCATATGCACCAATAACACAAAAGAATAAACAAAACCAAATGAGCACAGTATATCCCACCCGGAGGTGGGGTCCGGGGGTTTGTTTACCTCTTAACAGTTCCATTAAGAGGCAGCCTCTGAATTACTAAGAGGTGAATCTTGTTTGGCAAAAAATAAGTCTGCCTCTTAATGGTACCAAAACCCTCTGAATCATTTTGTATCCTGGACCTCCATTAACCATTAAGAGCCCAAATTACATCCTGAACAACTACCAGACAATTATATTTCATTTTCCACTATATCATAAGAATCTCTTAATCATTCTGCACCAAACCAAGATGTACGTAGAACAGACCTCTATCCTAAAAAGTAGAGTGGTTGTTTCCGTTAAGACCCCCGGCTAGCGAAACGTATGTAAAAGGTAGAGATACAGATATGCTGAATTTTGAAAAAACTAGATAAGGAACAAGGGTAAGCAACAAGTCATATGAGCCATAAAACAAAGAGAGTTTCGTGTTAATAAAATATGAACAAGAAATTCTACACCAAAGAAAGGTAAGATACTAATAAATGTTTGTAACTAATATCAGAAGCTTACAATACTGATTTTTGAAATGGGATCTTACATTTTTTTTTTGAAAATTCTAATTTAATTCTTCAGCTTAATCATTCAGCTCTCATAAACTCGGAAACGTTGGAGGTTTTGAAGGTGCTAATAATGCTATTAACCTCCAATTAGAAGTTTCTTTCACATATATGTGATGATTCACATGGATGGGTTACTTACCGTGCAAAAATGCCGAGGTTTTGAACACCAACTGAACGAGTATTTTGAACTTGTGAACACGTTGATTTTTGTAAATTTGAAGCTCATGATCTTCGCTTCTTCTGTGCCCACGTGGGCCCGTATATTGCTAGGTGGGTCCTTCCAAACCGGCGATCAGCTAACTACAAGTTTGCATCATGCACAAATGATGAATTTTAATACACTCCCTCAGTTCCAAAATAAATGTCCACAATGAAAATGACACAGTTCTAGAAATGCGTAACTATTACTTTCTTAAATAACTAAATGACACTTTTACCCTTGATAATATAGAGAGAAACTTTTTCCATCTCATAATTGAGGATAACATGGGAAATTTGAAACTTACTTTTGAAAGTGGGCACTTATTTTGGGGAAAACTAAAATAGTAATGTGGACACTTAATTTGGGATGGAGGGAGTAGTAGATAGCTACTCCCACCTTCCCGAAATAGATGTTCATAATGAAAGACAGTTTTATAAATGTGTAGTTATTACAATTTTTAATTAACTAAAGGACAAATTTACCCTTATTAATAGAGGGAGTAATTAAATGACACTTGTTATGAGACAGGGGGGTTACCAGAGGCAGACCCAGAAAAAATTTCTAAGTGGTGGCACAATTTGACTATAAAAGAATATCTAACTTTTTTTCATGATATTAATATAGATCTGTTGGTTGGTTCCTTGTCCTTACATAGAAGGGGGCCATGTTCGAGTCTGATCTACAAATATCTTAAAAAACACAAGAGGTATACAAAAAAAAACACCAAAATTTAAGCTAAAAAACAACAAATTTGACAACTATGGACTCAAACTTGGGCCTTTTGTACAAAGTTCAGGAGCATCTACCATTGTGCTAACATTTCAGTTTCAAAAACTATATGGTGGCCCCCAATAAAACAATACAGTGGCACCCTTCATAAACGTATTTTTCCCCTTACGACAACCATGAAACCGTATCATTCCATGTGGCATGGATGAACCTACTGAAGGGCACACGGTGGCACGTGCCACTGTATTATTTCTCCGTTCGAAAGGTTAAAAAATTAGGTTTATTAAAGGTGCAACCGTATCGTTTTAGAAGGTATCACAGTATGATATTCAGAAGTTCAAGAAGGTGCAACTGTACCTCATAATCAACCAAAAACCCAAAAAAACCTCTTGAAATCAACCAAAAAAACCGAAAAAGTCCCTCGAAATCGATAAAAAAACTTAAAAATCCCTCGAAACGGTGGAATTAGGCTAAAAACACATCGAGAGATATTGAACGTTAGTAAAAATATGAAGACACATCAATAAAAACCGTGCTTTTTGTAATTATTTTTTTCCTATATTATATGGTGCCACCATATAAAAAAAATTATGGGTCCGCCCCTGGCAGGTACTAGTTCTAAATTGCATCTGGTATGAAGCAGTAGTAATATAAAGCGCACATATTAATAGTTATAGAAAGTACCTTGACAAGACACCCATATGTTTCCATCATGTCGGTTCGAAATGGATACTCCACAACCTATATAGAGTGGTAATCAAAGATAAGATACCAAATTAATCTGAACTTGGAAAAGGGTTATAATAGATGGGTAACGATTAACGAATACAGCAAAACTTACCATAAAAGAATCATCTCCAATCACAGATGATTCTGTAATTTGATTCATTAAAATCTCGTAATCCACTTGCGTATATGGAGGTGTGACACTTATGTAATCAAATGGACCATCTTTGCCTGCAAAGAAGTAGCAACATTTTGTTAACGGAAAAAAGAAACAAGAAATTACAGTTTTTGGTGAACAAAGAAGATAAGGTTGCACTAAAAAATATACGCGTGCAACATTAGATGTTCCCTTTTGGGTACGTTTGGTACACCGGACAGGACAGGAGAGAACAGAGATCATTGTTCCATGTTTGGCAGGAATTTTATATGGAACAGACAGGAACAAGGTGGAACACACCTATATTTTACCAATATAACCTTCTAAAACATCAAATACACCTCCCTTTTTACATTTTATTCATTCTTTAAATTGTATTTTATGCTCTTTAAACATTCACTTTACTGTTCTCAAAATATTATTTTTATATGGTTTCTATATTTTGATTAATTTATGTAATTTATTAAATATTAATAATAATAAAATAATTGTTGTGTCATGTCTAGTTCTATAAACAACTCATTAGGGGTAGATTGGTCGATGGTCATTTTATCTGTTTTGTCCTATCTAGTTTTGTCTTACCAAACGCTGAATAGGGTTCGTTTAGTAAAGACAAAACTGGATAGGACAAAACATTGGTCGATGGTGATTTTATCTGTTCTGTCCTATCTAGTTTTGTCTTACCAAGCGCTGAATAGGGTTCGTTTGGTAAAGACAAAACTGGATAGGACAGAACCGATAAAATGACCAAGAACAATTTACCCCTAATGAGTTGTTTATAAATGACCAATTTACCTTTAATGAGTTGTTTATAGAACCTCAAAATATTATTATTTTTTATATGGTTTCTATATCTTGATTAATTTATGTAATTTATTAAATATTAATAATAATAATAATAATAATAAAATAATTGTTCTGTCATGTCTAGTTCTATAAACAACTCATTAGGGGTAAATTTGTCAATTTATCAGTTTGTTTTGTCATGTCCAGTTCTGTCTTACTAAACGCTGAATAGGATTCGTTTGGTATTCAGACAGGATGCGACATAATAAGACAGCTGCAGTATTTTAAGTGGTTGTTCACATGATTGCAGGGGAAGGAGGTCAAGCACCTGCAGATTCTCTGGCGCGCTCCAAGTAAGTTTCTACACGAACCGTGTGTATAACCGAATTATCAAGAAAGCCGGTCCATTCTAAATTAGGACGAAGAACATCGGAAACAACCCATGGATCCATCTCCACAAAATGTACCTACAAGTTTGCAAGAAAGTAGTAAGCTCTTTGCAACCAAACCAATTGAAGTTAATTAGCAACACCATAGAAACAAGAGATAAAGGGTACAATATCAAGTTTTTATCACCCTCGGATCAGAACATAACAGGGATCATTGTTCCACGTTTGACATGACTTCTATGTGGAACAGGGTGGAACAAGCTATATTTTACCAATGTACCCTCAAAATAAAACCTAATTCTCTTCTAACGCGTCAAATACGTCTCCCTCTTTACATTTTTTCCGTTTTTTAAATTTTATTTATTGTATTTTATCATCTTTAAACTTTCACTTTACTGTCCTCAAAATACTATTTTATACATTTTCTATATTTTGGTTTATGTAATTTACTAAATATTAAAAAAAATTAGAAAAGGTATAAAATAAATTTGGATACTAATAAACTTCATATTGTTGGGTCATTTTAATCGTCTTGACGTGAACTTTCTAACTGATATATTTTTTATAAAAAATATTTATTTTATTATTAATATAATACATTACATAAATTAATCAAATATAGAAATATAAACAACTCATTAGGGGTAAATTAGTCATTTCACCCATCCGGTCCTAACTTACAAAACGCTGAACAGCTGTTCTTTCCGGGTGCCAAACACACCAAGATACATCAAAAAGCAACTTACCTTGACAAGTTTCAGAATAGCTTGAGAACGCTAAATTTATCAAAATAGAAATTTATTGAGAAGTATCATGAAGAAGAGATAATACCTCAGAGCATCCTCGGCTGATAGCCTCTATGCCAACGGATCCTGTACCGCTATATAAGTCTAACCATCGACCAGGCCTCAAGGATGTAGGATTGCCACCAGCAGCCTTAACAAAGTAGACATTTTTGTATCTTATTATAAAATTTATAATAGAAAAAACAACTTTTCTTATATTAAGATGAAGGCACATTAAAAGCAGCCAATGTTCTATAAATAACCCTTTGATCCTGGGTAGAATTCAAATACAAACAGCAAATCAGTACCTGCAAAATAGCAAAGGTGGCACCTTTGACTACTTCCATCATTGGGCGAACATCCATGCTCTTTGGTGAGAGTAGTTTCTTCCTTCGTGCCTTCCCTCCAAGTACCTACCATTTATAATGTCAATAAGCGGTGTTCTAAAAAGCAATAAGCAGAGTTAAGGGGCTGTTTGGTTGGTTTTTCATTAAGTCATGTACGGATTAATCTGTTTGTATAGATAGGAATGGTTTTTGTTTGGGAGCACTTTTTTCATAAGTGGAAATAGCATTTTTTTAGTTAGGAGGGGTAGGTTTGGCAAAAAAAAGCTTGGTTTTATGCATAAAGCTCCCCTTAGAAGATTATTGAATAAGCCACTACTAAACAGTCATGTATAGCTGACTGAATAAGTTGTGAGTTACATTAAGCTAATTAAGTTGCTAACAAACAGACCCTTAGGCCTTAGGCGGTTGAGTAACCTGGCGCTTAATCACCTAAGCTGGGAATAAGGGGACACCTAAGCATGACCTTGTACTCTAATCCTCTGAGCTACAGCAGAACCATAAGCAGTTCATTTCAGTATATTAAAAATAATCATTTTTAGATCATGTAATCATATAAGATTAAGATTTCAATACGTTATCATTTCTGTAGAATCAAGGAATGAGAAGATTCCCTCCAGGTTGATAGAAGCCATTGACAAGCACAAGTTCAGAAAGATTGATTGACTGCATAAATTCTTGAAACACTTAGGCCGTTTACCCAAATGCTTACCCGGTAACCACTTACCTTAATGAATAAGATTGTAGTCCATCAAAACATAATCGTATGCAACAATTTACCCGGTAAACATTAACCGAGTAAAAGCCAACCAGGTTTCCATGTACTACCAACCAACTGCAATTGGTAAAATGGTACGATTGATTCACATGTTGGTTGGTTTGGTACAAAATTGCCACCCTACTTGGCGATGCTGAATATCGTGAGATTTGAAGCTTATATCCAAATAACTGGTGATACAATACAACTGTAGAAGCAACATGTTCCACATACCTGAAGCAATTTATGAGTCTCCCTGGGCTTAGCTTGCTCCTGTGGTGGTGCGACAACCTGCTTCCCTCTTCCACGCTTTTGCTGCTCTTTATTCCTTCTCGTCTGAATAAAAATCCTCATTCAATTTTATTCCAAATCATACCTACTAATCAAATATGGATGCAAAATAGAAAAATCTAGGTTTTAACTTTTTTATAGATAGATTGACGGACCTTCGAAGGAGTAGATTCAGAGAGGAATTCATCGGGATCGAGACCGTATTGTTTGAGTAACTCCCTCGTCTCCTCGGTAGATTTAGGCGATTCTGACATCATAAACCCCAAAAATACCAAATTAATCGTTTATACGTTAACAATTTGAGAAACGTAAGATCGATTTTGCATCAACGGTGGTGGAAGTGGATGTTGAGAAACTTACTGAGAGACGACGGACATACGACGGTTGAAAGTCGCCGCCGGCACGGCGGTGGAGTGGAGATTAACGGACGGTGGGTGATGAGACCGTTAATATTATCGTCACCGACTTGACACCATGAGAGTGTTGTTGGTAATACAGAGACCGCCATGAAACCTTAGCTCGAGTGTCGTTAGTAGCAGTGCTATTATCGCTGATGGTTTATTTTCTTTCTCACCCTTTATCTTATCAGCTTGTTTCATTTTAGCCCTTGTATTTGTAAAAACTGTTCATATTTGATCCCCCAAACAAGGCAAAATGATCGTGTGTGGAAAAAAAGTTAAAGGTGAGAAGCGTAAGAATATATTTGAACATTTTATCACTTTTAATCTCATGTCCATCCATAAATTATGTTTTAGAAGATAATTCATCTGGTGCATCTCGGTACACCTCATTAGTGTTGACATTCAATTATGATTGATCCAATGGTAGAGATCTGTTTTTATGCTTCTCATTGCAGCTTCTCTTCTCACCGGAACCCAACCCCTCCCCCTAAACAATTGTTTCTTTTATGTTTTGTTTAGTTTGCAAGATTTGATAGGATTAACCACAAGGCTTGTGGCGTACTGGTTAAGACTTGTGGGGGATGAGGCTAGATAACCCATCTACCTCAGGTTCGAATCCAGGCGCAAACAACTTGTGGCCACTGGGGAATTATCTCAGGGCTGCATGTTTTAGCAGTCTTAAAATTGTCAGGGATTAGTCTCGGCAAATACCTAGAATACCATTTCAAAAAAAAAGGTTTGGTAGGATTTTGAATTGAATTCCATTTCAAGCCAATCATTTTGAAGGAATGTTTGGATCTGAAAACATGAGATTTAGAAATTATATAGAGGTAGTTGGTATTTTACAGGATTTCATACAATTTGTTTGTGGTAACGTTTACTAACATGTTAAAAAACACTTGTTTTGTAATAATCAATTAATAAAAAGATAATTTGATTTTTATAACTTGTTTTTATAAAGTCTTTATAAAAAATGAATTCAATTATATTTCAAAATCCTACAAACAAAACACGTAAAATATTCCAAATCCCGTTGGTTCTTAATCCTTTGAATCCCACATTATTCCATGAAATCTAAATCTTCCAAAAACATTATGTCAATGATGATTTTAAGATATTTGGATTTCATGGAATGATTTGAATTTGAAATTTTTGGTGTGTTTTGTTTGTAAGATATGGAATGCAATTGAATTTCATTATTTACAAAAATAAATTATAAATAGTTAAAAATAATAATTAAATTTCCTTTTTTATTAATTGATTGTTATAAAATAAACGTTTTTAACGTATTCTATAACATTACTACATACAAATCTTATAAAATCTCGTATCAGCGAGCCACCCATGTCCTTGCAGTTATTGCACAAGGATATTGGCTTTTACCTTATACTTTGTGTAAAAGTGACATTTTATCAAATTTTTATGTATTTTATTGATGTTGAAAAAGTATATGAGACCCAAAAACGGGTTTTTGTAACTTGATGAGTCGACAAATTATGGAATTTTTGTAACTACTATTGTGGAATTTTATGTATATTCTTAATTTGACGAGTTGAAAATTATATAGTGATAAAAGGTAAAGTACAAAAAGTGGGTTTCTTAAAAAACATACATTAGAGACGTTCTTTAGATTATCCAATTCCTTTGGGCAAAGACGAAGACGGACCAGTCTTGAAATATCTGGTTTGGTTAGTGGACTTGTCAAAATAGTCATAAAAGGCGTGGATCGGTCCCCGTCTGACATATTATGCGTCAATAAAAGAACTAATGGTTCAAATCATTTCGGGCTTTCTTTGGTATTATTCATGTTTTTATTTTATTCAGGCTTAATGCGGCCATAAGGCCTTTCCAGCTTAGACCGATATTTCCAACCCAAAAGCTTGTTCAGTTTTTTTAAACTAAACTGCATAGTTCATCTCAACCGATCCCTCTTTAAAGAAAAATCAAACTGATTAAACATCGACATTTCACCTTAGTCTGACATGATAACATACTTGTCCGATCTAAACCGAAGATATCAATGTTTCTGCTCATCTCTACTTTCAGGAATAGCTTATATGAGAGGTTTGATTATTTGATTATGCTCGTCTATATAACAAATAACTACTAACACTATAGACAAATATGATTTGTTGTTTTTCAAATTCAACGATTTGGCGAAGTTTGTTGTGAGATATAATTTCCATTAATATTAACCATTTAAATTGACTTTTAAATAATTTTTTAGATTATTTAGATTTTGTTGATTTCTAGTGTCGATCAATACTATCATGTGTCGCTCATATAAAGGTACTTTATTGTTTTTTTTTTTTACTTTTTCTTTTGTTATAAGTGACATTGTGTACCCCTCCATAAATATAACTTTTTAGTTGTTATTTTATTAAATAAAAATCCTTTTTTTATAAATTAAAAATATTTGTTTAATTAATTAGTTTTACTCACCTTAGATTAAAGTAGTTATTTTTAAATTCTTTTATGTTAGTTAATATTTTGATATACAATTGAAAATTTATTATTATTTAATTAAAATATAAATTTTAATAATTGTTTCATTTTGAGTGGTTTGGTATGTATCTTGACAAGAATGTTGCTTTTGATGATTGCGTCTTGTCCAAACATAAGGGATCAGGTTTTTGATTGAATAACTATCCCGACTTTTTAGCATTCATGCATCCTTCTCTACTAAATAAGTAGACAACTTATTTTAAACGTATCTTTTATGTTGACGTAACATTTAAAAAACGTACAAATTGTTGTTGTAAAAGATGGTTCTATATTAACTGGTAAAGCTGACATGATAATTTAAAAAAACAGTTATAATTATTCCGTGTGAATGACTAAAACATCTTCGATACATAAAGGATGTTGAATACGTGTTTCGAAATAAAAATACATGACAACCACCACTTTATATCACAATTATTTAGCCAATAATTAGTTTCTAATGTTAGGTAATTTATTTTGTTGTTATGATTATCTAATAATTTAATAATTAAATAATCAATTCAATAATAGCTACAACACATATGATCATCAATAATATATAAAATCATTTATGTACCTTAAAGAACTATATTTGTCAAAATAACTATTCTTATACTGCAACCAACAAAACACACATATATACAGTGCCTTATGTATTAAAATTTAATAGTTGTGTATTTGTGTAATATAATCATATACAATATTATTGTAACCCAATAAAAAAATTAATATAATATATTCGTTAAAAGGAATTTATGTAATTAAATAAAAATAAAATTACATTCGATTTGTTGAACATATCTTATTAGTTTAAAAATCTTGTTAAAAAAATCAAAGCCATCATAATATATCATGTGTATTAACGATTCCAAAAAAGGACAACTATTTTTAGTATAACTCATCAATAAGGAAATCAACAAATAACACCCGGAAAAAAAAATCGGTGTTTAAAGATTATTTTGGTTGGTATAAATTTATTTAATTTAGAGTTTTTTTTTTTTATAATTTAAATATTTTATATTAAAAAATTAAAGACATGCTTTGTTTTAGTGCTAATAATATAATATTTGTTTAGGGTAAAGATAGTGGTAAAGTATTTTGTTCGGGCTCGCGTTATTATGTTGTATTTAAATGTTATTAGTTAAGTGTTATGAAGAAAAAAAAAACTTTAACAGATTGTATAGATGAATAATTAACTATAAACTTAAAAAATTAAGGCAATATGGATTATTATACCATACATAAATGTTTAATAAAATGTTTTTAAGATTTTCATTTAAAAGTTTTATCTATTTATATCTATACTATATTATAAAGCATTCGACTAAAAACTATTAAAAACATATTATTATGCAATAAGTATAATTGATTAAAGCATAATTACTTAAAATTCAAGAATACAAGTTTTACATGCATTGGTACAACTTATTAAAGTTTCATGTTTAAATTCGTGTAACTAACTATACAACTAACTATAAAGATAAACATTTAATTTTGAATATATAAAATCTAACATATAATTAGGATAATCATTCAACTCTAACAAAATACTTAATTATTATATTTATAAAAAATTATATTATTAAACCAAAATATATTATTTCATTATTAAACCTAAATTATAATTAGAAAACATTGAATTAAATAAAGTACACAAAAAATAAAATGTCTTTTTTCAAAACTAATAAAATCGTATTATAACATCAATAAAAACAAAAAATAAAATAAAACATTAAAGTTAAGATGGATCTCGCTGCATTGCGCGAGTACCCTTCTAGTTATACTATACATTATTTGATAAAAACTCTTAAAAACTAATTTCTATGCATTAAGTATTGTTTATTCATGCATGTTACTTAAAATTCAAATTACAAGTCAATTATGCATATGTACAACTTATTAAAGCTCCATGTTTTAATTAGTCTAACTAGCTATAGATAAACATAATCAAATACAGGATAAACATCTCATTTAAATATAAAAGTCTAAAATTTAATTAGGATAATCATTGAGTTCTAACAAAATATTTAATTATTATCTTTATAAAAAATTAAATTATTAAACCAAAATAAATTATTTCTGTTATCAAATCTAAATTATAATTAAAATTTTGAATTACAGAAATTATACAAAAAATAAAATCTATTTTTCAAAACCAATAAAATTGTATTATAACGTCGATATAAACAAAAAAAAAACACTAAAATCAAGATGGATCTCGCTGAATTACGCAAGTACCATTCTAGTATTTAATAAAACATTTTTATTAAAGTTTTAAAAACATAATATTATGCATCATGTACGATTAATTAATGCATCTATACATTAATTAAAACTCAACAATACATGTTATAATTGTTTTAAATACAACTACTTAGAAGATTCAATAGGTGTTTATCCCTATTAGTATATGCTCATCCTTATTGATTCAGACTTATCCATGTCGGTTTAAGTTTACGTGTGAGACCAGCATGTATTCGTGATATATGTAAAATCATATTTTTACACTTGAAATATCACAGAAAAACATTGTGAATGTAAAAAAAAAAACCACAACAATTACAGTAAAAACACTGTGAAGGTTATCTACATTTACAGTATTATGATGTAAAATTTAAAGTGTAAAAATATGATCTTACAGATCTCATAAAAACAATCTGATCTTTTATGATTTCAAGTCTATCCCTATCAATGCTCCAATAAATATTTGATATGTCCTTTTTAATGAATAAATACCAATAAATATTTGATATATCCTTTTTAATGAATAAATACTAATAAATATTTGATGTATCTTGTTTAAGGAATACACAGTTAATAATATAAAGAAGGTTTATGTGTGAACCACGAATAAATTAAGAATCAACGAACTAATTTAATAGTGTGTATTCATTAATAAATATAAATTTTATATTTGTATACCATAGTATATTTATCAATGAATATGTACTACAAAATTTTATTAATGAATATATTCACTTTTATTTGTCTTAGGTCAATGAATATATTCAACAATAAATAGACACTAAAAAAAGAATTCCCTGCTGTTTTTAAAATTTACAGTTTCATTTAAATCGATATCGAACAACATATGTATAAAGAAAATTGAACAAAATAACCAATCAGACCTTTCCTCTCCACCTTATAGTCTCATTTTCAACAAATTTACCGAAATAGCCGGAGGATACGTGTTGGGTCACCGATGATTTGGTGATGAACCACCTTCTTTTATATGATTGATTTTTTATAGGTTCTTTTGAATGTCTGAAATATGCTTCAAGATTTGGAAAATCAAAGATTATCCAATCAAGGGTTGTACATCAAAAAGTGGAATTTTTGATGTACCAACTAACTTCAATATTCAGATCAAAATTGCCAAAGTCAAGAATGGGTCACCAATATAGTGGGTCACCGATGATACACCTCTAAGTCATCAAAGTATTGAGTCATCAATACAAGATGAGGTCATCAAGTTTGTACTCATGGTCACCGACACTATACTCTTGGTCACCGAAATTGCAGGTGCCAATTTTAAGGTTGTGATATCATGTCACAAATACAAGGTTGTACACTTCTAACACTTAGTGAAATTTGAGGTTCACCAACAAATGTGTACACTTATCAATTCCAACCTTACAAGGCACTAACCGATGTGATACATGGTTCCATATATCACTTAGCAATTTTCAGAGATAAGTTATTGACTCACAAGAATTGCAAGACATGTGGGCAGCAAGAACTTGGGCATTAAACTTTAAATAAAGACATTCTCTTTTATTCTTATAAAATGGATGTTTGTCTTTTAGCTAAAAGGTTTGATGGGACTTCACAGAGCATGAAGAAAAAATATAAAGTTATCTGACATTGCGTGCTACAAAGAATGGTTCATCCATTATCCTAGTACAAAGGGAGTGACCTCTTCCTTTGTCCAGCAGATACACTTCCAGCTAATGAATCCTTGACAGCTGTCCACATGCATCCCATGCATGGACACTATAAAAGGAGATGAAGTCCAACCCATAAATCTCACGATTTCAACAAATCTTCAAAGTGATTATTTGTTTGACTCCGACAATCCTGTGTGTTCTAACAGTCTTGTTTTAACTTCCGTAATGTATAAGTTAATTACTGTTATCTGTGTGTTTAGTTTGTTAGAATAGTGTGTCTATTCTTTTCCGCAACAAACTTCTGTGTGTAAATTTTTAATATTTATATTAAAAAAATTAAAAAGAGTATATTGTGTGTGTTTGTATTCAACCCCCCCCCCCCCCCCCTTCTACAAACCCTCTTTTAGTTAGCCATCTCTAAACAGGGAGTAACAATACGCAACTTACATGGTGTACTTTTTCCAATATTACATCCAGAAAAATAATAGACTACACGGTTAGGTGTATTCCACATATAAATGCCACCTCGACATTACACAAGTAGTACTTATGCAATTTGCGTAATGTCTAATTTCCCTGATTAGTTTATTAGACAAATAGAATATGACAAATAATCGTGTGGGAACTGAGAATACGAGTTAAAATGAAAAGTGTAAGAAAGAATCTGGATCATTAATTACTTTTAACCAATCCATCCCATAAATTGCATTTGATACGTGAATTGATTTATTACATTTTGATACATATCATTACTGTTGATTTTTAAGTAAGATTGATTTTATATACGTTTTAAATACAATCTATCTCATTTGTACAACCAATACAACCCAATCAATTGAGATGTTTATGGAAATGCGAATATTCATTTATTATGATTTAGATATTTATGAAAGATGATCAGAGTTTGTTAATTATGATCAACGCTTTATATTAGAAAACAATCGATATATTTATGAAACCAAATGTTCATTAGACTACATAAACGGTTCAGATTAATTTACAATAACGGTACAAATAAGATATGTTATATGATAAGGGCATGTTTCAATTGCAAACTTCTCTATTTTTGCAAACTTTAAAACCATTATATTAAGAAACAATTGAGATATTTATGGACAATTATCATAATTAACTAATTATGGTTGAAGAGGCTGGTTCATTTACAAACCGGATGAAATCAAATCAATATAAAAATCATTTTCTTTTCATGAATTCTTTTCATCAAATGCTATGATTTAAATATTATTGTACATATGTTTGTTTCATCTTATGAAAAAATTATATGTGAAACTTTTACATTATGAAACAAATACATGTGAAACCTTTTCATTAAAAAAATATACGAGAACTTTCAACTTATGAAAACAAATACATGTGAAAATTTTATATTATGAAACAAACATATGTGTAATAATATATAAAATTATAGCATTTGATAAAAAAAAATGAAAAAAGTTATTTTTATGTTGATTCGAACCAGTTTGTATAGTTTGTACCCTTCATCCAGTTTGTAAATAAACCAACCTAACGCCAAGTTCTCGAAACTCATTTAACGAAGAAAAGGAAAGGAAATGAAAGTAAGGGAAACTATAAAAAACTCGTGTCCTCGAAACCTTTTTTTAGGAGATAAAGGAAAGGAAATAGAGGGAAAATAAGACTTAGCTTCTTCCAAACCTTTCCTCCCAAATATAGGAGGAAAATGAAGAAAAGAAAAGAAATTAAAATCATTTAAAAAATTAATAAAATTATAAAACTATCCAATCTTTCATTCTAAATTATTTTATTTTAAAGAATATATTAGTAAAAGTGACATTTTTTCTTTCATTTCTCTACTCTTCAAGAACACGAAAATTATTTCTTTTCCTTTCTTTTCTTTTCCTTCACTTCACTTCACTTTCCAGAACACAAATAAATTTTTTAATTTCCTCTTTTTTTTTCCTTTCCTTTCTTTTCTCTCCAAATTCGAGAACACATCGTAAGTTCATTAGAGCATGTCCAGTAGCTTCTCTATAATATCTCTAAAATAGAGAATCAAATCTTAAAATCTCTAAAATATTTTTTTTTGGAAAGGGTCTCCTAGGCGTGCCTAAACTAATCCCTGACAATTTTAAGACTGCTAAAGCATGCAGTCCTGAGATAATTCCTCAGTGGCCATAAGTTGTTTGCGTCTGGATTCGAACCTGGGATAGATGGGTTATCTAGCCTCATCCCTCACAAGCCTTAACCAGTACGGCATAATCCTTATGGTTATCTCTAAAATAAATTGCAATCAACTCCAACAGATTTTCTATTTTTAAAGTTTTCACTGTTAGTTACATTATTTAAATATTCTATAATTTTATGATCACGATACAATTTTAAGAAAAAAATAATATATAAAATAATATTAATTTACTTTTATCGATAGAATAAATAAAAAACTTATTTTTCTTCCTTCTACGTAAATTTTTATAGAAATCTCTGTATTTAGAAATTTTCTTATAAATCTTTATTTTTAAAGAATGAAATAGAGAACTTTTTTAAGGAGTTTAAAGAACAAAATAGTGTTTTTCAGTTAACTACGATCGTTTAGGAAATCTGATTTTGATCATCGAATATAATAATTTAGCTATCAAACATCCAAACCCTCTTTGATCAGTCGACATTAAAGCATTCAAAGAACAAACAACGCTTTAAAGATAGTGTCCTACAGGAGAAACACAATGATGGTGTACCACTGCAGGTGCTGCCAATTTTAAAACCATCATCTCCATCTCTCAATTTTCCCCTTATCTGTTTTTACTGCCTGCTTATTTCTTGGCTGAATCTCCAATCGACACTAGTAGCTGGAGCAATCACACGTTTGGACGATTGTATCTTGACCTGTTCTTGTTTGTTTTCGATTTTTCTTTTTCAATGCGAAGTGTTATATAATATCGTGTTGAATCCAAAAACTGTATGTAAAAGTGGGTAGGTAGGTAGAGACTTGTTGGAATCCATCCAAATTCATCTATACGACTACGATCATCTCCATATTTTGCAAATTAGGGATTAAGAAGTGGATCGATATCGATAGTTGTGTATAAAACAGATTTGTTTTTGATCAATCAATCACCATCTTCGTTGATTTCTGCTGATTCTGCTGCTTTTTCCAACTGTGTGTGTTCTTGGTGTTTTTGTGTGTGTGAGAGAGAGAGAGATGGGAGTATGTGGATCGAAGGCAAAAGGATGTGTAGGTGTTGGATTAGGTCATAAGAAACGTGGAGATGTTGCAGATGGTGAAACAACACCAAAATTACAGGCAAAAACACATGGAAGGAGACGAAGAAGACGACTCGGTAGGAAATCGAAGACAGATGCTACCAATCGGTTTTCATCTAGGAACAAAGTTGATCCTTCTGCAGTCACATCTAATTCCATGGATCGTCGTTCTTATCGTAATCCTACATTTCAAGGTATTCATAGAAACCCTAATTTCTTCAATTTTGTCTTAGTTAGTTGCTTATTCAAATTCGAAATTAGGGGTTTCTTGTTAGTCATCATCAGGGGATTGAAATCCACACTATCTCCAATTATTGATTCTGTTACTCAATTATTTTTGTAAAACATCCTAATTATTTTAGTACTCTCCATTCTGTATGATCATGATCATCATATTGTTTAAACTGCTATCAAAATTGAGGCCTACAGCTCTGCTGCATTCTGCAAGTTGATTTTGCTACCTGCTCTTGTGGGCTCAAGAGGCAGCTGACCATTAAAAAAATAAAAATAGAAGAAAATGTTGATGAACTTATATGATAATGGTGTTCTGATATCCATGCATTAGGCCTTATCAGTTTTCTTTAGCAATTTCAATTTGTGGGTCCATTCTAGAATGGAGGAAGAGACCATTTTGGGATGGAAGAAATTGAAATAAATGAGCTGGGCCTTAGTTTCTTTAGATAGAAACTGCTCGAGTTTTAGCAAAAACAGCTCTCATGGGATGTATTAATTGGTTGAAAGACCTGAAAAGAAAACTCCCCCGACCGATTAATTGGTTGCAAATTGCAACCCTGTTGAGTGTAGCTTATTTCATATAGATGTAATTTGTAAGCATGTTTAAGTAAAAAGGCAACAAATGAGCTTCTAATAGTATTTGATTTTGAACGGCATTATTTGTTAAAAACTAGGCTATGAATTCATCTTTAAGGTAATTAATTATGCTTTAAACTATGTGGTGTTATTAGGGAATTCAGAATCTTGGTACGATACTACAATTGGGATTGATTCCGATGGGGATGAAGATTTCTACAGCACTCAAGATGGTAAGAGGTTTTTTTAGTTTTGATAGTTAACACATCTTTCCTTTTCTGGAAAAGAGGTACTTTCAAGTTTGATGGCCAAACTTACTTATCTTCAAGATCAAAATTGATATGGATTCTGCTACAAACGTAACACCAAAACCTTATTGTTTTTAGTATTTATTAGAACTTTAATGTAACCATCAAATTTTATTTCAAAGAATCGAATCATTCGTTTTAAATTGATGTTGAATTTTTAGTATTTTGGCCTCAAATTTGACAAGTGTATATTTATGTATCCAAGGCCATGTTTGGCAACCATAACTTAGCTTATATTTTGAGCTTATCGAAAAAATCCAAGTTTGGTTAGCCATAAGCTAGCTTTTTGAAAAACTACTTCAAGTAGCGTTTCAATAAACTCCAGGGACTTTTTCCAAATATTTTTCCAATTATGCCCCTTATATTTTTCCAATTATTTCTTCAACATGTTTTTAGGTCTTTTTACATTGTCATCTAACTTATCAACTAGTTTTTCTTACCAAACATGACTAGTTTATCAACTAACTTATCAGCCAACAACTAACCTTTTGAAAAACTACTTCAAGTAGCGTTTCAATAAACTCTAGGGGCCTTTTTTTATTTTTTCTTCCAATTAGGCCCCTTATATTTTTCCAATTATTTTCTCAACATGTTCTTTTAGGTCATTTTACATTGTCATCTATCTTATCAACTAGTTTTTCTTACCAAACATGACTAGTTTATCAACTAAGTTATCAGCCAACAACTAGCCTTTTGAAAAACTACTTCAAGTAGCATTTTAATAAACTCTAGGGGCCTTTTTTATTTTTTTCTTCCAATTATGATGCCTCTTATGTATTTCCAATTATTTTTTCAACATGTTATTTTAGGTCTTTTTACATCATCATCTAGCTTACCAACTAGTTTTTCTTACCAAACATGACTAGTTTATCAACCAACAACTAGCCTTTTGAAAACTACTTCAAGTAGCGTTTCAATAAACTCTAGGGGCTTTTTTATTTTATTTTTTCTACCAATTATGCCTCTTATATTTTTCCAATTATCTTTCAACATGTTTTTAGGTCTTTTTACATTGTCATTTTGTTTATCAGCTAGTTTTTACCAAACATGGCTAGCTTATCAACCAGCTTATCAGCCAACAACTAGCTTATCAGCTAGTTTGCCAAACATAGCCTAAAATTTGGAGGCTGCTCACTATGCTAATTTGCTTCTTATTAATTATACAGACCTTGTATCTCAAAATGGGTCCATTAGTGCATCGGTGACTCCAAGATTTTCCGATCATGTGAACAATGCTACCTTCTCTGCCTCCGATTCACTTATAAAACCGAGTGAAGTACCACCATCTTCCATAGATGGAGCCTCTACTGTATATGATAACGGATCTCAAAATTTTGGTATTCTGCAAAATAATTGCCTCCCTTGTCTTAATTGCACCACCTCTACAGATGTAGTAAAGAGTAAATCGCCATGCTCAAGCCCTCCAAGTGCAAAGAAGAAAGTTACTTCTATGCTTTCTTTTAAATGGAGGGAAGGGCAATCAAATCTTTCCGTATGTAAGACTCGTGCTCCCTACCTTCTTGTTTACTTGCCCTTTATGTTTGTTAAAGTCGAATGGTTTTTGGGATGTCATTCTTTTTTCTCTTTCAAAATAGAGCTGTTACGGGCCCGGCCTGGCCCGTTAGAAAAGCGGGCTTGAACAACCATTCTCGAAAAAATGGGTGGGTTTGAGCTGGACCACTTAAGTTGATGGGTGGGCTGAGGCGATGAAAATGATGAAAAATGATTACGATAGGCCCGCCCGGCCCGTTATATTGTTATAGTTAATTAAATTATATATATATATATAGTTAGGGTTGGGTTCCGGTGAGAACTGGAGATATGGTGAGAAGGGTAAGAAGGGATCTCCACCCTTGGATGCACATTAGGATGAGATGCACCGAGATGAGATACACCGAGATGCACCGGATCAATCCCCGTATCAAGCGCGATTCATGGGTGGGTTTGAGATTAAAAGTGATCAAGGGTCAAGATCCCTTCTTAAGCTTCTCATGTTAACTTCACTTCTCACATGATCCCATGCCTATATAGTTAATACATTAGTGTTTTTTTATTAAAAAAATTAGATGTGGCTTTTGGGTTGGACTCCGTCTACTGAGTACCAATCGCCTCCCAAATATGTATTATTTGTGATTATGTCATATAGTATGTCTCGAATCTCGATCTTTAAATCTTAGGTGGTTAAATGTTTGTTGTTGAAAAACATAGGAAATTTGATAAATCATTAGAGGGGAAATGTCCGTACTCCATATTTTGTGAAACAATTTTTTTCTGCTTACGGGTATGTACATTGGTATCCTGTACGTCTTAGTTTATGTTGATTTTTTTTAAATGTAATTTGAATAATTTTACACAACTTAATTTTATATAAGTTTTGTTTTTTAAATGTAAAAAAATTTAGGCCGGTTAGCCCGTGTATGTTGATGTATGTTGATCTGACCTCTACCCTAAAGAGTAGCATTCTTTTTTCTTTTTTCAGTCTCCCCAAAGGCTGTTCTTCAAAGACCAACGGCTGGTTCTCAAGTTCCATGTTGTCCCATTGAGAAGAAATTGTCGGATTCGTGGTCCCCGCTTGAGCCAAGTACTTTTAAAGTCCGGGGGCATAATTATTTAAGGTAAAAAAATTGATATTTTGCTTATGTTCTTTAAACTCTATTATCTTCAAGATTACCACTTTCAAACGTAAGGAGCTTAAGAGCATCCACAATAGCAAGCTTATTGAGAGCTTGTGCAGTTACAAGCAAAAAATGGCTCTTTTTGTTGGGAGCTTTTTTACCATCCTATGTGGCCAAAAAGCTCTCCAATAAGCTCCATTGTGGACGCTTATATATATATATATTGTTCAAGTAAGTGATACTTGTTGGATATGGAGCGTGATTTGGATCGTTAACTGGTCTACAAGTTTGTGGATCCAACTATTACTGTGCTTGAGATTATTGATGTTAACAATAACCTTGTTCTTGTATCTATACTATATTATAAAACATTAGGTATAACCGTATAAGTCTTAAAAACAACTTATTTAAGCATTAATAGTAATTCATGATCCCTTAAATTTCAAGTTTACAAGTAATTACTTCATACATACAAATTTTGTGAGCTCTTTAAACTCTATAAAACTAACTAATTAAACCAACTGATAAGCACGATCATAATATGACAGATTACTACCTCATTATCTTTATCCAAAACAACTTCCTGAATTAAACTAAAATCAATTACATCTTTACTTTAAAAATTTAAAATTTAAATTTTGAATTATACAAATTCTAGCAAAACAAACGAGAGTTTTATAATCTTTAATTTTACATCAATGTAATATATTATTTTGGGGTTTTTTTAAGTTGAATCATCAAATTAGCTGACATGTTGAGACGTTGCATTAATTTTCCTTTTTAATGATTTGGGTCTTTTCTATTTTATCCAGACATAAATATTGTTTTTTCTCTTTTTAATGAGAAATTGCATTAATTTTCCATTCTTGGTTTACAAATTACAATAAAATATTATTGTGTGATTATTGATCCTATTAATATGCCGCTACTTTTAATTTGACAGAGATAAAAAGAAAGAAAGTGCTCCAAATCAAGCCGCTTTCTATCCCATTGGCGTTGATGTATTCTTGTCTCCACGAAAAATCGATCATATTGCACGTCTTCTTGAACTTCCAACTATCGAATCATCGGGAAAAATCCCTTCTTTACTCGTTGTAAATCTTCAGGTAATTTATCCATCTACTTTAGTCTTTATATATTTTGCTTCAACTAGTTAAAAGCGATTCAATTGCATGATATTAAAGACAATCTTCTTTATGAAGAAAAACACAAGCATTGTTCACCTTTGACCTTTACGCTCTGTTCTCGAGTTTTAGAAGGAAAGAAAAGAAAAGAAAGTGAAAGAAAAGAAAAGAAAAGAAAGGAAAAGAAAGCAAGAGAAATAATTTTTTTTATCTGTGTTCTTGAGAGTGAAGAGAAAGGAAAGAAAGGGAAGGAAAGAAAATAAATATTCATGTTCTTGATAGGAGGGAAAGGAAAGGAAGTATGTCATTTTTACAATTATACCCTTATTTATTTTGCAGTAAAATGTAATTGATGGGTAGATGTGTAATTTTATAAATATTTTTAATTGTTATAAAAAATATTCTTTCCTTTCCTTCCCTTTCCTCCCACATTTGGGAGGAAAGTTTTAGAAGGAAAATCAACATAATTTTCCATTCTTTTCCTTTCCTTTCCCTAAAAAAAACTCGAGAACACAAACATTTTTTTCTTTCCCCCTACTTTCCTTCCCTTTCCCCTTGCTTTCCTTCATAAAAAAACTCGAGAACACAGCGTTAACTCTATAAACCAAATCAAACAAGCCCAGTATATCCCATGCTAAAGTAGGGTCCATGGGTGGGTAGGATATACACAAACCTGATAGTTAAGATCCCACATTGGTTGGGGAGGGGAACTAAGATAACCTTCTATTAATTGATTTTTACAAAACGAATGTTTGTAACATATTTTAAAACATTGAATCCTGTGAAATACCAACTACCCCTACGGGATTTCTAAATGTAATGTTTGTGGGATTTCAATTCCGGACTTCCCTTTGAACCAAACGCGAGATTGGTATGAATACAGGGACGGACCCAGAATTTTTTTGATACGGTGGCACCATACAACATAACAAAAAATAATTATAAAAAGTACGGTTTTTTATCGACGTGCCTTTACGTTTTTACTAACGAACAATATCTTTCGATGTGTTTTTAACCCAATTCTACCGTTTCAGGGGATTTTTAAAGTGTTTTGCTTGATTTCGAGGGATTTTTTCGGTTTTTTTGTTGATTTCAAGAGTTTCTTTTTCTCGATTTTTAGTATTTGATATTGGCGGTCTTTAATAACTAAAAACAAATTAAAAATACTTTTGGGGAAGTTAATGATCAGATATGAAATTAATTGAGTGTTTATTAAATGTTATTTAAGTATGAAATTAATAGAGTATTTAGTATGTTATTAAATGTTATATAGAGTTGCTACCTAAATTTTTTAATTATTTGCATCAAGCTAGGATCAAACCTGGGACCATCTCTATAAGGAGTTTTAATTCAGTTGGGAAAAGCCACTACACCAGCTACCCTATTTGTGTCTTTAGTCCAGTTTTAAATTATTTAAGAGCACCCCTAAAACAATATGGTGGCACCACTAATAAATCCAAAAAATTTACCCTTCGATGAAGATATAATATGGTGGCCTGTGCCACCGTGTGAACCATGGTAGGTCCCCCCTAGTATGAAATCCCGCAAACCAAACAGGCCCTAACTGTTTTATTTTATTTTATATTTTATATTAAGTTAATTTCTTTATGTGCTACCAATGAAACAAAATCTGGATCCACCTTTAGATGCAACTTGCTTGTATAGTCTATATAGATATGGCTGAAATTTTTAAATTTGTTTTTTTTAACCTTCTCTTATTGTTCCGATAACCAGATACCGCTCTACCCCCCTGCACTATTTCAACATGAATATGATGGAGAAGGAATGAGTTTTGTTTTTTACTTCAAGCTGTCAGAAAACTATGATGAACTCCCCCTCCATTTTCAAGAAAATATAAGGGTATAATGGTCATTTTGTGTCTTCTTCGTATCGTTTCTGTTTTTTTTATCTATTCAAGTTTTATGGAACTTCGATTTGAACTTGTAAAACAGAAAATGATCGATGATGAGGTGGAAAGGGTTCGTGGTTTTCCGGTAGATACGATTGCACCATGTAGGGAAAGATTAAAGATTTTGGGCCGAATTACGAACTTGGAGGATCTTCATTTAAGTGCAGCCGAAAGGAAGCTTATGAATGCGTACAACGAGAAGCCGGTTCTTTCCCGACCCCAACATGAGTTTTATCTGGTACGTCCATTTACGTCTTTTTACAGGACTTATTTAGTCGGATTTATTGGTTTTTTTATAGGACGCCAGATATGTCTAAATGTCCTAATAGACTGCTTTATATGACTTAAAAGTCTATAGGACCAAATAAATAATTTCGTCCTATGTAAAAGTGTTACAATAAGTTTATTTGATATTTTTGGTCTTATAAACACATTTTTTTTACAAGACTCGTCTTTCTACAAGACACCTTTCTAAATAATGTCATAAAGAGACTAAAATACTAAAAACCTTTTTAACACCTATATATAAGAGGCACAATTATTTGGTCTTATAAAGCGGTCTATTAGAGGATATTTAGGGGCTGTTTGGTTGGTTTTCATTGAGTATGAATGGGTAAAGTTGTCTGTGTGGATTAATTTGCTTGTAAAGATTGGGAAAGTTTTTGTTTGGAGGGGTTTTCATAGATCAAAGGAGCGTGTTTTTTGATTAGGAGGGCATGTTTGGAAAAAAAAACTTAGCTTTCTGCATAAAGCTCTGCCCTAGAAGCTTACTGACTAAGCCATTTTCTATATGATTAAGCCACCACCAAACAGTCATGTATAGGCATATAGCTGACGGAATAAGTTGCAAGTCCCATGTAGCTCATAATTAAGCTGCTAAGAAACAAACTCTTAGACATATTTGGTGTCCTATAAAGCCGATTTTGTTGTAGTGTTCCATATATTAGTAGACATGTGGCATGATTTATTTTCATCAAATGCTAGGATTTAAGATATTATTTCACACATATTTGTTTCATAATGTGAAAGTTTCACATGTATTTGTTTCACCATATGAATATTTTTTATTGCATATTTTTCGTTTCACTAGGTGAATCAATTTTTTTTTTCACATGTAATTATTTCATAAGGTGAACACAAACATATGTTAAATAATATCTTAAATTATAGGTTTTGATGAAAAAAAAAATCATGTAAAAAAATATTTTTATATCGGTTTTCACGAGTTTGTAACCTTTTTTTGTGGTTTTCATTTGATTATCACCCCATGATGATGGTTAACATCTTTGGTTTTTTGGAACTGTGGACAGGGAGAAAACTACTTTGAGATCGATTTGGACATGCACAGATTCAGTTACATCTCGAGAAAAGGTTTTGGAGCTTTTCAAGAACGATTGAAGCATTGTAACCTTGATTTCGGACTCACCATCCAGGTTGGTGTTTCGAAAATGTATCAATTATCGTGTGTGTTTTTATTAAGGAAACCAACCAACCCACCTACTCTTTGGACCCTTGATGGGCTTGGATCCACCTTTGAGTGAGATATACTGGTTTAGTGGGACCCCTTGGAGGGCTTGAACCCTACATACGGGTGTGATATACTGGGTTAGTGGGACCCTTGGAGGGCTTAGATCCCACTTTTGAGTGAGATATACCGGGTTAGTGGGACCCGCTCGAGGTTGTAGATCCCATTTTCGAGTGATATATACTTGGGTTGGTGGAACCCTCTAGAGGGCTTGGGATCCATCTCCAAAGATATATCGGGTTGGTGGGGCCCTCTGTAGGCGTGGGTCCCCCATCTCCAAGTCAGATATCTTGGGATAATGGGACCCTTTAGAGGATCTGGGAACCACATCCGTGGGGTCCCATCTCCCAATTAGATATATCATGGTTAGTGGGACCCTTAGGACTTAGGAGACATGGGTCGCATCTTTCAATAAGATATATCATATATTGGGTTAGTGGGACCTCTTAGAGACGTGGGTCCCATCTCCCAATTAGATATTAGATATATAATATATATATCTATATATAGGGTTAGCGGGACCCTTAGGAGACATGGGTCCCATCTTTCAATAAGATATATCATATATTGGGTTAGTGGGACCCTTGGAGACATGGGTCCTATCTTTCAATAAGATATATCATATATTGGATTAGTGGGACCTTTGGAGACATGGGTCCCATCTTCCAGTAAGATAGATATACGAGGTTAGTGGGCCCTGCATGGCATGGACCCTACTTTCGAGTGAGAAATGCTATGTTAGTTTTTGATTTGGGTATTTGTGAGTGTTAACTAAATGTTAGAATGTTGATTGATGTTGAAACAGGGAACAAAGGGTGAAGAACTGCCGGAATGTATTTTATGTTGTCTCCATTTGAAAGAAATTGATTACAATAATTACAGTCTCCTTGGACTCTAAAAATCTCATTATTTTCTTTTTCTTTTTTCAAGAAATACAATATTATTCTAATAAATTTGATAAATAGAGAAATTAATGAATGATGATATCCAAGAGTGTACAGAGATTTTGGAATGCAATCTATCACAATAATATAAATGTTGTCCTCTCTTTGTTTGTTTTACTTTCAGTATTACGTTTATTCATACCAAAATAAATGTCTTGCTGTGAAAAAAACGTAGTTTTATAAATGTGAAATCGTTACACTTTTTCATCAATAAAAAGACAATTTAACCCTTAATCATAGAGATAAAAAATTTGATTAGCTCATAATTAAGGGTAAAATAGAAAAGTAGACACTTTTTAAAGCATACACTTGTTTTGGGACAAAATAAAATAGTAATGTGAACACTTATTTTGGGACGGGTGAAGTATTATTAAATATATTAAATTTAATTTTTTTAATATAATAATTATATACAACAAATTAGACACATATACACTTCTCACATTTGGTGAGGTTTGAACCATTGACCTCTAGCTGGTGCAATCTGGTCGAGAGGTTGTCCAGTCATCTCGGTGAGGAATTCCGCTATGCCCCCCTGCTGACCTTTCACTGTGAGTATTGTTGTAGTAAAGATGATTACCAGATGCTGTTAGGTCAATGACCATAATATATATACTTTGCATATTATTAATAATGGGGGATGGGTTTCATTAGGAACCTTATTCTTATAGAGATCCAAGAAATCATCGAGAGCGTCTTTTTATCTATGATGAGTATGGATGAAATATCCATTAAGACGTTTTCGGTGGTTTTTTGATTTTTGATGAAAATAATTAAAATAGATCAAAGACTTGTCTTGCAACAAATGTGACAAGTTATGCTAGCGTTGAGTGTAAATTATGAGGTTTTTAGAAGCGTAATTTAAAACAATATATTAACTTGTCGTTGTTATGTTTTCATAGCGGTAAGAATAACCGAATCCATAAGTGAGGTCTTGGGTTCCAACCATTGACTAGAACGATTTGACTGCTTCTGGCACACTCTAATTTTCATTCATTCGTGATAATCGTGGACCAGTATAGTAGAGACAGTTCAGAGGTGGTTCATATTTGTTATTATTTGGGCTCCTCCTTTTAATACTTGTCCTATTAGCACCATTTACTTTGTTCTTTTGTTTTTTACTTTGTTCTTTTGTGCTTGTCATCAATTGTTTGTTTATATATATATAGGAACAAATGAGAAATGGAAATATTTAAGAAGTACCCTTTATTTGATCAACATTTACGGTTTTAACTGTCAAGCACCGAATGATTTCTCACATGGAAATGAAAAAGATGGAGGGATAGTTTTATAACTTTTACAAATAGTCGTCAAATGTGTTCATATATGATTCACATATTATATGTTTATATGTGAACCTGATAACTAGTTCATGTATGAATCGGTTAATTAGTTCATATGTGAATTGGTTAATTAGTTTATATATAAAAACATAGGTTCAAATATGAACCCGTTTGTCCCTTATTTGTAAAAGTTACAAAACTACCTTCTCTATTTTTCCTATAGCTGTAATCTTTGACCAGTCAAAACCGCGATTATTAACCAGTTGGTATGAATGGCTAAAATCACTTCCTTACTTCTCAAATAACCTTTGACACATCTTAAAATACAAACCAACCAAAAGTTACAAACTCGTACAAACCAATATAAAAATGATTTTTTTCTTTATTTTTTTTTCATCAAACACTATGATTTAAGATATTATCACACATATATTTGTTTCACCTTGTGAAAAAATCACATGTGAAAGATATACGTGTGAAACTCTTATATTTTGAAACAAATATATGTGAAACTTTCAACTTATGAAAATAAATGTATGTGAAACTTTTACATTATGAAACAAACATATGTGAAATAACATCTTAAATGATAGTGTTTGATGAAAAAAAAAACATCAAAAAAATCATTTTTATATTGGTTTGTACGAGTTTGTAACCTTTGATTGGTTTGTATTTTAAGATTCCTATATATATATATATATGAAAACAAAATTTTGATAGTATATCTATACTATATTATAAAGCATTTAAAAACAACTCTTTAAGCTTTAGTTACTGCTATTTAATGCTAATTACTTAATTTTCAAGATTACAAGTAAATTATGCGTAAGTACAACCTATTAAAGCTTCATCTTTAAATTTGTGTAACTAACTACAGATAATTATGATCAACTACAGGATAAACATCTAATTTTAAATATAAAAAATCTAAAATATGATTAAGATTATCACTGACTTCTAACAAATAAAATAATTATATTATTAAACCAAAAATAAATTATTTAGTTATTAAACCTAAATTAAATTATAATAAAAAATTGAATTAAGAAAATTAAATAAAAAAAGAGAACTTTTAATTGAAATACTAAAATCTTTTTCTCAAAACCACATAAAACTATTAGAACATCGATAGAAATAAAAATTAAAATGAAACTTAAAATCGAGATATATCTCGCTGCATTGCGCGAGTACAATTCTAATATATATATATATATATATATATATATAGGGTTAGGTTCAAATGTGAACTCATTTTTGGTTGTGAACGTGAGGACGAATCTCAGCCACACATCTTCGGTTATGGTGGACGCGATCACGGAGGATTGACGCGATTCACGGGAGGGTGGAGATTATTAAAGGAGTGAACGTGTCAAAAGCTCGCCTTTATCGAATTTGATAAGTTACCGAGATTCGTCCTCACGTTCACAACAAAAACGACTCACATTTCAACCTAACACTATATATATATATATATATATATATATATATATATATATATATATATATATGAAAACAAAATTTTGATAGTGGGTCGGTAGATAAACGAGGTGTAAAGAAGTATGTACGCATTTTATATTGTCGAAAAAGTTAAAATGATAATAGACATATATAAATAAGACAAACAAATGGATAAAAGAAACAAAATTATTAGGCATGCCAAGTTGCCAACCTTCTACAACAAAAGGGGCATGTACCACACAATTAGAATTGAATTAAATATCAAATATAAAGTTAAGGAATCTTCATATAATTTAAAGAGTAAATTGCAAATTTGGTTCCTATGGTTTCTGGATTTATGTGGTTTTGGTTCTCAGAAAATTTTTATTGCAAGAAAACCACTGTGGTATGTATTTCGTTGTGGATTTGGTCCTTGAAAACTAACACCGTTAAAAAAACTCGTTAAATCAATGGTATTGTGATCATTTTACCTTTTAATTTAATTTTCTTTAAAAAACTACAATTTACTGAAAAAACAATAAACTACAAGGACCAAACATGAAATTTACTTATCCCCCTCCCTTAGGTCATCTTCCCCGGCCAACTTCCGGTCATCTTCTCTGCCCAACTTCTGGTCATCTTCTCCGACCAAGTTCCGGTCATCTTCTCCGGTGAACTTCCGGTCATCTTCTTCGGTGAACTTCGGTTCTCCTTCTCCGACGATGGGTATCTGGTCGACGGAAAAGAAAGGGGGCGATACACATAATATATCTATCTATACATACACAAACTCTCTATGGACTGTGGTACTCCGGCAGGGCTCCGACGCGGCTCCGGCCACACCCAAATCGTAACACAAAACCTAAAATGCTTCTTGAGGCTCACGGCGTTCCGGTGGCAAATCGACCTGAATATCGCCGGCTCCGCCGTTCAACTTTCTGAAATAGGAATGATTTAATCATGTAGGGAGAGGGATTGGGATCGATTTTTTCCCCTTTTTTGGGAATTTTCTTGTTTTTCTTTTCTCACTGCCACTGTTCTTCATAGGGGTGGATTTTGGGTTGATTTTTTTGACTTCTGATCTTTGTTTAGGTGTCGATTTGTCCTTCTAATCCTCCCTAGTGATTTGTTTCCTTGGATTTCTCCTGATTTGAGGTCCAATTTTGGTTTTTTTCGGAAAATCGCGTTTTTTAGGGTTTTTTGCGTTTTTCGTTTCTGGGTTCTTGGGGGCTGTAATAGGTTCGATATTTAGGATTTGTGGTGATCGACTAAGCATCCCCATCTAATATTCAGCTTCGTTTTAACCTGAAATCGGGTTTTAGGTGACCGATTTGGGGTCCAAAATCGCGGTTTCTGCACCTGGATCGTTGCTGCTGCTTGGGATTGTTTTTGGGGTCTGTTTGGAGGTTGACTATATCTCCTACACAGATCTGGACCTTTGTTTTTCCTTCAGAAATCAAGTCTAGAGCATCTGATTTTGGATTTTCCCCCTTTTTTGGCACTGTTGCGATTCTCTGCAGGAGGTGGGTTGAGGATTCATTGATGGAGAAGATGACCGGATAAAGATACGGTCGCCGGAGACTTAATTGAGCAACTTACATATTTAGTCCCTGTGCTTTGTTAATTTATTTGGAGTAAATTGTAGTTTTTTTTAAAGAAAATTAAATTAAAAGGTAAAATGACCATAATACTCTTGATTTAACGATGTTAGTTTTCAGGGACCAAATCCACAACGAAATGGATACCACAGTGATAATTGCGGTCAATTGAGGACCAAAACCACAGAAATCCAGAAACCATAGGGACCAAATTTGCAATTTACTCTAATTTAAATTACATTAAGAATACATTATATGGACTTGGGTTTTTGATGTTATCATTTTCGTAATAAGTGATAATTGTGGTCGATTTTAGTTCAGGATGACAACTTATTCGGTTAACTATACATAACTGTTTGATAGTGACTTAACTATATATAAAGTAACTTATTTACTAAACTTACGGGATGAGCTTTATGTAGAATGTCAAAACAAAATCCAAATTTATCCCTCTTAACTTAAAAAGAGCTCCTTCCATTTATGAAAAAAATCATATCAAACAAAAACTTTCTTAATCTATACAAACAAATTAATCCACACAGACATTTTTATTCGTACATACTTCATGGAGAACCAATCAAACAACTTTTTATTCTAGAATAATGTTAAGACATAGAAAGAGACAAGCGCTTGATCATTCTACAATCTATACTAAAGGTGAGCATCAAAACCGGGTACCCGTCTTTGGAACCGGAACCGGTGTGATTGGTTCCGGTTCTGATTTTTTTAAAATATAGAACCGATCAGATTCTATACTGCTATATAAATATATACATACTGACATACATAATAGTTGTATACACATATAATACTATATGTATTATAGTGTTATGTGTAATTGTATATGTGTTTTTTATGTGAAATATACATCAATGTTTTTTCCATAGGTAAGACGGTTTTGAAAATATCATAAATAAAACAACATTGTATTAATACTTTATGTTTCATGTTTTATGTATAAACCCATAAAACTGATTTATAAATTTGTAATAAATACTCCTTTCAGAAATAAAAATTGGAATTTTATTTATGGTAAGAAGAAAAGTCCAAGTTTGAAACCAACGGTCCATATAAACACAAACCATCTACGACTTTAACCCTTCTTCATTAAGCAAACAAACACGCAACCAACACGACTTAAAACCAGCCCCCCCACCCCACCCCACCCCACCCCACCCACCCCACCCCACCCCCCCCACCCCATCCCCCCCCCCTCCCCACCCACCCACCCACCCACCCACATAGGGTTTTTTTTAAAGAGTATTTTAAGCATTTGTCTAAACTAATTTTTGACAATTTTAAGACTGCTAAAACATGCATCCTTGAGATAATTCTCTAGTGGCCACAAGTTGTTTGCGTCAGGATCCGAACCTGTGGTAGATGGGTTATCTAGCCTCATCCATCAAGAGCCTTAACCAGCACGCCTCAAGCCTTGTGGTTAAAGGGGTTTTATTTTTCGGTCGTTTTTAAACCTCATTTCACTTTGTAATTAATTCTTCTACAAAAAATTTATGTATATGCATATTGATTTGTTTTTGGCAAAAAAAAATGGAATCCTTACACAGAAAGTGGCATAAAATGAATCCTTATACTATTATACATATGCACAAAACTTATGCATAGAAATCGACAAAAAAGAAATTTGGATAAAAAGTAGCTAAAAAGTGAAACTCTATTTGTTGATCGACTATTTTTATTAATCCCCTAAATCCCCAAGGACGGACCCAGTTCAATGGTTACGGTGACACACGCTACCATTTCATCCATCTGTCGTAGAGTAAATTTTTTAGGTTCGTGAAATGTGCAACCGTATCTATTTGTTGTGTGTCACCGTATATATTTTGAAACTACAATTATGACACATTTTTCTTCGTAAAGTTGGTTCACAAAGTTTTTCTCTCATCATAGACCCAAGTTTGAATATCATTAATGTTATTTTTTTAGTTCTTATATTTAATTTTAGATTTATTATGTTTATGAAAAAAATTACAATAAAAGATTAAACACAAAACTTCACATATAAAAAATAATAAGCTAACTAGCAGATCAATTATTATGTTATAAAATATAAGCCACTATTTACTTCTTATAGATAAATGATACTTCCTCCGTCCCAATTTAAATGTCTACATTTCTATTTATAAGTGTCCTAAAATAAGCGTCCATTTTAAATCAAATTATTAAATATACCCTTAATTAATACATAAATATTTAAGAGTTGTGAGGAGGGAAAAATTAAGTGAGGGTAATTATCTCATTTGATTTATCAAAAAGTGTAATTATTATACATGTCTAAAACTGTGTGTGATTTCAATTATGGACGATTAAATTAAGAGTAATACTATAAAAATAAATCTGGGTCCAGTCTCATTTTCAACACAACCACCTCCAAAAGTCCAAACTACACCCCCACCCCCAACCCTAAAATTTCCTTTATAATCCTTTCATTCACTTCATCCCTACCAAACCTCCATTTTCAGAAAACCCTAAAAATTAAACCACCATGATCAACAAATCCGCCATGGGAGACCTCCTTACTCAAGTAGGTTCAGTCCTTGCAAGCATCATGTTTGTTTGGGCCATCATCCAACAATACTTCCCTCACAACATTCGTAACTTCATCGATAAATACTCACAAAGATTTCTAACTCTTTTCTACCCTTACATCCAAATCCGATTCAACGAGTTCACCGGCGAACGTTTCAAACGTAGCGAAGCTTATTCCGCCATTGAAATCTACCTCACAACCACGTCATCAAAACAAGCTAAAAGACTCAAAGCTGACGTCACAAAGAACAACACACAACCACTCACCCTCTCCATGGATGATCATGAAGAAGTTGCAGACACCTTTAATGGAGTCAAAGTTTATTGGTCTTCTGGAAAAAACATACTCAAAACGCAGTCGTTTTCATTCTATCCAACTACAGATGAAAAAAGATATTATAAACTTACGTTTCATAAACGTTATCGAGAATTAATCGTTGGTGATTATTTGAATCATGTTCTTAAACAAGGAAGAGAGATTAAAGTTAAGAATCGATTAAGAAAGCTTTATACGAATAATGGATCGCAATGGAGTCATGTTGTTTTTGAACATCCAGCTTCTTTTCAAACCCTAGCCATGGATCCTGTTAAGAAACAAGAAATTATCGATGATTTAACGACGTTCAGTAACGCAGAAGAGTTTTATAATCGAATCGGTAGAGCTTGGAAAAGAGGGTATCTTCTTTACGGGCCGCCGGGCACCGGAAAATCCACCATGATCGCCGCCATGGCCAATTTCTTGAGCTATGATATCTACGATCTAGAATTAACGGCGGTAAAAGATAACACCGAATTACGGAAATTATTGATTGAAACTTCGAGTAAATCGATTATTGTGATTGAAGATATCGATTGCTCGATGGATCTCACCGGTCAACGGAAAAAAGATAAGGAAGAGGAAGAAACTACCGATCCGGCAAAGAAACCGGTGAAACCGCCGGCGCCGGAAAATGAGAGTAAAGCGAGTAAAGTTACGCTTTCTGGGTTGTTGAATTTCGTTGACGGATTATGGTCGGCGTGCGGCGGCGATCGGATAATTGTTTTTACGACGAATCATGTTGAAAAGCTTGATCCGGCGTTGATTCGAAGAGGTCGAATGGATAAACATATTGAATTATCGTATTGTGGGTTTGAAGCTTTTAAGGTTTTAGCAAGAAATTATCTTTATCTTGAAGAACATGATTTATTTGAAGTAATTCGTGGGTTGTTGGAAGAAACCCAGATGACGCCGGCGGATGTCGCCGAGAATTTGATGCCGAAAACCAGTCCGGCGGATGTTGAAGGTTGTTTGAGGAGTTTGATCGGAGGTTTGGAGAAGGTTAAAGAAGAAGAAAAACAGAAGAAAATAGAAGAAGAAAAACAGAAGAGAATCGAAGAAGAAAAGAGTAAACAGAAAGATATTCAGTCATCGGCGCCGGTACCGGTGCCGGAAATGGTGCCGGAGATGGTGAAAGATGATGAAATTAAGGAAGTGAAAGCTATTGAAAATGGGTCAAATGGAAGGCTGGTGTAAAGGGGGTTATCGGAGAACGATGGGTTTGAGAAGATCGGTGCCGGAATTTGAACTCCGGCGGTTTCACGGTGGATCTGCCGACAATGGGGAAGACGACAATTTGGATAAGGGTCAACGGTATTGTGGTTTTCCATTCTTTGGGATAATAACACTTTTGGTCCCTCTACTTCGTTTTATGACGGTAACAGTTCTTGTAGTTGCATTTAAGTTTTTAGAGGTAACTAAGATGTAAGTTGTTGAATGGAATTGAATGGTCGGCGATCATGGAATAAAATTTTGAAATAAATAATTTGTATTTTTTAATAAATTATATATATAGGGTTGATTTCCGTTACAAACCACGTCAATTCGTACAAACCGCATGCAACCAATAGTTTTTTTAAATTTTTTTCACGTTTTCTTAATTATTATAGTTGATTAGTCAATAATATATGAAAAAATTTCATCAAAAAGGTTGGTGAATCAAGAATGTGCGAAAAAAGTTTCATCAAATTGAGAGTCTCATGAATCAATTCATTTTAATGTAGAAAAAAAAATTCATGAAGAAAATAACTATATGAAACAAATTCATCATATTAAACACTTTCATAAAAAATATATTCAAAAAAACAATGAACACACGGTTTGTATAAATTGACGTGGTTTGTATTTGAAATCTCCCCTATACAATATATATATATATATATATATATATATAGAGAGAGAGAGAGAGAGAGAGAGAAAGTAAAGTTCAAATAAGAACTCAAATTTAGTTGTGAACGTGAGAACAAATCAGAGCGAAATGAGAACGTGTCACGTGTCTGAATATAATTTTTTTATAATTTTTTCAAATAAAAAGTAGAATATCCAAAAACATCACATTCAATTAGAACAATTTCTTAATTTTAAGGATTTATTAAGATATTCAAAACATTTAATATTGTAAAAGAAAAACTTCCAAGCAAATTTTATATAGAACGTTACTACATCTAAAATAATTGGTGAAAACAATAATAAAATTAATCTCTATCTTCAACATTTAATTTTGAAGAGATCTTCTAATTCGGAGATTTTCATCATTTATATCTTATTTATTATATTTTGGTGAAATTTTCAGACCAAAAACATAACCTAAAAAACTATAAAATCTCTAACCATAAACTCAGTAGTTGATATTGTTTTATTTAATAGGTCAATAAAAAGCGCTGTAAATCATCTTTTAAGATTTAAGATTCAGATGAGGTGAAAATCAGTGTCATCCATTTTTGTTCATTCTCGACCACTAATAAATAACCAACAACTAATATTAACCACTCGTTATAAAAATTTGCGCTAAAAATCCGAATGAGATTAGGAATACAAGAATAAAACGTTTACATGTCAAGGTATACACACAAAAGCCATAAGTTAATCAATGAACACCTTACAAAGATCCGCTTATTCTTTCCGACGACAAGGCTCTTCTGGCCGCATCTGGGATAATCGCCTCACAGTTGGTGACCTGAAATCCGGTGATTTGAATGCCAACACCAATCAAGACATTAGTACGCACCAAAGTGTCCAATTCAAAGAATTTTCACGAACTTCTACGCCATTGAGAGCTCCAAAGGATACAAAGAAGAGAAACAACTTCGTTTCAACCCTATCTTCTACATCTACACATCAGAAGACCAATTGGAGTCGTTGGTCCTCCATTTTCACAAGATGCATCGGTTTTCCATCTTCCATGAGATAGTAGTATCTCAATGATATGACCAAGTATGTATCAGGGCTTTTTGGGGATTTTCCCTTTTATATTATTCAGTGGTTTAATAAATAGATGTTAAATCACAAAAACTATATTCATTTTTCTCGATTGAATAACTTGCTTATGATAATATGAGGGTTTTAGAATTCAATATTTGTATAAGTGCATTACTTGGTGAATCAACCAAAATGTGCCAATGAACAATCGATAAGAGTATCACCTTCTAATTATGAATCCCGAGTCTTACAAAAGAAAATATCACGTTTATTAAACTATTTACGGAGTCTTTATATTTGTAATTACAATTTATTTACACCCAATATTCTAAAAAGCTCGCCGCACAGCCGCCATGGCGCGCTATGGCACCCAGGCTTGTGTCTTACGCCACGTTAAGCCTGTGGCACGCCATGCCTAATGCGCAATTTTTGTAATTCAATATTTGATTTTTCTTTATGTTTTTAATGTCGTATCTACTAGTTTTTAATATATAACTTAATTTAACTTGCTTATTACTATTAACTCATTGAGTGACAATAGAAAATATATGTTTTTATATATAATATTGTATATGAATTTGAAATTTGACGCTGTAACTCACGCCTTGAAAAGCCGAGGCTCCTAAGGCTTGACGCTTGGCCTCGCCGCCACGCCACGCCTCACGCCATTTAGAACCTTGTTTACACCTTTTATAATCTTCAACTATTTTTTCAAATCTTTGTATCATACCTATCTATTTACATACGTTCAGACAAACGTTGAAAACATGTTTACTATCGTTTATATTGGCTTGCAGAAATCATTTCAATAATAAATTACATAAAAGGAAAATTTTTTTTGTTGGAATATACTGAAATAAGTCGATAACGAACCTAAATCAATAATCAAACCAAATGAATCCACAAATGTAACAATGCATGATTGAATCTAGGTGAGAATGAGAGAGAATAATATGATATGATAACCGATAAGATAAACAAACCTAATAAATCCTATATATAGATATGATTTAAAAATGATAATAAAATATAAGTAGATACTTTCTTTATCCAAACTCCAAAAGGTTTAAAAGTTATTTTTGTAAAAACCCTCGTCTTTAAATAGTAAGGGGTATTTAGTTAGAAATATTAAACAATAATTAATGACAATGAAAATAGAATAAATTGTTTCGTTTTATGTAATATAATGAGTTCAGTTTTCATAAGCCAAATTTTTATTCCAGATTAAATCGGGAAGAATGAAAATTCATTCTTATTTTCATTTTTATTTTACGTCAATATCTAATATATATGTATATATATATGTGTGTGTCTGTGTATATACATATATATATATAGGGGAGGGATCATATGAGAACACTACCAATTTAAAAGAACAAAAGAATTCATTTGGGACCACATATGATGTGGGTCCCACATAATATTAAATCATTTATGATTTAATATTAAATCATAAATGATTTAATATTATGTGGGACTCACATCATATGTGATCCACAATTGTCCCTTTGTTCCTTTAAAAATGCAAAGTTCTCATTTGAACCTTCCTCTATATATATGTATATATATATATATATGTGGGAGGGATCGTACAAGTAACACCCTTTCTTTAAATAAACAAAGGAACACTTTGTGGACCACATATGATGTGGATCCCACATAATATTAAATCATTTCTGATTTAATATTATTAATATTAAATCAGAAATGATTTAATATTATGTGGGACCCACATCATATGTGATCCACAATTGTCCCCTTGTTCCTTTAAAAATACAAAGTTCTCATTTGAACCTTCCTCTCTCTCTATATATATATATGTGTGTGTGTGTGTGTGTATATATATATATAGAGAGAGAAAGAGAGTAAAGTTTAAATGTAAACTTCAATTTGGTTGCGAACAAAGGAGAGTGCGACATGTGTCTCATTCAGTCTGAATAATGAAGACATCATTTATCATCTCATTCACAACCAAATTTGAGTTCGTATTTGAACCCGTCCATATATCTATATATCTATATAATATATTAAAAATGAGGAGTTTTAGTTATTTTTTTAATTTTTAAGAGGTACACTTTTATTATGCTAAGTGTACAAGGTTGTAATCACAACCTCCCACGACCTTCCATGCTTGTAACTTAAATGATTTTAATTTATAAATTACGATTTATAATCTTATAGTTAGTTATTTAATTTAAATTATATTCCTTACTTTTATAATTTTTAATTTTTAATTTTACACATTTATCATGTTATTATAGAAAATCGTATATGAACTAAAACCCATTTAAAAAATACATTTCTTTGTTTACATATTATACTTTTAAAATCGTGTCGCCAATACCTTCAAAACGAGTCTAATATTAAATATATTTGAATTTAATCATATTATTAAATATTACGAATACATATGAATTAGTTTGTTTTTATAGTTTTTATGTTTTCATTTTTCAATTTATATTTTTATCATATTTAAAACACGTAATTATATGATGAAATTCTTATAGGTTAGAATAATATGTGTTGCTTCAAATTCTTAGTTTTTACCATACTGTTTGAAAAATCTACAACTTTGCTTTCGATTAATCATGATCATATATAGATTAGTGTTTAGTTGGTTGTGAAGTTATTTGCTCTTTTTGCAACTTGAAAAGTTTAAGTCATTTTATTCCTTACATCTACTAATAGTTATTGGATATAATATTAAGGTTACACATTTGAATCTTGAGGATGCTAAAGAATCTCTCTTTTCTTGGATCAGATGATTGCTTCCAACTGGAATTGTCAAGTACGATTTTGGCAAGCCCATGGATTTCTTTGAAAGATAATCTTGTTTAAAAGGGTAATGCTATATTTATTTACTTATTGTGTTTTCAAGGTGATGGTTCACCATCCATTGTTTGTTATGATTCTCGATGTCCTTCGTCTTCTACTTTCCTGACCAGTTTCAAAAAGTTGATCTCCATCTTTTGTATTATTACGAGCTGCTCTGTCTTTCAACTCTTTTTAGTGTGTTAAATGAAGATGGATTAAAAACATGACAATTTTCTATTTGGACAATGCATGATTTACATATACGTGCACTAAGCTACTCAGGAACCATGTCTTCATACAGTTAGTATTAACAAAAACAGAGAATACCAACTTAACATGAAACTTGGTTGTTTTTTCGATTTTTTGACTTTAAACTCAAGATGTTATACGCCGGAATGCCTACGGGTAGGTTATTTGGTTCAAATGAGAACTCAAATTTGGTTGTGAACGTGAAGACAAATAAGAGTGCGACATGTATCCCATTCAGTCTGAATATACAAAGAAATATTCCGATTGAATATAATATTTATTCAGTATTCAGACTGGTCAAAGATTACGGCTATGAGAAAAATAGAGAGGATAGTTTCATAATTTTTACAAATAGACGACAAACGGGTTCATTTATAAACCTATGTCATTCACATATGAACTATAAGTTCATATGTGAACTTGTGTAATTAATATTTGAACCATTTTAACTGATTCACATATGAATCTGTATGATTCATACACGAACTAATTAACCGGTTCATATATAAGTTATGTGATTCACATATGAACTAACTAATTCTTATATGAAAATATGGATTCATATATGAATCAGTTAAATAGTTCACGTGTGAATTATTTATTGGGTTTACATATAAACATAGTTTTTTACATATAAACATATTTGTATGTGAATCACATGGGTTAATTTATAAACCCGTTTGACACATATTTGTAAAAGTTACGAAACTATCCATCAATCTTTTACGTACCCAGGTCAGATGTTATCTGGTGCTTCACGATTAAAGCAACAGATAATGACCAGATAAAAAATTAAAGATCAATTATTTCTTTCTTAAATATTCACCACTTCGTATTTAAACATTTCCTTCTCTATATAACCATGTATCTTTCTAACCTCTTGAAAGGAGCTCTAAAAATTCAATTGGTGGATAGCTTTTTCATCTTCAACTTCCCCAACTCCCTCCCTTTTGAGTCGCCATTGTGGAAATGATTGGTAACTCAAGACTTGAAAGGATTATAACTAATATATAAATCTCATTTTCCAACCATGTGCAATGAAATGTTATGTCTACTTTATACCATTTCTAATGCGAATACAGAATTTGGTGTAATGAATAGTAAAACACAAAATTTGGTGAATAACCATTCATTTACACTAAGGGGAAAAGAATTGAAAGATTAAAAAAATACACCTAGAATCTTACAATTTGGTTGATTACAGGCATACAAAATAATTGTTTAGTGTTTACACAAAATTTAACAACAATTTTATACAATGTCACCCATTATAGATGTTATATTTTTCTTTCTTCTAAATCTAAAGATTTCTATATTCTCTATTTTCCTTAATTTAAAAAAATTTAAAATAACATAGACATTAAAACTCCTAGAAATTAGGGGTGAGCATCAAAACTGGGTACCCGCTTTTGGAACTGGAATCGCATCGGAACTGCTGGTTTTGGAACCGAAACCGACGTAATTGGGTCCAGTTCCTAAAATTCTGATTCCGGTTATCATTTTTTTGGAACCGTTATCTGCTGGTTATCCGCTATCACTACTTTTAAATAAAAAAATAGTTTATATACTTATAAAGAGTGAATTGTGGATTTGGTCCATGTGGTTTGATAGTTTTTTGGATATGGTCCTTATATTATGTTTATTACGGATACGGTCCTTGTGGTATTCAATTTATTTTGGCCATGGTTCTTATGACTAACGACTCCGTTAACTCTGTTAAATCAAGGTTCATTTTTGTCATCTACATATTCTTTTGTCTTTTTTCATATAAAAATAAAAACAATACGATATTATTTTACCATTTAATTTGTTTAAATTAAAAAATTAATTACAATAAATACGATAAAATTTTATGATTTTAATATTTTTTGTCTTTTTCGGTATGAAAATATGTTGAATATATATAACAAATTTTTTAATTTTTTAAGTTATAAAGATGAGAGTACATGTGATAAAAAAAAATAATTTTTTAGTTGACTTTGAATTTTTGAATGAAAAATAATATGAAAATCAAAAACCTTATTTTAATATGATAAAACTGGAGTTCATTTCTTAGTGATTTTAAATGATTTTGGTGTTAAAGTATCAATAATAAGTTTTTTTATTGCAAGAAAAGAAAGAGAACAATAGAATTAATTCGTGTTTAACATAATTTTTTTTAATTTAAATAAATAACTCATAAAATCATATATTATTTTATTCGCTCTAAAAAAATAAGATATAGTTTTACGATTTGATTTGTTTAATTTTAAATTTTAATTGCATTAAAACATTAAAACTTATTTATGTAATTAATTCTTTAAAAAATTAATATAATTAAATTGTATTTAATATACATAAGTTTTTTAAACAATATAATTAAATTTATGTAATATATATATATATATATATATATGAAGGTTTAAAATTAAACAAATCAAATCTACAATAATATCATATTTTATTAATTTTGATATCATTATATATATATATGGATATAAATATTGTTTTTATTTTTATATAAAAAAAAAAGAATAGGCAGATGGCAAAAATGACCATTGATTTAATAGAGTTAATAGAGTTAATAGATCCGTTAGTCAAAGGAACCGTGACCAAAACAAATTGAATACCATAAATATCATATCCACAATAAACATAAAATAATATGGACCATAGCCCAAAAAACTATCAAACTACATGAACAAAATCCACAATTCACTCTATTTATAAATAATAAATAAAAACTCAAACTTTATAATTTGTTTATGTAATAATTAGTTTTTATTGGATTAGTTTTTTGACCATTTGTTGTATTTATTACTTTACGTCGGTATTTTGTAGTTTATAATTACATTTTTATCGTATGCAATGTACAAAAATTTAAAAAAAATTTGAAGCCGGGAACCCAGTACCAGAACCGGTTCCAAAATATTAGGAACCGGTGTTACCGGTTCTGGTTTTCTAGGAACCGCCGGTTTCGATTTCATGAAAAATGATCGGGTACCCGGTTATGTTCACCCCTACTAGAAACTAGTCTGAAGGTATTAGTCACCAGGTGAGATCTATTTAATCTATGATAACTATGAGATCTAATCACAACCAATCATTTTATTAATTGATATTATTTACTAAAATAACCAAAAAACGCAAAAAGGTAAATTTGTAAAAAAAAAAAATGAGGAAACCCAATATGCGGCTCTGCTTATCCTCATTCATTTCTCAATCAATCCCACATTTCTTAAACCTCCGACCACCATCGACAATTCAAAATCTGCAACCATTGCATTCATTTTCTCATCTAGCAAGATGTTGCTAGATTCGACATCACAGTGGCGACCGATGTGTTGCCGAGTTTGGAGACTGTATTTAGAGAAGTTTTTTGATGCTTTTTTTCTCTTTTCCAGAAATAGATCAAGAGCCCAGATTCTTGGAGAAGTTGGTTGATGTATTTGCAACCAAGATCTTGTCTTTGTTCGAGTTATCTACATACAGATCTTGATATATTTTTTTCGGAAACCAACTAAAAGTCCATATGGGTTTGCTTTATAGTTTCTACGCAGATATGGTTTATGCACGCCCAAATCACGGGTATCATAAGGATATCACAATGGGTATTAGAATTGGTATCACAATAGGTATTTCAATGGGTATCAAAGGTGTAAACATCGAGGGTCATTTGTACGTATCTTACATTAATATTATTGATGTTTTAGGTATCACATTGTGTATTTTTGTGTAACTGGTGTTATCCAGAACTATGATCGGAGATCGGAGAGAGGAGAGAATTTTTATAAAATACCTAAAATACCCTTTAACTAAAAATTTAATTCATAATGACCAAAATTTTAATTTTCTTAATTTAGACTTGATAGGTAGTTGAGATTGGATCTTACAGATTAACTAGATCTCTCATAAAAAGCCCCAAAACATTGCTATTGTTTAGTATACAAGACTCTCTACCCTTATCACATTTACCAAGAAAGATTCTTGATCTTTGCTATGTTCATGCGGTAGGATAAGTGACCCATTAAACGCTTATTGGGTAGGTGTTTAGTAAACGGTCCCTAGGTACAAATCCTATCATCGTAATACCTTAAAATCACCTCTAACAAAACGACCAAAACTTCAAAATCATTTACATTTATAACTCCCGCCACATTGCACGGGTACACAACTAGTGTTGTAATAAAGTCAAAACAACATCTTAAACTTAAAAATTCAATTTACTTTTTACTAACAAAAAAACACCCTTGATTCTATCTAATTAAATCGTAAAATCAAATTAAAACGAAAACAATGGATCAGATTTCTGGCTTGGATTTTTCTGCAAAAAGAAAAATAAAAAATGAGCGCTCAGTTATTTCAGATTCGATCATCTGGGGAAATAATCATCATATCCATCTATAGCATAAATTTCACAAACAAAAATACTAATTTTCTACTTCTAAACCTCATTCAAGAGAGCTAGAAACTTCATAAACTGGAAATCTAGAAAACAAAGAAGAAATCAATATTGCATCGGCTGATAAAAAATCACTTTCAAATCAACCTGATCCAAAATTCATGGTATTATCTGTAAAACACACACACACAAATATATATATATATACATACATTATATGTAAGTATATAATGTAGGTCTAATCCAGGCCTCCAAATCAGAAAATATCAGTGGAAGCAGACATGACGACCTAAAAGTTGTTCAATCTTCGTGCACAGTACCATGCTACTTTCATCAAAAATCCAGAGCATCGGCTTATTTGTACACGGATCCATTGATTCTTCGAATCTCTTTGATAATATAATCAAAACACATATATGAAAAGCAAATAATAATTCCTAAAAGATATGATTAAATTGACTCACAGATCATTCACACATTCGTAGCAGAAAGGTATGTTGAAGCTTTGAAATCAGAGAAGAAGAGCAGAATGATAGTTCTTATAATTACGTTTTTTGTATGCCTCAACATCAATAGTAATTATATATCTATAAATCATAATATAAAAAGTAATTAATGCTGTCTAAAATGAAGAATCGGTTGACGTTGAATATAACTAGTATGAAGATTTTAAATTTTAATTTTCGATAGGTATATTGTTCTTCAGCTTCCAAGTGACCAAATTATAAATTAGAATTCATGTTTTGGAATCACCTAAATATCAGTCAAATTAAATACACTGAAATGCAATTGAAATTGATGAAACCGTAAATTCTACTCAGGAAATATGAAATTCATTCTCATTGATTTTGATTACAAAATCTCCGAAGTCTGACATGTGAATTGTTCATACTTCATCATCGTAGAACACAAATATCGTAAAAACAACAATAAATTTTAGACAATATTGAAAAACTCATTTAGAACATACAAATCGTAACAGAATGAGCTCTCATTCTAGTTTAGATTTCCGGTCATTTAACAATCGGAATAGCGTATATTGCCTAATGGCATTCGATCATAGAGCTCTTAACAACAATTAACAGCGTAAATTCACTTTCAAAACATATCATAATCGATTTGATGAACATTTAGCTCAAAATCAAGGAAAACAGATGGATTTTTGAAGATAGATCTTCTGGAGATCAGAGTTTGGTTAAGTTTTATCGGTCACGATTAATCTGAAACACGGACCAAATTGTTACTCATCATATCTCCGATAATATCATGGATAGATTCTTCAAAAATCAAACAGAACTAACAAAAATGGAAGAACAAAAACGACAGAAATCGTGAAAGCTGAAAACCAATGGATATCGTGATGAAATTGTTTCTTACCAAATCATGTCGTTGAATCCAGAATGAAAATGGAACCAAATGAATGAAGAAGGAATCGAAAGCAAACTATGAGGAATTGATGAGAAAAGAACTAACATATAAAGATCTGTAGAAACCCTAAAAAGAAGACCTTCACTTACGTTAGCAGGCTATGAATGTTAGAAGGCCCATTGGGCTTCGTAATGTTTATATGGGCGTTTATGCAATCCAGCCCACAAACCAAACCTCTTATTTCGAGTAAATGAGAAATGAGAAGTAGTTCATTTTCTAACTACTAGAAGGGTACTCGCACAATGCTGCGAGATCCATCTTAATTTTAATATTTTGTTTTATTTTTTTTGTCTCTACCGATGTTATAATGAGATTTTATTTTTGTGTACTTTTTTTAATTCCGTTTTTTTAATTATAATTTAGGTTTAATAATGAAATAATATATTTTGGTTTAATAATATAATTTTTTTATAAATATAATAAATTAAGCATTTTGTTAGAGTTGAATGGTTATCCTTATTATACGTTAAATTTTTTATATTCAAAATTAGATGTTTATCTATATAGTTAGTTGTATAGTTAGTTACACGAATTCAAACATGGAGTTTTAATAAGTTGTATCAATGTATGTATAACTTGTATTCTTGAATTTTAAGTAATAATGCTTTAATCAGTTGTACCAATTGCATAATAATATGTTTTTAAGAGTTTTTTGTCAAATGCTTTATAATATAGTATATATATAAATTAGCGTTAAATTTTATATTAATAAAAATATGAAGAAAATTTATTTACCATTTTCATATATACGAAATATGTTACAAATCCACATACAACAATTTATTTTAGATAATGATTGGTTTTAAACATATTCAATTAATAGAGTTAACGAAAAATTAATTACATTTAAGCGTTTCCGTGATCGAATCCACACTGAAAATTATCAGTAGTATCTATAGTTTAAAATTTTTACATTATAATGAATACATAAAATAGAAAATAAATCAACAATCACTAACATAGTGAAAGATTTAGGATAACCAAGATACAACACTATATTTTTTCTAAATAGAAACAACATATATACAAAATGTATCAATAATTATTGAATATTATTACATTATCAAATATATGTATGACCTTCCCATCCATTTTTCTCCAACCATTTACAACGACTTCAATTTCACTTATGCTGCAAAGACACGTTACGACATTTGCATTAAAAGAATGTTACTAATGAGTTACATTCAAAAAATAATAAACATATAAATTAGATTTAAAATCATCACATGATCGTTGTGTCCCCGTTAACGCGTAATTCAACTAAGTTTTCATAATAATAAAATTTGAATGAATTCATCAGTACCTTCATAATGTATTGTTATAATAAAATTGTCACGATACAAACATATATCAAATTATAATGCGATCAAAATAATGAAACAAACATACATAAAATGTGTACCTTATACAAAAATTCAAATGCAGAAGTTCTAGACTTCTTCAAATCTTCAAGACCTAATATATAAAAATTACAATGTGATCTAAATAACGATACGAACATTTATGAAATTATGGGGAAAATGAACAAACAAAAAAAACAAAAATGTGAAGAGTATCAAATGTAAAATAGAAAAGATGAAGAAATTTAGTAATGTATAAGATAGAGATAGAATTTGAGATGGTGTCGGAGATGAAGGTGAATAAGTAGTGAATCAAAATGAAAAAATTGAGGGATGAAGAGAGTATAATGGTTAGATGTTTTGGATGGATTAATAAATGGAGAAAGTAAAAAAGTCTTCCAATAAGCTAAAGGGTTTGTAGGTTAGATTGTAAAAAAAGAAAAAATTCCGAAAAAAATGAGGGTGCGAGATTTTGAAATAGTGAGCTATGAAGAGGTCACGTCACCAACCATAGCAATTGCTTTTATATAGGTTTGATAGTGAATTTGTAAAGCCATAAAGCCAAAAATAACATTTTGGTCCAATAACTTTGGATTCAACTTAGAAATATGGTCCAATGACTTTGGATTCAACTTTAAAATATGGTGAAAGTTATTGGTAGTCCACAACTTAAGACTTATAAGATACTTATAAATTTCATTTTCTATCTACGTAAGACTAATTGTTACAGATTACACTAGTGGTCCTTGTGATTTGCTTAAAATGTGAATTTGGTACCTAAAATGAATTATTTATATGAATGGTACTTAACTTTTCAATTATATAACACCTAAAGTCCTTAACATTATCAATTAGAAATTGTTATGAAGGACAAATCAATGATTAGCCAAATTACATTGACCAAATTCAATCTACAACTAATTGTGATTATGATTTTTCTTAAATGATTTCTTTATTAAACATATATTGTATACCCAATCACAGATTAAATTTATTAAATTGAATTACATATTAAAAGTTAAAAAATTTGTAATTGATATATCTTATGGCGCTGTATTTTTTTAATATATAGTGAATTACATATTTAGTTCATACAGATTGAGGTTTTAATGCATCACGTCCTTATTTCAAAAACTTAATAAAACATGTCATTGTGGTAGTATTTCTTTAGCGAGTTAAGTCTCTATGGTTTGAGTATCTTAATGAGTTAAGTCCCTGAATAAATTAACGACAATTGTAAGGGACCCAACTAGTTAATCAAAATGTCTCGAACCAAAGGGGCGGAAAATGTAATTCAATATAAAACATGTATTGTAAATTATAAACTACTTGTTGGTATGGTAATTGATAACGCTTTTGAAAGTGGTTCGTAATTGTAGATGTGTGTAGAGTATTTGCAATAACCAACGTTCGTACCATAGAAAGTTTGCGTGAACTACAGATGTGTGAAAAATCTTATAATTATGTTCGATAAAACATTATTTATTTAAGGGGTCAAACAATTACCTACAAAATTTATGTCATTGAGAGCAAACTCTCTTGATATTAATCCAAAAATACTACCATTTATCGAGCTCCTGTAAACCTGACATGTTAGGTTTCAAGCTCATTTTTGTACTCGTATTTGATAATAACTCGACTTGATTAGACTTGAAGTTGTCTGCCAAACGTTTTTTCTGGCATGCTTACCTGTTCCGGCCTAATTTCTTCATTTGATTGGTACTGTCTTCGATTATACCAACCATTTTTTGTCGATCTTATTTCAAGTAATATTCAAAGTAGAGCCAACATAGCGTTTTAATTTTGTACGCTAATAAATCAATGCATGATACAAGCAAGTTTGAGAGCTATACACAATGTCCCCTTCACAAGACGCTAGGTTCAATCGTTTTCATCAATTCATGGTATATATCAAAGTTTTAGGTTGTTCTTATTTTGAAAGATCTGAAATATACAATCAATCTCATTAAATATCTTTTTGTTTGGTCTACAACTGAAGTATTTCATTTTTTATTCATAATATCGTTTTCCCCATTTATTGATACTACAATACCTCATGACATTTATTTCCTGCAAATTGGTTTTAGTATGAACGTAAGAAGGTATGATTTTATTATTATTTTTTTGAACGGCAAGAAACACACACACACACACGTTCCCGGGTTATCCGGGATTCATTCGGGCACCCGACTAATCCCGTCGACGAAGACCCACACCACTAAGTGGCAGACCAAGATCTGGATATCGTCACATACTCTCTGCGGGGTTCGAACCCGGGTAGTCAGGGATGCTATCCACTGACCCTCTCATAATGTTACCTTACCACTGTGCTAGACATGTTTTCAAGTAAGAAGATATGATTGTCTGGTATTTGATGAAAAAAAAATCATGAAAAGAATTATTTTTATATTGATTTGAACCAATCTGTACAGTTTATACATTTCATCCAAATTGTACATGAACCAGCCCCCCCCCCCCCCTCTCTCTCTATATATATATATATGTATGTGTGTGTGTATGGGCGGTTCAAATACGAACTCAAATTTGGTTGTGAACGTGAGGACAAAGGAGAGCGCGATACGTGTCTCATTCAGAATGTTGTGTTATTAACCCTGAATGCGTGTTATTCATATTGAATAAGGTATGAACTTCATATTCGTTATTCAGACTTAATGGACACCTGTCGCGTTCTTCTTTGTTCTTATGTTCGCAACCAAATTTGAATTCGCATTTGGTTCTCTCTCTCTCTCTCTCTCTCTATATATATATATATATATATATTTCGAAACACCGTTCAAAATATAGTGGGTGCATCTTTCATACTCCAAAATAATTTACTAGCAAAATTTGATTTAGCGGGTGGATGGGTCATGGGACCCCGCTCAACAACTCATATGATATGCCTCCCCTAGTATTCACATAAACAAAGTTTCTAACATTCGAGATAAACATATCGTCTACGTATATATTATCCTTTTTGGATTACCGAATTTATTTAAGAAGGTAAATATCGCAATCTCAATAAATATCAATTATTAGAGTGTATATACAACCATCACATTCGATCGCATTAAAATACCAAAAGAATATCTCACTTCCTTTGTAAACTCCATCCATACATTCCGATCCATGATTCGGCTTTGATATCAACCCCCCCACCCATTAAAATATTAATATCCTTTATATATTTAAATAAATAAAATATACATTTTATAATCATATCAATATTATTATTTTCTTTTAACTTATCAACAAATATTACAATTTTTTATAATTTTTTAAAACAAAAGAATGAACGTAAAATAGTTGATGAGACAATGTTATTTACTAGTTATTACAATAATTATTGATTATTTATGGCTAAAAATGTTTGATTATATGTTAAATATTTAAAATATAATTCAATGAAAATAATGAAGTACACTTGTGGCTATGTGCCTCAAGACCGAAATTATTAAAATCATATTATTAATTACTAATAATGATTAAAGGAAAAATGGTGTAGACTTAGGGAGAGTAACTAAGATACTTTGAAAGGTATTGAATATCCTTATTTATTAGACGTGTTTTAAACTGTTAGTATATGTATGAATAAATCGGACAATATTTACACACTTTCAAGAAAGGTGGATTGTAAGATTCCACATCTGTTGGAGAGAGAAACTAATGTTTTGTTCTCGAAAAACTTATTTTACAAAGGAAAGGAAAAGCAAAGCGATAAAAAGGGGAGGAAAATAAAAGCAGCTTAATAGCTTGTGTACTTGAAACTTTTTTAGGAGAGCTGGAAAAAAAAAAAGACAAAAATAATGATACATTTCCTTCCAATTTTTTTTGAAGGGTGTTGTAGCCTCTTAGGCTATCCCAGACTAATACTGACAAATTGTGATTACAAAAAATCAACCTTAATAAACTTAGTGGCCAAGATTATTGTGTATGCCTGAAATCGAACCCTGAACAAATGCGATATTCCACCACATCTTCATGGTCTCAACCAGTACAACACAACCCTTACGGTTATTCCCAAAACTTTCTTTTTATTCCTTTTTGATAACACAAATAAAAAAATGGTTTCCCTTTCATTTCTTTTCCCTCCCTTACTTTCCCTTTTGTTTCTTTTATTTTATCTCCAAATTCAAGAACATAGTGTAAGATTGCTTTATAAGGGATTAGATATCTTCTCGACGTGTTTTAAAATCGTGAATCCATGTATGAATAAAAACGGACAATATTTAGTACGGTCGATTTGAAACGTTATAGATGGTGTTACATCCTTTCAAAAGATTTTTTTTGTTTTTATATATAGAGCATCAAAGAATGCCAAAAAATGCGACGGAGTAACCAATACAATTAAATTACACTAACCGTTGTTTTTATTTAGTTACGTGTTTGATGTAAAATATATTTTTTGTATGAATAAAAGTTATATTTTTTATAGATAAATATGATTTATTTTGCAAGACAACAACTTATTGAAAGAGACTCGAATAGGTTACTAAATGTACAAACATCTGTGCATAATCATTCTTGGTAAAAATCTTCTTCACATAAGTAGTTACAACATAATTGGTCCGTAATTTAATTGTCCTCTAGTCTAAAACGTGTAAATTATATGGACCTGTATAACTAATCCGACCAAGTAAACCAAGTTATTAAAATCCAATCCACTTTAACCAGTTTAAGTTTATCAATTTTATAATATTAAAAAATATTTGATTTTTTAGAATATAATTTGTGTAACAAGTATTATTTTTTCTAATAAATTTGTGATACAATAATTTCATAAATGTGTAACAAAATTTAGAAACAAAACTTATTTTTATAGCTTTTATTGTAAATAAGATTTTTTAAAGAGTGAATTGTGGATTTGGTCTCTATGATAGTTTTTTTTTGCTATAGTCACTATACTATATTTATTGTGGATATGGTCCTTGTGGTATTCAATTTACTTTGGTCATGGTCCCCTAACTAACGGTTCACTAACTCTGTTAAATGAAGGGGTTATTTTTGCCATCTACTTATTCTTTTGTCTTTTTCATATAAATATAAAAACAATATTTATATATATATATATATATATATAATATTAAAATAAATAAATTATGATATTATTGTAAATATGATTTGTTTAATTAAAAAAAAAAACTTAACTATATTAAATAGATTAAATTTATATTATTTTAAAATTAACTATATTAAATTGGATTTAATTATATTAATTTGTTTAAAGGATTAATTATATAAATAGATTTTGATGCAATTGATATTTAAAATTAAATAAATCAAATCATAAAAAAATATTTTATTTTATTTAGAGCGAATAAATAACATATGATTTTATGATTGATTTATTTAAATGAAAAAAATTATGTTAAACACGAATTATTTTTATTGTTATTTTTTATTATTGCAATAAACAAGTTTATTATCGATATTTTAACACCAAAAATTATTTAAAATCACTAAAATATATACTCCAATTTTATCATACTAAAATAAGGTTTTGATTTTCATGTAATTTTTATTCAAAAATTCAACGTCAACTATTTAAATTTTCACCAATGAAAATTTTATATTTACTTTCATCTTTCCAACTTAAAATTTATGTACGAATTTGTTTAATTTTAAGTTAGAAACATGAAAGTAAAAATAAATTTTTCATTGGTGAAAATTTAAATAGTTGACGTTGAATCTTTGAATCAAAAATTACATGAAAATCAAAAACCTTATTTTAGTATGATAAAATAGGAGTTTGTATTTTAGTGGTTTTAAATAATTTTTGGTGTTAAAATATCGATAATAAACTTGTTTATTGCAATGATAAAAAAACAATATTATTGAATCGTGTTTAACATAATTTTTTTAAAATAAAATATGATTTTATGATTTGATTTGTTTAATTTAAATATTAATTGCACCAAAACCTATTTATATAATTATTTCTTTAAACAAATTAATATAATTAAATCCAATTTAATATAGCTAATTTTTAAAACAATATAATTGAATTTATTTAATATAGTTAAGTTTTTTAATTAAATAAATAATGTCTACAACAATATCATAATTTATTTATTTTGATTATATATATATATATGTATGTATGTATAAAAATATTGTTTTTATATTTATATAAAAAAACAAAAGAATAAGTATATGTCAAAAATGATCATTCATTTAACAGACTTAGTAAACCGTTAGTTAGGAGACTATGACCAAAGTAAATTGAATACCACAAGGAACCATATCCACGATAAAGATAGTATAGTGACCATAGCCCAAAAAAAAATTCAAACCATAGGAACCAAATCCACAATTCACTCTTTTTTAAAATATCTTACATTTAAAAAACATAAAATGTTGTTTTATTTGATTATAAATATATATAAAAAAAGTAAAACTTAATAAATAAAATACATAAAATTTTAAAATATGAGTACGTAATTATTCTTATAAAATATTCAACAAATTTTCTTTTAACCAGTCAGTCTTAATCATTTCATCCGATCATTTAAAAAAATTAGTTTGATAGACGACCAAACAGGATATTATCGGTGAAAATATAATTGTTTTCGGCTTGGATTTGAACCTTAACCTATTTTTAGTAGGAGTGAGCATCAGTCGGGTCGGAGCCCAATACACTAAACCCGATCGAATATTGGGTGAAGAGTGGGAGCCTCGAAATCCGACCGAGGTATTTCGGGTTAATCAGTTTTCGGATATTCGGATATAAAGGTATATCGGATCGCGTTTTCAGATATATCCCGAACAATAGCTAAAATATAAATACACAACGTCTAATATGAATCTATGATCCTAAACAGACCATAGACTCTTGCACTTCATTTTGGGGTAGTCCTTCAGTGTTTCAAGTGTATTTCAACCCCAAAAAAAACATATAATAAATAAATTTTGAATTTTTTTTTAACAAATATAATAAAGTTATAGGTGATAAAAATATTTATTCTACTAAACAAATTGTTTGTAATTGTACATCTTTGATAACATTTCATATTCTACCTATTTATACTAATATTTAGAAAATATTTAGACTTTATTTCTCAAAAACGATTTAATTTTAAAAAAAAATACAAATATTAAAGCATCGTGTACAAGTCAATACTCAAATTTTATAATATTTTTATTTTACCTTTTTGTAAACAATTAGGGGTTGTTTGGTAGTTGCTGGATAATTCAGTGTTGGATGGTCAGGAGGTCAAAATGCTTAAGAGACTTTGTATGATATAGTGCAAAATGAGAAATGGTTGTTTGGTAACTCCTCTGAATGGATAGTCTAAATGAGAACAAATTACCATTTTAACCATCTTCCAGCCGGATGTAATCAATCCACAAACAATAGTTTCTTTTGAGTTATTTAAACGTATTCCATATAGCAAGATTGAATTCCATCCTCACGTCACAGGAAGATATGGCTTTATATCTAGTGCAAAATTGAACAAATTACCATATATTTTTTTTCTTTGTTTTTCTTCTCCCAGCCTCACATCACAGAGATTGGAAAAAGATGAGTTATTAGGGTTTTTCATAGCATCCAAAACATGTTATCCTTCCTAAATCTAACCTTCCAATCAAACTGTAATCCTTTCTCATCCAAAAATCTTCCATGGATTTTGTATAGTTTATGGAAATCAATATAAACGAGCAGGTGGTTACTCCATCTAGAAACACATGATGGATTTAATACCAAATCGGAACACTAAAGGAAACAAGAAATCAGTCCCGACTAAAAGATTCTCCAGAGGGTTTCGTGAAGAGATCGACAGAAGAGGTTTCGTGGACGAGATCGATGCTAATAAGCAGAACAAAATAGAGGGGAAAAGGAGATATCGACGGAGATGGCCACTCGTGAAAGGAGATCGGTATGGGAGGAGGAGATTTGTGTGGGAAGAAGCGAGCGCACAATTTGAAGGGCTTTTATGTAAAAAAGAGGCATCTGAACCATTTTGCTTCCCTCCATATGCAAAATCGGTTTTGTTCCCTTCAGAGCCTTTAAGTTTTTTTTGCCAAACAAGAATCTACCTCTGTACGATTCAAAGATGCCTCTGGATGGCTTCATTCAGATCCAAACAACCAGCCCCACATATTTGAGTAGTTTCGCCTTCTTAGTATTCGTAAATGGATGGATCAAGTTTTGAAATTCCACATATTTATTTTAATTTTAATTTTAAATTAAATTAAATTAAATTAAATTATTTTTTAACTATTCAATTTACATTTAAAAAAAGAGTTTTTATTTTTTTAATTTAATACTCAAATTGATATAGACATATACGTATATATATTATAACCATATTTAGTACATTAATTATCAACTCAATGCGTTTGACCCATGGTAATAAGTTATGCATTTTAACTCCGAGTCCATTTTGACTCGTTTGCTTATTCTGCCATATCTAGTGTCTTATAACATTGATTATAGTCTTTCTTACTGGTGATTTACATTATAACATCAATTCATTGTACTTGAATGTTAATGTAAATATGTTTGTATACTATACATTCCAATAAAAATAAATACAACATAACATGTGACGTTGCAGAAAATAAGATAGAGGTTGCAATCGCATGACCTCAAATATTTCGGTGGAGAAGAATATGAGTGGTCTTTTGACAATTTTTTGTGTGAGGCAGGTTAAGGTTGCATCATTAATTATGTTGTTCCATATATATACCTGTTGTCATATTTTGGTTTTATCAATTTGGTATGTGTACATATCTGATGTTAATTCTACATTGTTTGACTTTTATTCATTTCTCCAACCTATACATATCTCATTAAATTTTAACGTATACTAAACTTAAAGTGAAATTTCTTTATGATACATGAAAAGGGTTCACTAAATGTCATATTTTTTTTTATGTAAAACAATTCACATATTACGCAAGGCAAATACGTATAAGAGTTTAGACTTTAAAGAATGAATCATACATAGTGATGAATAAGGATTTTGACCAAAGTATATATTGCAAATAAAACTTTAACTGTTTACATTAAATATATTATAAAAAAGAGATATACAAAATCATGGTTAAGTGTTGTTAGTATCTTTCTATGATATGATAATTATAAATGGCACATATCAGGTAAATATTTAAAATAATTAGTTCATTTAAAAACATGTATAAATATATGGTAGGATTCATTGAAACATAGTAATTATTTTAAAAACAATAAGCTATTTATAATGTATATTCATTAATAAATATACAATATAAATTTGCTACCGTTTGAGTATATTATCAATGAATATACACTATATATTCGTTGATGAATATATTAACTGCCGTTCATTACAATCAAGATAGGTAAACCAAAAGGCTACCATGGAAAGTGTAGTTATATTTATTTATATGTTAAAATGACATATTATTTAATTATCAAGCAATTATCCAATCTAAATTATTGTTATTAATTTCGATTTATACATGGTTTCATTTATCACATTCTGTTTTAAATTATACAATAAATAAAAGAGGATAACTAAAAGTTCATAATTTCTGCTAACTAAAATAAAGTTACTGAAGTATGAAACAATAGTTGACAAACATGGCATGTAACGTAACAAAGATGGTGCCAAAATCTGACTAACTTAATGGTTATTTATGTAAGAAGATATGATACACCCCAACTACCCATGGTTACCCTCCTAAATAAAACACCAAAACACACAAGTGTACACCCCCACACACACACACACACACCCACACACACACACACACATATAGAGAGAGAGAGAGAGAGAGGGAGGTTCAAATGAGAATTTTGTAAATTTAAAGGAACAAGTGAACATCATATGGACCATATATGATGTGGGTCTCATACGTTAAAAAATCATATTTGATTCAATGGTGGTCCCGTTGAATCAGATATGATTTTTTAATGTGTGAAACATACATCATATATGATCCACAAAGTGTTCATTTGTTTCTTTAAAGAATGGGTGTTCTTGTATGATCCCTCCCTATATACTCTCTATTTAAAAGAAACACATTTAGGACAACATATGATATGGGTCCCACACATTATAAAATCATATCTAATTCAATGGTATATCTGATTCAATGGTCCTAAATGTGTGAGACCGACATCATATGATATGGGTCCCACACATTATAAAATCATATCTAATTCAATGGTATATCTGATTCAATGGTCCTAAATGTGTGAGACCGACATCATATGTGGTCCTAAATGTATTCTTTTAAATATGCAAAGTTCTCATTTGAACTTTTTTTTTCTCTCTCTCTCTCTCTATATATATATATATATATAGAGAGAGAGAGAGGGGGGGGGAGTTCAAATGAGAACTCAAATTTGGTTGTGAACGTGAAGACAAATGAGAGGGCGACACGTGTTTGAATGTAGATTATTCAGACTGAATAATTAAATAAATATTCAGTCTGAATATTTCTTTGATTATTCGACGCGTGTCGCGCTCTCATTTGTCCTCACATTGACAACCAAATTTCAGTTCTCATTTGAACTCGCGCATATATATATATATATATATCTAATTTTTTTAAATGGTATGTGTTTATCTATCTTCTGTTTGAATTGATATGTTGTCAAAACTCTTGTGGCTATAGAAATTCAAATGCAATTACTTCACATCATTTGTGGTCATTTGGGGGATTAATCGACATGCATAAACTGGTCCAAAAGCACACGCTTATCTAAAAAAAGTAATTTTACGGGGCATGACAATGCTAGAGGATGTATCTTCTATATGCCACACTAATTTAGTACAATTTAATTCCAAAAAGATTATGATAATTTTTTTGAATCAAAAGCATAATCAAAATCTAAGTAAAAAACGTAAATGAAACATAAAATCAAAAACTTAAACCAACATTAAAGAAAACCTACATCCCTAAATTGATATCGAAATCATGGTCAACAACATGCCAACAAATGAACTTGAGGCGTCGTTTTCGAACATGACTCCATGATGGGTATCTTAGACTTGATTCAAAACTACTGATATAAACTTTCACACACACAAAATCTACATTGGGATTTCCTTGGAGCAGTCTTTTTTTAGTGGGGAGATTTTCATCGAACAAGGGGGTTAATTAGAGTTATGGGGTCCCAAGGATGGAGGGGGGTTTTCGGACCGTAGGGTAAGGGTTCATCAAAGTTCGTGTGTCGGGGGGGGGGGGGGGTTCATCAAAGCAAAAAGCATTTATAATGCCGAATTTGGGCAAAAAATTGATTATCGGCAAACCCAACCGGCCCCACGTGGAACCCGCCTCCAAGGACACCAATACGATGAGACATTTTAAGACTCACTCATCGGCTGAGGCTAGCGCCCGAGGGGGGGGGGGTGTCTGGGATCGAACCCAAGACCTGTCATGTATTTATGCAAAGTCTTCTCATAGTTTTACCAACTGAGATACATGTCAGAGAGGTTTTCTTAAAAAAATATATATTAAAATATAAAAAATAACAAAAACATCGAAATGTCCTTAAAATTTAAAGAAACTAATGAACGAACTTTTGATCCAAAAACCAAAATTGTAACAAATACAAACCACAAAGTTTTTAACACAACAAATAAATTTTAAAATGCAAAATCATGATTTTTTTTATTTATCAATCCACTAAAAACAAGACCGTAATTTACCAACACTTTTTAACAATTTCATTAAATTAAAAGATAATTAAAGGCTGATGATTTCATATTTTTAATTTTATTAAAAAATTAAGAATAAGGTCAAAATCATCATCGGATTTCCTTAAGTAGAAGCTTCCAAAATCTACACTCTGAAATCGTCAAGTGTCCACCTTCTAAAAACAATCGTCCGTTTTACCCTTTTCCATTTAACACCCATCGACCACCTTCAATTATATTAACTCCATAATAATACTCACATATTTATTTCATAATTAATTAATTAACACTTTATTTCACATTTATATTTTAGTCAAAACCATCTATGTTAAATATAGATTTTAAATAAGATTTCAAATGCGACCTAATTTATACAGCTCAACCTCTAGATCTTGCTTACTGAAAAACTATATAAATAACATTTTTTTTTCTAAAACTGACTATTTAGTTTTAGAATTTGTCGATCAAAAACAAAAATGACACTTAGCTGTTATCTTCCCTTTGTTATTTTATACAACTTTATTGTATTATTTTATAAAACCTTTAACATGACATGAGTTTTTATATTTTATTTTGTTTTATACTAGCTAGACGATCTACACTTTTTGCATAAAGTGTAATATAATCTCCAAAAACATTATAGTAGTAAGAACATTTCCAAGAGAATCACTAAAATTTCTATAAAATGAAGAATCACAATCTAAAATCTTAAAAAATATTTACATTCATCTTCAACAAATTCCCCATTTTGGAGAACCTATCATTAATTATAATATTAAAATATTATAATTATCTATTAAAATATTTAATTTTCTCTAAATATTTATTTTCAAGAATTTCTATCGGTTGTTTCACATTGTAATCATTTTTGGAGTGATTTCCATATTTGGAGAAAAACTCACCCTCTCCTACTTTCTCTATTTTGGAGATAGTTTTGGAGAATCTCTTGGAGCAAATTTTTGACTTAAAATTCTCATTTTCTCCATTTTCCCCATTTTAGGGAAGCTCTTGGAGATGCTCTAATAGCATCTTCAACAGCTATTGTAAAATAGAAAAATGGAGGATTTTAGCAATTTAAATACCCCAACAGCTATGGTATATCAATTGCTAAAATAGGAAAATGGGAAAAAAGAGAAAAAAAATCTCTAAATTTAGAAAATCTCTAAAAATATATAGAAGAGATATAAACAATATTTTAATTATATCCAACCAATCAAAATGGTTGAAGTTAAGTGTGTAGCAGAGAGAAATAATATTTTATTAAATGATGAAATATTTTATTAATATTTGATAATGATACAGTTGTTAAAATAGAGTAGCTGTTGGAGTTGGATGCAAATTATCATAGATATTTTGATTTTTAATATGCTATTTTAGAAAAAACTTACAATAGTTGTTGGAGATGCTCTAAGAGCATGAAAAGTATTCAATACATTTAATAAAATAGAGTATGAAAAGTCAAAATCTTTAAAAAAAAATTGCATCCAACTCCAACAGCTATTATATTTTAACAATTTTAACTAAACTATATTAATAAAATATTCAATACATTTAATAAAATTTTATTTTTCTCTCCTACTTTTGTCAATTAAATAATTTAAATTGGTTGAATATAATTAAATTATTATTTCTCTTTCTTCTATATGGTTTTAGATTTTTTTTTTTAAATTAAAATTTTTTTTCATCTCTCTTCCCATTTCTCTATTTTAACATATGAGATAGCGTAGCTCTTGGAACAACAAATATGCTAAATTCACTTTTTTTATTATTATAATATAGCTATTGAAGATGTTCTAAGTATCTATTTTCATATTTATATCCTTAATTATGAGGTAAATAATTTCTTTTACCATTAACTGTATAATTGTTTTATAGTTGACCATAAACTGCAATAATTACACATATCCAAACGGTTCACAATTATTTCGGTACAAAAAAATAAAATTACAAACATTTATTTATAAATAATAAATAAAATTTAAAATTGTTTCAGTCAAACGATTTAACCAACAAAGTTTAATGGTTAATAAATGCATTTATTTCGAATTCTCCACCCCCACAACACTATATATATACACTCCTAACCAGTGTCTCCATAACCACCATCTCTCTCGATCTTCCCAACAACAATGGCCAATAATTTCAATAATTCCGATCACTGCTGTCAATTTCCGACCATTTCAAAGTGCCAAACGTTCGGCCGGGAAAACCAGACGGTGGTTTCCGACTTGGACGGAACTTTGCTCGCCGGCCGGAGCTCGTTTCCTTATTTTGCACTCGTAGCATTTGAAGTCGGTGGAGTTTTAAGACTACTTTTCTTGCTTTTAGCATCTCCGATCGCCGGAATTCTTTATTATTTCATCTCGGAGTCTGCAGGAATTCGTGTTCTGATATTTGCCACTTTCGCCGGAATGAGGGTTTCGGATATCGAGTCGGTGGCGCGTGCGGTTTTGCCGAAGTTTTACTCCGGCGACTTGCACCCGGAGGCATGGCGCGTGTTCTCGGCGTGTGGGAAGCGGTGTGTGTTGACGGCGAATCCGACGGTGATGGTGGAGCCGTTTCTGAAGGAGTTTTTGGCCGCCGATTTGGTGTTGGGGACGGAGATCGGAAGCTTTAAAGGGAGAGCTACCGGACTGGTGAAAAGTCCCGGAGTTCTCGTCGGAAAAAATAAAGCTGACGCGCTTTTGAAGGCGTTTAAAGACGCGCCACTGCCGGACTTGGGGCTTGGTGATCGGAAAACTGACTATCCATATATGAAGTTATGCAAGGTATTAAATTCTTCGAAGGTTGACTTTTTTTCAGGAGTTAAGTTTAAGGTTTCAGTGTTTGAAGTCAAATGGATATTAATTTCTGCAGTTAATTACGTTTTTAGTCCCTATAGTTTGTAACTATTACGATGTGGTTTCAAAACTTAGATTTTTGCCCTTGTGCAATCAATCACTATCCTTATCCTGAATAAATTTTAGTTTCAAGTATAATGGATGAAAATAACAATGAATTGTAAAATATAAGTATAAAAACTACAATATTTACAACAGATTTTTTAAAATGAAGATTTTGGAGATTTTTATTTCCATATATTTCCTAGAACCTTCTTCATATTTTAATAAAACCAATAATATTTAAAATTTAAATAATATAATTCCAATATATTTCCTAACTCAATAATATTTTAATAATATAATTCATATTATGATATCCAAGACTTCAACATAGAGAATATTTTGGAGATCAATATACATATATATATATATATATATTATTTTTTTTTAAATTTGACTTTTGATTATCTATTTTGTAAAATCTGTAGGAAATGCTTTAAGCACTTACCGACAATAAATATCACCTCAACTTATCTTATCCAATAACATTATCGGTCAATCAAAATTTATTGTTTATAAACATTTACTGAATACAAATAATATCTCTCACTTAGCATATAAGATTTTTGATCATTATTATGTTTTTTACTAGGTAACATTATGGGTTATTGTTATTTCATTTTGAAGGTAAGTAACACTGTAATACACCAACACCCAGTGAGATTTTGATAAACGATTCCTAACTCCTACTTTTAAGTATGAGAGCTTAATACAATAATGAATTATAAATCATGGAAACAGAAATCAAAATAAATTACAAATTACATAACGAATACAACAATAAATGGTAAATCAAAATCATAATTTAAAAATCACAAAGAATTTCAACAAACCAACCATAGGGACCAAAAAATATAAATTTCTCCAACTTACTTATGTTTGACTTTTATAAGTCAAGTATAAATTTTGACTCTTAAGTCAAACAGAAATTAATTTCAGTATATTTAAGTTTTAACTCATTTTCATCTTCTTCACCTCCAGGAAGGTTACATCGTACCACCAGCCACGGCGGAGCTTCAGCCGGTGACGGTGGACAAACTACCAAAACCAGTGGTGTTTCACGACGGCCGATTAGTCCAAAAACCAACCCCACTCACCGCCCTCATCATCATCCTCTGGATTCCGGTAGGTTTCCTCCTCGCCTGCCTCCGTATCGCCGCCGGCGCCCTCCTCCCAATGCCCTTAGTCTACTACGCCTTTTGGGCTCTCGGAGTTCGAGTCACCATTAAAGGAACACCACCACCGCCGGCGAAAAAATCCACCGGCCAAACCGGCGTTCTCTTCATCTGCTCCCACCGTACCCTCCTCGACCCGATCTTCCTCTCCGTCGCCCTCCGCCGCCCCATCCCCGCCGTCACCTACTCTCTTTCCAGACTCTCCGAATTCATTTCTCCGATCAAAACCGTCCGATTAACCAGAAACCGAACCTCCGACGCCGGAATGATTAAGAAGCTTCTAGAAGAAGGCGATCTGGTGATCTGTCCAGAAGGAACTACTTGTAGAGAACCCTTTTTGCTTCGATTTTCGGCGTTGTTTGCGGAGCTCACCGACGAACTGGTTCCGGTGGCAATGGCGAACAAGATGAGTATGTTTCATGGTACGACGGCGAGAGGGTGGAAAGGGATGGATCCGTTTTACTTTTTTATGAACCCGAGTCCGGTTTATGAAGTTAACTTCTTGAACAAGTTACCGTATGAGTTGACGTGTGGAAGTGGGAAATCGAGATTTGAGGTGGCGAATTATATTCAGAGGATGATTGCTTCCACGTTGTCGTATGAGTGTACCAATTTCACGAGGAAAGATAAGTATAGGGTGTTGGCCGGAAATGATGGCACGGTGGCGGAGGCGGTGGCGGTGGTCGCCGGAAAAGGTGAAGTTGCAGAGGGGAAGATTATGGGGTGTTGAAGGAAGGATGGAGGTTGATGGTGGTGATATATATTTTGTACGGAATTATTTGGGAAGATGAAAGTATGTTTTAGTTTTTTTTAGGGATAGTTAAAATGTGATTTTATTATTTATAAATATATATGTTATTTATGTTAATTTTTGTTAATGTTCTAAAATGACAATTATGGCGTGTAGTTTGAATATATTTATGTTAATTTTTGTTAATGTTCTAAAATGATAATTATATCACGTAGTGGCTCAAAGTTTGTGTTTGTTCTTATTAATCTTAAGCATGTGCGTCATTCGAGGTTTACGATGTATTGAAATTGACGAGACGATTATAATGATAAAAATTGTTAAGATAAAAATGTGTTTTCAAATGTATTTTAATTGATATACAATTATATATATTCATATGATAGGGATGTAAAACGAAAAGTTAAAAAAAAATGGACGTAAAGTACATTAATTAACTAATTATAAAAGTAAAAAATATAAATTAAGAACATAAAAAGTTGGATTTCGTATGTGAAAATTGTATTTCGTGAATCACCCCCCCCCCCCCCCCTCCTCCCATTTCGTGTGTGGATTCCGTATGCATATGGAATGTGTGTAAACAAAAGGATTTCGTGAGATATTAAATGCATCCATGAGACTTTAGTTTGGTAAATTATAAGAGATTTTGGATATTTTTGGTATAAAAATTTGTTAAAATATTATTTTAATAATTTCCCTAAAAAAATTAATTAGAAAAAAAAACGCTACAACGTGAAATAAACAAACGCTTAAAATAAAAATATTAAAAAATAAGTGAGACTCGAACTTGGGTTGTTCTACATTTAAAAACAAACGCTTACCAACGGATCCAAAAACACATTTGTGTTGATAATTGTTTTCCCTAGTTATATACTAAAAAATTTAAAATGTCGGAGGCCCCATGCAGCAGCATGTCTGGCAGACCTCCATGACTGCCCTTACTTAACGAGTCGAACTTCATAAAACCAAATGTTTGATTCGGCTTTTTCGAGAACTCGATTTAATTTTTCGATTCGAACAGAGCCATTTGCGCGTATACTTTTTTGAGCAAAAAAAAAAAACTCCCATGTTCATAAATAATGTAATAGAAGTATAAAAATTATCAACCTGAAGCCAATAAATGAGTTAGTCGATTGCGAGTACGAGCCTATTAACGAACATTTAGCTCAAGTTCGATAACTCACAAAATATTCGAACTTGAGCCTGAGCCCTACATTGAAAAAGTTATCCGAGCTCGAGTCGAGCTCAAGCCTGTTATAATTTTTTCGAGCCGAGCTCGAATAACCTACTACTTAACTCGGCTTGGTTCAGATAGTTTATACTCCTACATGTGGCACACCATGTCCTAATGTATTGTTTTTTAAACACGATGTTTCATTTTTCATACATTTTTAATTTCTTATTTATTAGTTTTAAATATATAGCCTAATTTAAGTTATTTATTATCTTCTACTCATTGAGTAATAATAATAATAATAAAAAGAAATGTTTTTTATATATAATTTAGTGATTTACGGTCATAAGTTATGCCTTTAAAAAAAATCATGACCTTGTCGTGACTCCTAGGTTTGGAGATTGGCCTCGTTGTCACACTTACGGCTCACACTGTTCGGAACCTTAATTTTTATTAATTAAAAGCAGTTTTTTTTTTTGAAATATGTATTGTTATGATTTGATTTGAATTGGATTCAAATAGCAACACCCATAATTTAACAGAGATAATGAATATTTTAATATTTTCACCTAAGATTAATAGAAATTAAATGTTTAGAAAAAAAATATTTATTATTTTAATAATATAAATAGTGTTAGAATCTCTAAAATATAATAGTTTTTAAAGTTAAATGTGAATCTTTTTATAAAAATCTTGATTTTTTTATATTATATTTTAATAAAAAAATAACATAATTGTTAAAAGATGTGATAAAACATATAAATGGGGGAGAAGGGAAATCTTCAATTTTGAAGAACTCTTCAAAACTTATTATTTAAAAGATAAAAATAATTTTTAATTATTTCCCTATCAATATAGACATTGGAATTAAAAGTTTAGAAGGAAAAAATAATTTATTCAATTTATTAAATATTTTAATAATACAATTAATACTAAATTTTATAAAATTAAGTACATGTCGAAGTTGAATGTAATTTGTTTAGAGAAATATTGAATTTTGACATTTTAATTTTAAAAAAAATCATAAAATATTATAGAAGACTCGAAGATGATCTTAGACTCTCATAAACCATATGGTCCAGATATCTAGTTGACTCATCTCAGTTCATCTGCTTCAACTTCATGTATCCTCTGGCCTTCCAATACCTTCAACCTACTTACTCGATGACTCTCGAACAATATTATTTTAAAGGATGTTTTAATGTTAGATATAAAAGTATAATCTTAATAAAAACTGGACTCATAAATATGTTTTTTTTTACAATTATCTATGTTTTATAAAATTTTGGGCCATATTAAAGAGTATTATAAAAAAAAGAAACTAAAAGAGACAATGTAGGCCAAACATTGAAGCCCAACACTGATTCACTTTTCACCTCTTCAAGCCCAATTTGTGGAGCAACTAGGGCATCAAATAAAAAATGTTTTTATATTTACGAAACGAAAAGATTATGAATTTAATTAAAATCTAATTTAAAGTTATATACTCATAAATTATGTAAGTGGAATATTTATTTTATACTAAAATAAATATCCATGATGGAAAACTAAACAATTTTACCTTCAATTATAGGACAGAGAAAATTTCTCCTTATAATTAAAAGTATGATGTAATAGTATATGACAAAAAATCGGTCTCAGTCCGGCTCGTGAAGGTAAGGCCCGGTTAAGTTTGAGTTGTAACCGGGCCCAAACCGGTCCTATGTTAAAAAATATTTTTTTTAAAATTTTATTTTATTTTGGTAAACTTTTAATAATACTTTAATATATGTGGTCATTCAAATACACTTTAAAAATACGTTTTATTATAATTGGTTTTCAACCAAATACACTTAAAAAATACCGTTATTATACTTTTATAATTGATTTTCAATCAAATACACTTAAAAAAATAGAAATACATTTAATAATACGTATAAAAATACAGTTATTTTTAGAAAAGCCGGTCCTTGAAAATCGCTCAAATCCATAACCGGCCCCGGACCCTGGTCTCATAACCGGGAGTCCGGGACTTACCAGTCCCGAACCGGGCCGAGCCCATTTTACCATCTCTATTAAAGTAAATTTTTTTGAAAGCGAGATTGGAAGGCTCAGGCCCAGGCCCACAAATACCCGGGATTTTTGCAATTGTATAACTTATGTTTTTAATGCTTTAGAGATAGTTAATGTGTCTGAATGTTTATATATATATATATATATATCGAGATTGATTTAAATTATAAAAATAGTATGTTCGTGTTTTAACCGTACAAAAAACAGTGGTTAATGTATGGAGAAGGTTAGTTTGAGCAGGTATGACTTACGTCTTGTAAATAAATGGTTTTATGTTTTGGTTTCGTTCAAACAATGATTATTTAATCGAATGAATTACTACAAGTGAACTGAAATTGATAAAACATCTAAATTAGTAAAAAATACGGACGATCTTGACTTTTTAAATTATAAAACTCCATTTTCAAATTCAGTATTGTACTATCTTAGTTCAAAATTCCATAATATAAAAGCTTTAGGGGCTGTTTGGTTCACAGAATCCGATGGAATTGGAAGGAATTGGAATGGCCAAACCCATTGACCAAATTCCTTAATGATGTTTGGTTCGCGGAATGAATAGATCGGATTCCATCGAATTCCACGGTTGATGGATTTGATCATTCCTTAACATATATGAAGGATTTTGAATTCCTTTTCGTATCAAATGCATCATAATTTATAAATTTCTTTTAGAAAGATAAAAATAAATTTAACCACCACCCTCTCCCCGCCCCAGCCTCATCGGCAACATATCCGCCACCACCGCCGACACCGCCACCACCACCACCATCAATTAATATTATCATTCCGCTACCGCTACCATCACCCCCACCCCCACCCACCACGTCACTCCCACCCCCACCCACCACGTCTCTATTTTTTGCCGTCATACTCATATTCGCCACCCACCCCCACAACCTACCCCACCCACCTACCCATCACCTACCACTGATGTCCTCATCACAATTGTCACCCCCACTCCCGATAGATGCATATTTCTATTCTTTTTCGAGATTCCATTTCAATTCCTATCAACCAAACGCATGGTCAAATTCCATCAAATTCCATTCCAATTCCTTCAAAGTCAAATTCCTTTGATGGATTCCAATTCCATCGAATTCCATGCCGCGAACCAAACGCCTCCTTAGTTTTTAGCTGTTCTCAGCGTTCAACACAAACCTCAAAATCCAATATTTATTGAAATATTGTCATTTGTATTAAGCAGTTAATTCGTTTTTTTGAGCTCCATTCGTTGAAGTTAGTAGTTTATCTAGTGACAAGTACAAATCAATATAATATAACATTTAACTTAATTACAACTTATCAGAAAGAAAAAAACATTTGATTTACTTCTGTATTGATTTAAGACCAATTATTTTTTTAAATTGAAACTTTTTTGTACATTTAATAATGTATGCAATGATTATCCAATATCACCTATTGTACTGAACTCATCTTATTTGTATGTTGAGAAAACAATTATTAAAATAACTAGTTATTTTTTGAGTAAATTACGTTTTTCATCCCTATGGTTTGTAAAAAGTTACGATTTTCATCCTTATAGTTTAAATATTACGGTTTTCATCCCTATAATTTGTAAAACATTGTGGTTTTCGTACGTATGATTTATATTTTATTGCTATTTTTGTCCTTATGGTTTACAAATCCTTAATATTTTGGTCCCTTATACTTAAAAAGGTAATAATTAGTTCTGAGACGAAAATAGTAATACGTTACAAACCACAAGGACGAAAATAATAATTTTTAAACCACAAGGACGAAAAAGGCAATTTCAATCAAACGATTGGGACGAAAAATATAATTTACTCTTATTTTTTTAATAAAACAATTGACTCGCTCTTTGTATTTTTTTTAAATATTGATCGGTGGTTATGTTTTTTGTACCTATTTACCTGTTTCATTTTTAATTGTTTTTTAAGTTTTAATCTTTAGACCTATCAGTATAAAAAAACAATGCAATAACGTTCATTTACGGTCTAGCGTGTAGATTAGTTGGCTAAAGGGTGAGACGATTTTACCTAAATACAAGACACGTCCAGGGTTTGATCTTGGCCCCCACTAGCCTCAAGCCCTCAACGATTGAGCAAGCCAAAACTATGTCCCCTCACATATGTATTTTTGAAAACGGGTTTCATATAAGTCTGGTTAGGATTATCAGTAACAAACATTTTATCCAAATAATGTTCATTTATATAAATTTAAGTCAAAATTGTCATATCTAATACAAAAAATAAAATAAGTATACACATTTTTTTAGATATATGTTGTTTGAACTTAAAAAATAATCATGGTGTCTCCATCTTAAGTGAGTAATGATGGGGACTTTGGTTTAACTAGTTTATTATGCAAAAACTATTATTTCCGGCTAATCTACACAATCTAGTGGGATATATAATAATTAATAATGTTTAAAAATATGGACCACTGATCAACATAAAAAAAGATAGTCCATCGGCTTGATGACAATCATTTTAAACTGCTTTTGATTTATATATTAGAAACTTATATAAGATATTAGAGAATATTAAAAATCAGTACGGAAAATTTAGACAACTGTCACGCATTACATAAGAATAAAGTATTGTGCTTATGTATGAATATCATTATGTGCAATTAAGGAAAAATAAAACAAAATGAAAGTTGTTTGAAGGGGATGTGGTGCAACTTGAAAGTGATTATGTGATATTTAAGCAATATAATTAGATAATCAATTGTAGTAAACTGTATTGCAAGAGATAGTGAGACGGTGAGCTTTAGTAAACTATATTGCAAGAGATAGTGCGATGATGAGCTTCTACTACTTGAAGCTGCAATATTATTTTTTACGATGTGAAGTGTTTGATAACCTTTAATATATTTAAAAAAAAGTAACAAATAAGATAAGTGATTAGTTCACAAATAAATGATCAAATAATGATAAATTTATAAGCAGATGTAAGAGATCCAGATATTAAAAACGGGTTATTGCCGCTTGAAGTTGCAAGAATTAGATAATAACTTTAAAAAAATGCATATCTAGCTTTCAAATACCGAAAGGAAAAAAGGGTTAGCTTTTGATATTGCATATTCCAAACAGTTACTTTAGTTTTATAATAAATCAAACTTTAAAAAAAAACTTTTGTTAATCATACAGTAAATTTTGATATGAATTTATCAGTCGATACTTACATACTTAAAGTTAAAACTACATCAACAATCTCACTTTCATCAAATTTTAATTAATAATGAAATCAACATTTTCCTAAATAAATTCTCACCGGATCAAATATGAGTTTATAATGTAATAATATGAATTTGCTCAAAAAAAATGTAATAATATGAATACTCTTTTTAATTAATTGGATTTATGGGTTGGAATGATTGAAGATGTCCAAGGATTCCCACAACTAAACCTTTGCATAATTGCATATGTAGATATTGATGAAAAGGCATTATTTGGTGAAATTTTTGTCTATTAAAACGGTAATTAAATCAACTTTTTTTTTTGCATTTGGTCATTTTTCTCATTTCGAAAACATTAATTATTTAACCAATATTAAATAAGTACAAGTTCAAATAAGAACTCAAATTTGTTTGTGAATGTGAGGACAAATAAAAATACGACACGTGTCATATTCAGACTGAATAATCTACATTCAGACATGTGTCGTGCTCTCATTTTTTTCTCATGTTCACAACCAAATTTGAGTTCGTATTTTAACTTTCCTTTATTAAATAATGCTTATTTTATATCATGTTTGTGTATTTTATAGCATTAGATCCTCAAAAATAATTTTTATTTTTGTCAGATCTTTTGCTTCAAAAGATGTTCTAAAATGAAGAAAATAGGTAAGAGAGTGTGAATTTATTTAAAAATGGATAACTATCCAAAAATAATTACAATGAGAAATATATTTTTAATATATTCTTGTCAATAAGAAATTTTGAAATCAAATTTTCTGTGAAAAATGTAATGTTTTATTATTTATATATATATATGAGAAATGTTTTAATAATATAACTAATGTTATGATTTTTAAAATGAAGAATTTGGTAAGGTCAAATGTAATTTTTTTTTAAATTTTTGGATTTTCATTCTCTATTTTATAGAAATTTTAAAAAGTATGTTTGAGATGCTCTTTTAAAAACGCTTAGGACTCGGTCTATATGTGATTCGGTCATATATTTAAGCATTTTTTCTAAATAAAATTTGGTAATATTTTAAAAAATTGTTGTTAAAATAAAAAACAAGATCTCATAATTTTTTAATATTTTTTTGACACATAAAGTATAATTATCATTCTGTGTACTGATCCTGACATGTTTGTTTTAAAAAAACAGTTTAGACTCGGTCCACTAATGATTTAATCATATATAATTTTAAGAAATACTATTTTAAAATTTACAAGTTGGCTAATTCATTTAAATTAAAAAAGAATTAATTTAACTTTGTTACCAAGGAAATGTATATGAAAATTTAAATAGAAAGGAATGTGAATAAACGAGAAGAAAATAATTTCATATTGTTTGTCTTCCTTAAAGATTGTGTTTACATAGAAGTTGTGAAAAATCAAACCATAAGTTCACATTATCGAAGTTTTAAAATAATTATAAATTAATTTGGTTTAAATTTATATTGTTTTATTATTTATGTTCGGTTCACTCTGTTTTGTTCTTTATTTTTATTGTTTTACGGAAGGATGTAAACGAGTTAAGGCGAGTCGAATAGTAAGTTATGCGAGCTCGAATATTTTTGGAATTCTCGAGCTTGAGCTCGATGTTTGTTTATTGGCTCGAACTCGATAATTTTTATATTTGTATTGTATAATTTATGAGTATATGAAAATGTTTGACTAAAAAAAATATATATTCAAATAGCTCATCTCGACTCGAAAAATTTAATCGAGAATGAATTACAATTTTATGAACTGTTCATTAAAATCCATTAAAATAAATTTTAGTGAATTACAATATTAAAATAAGTGATTTAACATTATTAAATTTAAATAAGTTTTTATTTATGTTCAAGATTGACTCGAGGTTGATAATTATTAAACTCAAGCAGAAAATAAACGAACTTAATGTAAGAAAGAAGTAGAAGCATAATGTATATTTAATTACTGTTGGGTCACCGATGATTTGGTGATGAACCACCTTCCTTTGTATGAATGAATTTTTACAGGTTCTTTTGAAGGTCTGAAATATGCTTCAAGTATTGAAGAGTCAAAGACTATTCAATCAAGGGGTTGTACATCAAAAAGTGGAATTTTGGATGTATCAACCAACTTCAATATTCAGACCATCTTGCCAAGTCAAGATTGGGTCACCAATATAGTGGGTCACCGATGGTACACTCAAAAGTCATAAAAGTACTAAGGACATCAAATAAGATGAGGTCATCAAGTTTGATGTCATGGTCACCGACACTATGATCTTGGTCACCGAAATTGCAGGTATATTTTCTAAGGCTGTGATATCAACTCACAAGGGTATACACTTTTGTCACTTAGTGAAAGGAGAAGTTATCAAGCAAAGTGTACACTTATCAACTCCAAATTTTTATAAGGTATCCACCGATGTGATACATAGTGAGATGTATCACTTAGCAATTTCAAAGCAGATAAGTTCTTGACTCACATCAATTGCAAGACACGTGAGCAAGAAGAACTTGGGCACCAAGCCTTAATTAAAGACATTCTCTTTTATTCTTATAAAAGGAATATTTGTCTTTTAGCTAAAAGGCTTGATGGGACTTCACAGAGCATGAAGAAAAGAAGATAAAGTTATCCGACATTACGTGCTACAAGGAATGGTTCATCCATTATTCTAGTACAAAGGAAGTGGTCTCTTCCTTTGTCCATCGATAATCTTCCACTAATGAAACCTCGATACCGTCCACTCGCATCCCATGCATGGACACTATAAAAGGAGATGAAGTCCTTCCCGTAAATCTCACGCTTTCAACAAATCTTCGCAGTGATTATTTGTTTGACCGTGGCAAAGCCGTGTGCTATAACGTATTGTTTTAACTTCGCTTAGTGTAATAGTTAATTATCGTTATCCGCGTGTTTAGTTTGATAGAATAGTCCGCCCGTTCTTTTCCGCATCAAACTATTCGTGTGTAAATTTTTAATATTTATATTAAAAAATTTAAAAAGAGTATATTCGTGTGTTTTATATTCAACCCCCCTTCTACAAAACCCTCTCTTAGTTAGCCATCTCTCTTTGGGGACTAACAATTGGTATCGTGCATTGGTTTAATCTCATAAACCAGATCTGTGATGGCTACTACCTCAAATGTTGATGGTACCTTGCAGACCTCTTCCAGTAATACATATGATTTAGGATCTTTGGCTAAACCCCCAAGATTCAACCCAAACAACTTTGGGTTATGGAAAAATCGCATGTTATTATTCTTGGAAGGGATCGATTGCAGTATCCCAACATTCTCAAATGTAGGACCTATTATTCCTAAAATATGGGCTCGCTTTGGCCCTCAAAAGGACGCTGAAGGAAAGGACATAGAGTCAGATGACGAAAGAAGTGAGAAAACTGGTAGATATATCATTAAACCTTCTAACAAATTTAGTGAAGATGATAAACGCCTAGTTGCTTTAGATACTAAAGTCAAATCTGCTCTTGCTGTTTCCCTTCCTGATGATGTGTATCATTCTCTTCTTAACCTTCCCACTGCTAAAGAAATGTGGGATACTTTGAGTGTCTTATATGAAGGCACCAAAGAAGTAAAGAAATCTAACAGGATCTGTCTTGTTAGAAAGTATGAACTCTTCTCCCATGAAAAAGGAGAATCTCTTTCTACCTACTTTAATCGTTTTAACTGTCTTCTCAACGATCTCAAAGTTCTTGGCCGAGTTTATGAAAATGAAGAAGTTCTCTGCAAGTTCATGGATTGTCTTCCAGATTTCTGGGAAACTATCTGTACTTGCATCAAGCAAACCAAGGACTTAGAAATAATGCCTTTAACTGCTCTCTATGGAACTCTTCTTCACTATGAACAAACTAAGAACCAGAGAAAGTCTCTTATAAAGGATATCAAATCCTCTTCTATTGCTTTGATAGGTGATTCAAAATCTTCTTCTTGTGTTCCTAGAATCACCTATCCTTCTTCTGATTCTGAAAAAGATATTAAGGAAGACTCTTCTCATCTGTCAGATGCATACTATAGTGCTGCTGATGATGAAGGAGAAGAATCAGCCATTGACATACTTTCTGATAGTATGGCAATGCTTGCTGGAAACCTTAAGAACAAAAGATTTTCTTCAAACCGCTCCAAATTTAATAGAAAACCTTTTTCTCAAAAATCCTCTTCTGATAAAGCAAATGAAGAATGCTTCAATTGTGGAAAGAAAGGTCATTTTGCTTCTGAATGCAGATCAAAAGCTTCTTCTTCTAAACCTTCTTCTTCTTATGGCCATGACTTCTCAAAATCAGCTTCTAGGAAGCATGAAGAGAGAAATAGCCAATCCTCTAAAGAAAACTACGAATCAAAAGAAACCTCAAGGTACAAGAAATACAAAGACAAATACAAGAGAGAAAAGGAGAGAAACCAAGGTAAAAATAAAACCTTAGTTGCCGAGGCTCATTCTTTGGGAAGATGAGCAAACCTTCCGAGAGTGAGAGTGAGTATGTCACCAAGTGCCTCATGGCCAAAATTGATGAGATAGAAGACATGGAGAAATCACTCTACACCTCTCTTGTATCTGCTGAGGGATCCACTTCAGGGACAAAACCTCAGGTACATCCTTTTAACTTTCTCTCTGATGATCAAAAGGCTCATGCCTTTGATTCTTTAACTGTTGACTTCTGTGACTTAAAGATTCAAAAGAAAAAGGCTGATATGCACATAAAATGTCTAAATGATCAACTCCTCTCTTGCTTTTCAAAACTAAAAGATTTTGACAAAATGAAAGCTGATCTGGAAAACCTTCGGTACTTAAACGACAGTCTTTCTAAGGAAAAATCAAAGATCTCTTCCACTCTTGAAAAGGAACAAGAGGTTTTGTCTAAATGGACTAAATCCTCTAAGAATCTAGAAAGGATCCTTCAAGATCAAATCACCAGCAAGGATAAGTCTGGCCTTGGTTATGGAAAAGATGTTCCTCAACCTCTTGACCTTCCACTCCCTTCCTCTTCCGAGTGTCAAGGTTTTCCTGCTGGTTTCCTTTCCGATGACGATGATGATCTCTTCTGTTACTCATCTGAGGATTCTACCTCCGTTCACTCTATAGATCTACTTGACATGCTCAAAGTAGAATCTGGTTCCAAAAAGTTTGAAGTCTTTGTTAAAGCTAAAGAAATCTCTTATGAGTCTTCAACGGTTTCAACTCTTCCAAGCTCTTCTTCTTCTCCCAAACCTATCCAAAGACTTTTAAATTCCTTAAGTCTGCATGAGTCAAGGTACTCCCAGGAGCAGCCTTCTGAAGTTGCTGAGTATCCTTCTTCAAAAAGATTTTCTCCTCAAAAGAAAATTTTTTCTAAATCAAATTTTTCATCTAAAAGGAAATCTCAAATAACTACTGACTTTATTCCTCGGTCAGTAAACTTGAAGAAATCAAGAAATCCTGGTAAAGGTATTCTTGGACCAAGACCAGGTGTTGGACACCCCTCTTCTTCTCATTCCTCAACCTCTGTCCAAAGTTTAGATGATAGGGATTTTAAAAAGGTCTTTCCTTTAAAGAAGTGCTTATAACTGTGGCAACACTCTTCATCTTGCTAAAAATTGCCCAATAGACTTGGCTCCTTGCAAATCTAAAATGCCTTATAATCCCAAAGGACCCACCTCAAAATGGGTACCAAAAGTCTAAATTTGTTTCTGGGTGCAGGTACCAAATAAAGATCATATATGGTACATGGATAGTGGATGTTCAAGACACATGACCGGAAACAAACTTCTTCTCTCTAACTTCTCAAAAGAAAAGGGACCCACTGTTTCCTTTGGAGGAAATGGAAAAGGGGTCACCAAAGGATATGGTACCATTTCAAATGGAACCATCACTTTCTCCAGAGTAGCTCATGTTGAAGGGCTAATGTACAATCTTCTAAGCATCAGCCAAATATGTGATTTGGGCTATAAGGTCATGTTCCAACATGTGTGTGTGCTTGGTCTTTGATGTACGTAACAAGATTGTACTAGCAGAACCCGACCGAATGACGTGTACATAATCAACATGAAGGAAAGTGCAATAGGAGAAGCTCGTGTGTCTCCTTTCAAGAACTAGCCAAACAAAGTTGGTCGTGGCATAAAAGGTTCTCTCATCTAAACTTTAAAACCTTGAACAAACTCTCCAACAAGGAGTCGGTTGTTGGAATGCCAAAAATAGTTTTTGAAAAAGAAAAGTCGTGTGGAGCATGTGAAAAAGGAAAACTCACCGTAACTTCCTTCAAAACAAAACAATGCTCGTCTATCTCTCAACCTCTTCAAATGCTTCACATGGATCTCGTGCGGTCCAAAGCACACCCACTGGGTGGTAAAAAGTATATGCTAGTAATCGTCGATGAATTCTCTAGATATACTTGGGTGTTCTTTCGAAACACAAGAGTGATGTCGTCGAAGAAATCATCGGGTTTACAAGAAAAATTGAAAATTTGAATGGTAAACCGGTGAAGTCCTTCGAAGTGATAATGGCACGAGAATTCAAGAATGCCGTTTCCGGAAGATTTCTTTGACCTAAAAGGAATTTCTCGTAACTTCTCTCGCCGTACGCACTCCTCAAAGAAATGGTGTTGTTGAAAGAAAGAATAGAACACTATGTGAAGCTGCAAGGTCTATGCCGAGTGAATCCAAGTTGCCAACCTATTTTTCGTGCGCTAACACCGCATGCTTTACTCAAAATAGGTCTATCATAGTCAAAAGGCATGACCGTACTCCGTATGAAGTTTTCCATGGTAGAAAACCCGCGGTTGACTTCTTCCATGTGTTTCGTCGCGCATGTCACATGCTAAATGACAGGGAACAACTTGGAAAGTTTGATCCGAAGTCGATGATGAAATTTTCATGGGCTACTCTCTCTCCTCAAGAGCCTTCGAATTTTCAACCTAAGAAGACAATGCATAGATGAATCCATGCATGTAAAGTTTGATGAGTTTGAAACTTCTTCATTATCTTGTGATGAAGAAGAATTAAACCTATGGATAAATTCATGTGTTGGTGAAATTCCATCCTCCTCTCAAACCAATCCTCCGTATAGCAACCCTTCTCACCCTCCCATAAACACCACCTTACCTTCGTAACCTTCTCTTTCTTCTCCACCTCCTGAAACTAACTCTTCAGAAGACCTTACCCCCCAAAACACCATATCTCCCTTAAACCCTTCTTCACCCTCCCACATTCCTACCTCATCCTCTTCTCTACCTCCCTCCTTACCTCCTCGCACTAAAGTGGACCATGGATCATCCAATAGATCAAATCATAGGTGATCCACAAGTTGGTGTAAAAACCGAAGAGGCATAAGCAATTCGTGCTTATATGTCAACTTTGTTTCCATTGTTGAGCCTAAGCTGATAAATGAAGCCCTAGCTGATCCTAGCTGGGCAATTGCCATGCAAGAAGAGCTCTCACAATTTGAGAGAAACAAAGTCTGGAAGTTAGTTCCTCGTCCATCCAACAAAACAATTATTGGAACAAAATGGGTGTTTCGAAACAAGATGGACGAAGAAGGAGCTGTCATAAGGAACAAGGCAAGGTTGGTTGCTCAAGGATATCGGCAAGAGGAAGGAATTGATTATGATGAAACCTTTGCTCCCCGTTGCCGGATTGGAAGCTATCCGAATATTTCTTGCCCATGCACTTACAAGAATTTTCGGGTATTCCAAATGAATGTCAAAAGTGCCTTCCCGAATGGTGAATTAGTCAAGAAGTGTATGTGAAGCAACCTCCGGGTTTGAAGATCCGATCCATCCATATCATGTATATAGGCTGGATAAAGCTCTATATGGACTGAAGCAAGCTCCACGTGCCTGGTATGACACTCTCTCAGAATATCTACTTAGAAATAAGTACATACGAGGCAAGGTTGACAACACTCTCTTCTTCAAGAAATCACAAGGTAATATCATTCTTGTTCAAATCTATGTAGATGATATTATTTTTGGAGCCACCGATGAATCCATGTGTGATGAGTTTAGCTCCCTCATGCAAAAAGAATATGAAATGAGCATGATGGGGGAGTTAACTTTCTTTCTTGGTTTGCAAGTAAAACAGTCTTCAGAAGGTATTTTCATAAATCAAAGTAAATACATTAAAGATCTTCTGAAAAAGTTTCAATTTGATACTTGCACTACCATGAAAACTCCTATGGCTCCTCCTCTTAAACTCTTTTCTGATCCCGATGGCATTTCTGTAAATATTACAAATTATAGAGCCATGATAGGATCCCTTCTTTATCTAACTGCAAGTAGACCTGACATTATGTTTGCTACTTGTCTATGTGCCCGATACCAAGCAAATCCTAAAGAATCACACCTAGCTGCTGTGAAAAGGATTTTCAGGTATCTGAAAGGTACCATAAATCTGGGTCTTTGGTATCCCAAAGACTCAGGTTTCGATCTCATCGGTACTCGATTCGATTTTGCAGTTCAAAAATAGACGTAAAGAGTACAACCGGAAGTTGTCGGTTACTTGGTGGAAAGCTTGTGAAATGCCGGTCAAGTAAGAAACAACATTCGGTGTCTACATCTACCGCCGGCGAATATGTGGTCTTTGGAAGTTGTTGTGCACAAATATTGTGGATGAAAAATCATTTGTGTGATTACAATCAGATTTTCTCAAAGATCCCAATAATGTGTGACAACTCAAGTGCAATAGCCATTGCCAACAATCATGTGCTTCATTCAAGATCCAAGCACATTGATATTAGGTATCACTTTATAAGAGACCATGTCTCTAAAGGTGATGTGGAACTTCACTTTATTCCCACTGATTATCAATTAGCTGATCTGTTCACAAAGCCCCTTGATGAAGCAAGGTTCAAGTTTCTCATCGGTGAGTTAGGTATGGTAAACATAGACTAATATTTTATATTTATATATAATGTATGTTTTATATATATATATATTCCATATATATATATATTATATACATTTATATATTTATAACTTATATATGTTATATGTTTTATATATATATTATATGTATACTTCATAGATATATTATATATTATATTATATATTATATTATATAAATATATTTATATAAAAAGAAAAATAAAAATAAAAAGAAAATAAAAATAATATATATATATATAGTGTCGGTGACTAAGTCACCGACGAAACCTCTCTCTCTCTCTTTCTATTTTTCTCTCTCTCCAAACCCTAACCCTAAAAACCACACTCACCAAAAACATCCACCATCGAACCACCGTGAGCCACCTTTTGGCAACCCATCCACTGACGGCGACCCTACGGCCACCGTTAACCACCGTGCCACCGACGGGAACCACCGACGTCTCCGACGGTCGTTCGTCCACCTTCCGACGTCTCACTTTCCGACGGAGACTCAACCGCCGACGTCACCGACGGCTAAGCCACCGCCGTGACCCACCATCCACCGATCTCTCGCAACGCACCCACCGACGTCGCCCTTTCTTCCCACATCGACTCACCGACGTCGTACCTCGAAGCCACCCACCGACGGTCATCACCTTCCGACGTTGCTCCCTTGTTCTAGCCACCGACGTTGCTTCCTTGATTGAGCCACCGACGTCGACCTTTCTTTTGAGTCACCGACGTCTCTCTCTCATACAAGCCACCGACGTTGTCCACTCACCAAGATAACCATTTCAAACCTTTCACCTTCTTAACCCTTAAAAGATAACTCTTGACTTACCATTCTTGATAAGCAAGATTATTTGTTCTTATCCCTAATGACATCATCAATGTCAGACCATGCGCCGAATTCAACCCTAAAACCCTTAGAATTCTGACCTTTCAATCACCAAAAATAATCATTATTTTTGAAAGTTGAAATTTCCCTCTCATATATAACCTCTTTCCCCACTACTTCACCACCTTTCTCGCACCCACTCTCTTTCTCCTTCAATAGCAAGAACTTCAAACCTGCAACTCCCATCTTCTTCAATGGCTTCTCCTTCAAAGACCTCTTCTGAAGAACAAACCATGACTTTTGGATCCCTATCCTTTCCTGCATGCAATTATTTTGGAAGAATAGGAGTTGACAATGCTCATCCGTAATACAATGATGTTTGTCGGTTTCTTCGTAGATGCCCTCTTCAATATGCAATCACAGCAAAACCCAAAATGAGTAAGTTTCTTCTTGGAAACTTTTGGTTGACTTGCACATTTGATGCCTCTTCGGATCAAATTCTTGCATCTGTTCTAAGTAATGATGAACATGATGTGATCTTCAATGTGGAAGATGTTAGAAGCATTCTCAAGCTTCCTGTCTATGATTCTTATGAACCTTTCCCTCTTGGTAATGAACATCAAATGGTGGTTGATGTGTTGAACTATTTGGAAGAGAAGAAGGGATCAAAGTCAAAGGGTCCAGGTACTTTATTGCGCAAAAACATGGGAAGTATTTGGAACTTCTTCTTTGCTCATCCGATTACGTGCCCGAGCAAGAAGACAGTGGTCCGGATCGGTCACCTTCTCAGTAATCGAGTCGGCACATGCTCTTATTTTTCAGAGAAAAATAGATTATGCCAGCTATTTCTTTAATGAAATGATCTCCTCGTTCTCTACCCTCCGACGTCCTCAGGTACCCTTCCAACGACTTTTCTCTCTTATTATTCATGCAAAGTTGGCAGATAAATTAGAGAAAAGAGATGATATCGTATATGATCTCCCTCTCCACCAAGTGGGTAACCAGATCATGAAAAAGGCTGTCTTAGCATCAGACAACCCTCTCAGACCTTCTATGGTTGAGTTGCAAGGAATGCAATTCTTGCTTGGGGAGAGAATGAACCGCGTCTTCAGAGAACTTCAGGTATGTCTTCTACCCCCTCTATACCTAGAGTCAAGGTGTGCCCAAATCTCTTAAGAGATCCAAAGCGTCGGGCACATCTACCTCCGCACCCACCGATGCTACGAAGCCAAAAGAGCCTTTGGCTTCCACCCAAGCATCCAAATCCCATAAGCGGAGAAACTCTAAAAGCCCCCAAAGACTTCCTCAAAGAAGTCTAAGGGAACCCAAAGGGTTAAAGCACATGATCCATCTACCGGCTCCCAAAAGCCGCAGGTGTTGAAAATATCCTCACAAAACCCAAGGAATACTTAGCTACTCCCAGCTCCTCCATGCCCTCTCAAAAGGACATGGTTGTACAAAGGGACACCCCTCTTATTCCTTCATCAACTTTCTCCTTAGTTGATAAAGATGACTTGGAGTCTCCCATCCAAGGTACCTCTTCTTCACCCCTAGAGCTCTCTCAGCTCCGTGTCCACACTCCACGTGAGAATGCACCACAACCAGGTGCATTTGATGGAGCAACCCTCTTTACTGATTTTCTGATGTCCGACACTACTCCTTGGATAGGTACGTCTCCCGTACATGACAAGGGTGTGGAGGAACCCATTACTGAGGAATCCCCTCAAAGACACTCTCCTAAGAGTGTCTCCCCCTCATCTCCTAAATCCCCCCCAAGAAAATCTACAGGTTTGGTGGATTATTCTTCCAGTGATGATAATGATACTGATCAACCACCAAAGCCTCATCCCTCTGCTCCCATGTCTTCAAAGCAAGGAAATGACCTTCTACAGGCTTTCACCACCTTTACCAAAGGATACTATCGAAGGGTGGAGTGTTTTAGAAGAACATGCAACTAAGGAAAAGGAAAGAATGGATTCCTTTCCTCATCTCTCGTATCTAACATAGAGGAGTTGTCGGTGAGTCACCCAACTCTAATGACATGTTTAGATCTTCTACATTTGGATATCCTTGATCTTCAGCAAGGATTCTCTTCAAGCCAAGCTTCTGTGCTTTCATCCATTCAGGATCTTCGAAGCACCTCTTCTAAGCAAGCCACCGATATTTCTACTCTTATTGCAAACCAACAGGCAATAATGGAATCTCTCTCAAGTCTACACACCAAGATTGATAAAGTTCCAACCTCTTCTCCAACGGTTGAACTTGATATTGGTGATTCTTTCTTCCAAGATATGCGACAGTTTGTCCTTCAAAGGGTAGAAAAGAAACTTGGGGGTCTCTCGCTCGATGTGGAAAGGGTTAAGGAGTTTCTCTTCAGGTGGGTTTCAAGGGTTCAACCACCGAGGGGAGAAAAATGTGAAGACCTCTACAACAACAGCCAAAGCCGCCGACGTCAGCATGCCAGCCGCCGACGTCAGCATGCCAGCCGCCGATGTCAGCATGCCAGCCGCCGACGCCAGCCATCCAGCCACCGATGTGGCCTCTCAAAATCACCCAGCCACCGACGTGGCAACCACCAAAGTGGCTCTTACAGCCACCGATGGTGGTATGGTCACAGAGGTGGTCCCTGTTCCTTTGGTACCCGGAGCAGCTGTTGAGGGGGAGAGTGTCAGTGCTCAACCCCTTGAAACTGAAGAAGAGAAAAGAAGAAAAGAAAAAGCCAAAGGAAAGAAGCCTCTTTCCTTTGAAGAACGAAGGAAGAAAAGAAGAGAAAGAAGAAAATGAGAGATCCTAATGCAGACACTCTCAGACTACAGCCTGCCCCTGCACTGACCGATCCTATTGGGGTGATTCTTACTGAGGCTGAAAGAGAAGAAGCTATCAAGGCTCAGCTTGAGTATGATCAGACAAATGTACTCAAGCTAGCTCATGATGAAGCTGTTCATGCCAAAGTCACCGATGCAATTCAAGCTCAAAAAGATGAGCTTGAAAATATAAAGAAGAAATCTGAAGCTGCAAAATTGGTTGATGAGGCCAAGAAGGCAAAGGAAGTAGAGTGGTTTAAAAGAAGATTGAAGAACAGGAAGGATGATTCCAAGATTATCAATGCTACCATCCAACCTCCAACCAAGAATTCTCCCAAGTTACTTATCACCCTTAAAAGAGCTGATACTTTATCAAAAGTATATGAAGCTGAATGGTTGGAAGTTCTTGGGATGACTGAGTGGATGGAAGTTGGTAAATGCATCTCTAAGAGCAAAAGCAAGTACAAGGAGCTGGTACTTAATATTCTTAGAAAACTCTTCATCAAGATGCTCAACATCCAAAAGGAGAATGATATTCTTGTGACATACCTTGAAGCACAACAAATGTACTTCATTCAACAGGGTCTTAAAGGAGAGGTCATCACTGCTCCTAAAAACAAGAAGAAGGGACATTTTGTTATGCTTCATAAAAGGGGCATCCAGATAAATGCTTCGGGTATAGATCTTTCCATTCCTACTTCTATTACTTACCCGGAGCAAACCATGCTGACTACTCCAGAGCTTGGGGTTTTCTTTGAAGATATCTTTGGAAACATCTGTTTCTTCAGAGCATCTGACATCCCAAGGGCTCACAGCTCCTTCCTCTCTGCTATTCTTGGAGTGCCTCCCATTGAAGACCATGGCATCACAAGGATGATCTTGGATGAACTTAAACGAAGAGAACCTTCAGATCCATGATCTTGCAGACGTATAGTACAATATGAACTTTATTAATCATGTACTCTGATCAATCCTATGTGTTGATTAATAAAAGTTCATACTTTTCTTCCATCCCATCTCTTGTTAATATTTTTACAAGCTTTGCACATATTTAAACTTATACTTATTCTTTTATTAAGTTTATACTCTATACTGTACATACTCAGTTAAAAAAAAATAAAAAAAAATAAAAAATCTGAGTCAAAAGAACCCAAAAAAAAAATAGAAAGGGTCAAAAAGAATTCTTTTCTAACCTACAGGTATCATCATCAAATAGGGGGAGATTGTTGGGTCACCGATGATTTGGTGATGAACCACCTTCCTTTGTATGAATGAATTTTTACAGGTTCTTTTGAAGGTCTGAAATATGCTTCAAGTATTGAAGAGTCAAAGACTATTCAATCAAGGGGTTGTACATCAAAAAGTGGAATTTTGGATGTATCAACCAACTTCAATATTCAGACCATCTTGCCAAGTCAAGATTGGGTCACCAATATAGTGGGTCACCGATGGTACACTCAAAAGTCATAAAAGTACTAAGGACATCAAATAAGATGAGGTCATCAAGTTTGATGTCATGGTCACCGACACTATGATCTTGGTCACCGAAATTGCAGGTATATTTTCTAAGGCTGTGATATCAACTCACAAGGGTATACACTTTTGTCACTTAGTGAAAGAAGAAGTTATCAAGCAAAGTGTACACTTATCAACTCCAGCCTTATAAGGTATCCACCGATGTGATACATAGTGAGATGTATCACTTAGCAATTTCAAAGAGATAAGTTCTTGACTCACATCAATTGCAAGACACGTGAGCCAAAGAAGAACTTGGGCACCAAGCCTTAATTAAAGACATTCTCTTTTATTCTTATAAAAGGAATATTTGTCTTTTAGCTAAAAGGCTTGATGGGACTTCACAGAGCATGAAGAAAAGAAGATAAAGTTATCTGACATTACGTGCTACAAGGAATGGTTCATCCATTATTCTAGTACAAAGGAAGTGGTCTCTTCCTTTGTCCATCAGATAATCTTCCAGCTAATGAAACCTTGATACCGTCCACTTGCATCCCATGCATGGACACTATAAAAGGAGATGAAGTCCTTCCCAGAAATCTCACGCTTTCAACAAATCTTCAGAGTGATTATTTGTTTGACTGTGGCAAAGCTGTGTGCTATAACAGTATTGTTTTAACTTGCTTAGTGTAATAGTTAATTACTGTTATCTGTGTGTTTAGTTTGATAGAATAGTCTGCCTGTTCTTTTCCGCATCAAACTATCTGTGTGTAAATTTTTAATATTTATATTAAAAAATTTAAAAAGAGTATATTCTGTGTGTTTTATATTCAACCCCCCCTTCTACAAAACCCTCTCTTAGTTAGCCATCTCTCTTTGGGGACTAACAAATTACATAAACATGAAACAAATTCCTTATGAAACAGAAGTAAACGAAATACAGGAAAGAGCATTGTCAAGGCTCGTGTATAACACGATTCCCTTAAACAGATTCGTCGTCTGTTCCCAGGTTCAACGGCGTAAGCAGTGTGTACTGCCGGATACTAGAACGTGCCTGAAAAAATTTGTTGAAAAGTCGAGTGCAACATATAGTAGAGAGAATTCGAAGTCTGTTGTGTGTTTAGAATGAAGGTAGGCGACCCTTGTTATATCGAGAGTCAACACCGATGAAACCAACGATATTAAATGATAATTAAACTCAGACAGAATAAAAATTAGCAAAAACTGGCCTTTCGGGGTTGCATTCGTGTCCGCAGATCACGCCCACGCACAAGTTTCATCGATTTAGCTTACGAAATCGCCAAACCGCACCGCAAGTAGATGTTGGAGGAAAAACCAATCAAGAGCTTGTAAGCTCCTTCCACTATTTTGGTTATAAACCACGAAAGGTTTACTCCTCCCAGGCTCCCACCAATGTGGGACACTTCCCGCACCTATCAATATTTGCTATTTTTTCATCAAAATGCTCAACTTTGAGCATTAATATCTCATTCACACTTGCTTCGTTTTGAACACATAATATATAATTTCGAAGCTCTCAAATAGAAGAACACAAACCCACTAAAAATTTATTATAGTTGTATATATCTATATTTAAATATGTCCAAAGTCAGTAAAAACCCATATTTTTAACTAACTTTTTCAACACTTCATATCCAACAGCTTGTTAAAAACTCAAATCATATAAGTAACTCTTACATACATGACAGATATTAATTTGTATAGAAATATGTTCATGGTTTTATTTATTTTATACTCCTTAATTACATAGAAATCACTTGATCAAAACTTAAGGGGAAAATATAGATCACCAAAATTTCATATTTTTTATTTTATTTTGAGAGTGAATTACAATTTTCATCCACTAGGTTGGTATTTTTAACAAATCCTATCTTTATTTTAGAAAATTAACGAGTTTGATTCTTGTGGTTGTATTTATTTAATGAGCTGAGTCCTTAATGTAACTATAGCGTCTCGACTCATTAAAAAATGTAACAGCATGTGCACAACTCGTCGAGAAAATGCAATTACATAGATACGTTTCATTAATTTCTCAAAACATTGCCCGATGCCAAAAGATAATTATTGGGAATCATTCATTCCTATTTTATACTCCTTAATTACATATACTACGCATATTTTCTTTAAAATGCTTCACATAGTGATTTTCTTTATTTGAGCAAAAAATTGATTATCGGTAATCTTAATCAGCCCTATAACGGAACCAACCTCCAAATACACTAGTATGAAATGGGATTTTTTTGACTCACTCAATGACTGAGGCTAGCAGGTGACTCGAGATTGAACCTAATATCTGTTTTATATTTAGACAGTCACTCGTTCTTTTGACAATGTGTTTAAAAAGATATAGAAAAAACCAGTGGCGGATCCAAGATTTTTTTCTGGTGGGGTCCCAATTGAGGTAGACTAAAGGCGCGTAAAATCATCTGACGTGTTTTTACCCCAATTACACCGTTTCAAGGAGTTTTTAAAGCTTTTTAGTTGATTTCAAGAGTTTTTCTTAGTGTGTTTATCGATTTCGAGATATTTTCTTAGTGTTTTTGTCGATTTCGAAGAACTTTTTCTGTTTTTTAATTGATTTCAAGATATTTTTTTAATATTTTTGGCAATCGCCAGTAAGATGGGATCCCTTCGAAAATTTTACTGGGAGTAACTAAGGATAGATTGTATATTTTTGATTTTTTTTACCTATATAGTTTTTTTTTCCTAACATCTTGATTGGGGTCCATTACCCCACCTTTAATACATTACATCCGCCCCTAAAAAAACGATGCAAACATATTTAATATTTTTGTAAGGATATCCATAATTACACATTTATTGCAAAATACATTTTATTCAAATATAAATTTTAGAAGAATTAATAAAGATTAGTAAACAAAAATATTACATTAATGTATTCAATCTCAGTTTAATAGAATTTTTTATGTTATCGATTATCTCACAATCTATTTTACTTTTTATTATTATCTAAATCTAATTATTTTGTTAAAATAAATAATAATTATAATCAATTCTATCAAACATTACTACAACTTCAATTCAATATATTAGATGACACCGATCACAAAAAATGAACGCAAAATAAAAAATAAATAAATAAGAAAGTCAAACATGGTCCCAAATTCTTTTGGTTTACGGTCAATGGATGCCACTGGTAACTGGTTGGTCAAAGTCTTTTACATGTTAAACTAAATATTTAAGATAAATTAAATATTCAACGAAATGAGAATAAATTAATATCAACGAAATGAGAAAAAATTAAATATTAAAAAATATATTCTTTCTTTTTAATTATTATTAGGTATGAACGAAGGCGAGCTTGATCTTTTACCGAATTTTAGTAAATTATATAATTTATTTTTAGAGTAAATTATATATATATATATATATATTTCATCTACTTGATGTGAATAATGTGATCATGTGATTATATAATTTATTTTTAGAGTAAATAATAATATGTGACGTGGGTCTCACATAATATTAAATCATTTATAATCTAATATTAAATCATATTGAATTATAAATTATTTAATATTATGTAGGACCCACATCATATGTGATCCACAAATGTCCCTTTGTTCCTTTAAAAATACAAAATTCTCATTTCAATCTTCCTCTATATATATATATATTTCATCTACTTGATGTGATCATGTGATTATATAATTTATTTTTAGAGTAAATTATATATATATATATATATATATTTCATCTACTTGGTTTGGTAAAAAATTACATATTTCGTTTTCATGGTTTCGAAATTAAAGCTGAAAACATCAATAAGTTTTAGATAATAAGAATGAAAACAAAAATGGAATAAAAATCATAATTTTAAAACCATAGAGACGGAAGTAGCATCTTTTAACAAACCAAAAGGAGAAAAGCGTAATTTTTTTTAAAATTTATTAAATGAATGAGAAGAATATGGATGAGAAAAGTAATAAGGCCAAAAACTCTAGAACACATATCTCGGTTTGGATCTCCATTATACTAAATAAATCAGTGAAATTGGTGATGATAATAAGATAATAAATTATGGAGTAAACTATGTTTATCATCTTTGTGGTTTGTTGAAAATTGCTATTTTCGTCATTGTGTTTTTGAATTTATGGTTTTTGTCCTGTGGTTTGTAATTTTTTTTTGTTTTTTTTTTGTTCAATTAGTTTAAAATTTATTACCATTCTCGTTCTTCATATTTACTAATTGTCTCAATAACTAAAATAACAATAAAACTGTAAACCATAAGAACAAAAACCGTAATTTAAAAATATAATAATGAAAATCACAATCTTAAACAAAACACACACACGAAAATCGTAGTTTTATTCTAAAATTTAATTGACATTTTTTATTAGGGGCAAAAGTTTAAAATGATGATTTCATGGAATTTATCTTTTAAAAAAGAGTAAACTACGATTTTCGTCCCTGTGGTATGTTATTTATAACTATTTTTGTCCCTAGTCTTTAAAAATTGCTTTTTTGGTCATTGTGGTTTCCATTTCGTTTCCTTTTTCGTCCCTGGACTAATTCTGTTAGAAAAAATCTGTTAAGTCAAGGATAGCATGGTCTTTTTACTTTTTAATCTGATTTTCTATTAAAAAAAAAAATAACATTATTGACATTCTATTAACCTCCCTCAATCGTTGATAACATATGCGGCCAAACCTTCTCATCTTCTCAGGTTACTGCCTTCAATCTAATTTTTTCCCTGCTTAAATGTTGATTAGGACAGGGTGAAATTTAAGGAATATGTAATCAAGTTTACCCAAAATAAATACCCATTAATCAAAATTTAAGGAATATTTAGCCCATAAATTCATGAACACACCCTAAAAATTAGGCATTTTAATTTCTAAAGGAAGAATTGAAGAACATTTAAAGAGAAATCCTAAAGATCTAAATTAAAACCATCAACCAAATGTCAAAATCTGAATAAATTATAGAAATTTATAAATCAAAAACACTAAGATCTAGATCAAAACCCTTATGGTGGATGGTAGACAGTACTGTAGTGCAGCAAATGGAAGTTTACAAATTACATCATCTTTTTGAGAATAAGGAAGTTAGGAGTAAGCAAAATCTAGTATTTAGTGGTGTTAGCCAGAGATAAACGAGAAACAAATAGGAACATGGTCGTCGTTGATTTCCTACGATGGGGTGAAGTTCATCGGAGTGTTGATGCGAAGGAAAAGAGGGGTTTTGAACCTGGGGAAAAGGGAAGGAGGAAAAAGCAGGATGGGTGGAGAGGAAGAGGGCACGTGGGTGTGATTGAGATTTGGATTTTTCATTTCTCTTTTCCTTATAAATGTTTTAATTTAATAAAAAACTATAAGAAAGTAAAAGGAGTTAACTAACTTTTTCTAACAGAGTTAGTACCAGGGACGAAAAAGGAAATAAAATGGAAACCACAATGACCAAAAAAGCAATTTTTAAAGACCAAAGACGAAAATAGTTATAAACAACAAACCACAGGGACGAAAATCGTAGTTTACTCTTTAAAAAATTAATTTAATAGAACTTATTTTTAAAAATCCTAATGGATTACCCAATTGAACATCAACTAATTAAGTTTGGAAATAAATAAATTATATAAAAAATTAAGTAGTTAAAAAAATTGAGATTCACATTAATTGTTATAATTTTTAATTCAGATTTTAATTTTTTCATACGAAGCTTTACATATTAAGTTATGTAACTTTCTATGAAGCTTAACATACGAAGTTGTAAGTTGTGAACAGATAAGTGACGAGTCTAAACATATGAAGCTTCTTAGAAATGGAAAAGAAAGAAAAAAACGAATAACAACTTTTATATTGAGTTAAAGAATAAGTTCCCATTTTTCATGTGTCGTTTTATCTGATTTTAAAATTCTCATATGAAGTTTCATATGATTAAGTTGTGCAACTTCCTATGAAGCTTAACATGCGTTGTAAGTTGTGAATGGATAAATAACGAGTCTACACATATGAAACTTCTTAGAAATGAAAAAAAAAAAATGTATAACAATTTTTTATATCGAATTAAAGAATAAGATGCCATTTTTTGGCTACTATGTCAAATAACTTAATTAAGAACTCGTGTATGCATATTTTCCAACATGTAGATCTCGAAGAAAAAAAAGCAAATAAAAAAAAACCATTTTAAGAAATTTTTTGATTGACTTTATAAATCACCAAACAAATTCCAACACGAAAATGTTACTACATGCATAGACGACAACTCTTTTATTCTTACTAGATAAATCACGAGAAATTTTCAGCAAGTAGATCTAAAAAAAGTAAGAAATACTTTAAATAAACATTCTCCATCTGAGTTATGAGTGAAAAATGATGACCTTACAAAGGTATCAACTGTACATACATACATAAGTCTTTCATTTAACAGACAAAAGTTAACGATATTCAATACAAAATAATATCAGTTAAAAAATTAAAACCATAATAATAAAAGATATAATAAAGGAACTGTAAAAACGAGATTATAATAATTTCATCATTACATAAAAATCAAACATGTAATTTACTCCTTTGGAAATAATGTCTTAATAATTTTGAAAAACAAAGAAATAATGGCAATCATATTTGTAGTTGAGAAGTCTATTCAACTATGCTTTGAAAAATCCAAGTGTAACCTTAGAAAAAACCAAAGACTTTTCTACCCTACTTTTTCCCCAAGAAAGAATGGAAAACTGAAATTCATATTAATAGATAGAGACTTATTTTGTTTGTTTGCTAAGGGCTTTATCAAAAAATAAGTGTTTATCTATAAGATTAAATATTATTATCTATTTTATTAGATAAGATTTAGTCTATTAAAATGACATTATATGTAATAATTTGTCCAGTAATTGATAATTGGATAAGAGTCATTCTCATGTTCATTACGAATGATAATATAACTTGATACACACTTACTGAGTAAGCATTTAATAAATAACCCGTTAATAGTTTTTTTTGTTAAAAAACATATTTAAATTTTCAACTTTTAGATTAATGTGATAAAATCTTAGTTATTTAGACAAACCCAACAAGATCATCGTGTTTTAAGGGAATTAACATGGTATCAAATATCATTTATTAAATATGGATAACACTTTTAGAGATTTCACTCTAAATAAAAATATTATTCCTACCAAAAGGGTTATATACATTAACAAGTTATAAATTTTAAAAAGATCAAATTTATAGTTTACTCATTTTGAAATAATGAAATACTAATCAACAGATTATTCCAAAATCTTACGAAAAATAAAATGAACATTATTTTTAAAATAACCAAAAGAGTAAAGATGTCAACATACTTATTTCGTTTTAAAATAAATGTCTATATTATTATTTTAGTTAGTCCCAATATAAATACCCACCTTAATCAATAAATGTCTATTTTCTCATTTTATCCTTAATTATTTTGGGTAAAAAGTTAATTACCGTCAACTCCAACCGGCCCCACACTGAACCCGCCTCCAAGGACACCACTATGAAGGGACATTTTTTTTGGCACACAATGGCTGGGAAGGGGGCTGAGATCGAACCCAAGATCTGTCTTGTATTTCTGCAAAATCACCTCACCTCTTTACCAAGTTACATGACAATAAGGTTTGAGCCTCTGGAGATCCTTCTTAGAGGTCATCGATTTCAGTACTGGAAGGTCATTTGAGATTTTCCTGATTGTTTTTCAGGGTCTCTGAGATCAGTCGAGATGCACATAAGCTAGTTCGGGCATCCATGGTTACCCAAAAAAACTAAGCTTGCCAGAGGTCGTTCTATCCTTAAGTATGAGATTGAGATAATTTCTCTGTCTATACTTAAGGATAAAGTTATCATTTTTTTTATTAAAAAATATGATAATTATATAACTGTATATTTTTTGTTTGAATATTTATTTCGAAAGTAATTTAAAGCTAAAAAAAAGTACAACAATATAAAGCATGCCTGCAAAACTTTCAATAAGATTATAGCTGTGAATATTGCATGCCACTGTCTCCATCTTCTTATATTTTATAACTCTTTTCCTAATATTATTGAATCCGCTGACGTCATGGATTACCATCCATTTGTACGTACTGCTTCTCTGTATATGGATGGGTTCAAATAGTTCAAATAAACCAGTACCATAAATACGATGAAAATCTGAAAATATTTTGAGAATCAAAAAAATTAATTTTTAATATATATATATATATATATATTTATATTTATAATTGACAAAATATAAATATAATATATAACCATTGAGGATATATATATTGATAAAGAATTTTTTTTAACGCCAACAATTTTTATATTTAAAGTTTACTATTTATTTATTAATGAATATATATTTAAAGTTTCATACAAATTCATCTCTTTCTCTCTCTCTCTCTCTCTCTCTATATATATAGATGCAGTTTGGATGAGTTTTTTTTTTTTTTTTTAAGGTTTTCTTCTAAACTTGTATCCACTGTCGCAAAGTACATATATACTTTCAAAAGTAAACGTCTCTTTTTTCATTCTATCTTTAATTACAAAATGAAGTTCCATTGCCGTTAACAAAAATATGAAGTTTCATTGTTGTTGATAAAAAGAATGTTAATATTTATTGTTATTAATAAAAATGTGTGAAAAATTCATTATTGTTAACAAAATTATGATTTTTACATATACAAATATTTATATATGGAGAGAGAAAGAGAGAGAGGGGGGGGGGGGGGTTGATGGGTCTATAAATAATGAACTTTGTTGGGGATAAATGATATAGAATCTTGGCTCTCTCTTCTTTATCACTACAAAAAGAAAGAAAAAGCCTTAATCTATTCTCTCCATATCCACCTTAGCTACACCCACACAATACACACTTATATGTCTCCTCATATGAACCAAAATACAACTCTATGTCCTCAATAACTAGAAGAAGATACTAGCTACAGAGAGGGTAAACTTTGGTCGCAGGTGAGATGACACCGACTACCTTCTGTTACTAAAGCTAACCCCTAGAGGTTGGCTTTACAGGTTCTGTAGTGGGTGTCTTCTCATTTGCGACCCGAGTTTTTTCACCCTCTAATTGTGTTGTCGTGGAAAATAAGTAACCATTTATGCCATCTTCAAGTAGGGGCAGTTTACCGAACACTTACCGGATAATTGCTTACTGACAAGAATCACTACTCTTATATACCTTATGGGTTAACATTTCCGACTATTAAAATGGATTGATGGTAAGTGTTTATAACCCAGAAAGTGTTTACTGGGTAAGAGTCATCACTCTCACTTACCGAGTAAGACTCTCATCTCAATCCTTGTCTTCCCTCTTACAGGGTAAGATTTTTTGTTCTTGTTGTGTTCACTCAGTAAAGTAATTGAACAAGTAAGTACTTACTAAGATACTTGTTTTGGTAAATGGCCCCTAAGTCCATCAATACCGGCACCCGGTTTGTAGTGCATTAAACTTGTAAAGTTTATGTGCTAACAATTAAACCGCTCTCTTCTTTCTTTAACATTTTGCTAACGAGCCATCGATCATGAGAAACGGATCGTGAAGATAAGCAAGTTGCACATTTCAAGTTGATTGAAAATGCTAAATTTTGAATCTAGAGTTTCTTTTCCTTCTCATATCCAATATAAGGGTAAGTTATCAAAAGATCTCCAACAAATTCTACAAAATAGAGAATGAAAACTCAATATCTCCAAAAGAAAATACATTCATATTCAACAAATTCTGTGTTTTGGATATTACAATAATAATTATATTATTAAAATACTTTATACATGCAATAAAATATTATCTCTCTCATAAATATTTAACATCAAAGTTTCCTATTGATGAGAATGTAATATAAAATTGTTTTTTTTTTCTTATGATAAACATTTTTGGGAAGTTCTTTAAATTTGAAGAATTTTAATCTCTCTCGTTTTTTCTTAATTTTGAAGAAATATGTTGGAGTAAATTTTTGATCAAAATCTATATTTTCTCCAATTTAGAGATCTTGTTAGAGATGAGGATCTCCAACAGATTCTCCAGAAGAAAATAGAGATTTTGAGGATTTTGAACATGTTTTTTTTTGTTCTGACAAATTCTCCTAAATCTTTCTTTAAAATGGAAAAAGCAGGAAGGAGAAAGAGTGTAAAAATCTCAAAATTTGAAAAACGCCCAAAAAATGATTACAATGAGTGAAAAATAATTTTTAACATATTTCCGCCAATAGAAAGCTTTAAAGATAAATATTTAAAAAGAGAAACAATATTTTATTAGATGAATATAAAACCATATAATCGATGTTATAATCTTGAAAAAGAAAAACCTATTAAAGATAAATGTTATTCCTTTTGAAGATATTGAGTTCTGATTCTTTATTTTAAAGAAATTTTGGAGAACTTGTTAGAAATGCTCTAATAAGCTACTTGTTGATAAAAAACCATGTTAGGCTATGTTTGGTAAACTAGCTGATAAGCTAGCTTATGACTGATAAGTTAGCGTATGACTTATAAGGTAGCTGATGACTTATAAGCTAGCTGGTAGCTGATAAACTAGCTGATGAATAAGTTATGTTTGGCAAAAACTAAATTTTATGGCATGTGAAATGACCAAAAAGGGCATGTTGAAAATAAATAAATAATATTAGTTAGAGGTATAATTGAAAAAAGTGTCAAAAAAGCTCCTCATGCCTACTCCAAGTAGCTTATCGATAAGCTAGCTTATGTGCATCCAAACGATTACTCAGAAAATAAGCTAGCTTATAAATCAGCTTATAAGTTAGCTTATTTTTGCCAAACAATGCCTTAATATTTGAAAATTGAGCTGATCAACTAGTCATGTTTATGATAAAAACAAATATATTTAATAAAAAAACAAAGTAAGATCCTTGGAGGGTGGCTTGGTGGTTTTGGTCAAATATAGTCATATGACTCGAAACGGCGGTCTTTGTGGAAAGAATAATATTGAAAGGGTCAAACAATTGGTGTGAAAAGAGATGGAAAACAACTAGGGGTCTATATGCAACAATACAACCTATATCTATAGACCACAAACCAACCACCAATCACAAAAGCTAATTTTGAAAATATTGCAAGTGAAATTGATTTAAATCACCGATCTTCTACATTTAATAGAGAATTAAAAGTTAAAATCTTTAAACTAAAAAATTAAAAGTTAAAATCTCTAAAAGAATTACATTCGATCTTTAACAGATTTTCTATTTTACGGATTTTAACATAAATTATATTAATATAATATTGTTTAATTTATCATCCTAATACATTTAAAAAAAAAACTGAATGTAAAATGATAAAAAGATTAATCTTATTGGTATGATTGAATAAAATAGTCATTTCTATCTCCCACCATCAGTTTTTAGAGATTTCTCTAAATTTGTAAAAATTCCAAGTTTTCTCTATTATAGAAAACAATATAGCAAAGCTGTTGGAGATGTTTAGAGAAAAAAAACACATCTTTTTTCTATTTTAGCAATGCTGTTGGAGATGCTTTAACCATTTCTCTTTCGTGTTTATTTAAATGTCACTATTTTTGCAATATCCAGGTCTATAGTATTAACTAAAAGATAAAAAAAATCAATCAATTTAGCAAGTGTTACCATCGCAATTGTGGACTTGGTTGTCACAATTGCATATTTGTGTTGAATTTTAGTAAAAAAAAATTGCCATCCTTAATATTGCGGATCTGAATATTACAGAAGTAGTGACATTTGGATAAACTCTAAAGATAAATAGTTTGGATACCAATTTTTGTGTGAAAAATAGTCATTTAAGTTAATTTCCCAATAATGAAACACATGTTGGGGTTTTGGATACCACAAAGGTTTCAAAAACAAAATAAAGCAACCATATTTATTCAATGGCAATCAAATATGCATATGATGCCAACCAACATATTTAATAGCAATCAAATAGATATAGACTACCACCAACTACCAATTACAAAAGCTAGTTTTGAAAAAATGAAACATGAAAACAAAAAACAAAAAACATGTGAATCAAGGAATCAAAATAAATTAAGTTCTCCAGCATCTAATGTTAAACTAATTAATTGGTAAAAGGCAATGTGGTCTGGTTTCCTATGTTTACTGCACTACTATACGTTGTCTGAAACAAAAATCTGTATAAGTAAGACAATTTTTAAAGACCATATATAGGGTCGGATTCTCATAAAAAAGAAGTTATGGTGAGAAGTGTAAGAAGAGATCTCCACCTTTGGATCAATCATAATTGAATGTCAACATTAAATGAGGTGCACTGGGATGCACCGAATCAATCACTTTCTAAAGCGTAATTCATGAATGGGCATGAAATCAAAAATGATCAAAGATTCAGATTTTTTCTTAACCTTCTCACCTTAACTCTTTTTCTCACACGATCTTTCGCCATCGTCCACACACACACACACACACACATATATATATATATATATATAGAGAGAGAGAGAGAGAGAGAGGATCAAACGAGAACGACATCTATTTAAAAGAACACGAAAATGAGCAAATCATATGTGATTTTACAGTAACATCACGTATGTACAAAATCATATGTGATTCAGCCGACCTTTGCCCCGCGACCTGAAGACGCGGCCACAAGTCGCCCACACACTTATATATATATATATATATATATATATAGAGAGAGAGAGAGAGAGAGAGGCAGTGGCGGACTTGGTGTGTAAGGAGTGGGGGGATGGCCCTTAGTGGCGGACGTGTGCATGGAAACCAAAAAACATCTTCAATTACTAGTATGCGCATGTGCATACCGTACAGATGAACAGTAACTAGAGTGTTTCTCAATTTTTCATTTTTATGGGGTTCTCCATTACCCCCCCCCCCCACTCTCTCTCTCTCTCTCTCTCTATATATATATATATCTATATATATATATATATAGATAATCAAATGAGAACTTTCTTTATCTCACAGATTCTAGTATAGAATGAGGAATGAGAGAGATAGATGATGATGGTATTTCAAAATCATCTACTATAAATTATAATGCAGAAAACATAAAGCCAGTAAAAGACGGATTTAACCCCCAAGAGAGTTATAATTTTATAAATGTACACCAAACGAACTTTTATTCTATACGAAAAATTATCTTACCCGTACTATTTTATACAACGGAGTCCGGGTTGACCGAAAAATAGCTACGACTAGTTCCAACAACCATCGAACAATTTCGATCTCCCTACATAAATCATAACAAAAATCTTCTTTTAAGAATATAAATTGAATATAACAAAATCACGAGAGCAATAATTACACTCAGCTAGCTTATCTGCCATCAGCCTACCGTTGAATGTTTCAAAATTCTCTCCGCATGTCTTCAAAACATGCTTTATCTTTGTGTCGGAATCAAACCCATTGGGGGAAAGATAGATAAATAGATAGATAGATAAATGTATGGTTAAAAAAAATGGTGAGATTAAAAAAGTTGGTTTATTTGAGATTAGAAATTCCGGGCTTATTGAAGGGCCAAAGATTTACCAGTCGTTCTAAAACTCCGGTACTTTTGAAGTAACCGGTGAAGTTTTGAGGGATTGTTGGTGGGGGGAAGTCTTCTGCGGGCATAGCAAAGGGCCGAATCATTTTTTCCATTTTTTCTAGAGTAAGATATGATCCTATTTCTTGTAGCCTTTCGGGACCCATTATTGGTAACGTGTGCTCTTGATGTAATGAAGATGCCTCGAGGTCGTTTTGCTAAAAAATAAATAAGATTAATACTTAGTTAATGTATGAAGTGTGAGAATATGTGGAACCCAATATAGCAAGTTTACCTCTAAGGGAGATAAATCAGCACCACGGCTAAAAGTCATCTCGATTCGGTACCTTTTTGGGTCTTCCAATTTCACCTATACTTCATGTTTGGGAACGCGATTAACAGGGGAAGATGAATAGATGATATAATGAAAATGTATAATTCATCAATCTCAACCCCTGGCATTTAGAGATCTTGATAATGATGATATAGAGAAAGACAGGTTGTTTTTTACTTGAGCAAAATGTATATATATATATATATATATATATATATTTAGAAGGGAGTTGATTCGGTGCATCTCATCCTAATGTGCATTCAAGGGCGGAGATTCCTTCTTACGCTTCTCAGCTTAACTCTCCTTGTCACTGGAACCCAACCCTATGTGTATATATACACACACACACACACACATAGGGTTGGGTTCCGGTGACAAGGAGAGTTATGGTCAACCCTATATATATATACACACACATAGGGTTGGGTTCCTGTGAGAAGGAGAGTTATGGTCAACCCTATGTGTATATATATACATAGGGTTGGGTTCCGGTGAGAAGGAGAGTTATGGTGAGAAGTGTAAGAAGGGATCTACACCCTTTGAGGCACATTAGAATGAGATGCACAAAGATGAGGTGCACCGAGATGCACCGGATCAACTCCCTTCTAAGGCGCAATTCATGGGTGTGTATGAGATTAAAAGTGATCAATGACTCAGATCTCTTCTTACGCTTCTCACCTTAACTCTACTTCTCACACGATCCTATGCCTATATATATAAGTTTTTTTAGTTCCAATTTAGTGAGAATTTTTTTTCTCAATCAACGTAACAAAATTTTCTTTTTAATCCCACTTTGACAGTAAATGTTACAAGATCTGAAGGTTATCGGTCAAAATGTGTATAACATACAAAATCCCAGGCTAACTATACCAGATATTGTCTGCTTTGTCCACACATGGACTCATGGTTTTAAAACGCGTCTAATAAAGGAGGTATCCAGTTCCTTATAAGGCAACCTTTGTTCCCCTCCCCAGCCAATGTGGGATCTTACATTGTTACATCGATTGAGAAAAAAAAATCTTTGTTACATTAAATAGCAATTAAACCAAACTTTCTTGTGTATTTTGATGCATTTTTGGCCAATTTTACTTTTACAAAATGGAAGAAAGAAATACCGACCTCTGTATTCTCGAACATCCTCAAAACGATATAGCTCATGTAGTCAAGCTCCTTTGTTTTCAACAGGCGTTCCAAAGCACTATCACAAACAAGACTAGCCTCCCCTTTAAGGGATCCATCCAAGTTACAGTAACGAAGAACATTCATCAAGGAATGAATATGAGATTCCTGTAAATAAGAAACAAAAGGTATCATGCCAAATAAGCATTTCTTATATAATAATATATAAATCAAACCAAACCAAACGAACTCAGTATGTCCACCCACCCAGAGGTGGGGCCTGGCTTCAGGGTAGGACCCACATGGATAGATACGGTCATGGTTCCATTGTAAGGGGGAAAAATTACGTTTTTGAAGGGTGCCAACGTATTGTTTTGTTGGGGGCCACCATATAGCTTTGAAAACTTTAATGGCTAAGATGGTAAATGCTTCTACCTTTGTACAAAAGGCCAAAGTTCGACATAGTTGTCAAATTTGTTGTTGTTTTTTTGCTTAAATTTTAGTGTTTTTATATGTCTCTTGTGTTTTTAAAAATATATGTAGACTGGACTCGAACATGGGTCTTTTCTGTGTAGGGTCAAGGAACCAACCAACAGATCTATACTAATATTGTCAAAAAAAAAAAATTATAGTCAAATTGTGCCACCACTTAAAAAAAATTATGGGTCCGCCTCTGGGCCTGGGAGGGGTAAGATGTACACAGATTTGACCTCTGCTAAAAAGAGTAGAACGGATTTTTCCATAAAGACCCGCGACTTGGGAAAGGTGTGTGAAAGCGGGAAATGTAGATATGTAAAAATATTAATAAATAGAAGCAAGTACACGGTATCATATAATAATTTATCTATCTAAGAAATTTAGAGATGAAAGAGAATTTATATAAAGAAATTGAAAAGGGAGCCAAATATTAACATAATTTTACATACCGATGTAAAATAAAGGCGAGTTCGGACATGTCTTTCTGGTGTCCGCACATTAGCATATCTACAAAAAAGAAAAGAGGAATCATCAGTATTTTCAAGCAAGCAAGTCTTTCCATACTATTCCCTCGGTCCCAAAGTAAATAAACGTCCACAATGAAAAAGACATAGTTTTATAAATGTGTAATTATTACACTTATTAGTTAACTAAAAGGAAATTTATCCTTACTAATTGAGGGAGGAATGAATTTCTCCATTTCATAACGACGGGTAGAATCGGAAAGTAGGCACTTACTTTTGAAAGTGGACAGTTATTTTGGGACAAATTAAATACAATTGTGGACACTTAGGTAGCGTTGAGGTGCTAAAGTTTGAAGTCTGATTTCACTTACTTTTGGTGATGCTGAAGTCGGAAGTCTAAAATCTGAATCAGTTAGACTGTTTGTTTTTACGTCTGAAGTCTGAAATCTGAATCAGTCATTGATTTATAAACCCGTAACAATGCAGGTGTACGCGAATAAGAGGAATTAAGTGGTAAGGTTACCACTTAATTTTAAGATGATTTTCAGACTTAAAAGGGTCTGAAAAAAGAAAAAATAACAAACGGTCTGAATTTAAAAACGTCTGAACGAATAAGTGATAAGTGGTCATTAAGAGGTAAAATTGAAAAAACAAACAGGGCCTTAGGCATGTTTGTTAACAGCTTAATGGAACTCGCAACATATTCAGCGCTATACATAATTGTTTGGTAGTGGCTTATTCAGTGAGCTTCTAGGAGGGAGCTTTATGGAGAAAGCCAAATTTTTAACCAAACCTGTCCCTCCCAATTAAAAAACACACTCCTTCCATCTATTAAAAGAACTCCCAATCTATACAGACAAGTTAATCCACACAGTCAGCTTTATCCATACATGACTTAATGGAAACCAACCAAACAACCCCTTATTTTGGGACAGAGGGAGTATCATTTCCGTTATATGAATAACTCTCAACAGGAAGGCAAAATGAGAATAACCACTGACCAGATAATAGCATCTATTTTTTGAAACAAACCAAAGGATTATAAACATAGGCATGGGATCAGGTGAGAAGTGAAGTTAACGTGAGAAGCGTAAGAAGGGATCTTGACCCTTGATCAATTTTAATCTCAAACCCACCCATGAATTGTGTTTGGTATGAAGATTGATCCGGTGCATCTCGGTGTATCTCCTCTCTGCGCATCTCATCCTAATTTGCATCCAAGGGTGGAGGAGATCCCTTCTCACCATAACTTCACTTCTCACAGGAACTCAACCCTATAAAACATATTGATTTTGGATTTGTGAAAAGAATTACTCACTTTGGATCCAAGCGATATTTAATCTCTTTGTCATCATCGTCATCCGGATCCAAGGACTTGTCATTTGTGAGGCAGGCCCTTCTTGATTCCTCATTCTTGATCACATTCTTTTGTCGATGATCTCTATGTTCTTTAACAACCGCAATAGAAGAAGTGTCCTGACACTGACTCCTTAATTCCGCCACATTAATGGCTTCTTCACGTGTATTCCTCAGATCAATCAGAATTTTTCCCAACAAACGACGGGCAACCTAGAATCAGTATGTAAAGGTCATATTAATGGATTTAGCATTCATCGGCTGCTTTTTTATTCATACAATAGCAAACTGAGAATGGAGCTTACGAAAATAAGATACTAAAAGTAAGGCACTATGCATTTATAGACATAAGATATAAGGGTGCGTTTGGTATTCGGACATGATAGAACAAGAGAGAACAGTTGTTCAGCGTTTGGTAAGACAAAACTAGACAGGACAGAAGAGATAAAATGACCAAATTAAGTTTACCTTTGAGCCTATCTTCAACTTCTGCTTTGGATTGATGCCATACTCATTAGGAATAACACCATCTGCAAGTAACTGAAGCATTGGAAGAGCATTCAGGTACCAAACTGAATTATAAAGATTAGAGTAATTACGTTTTTCGTCCTCATGGTATTTCTATCTTCATTTATGTGGTTTTGAAATTACGATTTTCATCCCCATGGTTTATAAGTCATTATAAGTTATTGCTTTTTTCATCCCTGTGGTTTACAATCCATTTCTATTTTAGTCCCCTCATACTTAAAAGTAGTAGTTGTCCTCAGGGACAAAAACAGAAATGGTTTGCAAACCATAGGGACGAAAACCGCAATTCCAAAACCACAGGGACAAAATCCGTAATTTTTAATAAACCATAGGGACAAAAACGTAATGTACTCTAAAGATTATGGTGAACGAGAGTAGATTCTATTTTTTGAAAAAACTAGAATCTAGAAGGTAGGCTTCCCTCAGAAGTGAAAGCATATACCAGCACAATAAGGGCTGTTTGTTTGTTTTTCCATTAAGTTCTTAATGGATTAAGCTTCCTTCTAAGAATGTTGATCAGAGTTGACAAAGTTTTGTACCTGGGCAACTTTGAAAAGCTCGTCCAATCCCTCTATGTTAAGATGTGAATTGTGCAGGAGATCATACCTGTTAAAGGTCAAAAAAGATAGTTACGAAAAGCACATGGTAGAATAAGTTGTTAACATGGAAGTCCAACTTTTGCAATAAGTACATATGCTAGTTAACATATCGGAAAAAGGCTAGAGAATTCTTTAATCCCAAGATTTATGTACAAGTATGTTAACTTGTATGATTTCAATGGGATGTAGGCAGGTGAAAAAATTCTGCAAAGTTCTAAGGCTTTACTTTGACATGGGTAGTATAGTAATTTACCAAATTTTGTTGCATCTCCCTAATATTTGTTCCACCTATTTTGGTAAATATGCATTTTGGTCCAACCCGTCCTGTCCTATCCCACTCTAAGGGGCTTTTTTTGGTTGGTTTTTCATTCATGGATGGATAAAGTTGTCTATGTGGATTAATTTTTCTGTATAGATTGGAGAGGTTTTTGTTTGGAAGGGTTTTTTCATAGATGGAATGAACATATTTTTTAATTGGGAGGGTAGGTTCTATCTATATCATTAAGCCAATACCAAACAGTCATGTATAGCTGACCGAATAAGCTGTGAGCCCCGTTAAGCTTCTAACAAACAGACCGTAAATGTCACACCAAACAGTTCTGTCATGTCCTGTTCCGCTTACCAAACACACCCTCAGTAATGACAAAATGATCATGGACACTCAAATTGATGTCACACAGTCAAATCATGAGCCAATGAAGCAGGAAATAAGAAGCATTAACCGGGTAGATAAAAAGCATATGTGAAAAAATAAAAAATGATAATAACGAATAAAGATAAACGTGTGGTCATACTTACTTGCAAGAATCATAAACATCTGGAATTTGTGTTATATCATACCGTCTGCTTAAGGAAATGCAGTAATATTAGTGAAACCGACGGTCACAAGTTGAAAATGGAAGTTATGGTGAGAAGGGTAAGAAGGGATCTCCACCCTTAGATCAATCCTAATTGAAGATCACCACTAGCGCGGTGCACCAAGATGCACAGGATCAGTTCCCGTGATAACCACAATTCATGGGGTGGAGGTGAGATTAAAAGCGATCAAGGGTCCAGATCCCTTCTTACGCTTCTCACCTTAACTCCTATTCTCAAACACGATCCTTCATCTAAACAACAAATAACAAGTGATGTTTTTTGTTGTTTTTTATTTGAAAAAGCTTACTCTTTTCGTTCATTATACAAGTCTCTCTCCAGTTTCCTCCACCGTGCATACATTAGAAGAAAGCCTTCACTCCCACAAGGTAATCCAGCAGCAATGCGATCAACATCGATATTTGTCTTACCAAGTGCTTTTGCTTGATCATATGGAGGAATAACATCGTATGAGGTTGTCTCTGTAAGCTTCTCATCTTCATCCTTTGCAAGTAGTCTCACTTGTTCGGTAACTTTTTTTGTCAATTTCACCTATTATAGGATACAGTCAGTCTACCTGATATAAACAGCAAACATGCTGAAGGGAAAACTTTCTTCACCTCTTGTAACATAGAAATAAGTAGGGGCTGTTTGGTTGGTTTTCCATTAAGTCCTATATGGATAAAGATGTCTGTGTGGATTAATCTGTCTGTATAGAATTGGGAAGGTTTTTTTTGGAAGAGTTTTTTCATGGATTGAAGGAGCGTGTATTTTAATTGGGAGGGGCAGGTTTGAAGAAAAACTTGGCTTTCTGCATAAAGCTCCCGCTTATAAGCTTACTGAATAAGTCACTTTCTATTCATTAAGCCACTACCAGACAGTCATGTATAGGTGACTGAATAAGCTCTGAGTCCCATTGAGAGCTGCTAACAAACAGGCCCTAACTTTCTTGGATATTCTAATCTTTAGACTATTTTTAATTATTTAATATGTATTTGGGAATCAGATGTATTTAAACTTTTTATTTGTTTGGACTACGGTCACTTTACTCGTTGATTTTATAATAAAGTTTTAATCTTATAATTATTGGATTGTAGGTGTAAAGTGCATTAGGTACAAACTGCACCTTGATGGAAGTAACTTCATGATGCATTCTAATTACGTAAGAATCATCTTGACAACAACGGTGAAAAGATTTACCAGTTTAGGTAGAAGTTCAGAAGCATTTGGAGGAAGTCCAGCCCCATCAATCATCCAGGGTTTTTTTGAAGATCCATTAGCGTGACCTAATTTTGCTCCAGATGTTATCAACTCCTTCAATCGAGCCTGCAAAAGAATAATAAAATATATTTACATGAGACAAAAAAGTTAAACAACCAAAATTGTATATTCTGTGAGTTTCTGAAACCTAAAGTCAAATCTTTACTTCACTTAATCTACCCAAATCATAGGTATAAAAGATAACAGAATGTGGGAATTTATTACTTTAGGTTTGTTGGAGTCCCACATCGGCTAGACTAGGACCATTTCTCCTGTATATATGTTGGAATCTCCGTTTTCTCCAAAGGGCTCTTTTAGAGAGTGATATGGGGATTCCACATATTCTCACATTATGTAATATTCTTGAATAAGGGAGCATGTATAGAGACATGATACTCAAAATGTCTAAGGATCGGTGATCATGAAGCAGTATTAACCTTTACATGATTTATCTTGGTACAATTAAACTACAGCCAGCAAGAAATAACATTTTACACCAAGTCAAGTGAAAACTCATACCCACCCATGGGCAAAAGTTTATCTTAAATGTGTTTTGACTATTAGTCAAGTGTTCAAACTACCCCTCAAGAATGAATAGTTAGGAATCACGAGTTATAGTTTTCAGGTCTTCTAGTATGATCTTTTGGGGACAAGTGAAGAACATGTAGAGTAACTGCAACAACAAAAATCAAACCTGGCAATAACGTGTGAAGTTTATGCCAGGCAACGAATTGTCACAAACAAATACATCATCGGAGGGAGTTTCAGGGAAAGCCCCCAAAAAAGGAAAATATGAGGAACAACCTGATAACCATTCATCTGGACGTATGCACATGTACATACAAGTAATTGAAGTTGTTTATTGGTTTTAATGCACGTGTGCATTATGCACATGTGCATACCGGACAAATTGCTTACAAATTACTTGTATGCACATGTGCATACCATCCAGATGAACATTTACCAAGGTGTTCCTCAGTTTTTCATTTTTTTGCGGTTTTCCCCTGAACCTGACCCTACACCATCAAATGTTCAAAAGATCAAAGGTGAAGCATGTAGAGTAACTGCTGCAACAAATAAAAATCAAAACCAGAGGTGTCTTGTTTCAAGTGAGGGAAAATTTCATGGTACAAATCTACATGATAAAGCATTAAGGCTTAACGTATTCAGATAAAGGAGAGCAGTAAACCTTGGCTTCTTGCATCTTGGTACTTGCATTATCGAGTCCATCTAGCATTGAAGAGTCCTTGCTAACAAGTGAAACCTTCAAAATAAGTTTGATTGTTTGTCTTAGTCATAGTCAATCTTAAAATTCATGATTTCACGTCTGTTGAAGTACAAGGTAACAAACCAGGATTGGCGTTAATTGTCCTTCCAAGTCTAGAAGCCCCTTGGCAAATGCAGCAGCTGACATCTATTAATGGATGTTTAACCCACAAAGGGGTTTGTCAAAGTCATCAAAACAAAAGTATCATTAGCAATCAAGTAGAAACCGAAAATTGTTCAAGGTACACATTAATATAATCTACAAGATTTGGAAGCTGTAGGACAAGATATGAGTCAAATTTTATGCAACAATTTACCAAAGGGTTATACAGGGGAGGACCTATTAGGAGCTGAGCGGTCTCCTGTGCACTCGATCACTGAATTATTTCAAGAGGAAAAAAAATAGTGGTCTGAAAGGTGCACCCGCTTGGTTTTGAGGGTGCCCTTAAATACTTTGAAATCAAATTATAATAGAAATTAAACATGGGTGGGGTGGGTTGGATTATCATTTTTATCTTTTTGTTAAAAAAATTCTCCCACTTTGATTTATTAGTTTTTCTCGTGATTTATTTTTTCCTTTCCAATGTCAATTCATCTTAAAAATTGTCGCTTTTTATCTCATTTTCAAGGCAACATATATTTATTTTAAAGATCGAGGTTGATTCCATTTGAAAAAAATGTATCCTATTCCTCAAATCGATATAATTGACTTTTCCATAGGTCAAATCGCATTGACTTTTCCTTAGGTCAAACCGCAATTTTGCGGACGTTGGTCCACCTTAAAGGTGCACCAGCTCAAATAAATTCCTGGGTCCACCATCCTGGTTATCGGTAGGGCCCAGGGCCCAAACCTCACCAAAGGTGAGAAGTGTGCGTGAGTATTGTCCGTGTAAATATTTTATATTCTTTTAAAAAAAGCAAATCAAAGTGATACCTGGACACGGCCCTCATCTGAGCTGTAAATTTTAAGGTCATGCCGATATGTACTGTGTAGGCGAAGTAGTCCCGTACCTTCACCTGAGACATAGGGAGAGAGGGTGGTAGGAGATACTAATTTTGAAAAATGTATATCATTTATTGTATCATAAAACTAATCATGAAATCTATTGTGATTAACATCTTCACAATTTAGGTGAAAAGTTATGAGAAAGCACTTGTTGTGTGTTTGGTATCCATACATAATAGAACATAACAGAACTGTTGTTCAGCGTTTGGTAAGACGGAACTAGCCAGGACAGAACAGATAAAATGATCAATTTATCCCTAATTACTTGTTTATATCTTTTGATTAATCTATGTAATTTATTAAGTTATAATAAAATAAATATTTTTTATAACAAAATATATCATTAGAAAGTTTTCATCAAGACGATTAACATGACACCAAAATAAAAAGTTTATGTAGTTTTCAATTTTTATTGTATACCTTTTCTATTTATTTTATTATTAATATTTAATAATTTACATAAATTAATCAAAGTATGAAACCTTATAAAAATAACATCTTGAGGACAGTAAAATGAAAGTTTAAAGAGCATAAAATACAATAAATAAAATCTAAAGAATGAATAAAATGTATAGAGGAAGGTGTATTTGATGTTTTAGAAGAGAACTAGGTTTTATTTTGAGGTTATGTTGGTAAAACATAGGTATGTTCCACTATGTTCTTGTCGGTTCAACATAAAAGTCCTGCCAAACATGAAACAGTGATCCAAGTTCTGTTATGTCCAGTTTATCAAACGCACCTAACTAATGGTTGAAAGGAAGTAATTTGCTCCTTCTCCCTTTTTTTCTTCCAGTTTTCTTAATTATGGACAAGAGAATAACAAGGTGATGCAATGTGCATGACCTCATTGAAATAGGGGAAGACCTCAAGGTAAGACGCTATACCCATTGGCAGGTTATAAACTTTTGCACAAAAAACCCAAGTGGTTAGTTAAAACTGGAAAGTATATTATATTAACCTGGATACATATTGTTGCGAAAATATCTGCCAAGTTCTTCAGCCTGACAATAAAAAAGAAAGAGCAAAACTCATAGATTAAAAAGGAACAAGAAAAAGTTGCTGCTGTACAGCTGTACCACTTATGTGAGTAACAATTCCCAAAGATGCAATATCATATGAAAATATCCAACATAACGGGAAAATGTTAAGAAGTAATCACCTGTTTTCGACCAGCATGTGTGAGAACACCCCCATACTTAAGAATCATTAGTGCTTCTATTGGACGTTCCTCTTCAGTGTCCCCTTTTGTAACTTTAACCCACTTAAGTGGCTTCAGTTGCACCTTCCGATAAATGCCAGAGAAATGACCACCCTGGAAGTAATATATTTGTTATTTAAAATAACATGGACAGCTCTATTACATCTACACAAGTATAGTATTTCTTGTATCATTGGGGTCAACACAAGACCAGTGAAAGGCAAATAACATGGTTACTTAGCTTTTTATTTAGTTGACATTGTGCCCAAACTTATATATACTGACAAAGGATCGTGTGAGAATAGAAGTTAAGTGAGAAGCGTAAGAAAGGATCTGGATCGTTGATCACTTTTAATCTCACCCCCACCCCATGAATTGTGCTTCTCATGGGAATTGATCCGGTGCATCTCGTTAGTGTTGATCTTCAATTAGGATTGATCCAAGGGTGGAGGTCCCTTCTACCCTTCTCACCATAACTTCCATAATTCCATTCTCACCGGTATCCGCCCCATATATACTTGTGATGGAAAATAATTATCAGTTTTTTTTACTAATCCATGACATTGATATGATTTTAGCAATAAAATTACACACACATAACTGAATAGATAAAGATAAAATTCAGATGTAAACCTCTTCAAGAACTGCTTTAACTTGACGTAGTTTTTCTGCATGTTCAATGTACTCTGCTTCACTGTCACTTCCAAGACCAGGTCTAGAGAAAACCAAACTACCCTGTTAGTATGCAATATTAATTCATTGACAAAAGAAAAGAACAGTTATTCATCCTCAAAAAACCACATAACAATAAGCCAGTAAACAGTGTTGTACTTGATATAGTAAGAGAGATAACACAAAAGGATGAATTATTACTAATAATCTGCAACCATGTTTTCGGAAAGGATCATAACTTCATAAGAACTTTCAGCATGTGTAACTTATAAAATTTAAAGAGTGGACAGAATCTGGGGTCTATCAAGATATAATAACTGAAAATTTTCTAATAGCTTAGAATAAGTCGCAGACTAAGGTCCCGTTTGGTTTGTAGGATTGGATAGGATTTAGAGGGATTTGGAATTCAATTCCATTCCAATCCCATGTTTGGTTTGAGGGGTTGCATGGATTTTAAATCCAAGACAAACATGGGATTTCGAAATCCCATTGGGGTAGTAGGTATTTTGTGGAATTTCGTAGGATTTGATAGTAATAATGTTTTAAAGTGTGCTAAAGCACTTGCTTTGTAATAATAAGTTAACAAAAAGATAATTTAATTATTTTTATAATTGTTTATAATTTATTTTTATAAATTATTTGTGAAGAATGAAATTTAATTCCATTCCAAATCCTACAAACCAAGCACACCAAAGATTCCAAATCCTTCCATGAATCCAAATCTCTCAAAAACATTCCATCAAACAAAACGGGCCCTCAATGTTCATGGGAGGACAAACTGTGTAAAATAAATGAAAAATTACTAGCATGTGACATTCTATCCTTAACAACTTTACGCCCAGCCTTCATATCAGAGAGAATGGGAGAGAAGGCAGGGGAAAGAGGGATGAAGGAACGCCTGATTAGGAATTTGTGTTAAGAGGAAATCACGTTTAATAAAAAATTATTTGAGGGAGGCACTCATGGATATTGGAGAGCAGGGGGAAAAAGATGTCATATAACTCAATTCTACCAAGTAAAATCATGTTTTATCAGGAAATAGTTTCAGAGAAGAAGCTCGGCATCTATATAAATACCTAGTATGAGGTACCAGTATACGCGTAGCATCTAACAAGTCCTGCAACTGGACTGCACTTTTGAGTTTTGTCTGTAGCAAAAGAATTGTTGAGCAAAAGATAAAACTTGGGATAAAAATGAAAAGAAAAAAAAGATGAAAACAGTATAAGAAGCACCTCAACTCTAGGTCTCCCCCCATTGTATTTTAGCATCAAATTCAACAGTTTTTCCTCGGTGACCTTCAACTTCACCTTTTGCTTTGGAGTTCTATCACCACTGCCAACAAAAACACAGATGCTTAGAGAAAAAGAGCAAGTGCACATTTAATGTTGGAGGATATGTGGAGGCATAGGATCGTGTGAGAAGAAGAGTTAACGTGAGAAGCGTAAGAAGAGATCTGAGCCCTTGATCACGTTTAATCTCATACCCACCCATGAATTGCGCCTTAAAAGGGAGGTAATCCGGTGCATCTCTGTGCACCTAATCTCGGTGCATCTTATCCTAATGTGCATCCAAGGGTGGAGATCCCTTCTTACGCTTCTCACCGGAACCCAACCCTACCCGAGAAATGGTCCAAATCTAGACGATGTGGGACTCCAACCCTATGCAAAAAGCAAAAGTAAGGATCTATATCTTACTGACGAACAATAGCAATCACACAACGTAGCTCCTCAGCTTGTCCGAATGAGCCAATGATCCCACTACCTTGACGTGTTAGTCCTTCAGAAGGCTGAGCTGGTTCATTGACCTTCCAGGGAAGAATTGGTGGAATTGCTGTTGAAAGATGTGGAGCTTTTGCATCTAAAAACAACTTTCTCAACACACAAGCGGCATCATCATAATATCTGTAGTTAGATAAAGATGGTGAAAACAACAAGACAACAAATGACGAATAACATTTCCAAAATTTAATTAATAGACGGGTATTAACCATTACAGGACCCACATATACAAACTAAAAAAAAAAAATTGCAGACTACACGTTATGCTTATCATTTTAGGATCACAATTAAAGACACAACCTAGAAGATACTGATTCTTGAGTTCCCCACATTTTCAGATAACTACTTGAGCTACCACTACAAGCCACTTGGTTTTACAATTTGGTTACCAGTAGGAAAAGGGAAATTGACAAAAATAGCCAATCCACCCAACTCTTTTCAGTTTATAGCCATGTCAGGACCCAATTTCACTAAATAGTCAATCCTTATGCAGAAAGCTAATACAAATTATTATTATTATTTTTACCGAAAACCAATCCTTACGCATTTGCGTAAGCCTTCTACGCAAAGATTGGCTAAAGAGTGAATTTGGATTAGAAAATGGCTAAAAATGAAACCACCTATCAGCTTGGGCTATTTATGTAAATTTCTTGTAGAAAAAGAAGGCAGGTTGAAGAACATGGTTAAGGGAATCTCAATGCCATACACAAATGTACAAGAGGTTATTGGAATGCATTCATAGATAACATGAAGTTACTGTTTGCAGCATCATATTCATCCTGTGTCCTTAATCTATTCCATTTCTTTTTAGTATCAGATATTCTCTTTGCAAGGCATCACCTTCCTCCAGTTTTCTGGAAAACAAATTTGTACATTTTTTCGGTATGAGGCCATGATTAGCAACTTGAAGAGATCCAAACCCAGTCCTTTATTTCCTTAAGGACTTGCAACTCAAAAAACTTAGCATACTGTCAACTTAATCTAGTGGCATTTCCTTTGCTATCTTATATTCTTGTTTGCTGTATTCCTCTTTCGTCTGAAAATCTTGATAATCATCTTTTATATGATTGCACAAATGATCCAAAGGAGAAATCAACGGAACCATGCTCAGCTAATACAAAGCACCTTTGGCCAATTAAACAGCCAATAGAACTTTAGAACTACAAAATGATCATTTGCTACTGTCTCTCTATCTTAAAATAATTAGACACAAAAAGTTGAAGAAATACGTTCAATTTAAAGATAATTAATAACTCATGGAGGTTCAAGATAGTTAAAGAGTCATTACTTGTAGGAGTTCTTGACAAAGCTCCAGCCATTCACATCACAAACATATGACCGGCCTTCACATCGTAAGAGATCAAATCCACACACCTGCAGTCATACGAGCATAGCAGATAAATTGGACATCAACTAACTCTGAAAATGGGAAGAGTGAATTCTGCAAGGTCATAAATTCACATGTGCATATTCAGTTCTGCCTTAAGAGACTCTCTATTCAAATAAGTTTTGGACATCCTATAACAAACAATGTAGATTATTGCTTAGCCGATAGTTAAAAGATGATAGATGTTTCATTTTTCACTTTGCTGAGCCAAAGGAAGGCTTCTATTTGAATTGTGCTGACCACAAAATGATAAACATCAAGGAGGTTCTGGGCACATAATTGATGCTAAAGAATTTTTTGGGTAAAGCAGTACTAAACAGTTAGTACACCCCAAATGAGGACTTTCTTGTAAGATCCAGAACGCAATGACATGATAGTTTTACTTATAAAAAAGTGATCAATCGATGCCTGATGGTTCCTATCATAGAGAACTTCTACATAATTTAAGTTTAAAAATAGGAAAAGATTGGAAAGTGAGATACTGCTGGAGAGAGTTATTTTTGGAATATATAATGAAGTTATGCAAAATAACTCATGGTGGTCAATATAGAGATAAAATAACCTACCCCTTGCCTAAATGCGATGCAGACTTCTCTTGCCATTTGCTTCTCATTTGGTGTAAGAAGCACAGGATACCTGACCTGCCAAATGTAACAAATATAAATTACTATCAAATGTATTTATGAAAACCCTCCCATATGTAATCAGCAAAACCAGATATGCTAACAGCTCTGCAAGTGAGAAATATGTTAATGCACTGTACATATAAATTAAAAGATATTTGCAGTGTACGTGCAAGTTTCCTTGGCATCACTTATCCTTAGCTCCTCATATGAAGTCAAAATGAACTGTTCATCAAATAGCTTTTTAAGGCCATGCATGAACCAAAATATTCCTTCTAGAACATTGAGTATCATGCGTTTTGGAAGGTACCAAAGCCATTTCATTCCCACCCTCTTTACAAAAGTCACATCTTTTACATGGGCACCTAAATTAGTGTAAACTAGAGGTAGGAACATGGTAGGCTTACGATCGTGTGAGAAGGAGAGTTAATCTGAACCATTGAATCATTGATCACTTTTAATCTCATATCCATCCATGAATTGCGCCTTAGAAGGGAGTTGATCCGATGCATCTCAGCGCACCTCATCTCAGTGCATCTCATCCTAATGTGCATCCAAGGGTGGAGATCCCTTCTTACGCTTCTCACCTTAACTCACCGGAACCCAACCCGAACACGGTATATGTGAACCAGATTTCACATGTTATAGCCATGAAGATATTCAAAGAAACACCGACTATTTCCAACATATGTCAACAACAAAAACTTAGCAATGCACCAAAGGGTGTTTGGCCTAGCGGTATGTGAGCCTCTAGTCTCTTAGGAGGTCGGGGGTTCAAACCTCACCAAAGATGAGGAGGGTGTGTGAGTTTATTTATTTCATTTGCCGTATACAATAATATAAATATTATATACTTCAAAAAAAATTAGCAATGGCTGTTGGGACAGACAAAGGGGGAGAGGGGTTAAGAATGAGGTGATCTATGTTACACAGATTACTTACTTCTTTGCCATCAGGATTCCTCATAACAACACCATCAACAACAGGAGACTTCCTTGCTTCAGCATGAGCATATTCTGGACCAACTGTATACACCTACAACATGAAAAGTAACCAATAAGCAACATGTTACCTTGAAGCATAAGAAAGATTCATGAACAACAGAAACCAAGCCCATGTCACCCAGAACACGCAAAGACTCTCATACAGGCACAATGTAACACAACTACCAGTGCTATTGTTTAAAACCCACAAGTGTCTAAAACACTAAAGTGAGAATGTTATTCAGTTATTGTTTAAACCTCATTCATACATTTAAAAGATGTATATGGTAAGAAGTAGCTAGCAGTTGATCACAATGTCCAGCGATTTTTGGTACGCGCCAAGATTTATGAATATGGGAAACTGCATATCACCAAATAAATCAGCACAGGCCTTAATGCAATAATAAGCACTCAAAAGTGGAAAAGAATGTTGTAGATATAGAAAAAGTCCTATAGCTGAGCCCTTCTTTAGCTTTTTTTCTGGAAAAAAATGTTGTAGATATAGAAACAGTCCTAGAGCTGAGCCCTTCTTTTAACCTTTTTTTACTAGGCATTGTGAATAAATAAACAATTCTCTATGTAGTTCATATTCTTTTCAACAATTTTTTATGGTAAAATAAAATTAACAATGGAGATTGCAAGTACGTCATTCATTGCTCACTAGTAATTATCAGAAGGGAATAGTGACACTGAAACAAGTCAAGAAGAGAACAAGAGAAAAGTGAGGAAATAGAGGCCAAAAAATAAGCACTCCACATGGCCTTGCTATTTATTCCCCTTTGTTCTTGCTTTTCTTGGGAAATAGGAAAAAGAGAGAGAAAACTTTTTCCTTTTTCTACAATGATAAATGCTAAGTAACAAGAAGGATATACAAGGTCAGAATCAACCAACATAAATGTTGTAGAATGTGAGAATGTGTGGAACCCCCAGATCACTCTCCAAAAGTGATCTCCAAAAGGGCCCTTGAGGAGAAAGGGGAGGTTCCAAGCGGACTCCAACAACAATACTAGCCATATTTCCAGATTAAATAGTCAATTAGTCATGAAATATTATCTTCCATTAAGTACAGAATGCAAACAACCTTGACATCCGTTCCTCCAGTTGGCATAAATTCTTCGTATATGTAAGAACCCTCACGCCTCACTCTTCTAACCTCTGGATGGAACTCACTTGATCTATTGCCAACCTGCAAGATAAGACCTTTTATGATTCTGAATCTTCTATAAATTACAATACGCTTGTTACTATGTTACTACTAAACATGGATAAAAACTAAGAAAGAGAACATCAATGCATCTACACATTTGTGAATTAACACGAGATGGGCATCACTTGTAAAGTTGAACAGACTTGTAACGCGACTTGGTTGGATTTCCTAGTATCTCGTTTTCGAAGTAAATGGCATACCATGCCTAAGCGACTTGGAACTTGCCCCCAAAGTCGGTTACGAGCACCAGCGGTTTTTTATTGCCATTTTAGGTCAAATGTATTAGTTACCTCAAGAATACACAATACATACACAAACCTATACTGTATATACGATCCCGATTTAGTGAACTTTGCGGTGGTCTCCTCCACCTGTGGTTTTCTCCTGATTTGGGTTTCCACGTCATCTCTATGTTCTTCTATCTCTCTTTTATTTATGCTGGTTCATTATCGATTGCCATGACTTGCTAATGATTAGTTTACACTATTAGATCAGAATGCAAACCTATTCCGCATATAGATCAATCTGGTTTCATGACCATTTGTTGATATTGACAATTGACTTTTTTCTGGAGTTTGACTTCTTTTAACTCATTAATTGGTTGTCAAATTTGAAAGTCATTTGTTTGAGCAAAGCACTAAGCATGCACATAACTAAAGAAAGGCCTTGGGACAAGGGAGGCACCATAGGGGAGCTTTGGCAAAACATCCGTGCCAGAAATCTCGTCTTAATGGAGGTTTGGCTTCCGGTGAGAATGGAAGTTACGGTGAGAAGGGTAAGAAAGGATCTCTACCCTTGGATCAATCCTAATTGAAGATCAACACTAATGCGGTGCACCAAGATGCACCCGATCAATTCCTGTGATAAGCACAATTCACGAGGGTGGGGGTAAGATTAAAAGTGATCAAAGGTCACGATCCCTTCATACGCTTCTCACTTTAACTCTTATTCTCAGACGATCCTTCGTCTCCTAATGGAGGCAAGAAGGATATCACCGAAGGGTACTTCTTGTTTTGGGCAAATGAAACCATGCAAGAACGTTCCCTAAGCATATAGATGTATAGTGCTCCTTTGAAACCTAAAGTAGAGTTTAGGTTATTCTTCAGAGTCTATCACCATGAACACACAAGCCCACATGGTTCTCCTTAACTATGTGAAGAAAAGAAATTTTCAAGTTATACATGTGTTTCTGAAGTTCCAAATTCCACAGAAAGATCATGTTGGAAAGCTAACCTTTCTGAACAATTCTTTCATGCCACCTCCTGCTGAACTGGGGTAATAGATCATTATGCTATGGTCGTCACCTTTAAAAAAGGGAAGAGAATAAACAAATTCACACTTAGAAAACCAAAAATTACAAAATTTTGGAAAACATTGTGGAAAAGGAAAAAACCAAAGAATATATACGCTTGTGTCCGTAATAAGTAATAACTTCATCACTAATCGTCTAACCCCCATAAAGAAGATGTATTATTAATACAGGCGAAGGATCGTGTGAGAAGAAGAGTTAAGGTGAGAAGCGTAAGAAGAGATACGAACCCTTTATCACTTTTAATCTCATGTCCACCCATGAATTGCGCTTTAGAAGAGACTTTATCCGGTGCACCTCGATGCACCTCATTAGTGTTGACATTCAATTAGGATTGATCCAAGGGTGGAGATCTCTTCTTATGCTTCTCGCCATAACTTCCCTTCTCACCAGAACCCAGCCCTATTAATACATTCTGCCTATATTATTCAAAGAGTGGAAAGTTCTGAGGGTGTGAACCCGCCACTTTGTGAAAGGGGGAAAGGTTTACTATAGAATGGAATATTAGATGCTGAAACACAAATGGAGAAGAGTAGAAGCAAAGGAAAGCATATTGATAGGATTACTGTAAAAGGTTACCATGAATAGGCTTCTCCACAAAAGGCTTCCAAAATCGATGGCCGCGAACCTCAACAAAATCTTCTTCCTCAACAAAGTAATCCAACTCTTGATATGGAACTTCTCTATTTACAAGTGCATACCGAGGAACGGGAATTCCATATGATTCAAGACACTGAAATTTCAACCAAAAAAACAAATTGGAAATAGAAAAAAATCTCCATCAGTAAGCACGGATTGGTGAATGATAAGAACGCAAGCAGAGAACAAAATTTTCTCACTTAAGAATACATAGAAACAACACAAATGAGTCCAATTCCATGTGTGAACGATAAGAACACAATAAGCCATTTCCAGAAGGAAACAACAATAAGAATGTTATGTGTTGCATCAGATAAACTCATATAAGGTGATGGATTTTATAGTCATACCTCATATACTTTCCTCCTGTCATGAAGAAGATGTTGTTGTTCCAGTTCATTTACAAGGAAAGGCCTGAAAAGAAGGGTGTAAATCATAACATGATCACCAGCTTTTGCTGTACTGATGGCAGTTGTCAAATATATGGAATAGGTAAATGCAACTTATCATAATGACAAACATCATCAACAAAACCAAAAGAACTTTATACATACAACATGACTTGCGGACAGAGACCAAAGTTCCCTTAGGGTGCGTTTGGCATCCAGACAGGATAGAATAGGACAGGGCAGAACAGTTGTCCGTCGTTTGGTAAGAGAGAATGAATAAAATGTAAAGAAGGAGGCATATTTGATGTTTTAGAAGAGAATTAGGTTTTATTTTGAGGTTATATTGGTAAATATAGGTTTGTTCCACTTTGTTCCACATAAAAGTCCTGCCAAACATGCAACAATGATCCCTGTTTTGTTCTGTCCTGTGTATCAAACGCACCCTTCTGGGAAAAACGAACTTTAGTATTCAGTCAGATTGACTCATATGCAATGAAATACCATGTGGGCAGGAGAGAAAACAGACAGGAGAAAAGAGAAAGCAACACATGCCTGTATGGAACAATAGTGAAGCCATGATGTGCCTACTATGCATTTATCATGAAGTTAAGGTTACACACAGCCAAAAACGTATTCATCAACAGACATAATAAGATGACAGTTAGGGTAAGGTATTACTTAAGAGGAAATTTATTATTCTTCCATCGAAGAATGATATTCCCATTTAAAGCATAACATACCTAGTTGTTAATCTAAAACTCAAACTCTACTGAGGAGCTTGTATTAGATTAAGAACCTTCGAGGCTTAGGGGCTGTCTGTGTGGATTAATTTGTCTGTATAGATTGGGAAGGTTTTTGTTTGGGAGGGTTTTTTCATAGATGGGATCGGCCCGCCGAGGCGAGCCTTGGGTCCAAAAAGAGGGGCATTGCCCCGCTTCCGATTCACGGAATAAGTAAAATAACGTTAAAAGTAGTAGGAACATGTTTTTCAATAGGAGGGGCAGGTTTGGAAAAACTTGGCTTTCTGCATAAAGCTCTGAATAAGCCACTTTCTATATCATTAAGTTACTACCAAACAATCATGTATATCTGACCGAATAAGCTGAGTTCCATTAAGCTCGTTAAGCTGCTAACAAACAGGCCCTTAGAACATGATGATTATATGGCAGCTCACAATTACATGAGTGGGTAGTCTCACGATTATTCTTATGTCAGCCTCTGTCTATTAGAATAGTTAATAAATTCATAAACATGGATTAAAGTTCAGCCATGTGTCATAAAAATAACTTATAACTTGTGGTTTTTTTTGTTGCTAAATTTATGCATGGATAACTACTAGAGATGCAAGGCCTTCTAAATTTATGCATGGATACCTAGTTGTGAATGTTTGAAAACGACCATGCACACAATTCAAATAACTGTGAACATTGAGGAACAAAAAAGGTATCTAAAGAAGAAAGAAAGATGAGACATACTTCCTTAATGCAGCATACGCTTCAGCTTTTTCAAGTGGATACCCAGAAGAATGAAAAGCAATCAAACAATCACATATTGGCCACCTGAAATACTAAAGTCAGAGCTAGAACTCCAAAAAATTAATAATGATACCATTGCATGTTCAATAACATTTTTACATCTATGTACTCACATTTGTATGGAAGCAATGTAAATTGTACAATATCAACATCAAAGATTGTTAATTTCTTGCAGATTGCCTTCCTATCTGGCATATACCTCAGCATTTGTTTTCATGGTAAAAATGTAAAAGTAACACGTAAAGCACTGACAGGCAATAATCATTTGTGGAATTGTATGGAGTCTCAAAACATCACAAAGAACACATGATGGTTTAGTTGTAATCTTTCAGAACCTATGGGAGCCACCAAGAATACAAAAAGAAAAATCAAGGATAGATCACCTACTACCTCTTTTCAGTTGCAACTTACTGAGGTTTGAGACCCCCCCCCCCCCCTTTTTCTTGCTGAAAAACTATGTTATGAATCCACGCATTCAGTATATGTATTGCTAGAAGAAAGAAAAATATCGGGACAGGAGGGGAGCAGTGGCAGCAAAGGATAGTTGGGCAGTTTTGGGATTGAGGGTAGTTTGGGAATTATCTTTAATAAGTCGTTGGGAGAAATATAAATAGTGGGGCTTTTGCGGTGATTGGCATGCAGAAATTGGTGGTTCATTTGGGAGATCCTAGCATCTCAAACTGCTAGTTAGCCTTTTTTAGAATTTTTCTTTTGTTAGTTCAATCATTCAGCACCTTTATCAATAGTAATTTTCCCCTGTTTACCTCTTTGTTTTCTGATTCATAACAAACTACTTTAATCATATGAACATACAGAGCATCATTGGAAGCATACTACTATTGATAGAGACAATTTGAACATACAAGAATCATTCTCTTCCATCATTCGAGTTGTACAAGTAACACTTGAAAGTTGAAATATAATATTTTAAAAACTACAAATTAGTAATCCATGCTTCGTTTAGTTCTTTTTAGTTACAAATTTTATATATTTTAGCAATATTTTTCATGTACACATCCCAGCCCTTCCAAACCGGCATTGTTTTTATCTAATTCCATGAGATTACCAAGATGATTCTCATTGATGTTGAAGTTAACAAATTTGAAGTTCAAAGGCCAAAGTACCCTCTCCAAAAAAAGGTCAAAGTCAGAATCTTCTTTTAGACAGAGGGAATACTTTTAACAAAGCCTGCACTTCATTATTTAACAAGCACAAATTGAGATCCATTTTCTACTTTTCATGGACCAACCTGAACATGTATCTTAGAAAGTACACAGCTCGCATTTATAATGTTCCGACAATACACACGATGAAAATTGAGTAATTCCTATATAATATAGGCTTTCGAGGTAGACAAATTTGTTAAATATCTATGGTTCAAGAAGAATAAAGTTTTACTTTCGCATGTAGAGTGCAGCCTTACTCATAAAAAATTTACAGAAATGGAGAACAAATCAACACCATGAACTTATAAAGTACTTAGAACTTCTCCAACCGCCCACTGAAAGAGTGGTTTTGCCGTTTTCCTCCCTCCAACTGCACGGCAAAGAGATTTTTTTTTTCCCGGTTGGGATTTCACACTCCAAATATACCATGTGATCAAACGGCAAACCATGGGACTCACCATTTTTGCCGGTTTAGAGTATGGTTGGATTTGAAAAAAAAAATAGTGCTACGAGGGCCCACCATTTTTGGTGTTTTTGTGATGCCATGGTTGGAGATGCTTAGGAATTACTAAAGAATTGTACCTCTCTACTGGTTCTTCTAGGATAATTCTGTCCCCAAAATGGATGATCTACAGGAGCATATGACAACAAGATGTAATCAGTAAAAACTTGAGCAAATATATCGGTTACTTGCATGTTGATTAATCCATAAAATATTGTGATGTTTGATCACCATTCTTCACATGATACAACAAATTATATATTCAGAAATCCAAATCTGCTACTCTACTTCATTCAACAAGCAAAACTCAACAGGAAATTATCAAATTAACATAACCATTACCTCAAATTCACCAAAAGCTTGCAATCTCTCCAAAATTTGCCCCATAGGCGCTGAAAAAACCTAATGCCGCCGCCAACACAGAACGAAGAACATAGAACCAGGAAATGAAATAAATAATAACTAACAACAACAACAAAAAACGGAAGAAAAAAAAATCAAGTGATAAAACACTATCGCCATATATAGATTCATCGAAAACACTATCGCCATTAAAGAACTATGAGATGTGTAACAAATTCAAGCAAAAGGAACAGAACCTCCGGGCCGCATTTCACCTTCTTTTCCATAACGCAAACGCCAATCGTGATCTTCTTATCATTAGCATCATTCTCCGCCATCTCTATCAACCTCTCCAAATGCACCTTTTCTTACTGTAATACCTATCACTTCGATTTTTCAAACTGATCAAATACAACAACACATCATAAACACAAACACAAACACAAACACAAATCCAAATACGAGCAGGATTACATAAACATGTATAATACTATCAAATGCTTGTAGATATCGATTATAGATATACATTCAGATTCAGGAAGAAGATTCCTACCAGAAATATGAGAGAATCTCGGTTGAGGAGACGTTGTCGATGATACCTGTGTGTGCGATGAGCTCAGGAGGATTGACAAGGGGGAAAACCTGTAACAAACCATTCTAAATAGAGGAAATGGTGACGTGTTTATACTAGTAATATGGGCAAGAAGAAGGCCAATATTTTGTAGGAAAACAAAAAATAACCACATTAGATCTATAAAAAAACATTTTCTTTGAAATAAATAAAATTAAATTTGTTGGAGATAATCTATTATTTATATATATATATATTCAATAAGTTTAATTGATTGATATGTTTAAAATATTATTTCTTTCTTGTAATTTAAAGAATTATCTAAAATATAAAATATGAGAGCAATGTTGTTGAAACATTTTAGATAACGAAAACTCATTTTTTTTTATTTTAGCAATACTGTTGGAGATACTCTTAGGTTCTGGTTGCAATAGCATTATACAAAAGATATACATTCAGTCGATTGAAATGATTGATTAAATTGATAGTAGATCTACAAATTACAAAAGAAAGCACGAAACAACTAAGATTTTAGGATTTTTAAAAAGTAATTAGATAAATAAGTATATATTTATATAATATTTAAAAATATATATGTAGGATCGGATTCAGAGAAAATCGAAAAAAACAATAATGAGCAACCCGATAACCATTAATCTGGATAATATGCATATGTGTCTACAAGTAATTTGTAAGCAATTTGTTCAATAAGCACATATGCATCACATACATGCATGCATAAAAGTAAGAAACAATTTCAATTACTTGTACGCACATATACATACCGATCAAATGAATGGTCATCAGGGTGTTCATTAACTTTTCATTTTGTTTTTGTTTTCCCTCAAACAGGTCCCTTTTAAAATATATGTATGTATGTGTGTGTATATATATATATCGGTTTTTTTGACAGATCGATTATCAAAAATTAAATCCAAATCGAATCAAAATATTCCTCAAAAGTCGGGTTTCAAATTTATAAATATTCGATTTTTACACTAACACCTTATTTTTACTTCAGATTCAAGTTCGGATTTTCGGACCATTCGAGTTTTACACGTATTTAGATGTGTTGTATTATGGAATATGCATGTCTATTTGAAATATGTAGGGCCCATGGTGTAGAGATCAGAAAGGTGTGAAAAGGACCAAACCAGCAACATCTAAATCATTTCATCCTGTTCTGTTTTCACATGGCTCAGTCCAAACTACGTTTTCAGTCCCTGTGGTTTGTTAAATGTTGCTACTTTTGTCCCTGTGTTTTCTAAGTTTACATCTTTAGTCCTTAAGTTTTACAATTTCTTGTCTATTCGTTCATGTGGTTTACGATTCATTACTTTTTCATCCGTGTAGCTTATAATTCGTTGTTATTACCATCTCTCATATTTGATGGTAAACCACTTATGAAGTTAGGTTTAAGAACGAAAACAGTAATGAGCTGCAAAACGATTTGACGGAAATTGTGACTTCGAAAGTACATAGACAAAACTCGCGGGTTTTAACTAACCATAAGAACGAAAATCATAACTCTGAGAAATAAACGACATGAAGAAGAAGAAGAACATCAACGATAAATAATGTACAAATTCATTCCAAAAAGTAGTGATAAAGAATACCCTGAAGATCTTTGAAGAATGCTCAAGGAAGTTCAAAGAAGATGTGGGCGACAACTTGTTATTCCTCTAAATCACATCTACATTTTGGCTAGAGCATGGAGGTAAAGTATATACATATCCTAACGTAACAGAGTGACGGTAGCAAGGAGGCGGCAGACAGTGTAGACGTGGTGGCAGCAGAGTAAGGAAAGTGTGTGGTGCTAACTAGAAAAGACTTGAAAGGCATAGTAAGAGGAGGATCATTATTGGTATTAAGATATAAAGCCACGTAAACCCCTTTTGTCGTTTTTCTAAACAGAATAAAGACAAAAGAAGAAAGAGTAGACAGACCAAAACACCCCTAAGTTAACCAAGTTAATATAACATTTTTGTTGTATAACAATACAGATCACATGTCCCAAATAAAGTACTTATTTGATTTAGGAACCTTAATAATTAAAAAGTATAAACGACATGGAACAAGCATATAATTCACACTACTCTAAAAATAAACAAATAATTTCTTTAATTTATATTTAAATCCAGTTTATTTTAGTATTGCAACATAAAATATGCTACATATATATTATATCGAACCGACCTCATCAAAACCGGAATCTTTTTTTTTTTTGAAAGAGTATTCTAGGCATTTGCCTAAACTAATCCCTGACAATTTTAAGACTGTTAAAGCATGCAGTCCTGAGATAATTCCCCAGTGGCCACAAGTTATTTGCGTCTGGATTCGAACCTGGGGTAGATGGGTTATCTAGCCTCATCCCCCACAAGTCGAAACCAAAACCTTAATGAGGCAATAGCAATCCGATCCATGGTTCTTATAAGTTATAACCACCTTCACACACAAGGAACACTAAAAACATTAGGAAAAAAAAGACATTTAACACAAGGTACGATCCAAACCAAACAGATCAGCCGAAAGGTAGGGTGAATTATATAAGATTTACGTAAGGTATGATGTTAGATACAGGCGAAACCAAATCAAATACGTTTGAAGCTTGAAGGAAAATGGTAATAGATTTGGATCAAACTTTTGCATTAAATCACAAATTATCTAATTTCTTCCTTAGTCTTCGATGCAAAACATCTTATTTTGCTTTCTTTCTTTCGTTCTCTTGCATGTATTGTTACAATAGATTCATTCGACAACGGTTTGTGGTCGCCATGTAAAACCGGCTAGAAATCCTTTGCCGCTGGTCGAAACACAAAAAAAATACAATTGTTAGCTACCAAGAAAGATGAAAGCATGAACCCATCATAAAGATCAATACGAATTGTAACGAGAAGTGGGGGTGGGGGAATTCAACATTGTTGGGCTTTTTCATTAGAGCATCTCCAACAGCTATGCTAATTTTTTTTTATAATAGAGTATGAATAGTTAAGATTTCTAAAAAAAAATTCATCCAATTCCAACAGCTACTCTATTTTAGGAACTTTATCACTAACTATACTAATAAAATATTTTTTTTTTCATACACACTTAACTTCAGTTATTTTGTTTGGTTGAATATAATTAAAATATTGTCTCTCTCTCTCTCTTCTATATACTTTTAGATATTTATCTAAATTTAGAGATTTTTACAATCTCTCTCCTCTATTCTCTATTTTAGCATAGCTGTTGGAACATAAAAAATGCTAAAATTCCTTTTTTCTCTATTTTAATGTAGCTGTTGGAGATGCTCGTTTTTTTCCCCAAAAAGTAGGACCCACAAACAAAAAACAAGCTTTTTTTTTCAGAACTTGCATCTATGCAAAAGCAAAAAATGTGTCTTTGTAAGTAGCCTTTTTCATTGAGCTTATGTGGCTTTCAAACAAGCATCATTGTTGATCCGACATATTTTCCAGAACTAAAGATTTAGGGGCTGTTTGGTTCACGGAATCCGATGGAATTGGAAGGAATTGGAATGGCCAAATCCATTGACCGAATTCCTTAATGCTGTTTGGTTCGCGGAATGAATAGACCGGATTCCATCGGATTCCACCGAATTCCATGGTTGATGGATTTGATCATTCCTTAACATATGTGAAGGATTTTGAATTCCATTTCGTATCAAATGCAACATAATTTATAAATTTCTTTTAGAAAGACAACAATAAATTTAACCACCACCCTTTCCCCGCCCCACCCTCATCGACAACATATCCGCCACCACCGCCGACACCGCCACCGCCACTACCACCACCACCATCAATTAACATCATCATTCCACCACCGCTACCGTCACCCCCACCCCCACCCCCACCCACCACGTCACTATTTTTTGCCGGCATACTCATAGTCGCCACCCACCCCTACACCCTACCCCACCCACCTACCCACCACCACCACCACCCACCACTAATGTCCTCATCACAATTGTCACCCCCACTCCCGATAGATGCATATTTCTATTCTTTTACGAGATTCCATTCCAATTCCTATCAACCAAACGCATGGTCAAATTCCATCAAATTTCATTCCAATTCCTTCAAAGTCAAATTCCTTGATGGATTCCAATTCCATCGAATTCCATTCCGCGAACCAAACGCCTCCTTAAGGATTTTTGCTCAAAAAGATTCCTCAAAAGTTTCCTCAAAAGTTTCTTTAAAATAGAGAAAGCCGGTGAAATTCATTTCACCAAATTTATAGAACTTTCAAAAAATGATTACTTATTAAAGAGAAATTATCTTTTATTCTTCCTAACAACAAGAATCTTTGAAATTAAATGTATAGGAAATAACATTAATATTTTACGGAAGATATTGAATATTTTAATCTAAAACGAAGAAGTTGTCGGAGATTAATAATATAAATTGTATTTGGAGATTTTGACTTTTTTTCAATTTTGAAGAATCTTAGTGGTGATGCTAATGAAAACTTAAAGTCCGCCCTTTAGTAAGAAAAAGTCAAACTTCATAGTGTTCAAATTCAATATTATGATGAATGTTCTTGGTTTCCTAGCTCAAAAAACTTGTCTATCTACTCACCCTTGTTAATTTTGGAATCAATATACAACTCTTTTGACTATTGAAAGTCAAAATTGGACACAGAGTGCAGTTCAAGTTACAACACATTAAACCCAATTTGAAAATGGTATACCAGAAACAAACAGCTTCTCACATTAATGAAGGGATTGCTTATTTAAAATAACTTATGCCTTTACATAAAAGTGTTTCTTAAATTATGTGGTATTAAATTGGAGTTCTATAAAAAGTGTATGGATTAGAACCAAAAGTGATGATATCAAAAAGGTAATAAGTTAATAACTTGTTTTTTAGGCGTGTTTGGGATGGGGCGAGTTCAGATGAGAACTCAAATTTGGTTGTGAACGCCAGAACAAATGAGAGCGTGACACGTATCATAATTGAATAATAATAAAAAGATATTCAGACTGAATATGGTATTTATTCGGTCTGAATAATCTATATTCAAACACACGTTCACAACCAAAATTGAGTTTGCATTTGAACTTTCGTCGTTTGGGATTGCTTATACATGTAAAATAACCAAAAAACTGATAAGTTGTTTTAAATAAGTTAATAAGTCAGAAGATTCTAACTTATCAAAAACCCTTTATTACCGGTTCAGGCTTGGTATAAACATTTTGGCTATGTTTGGCAAAAATAAGCTAGCTTATAAGCAACTTATTTTCAGTGTACACGTTTGTCTTATAAGCTATCTTATTGAAACGCTATTTGGAGTAGCGTTTTGGGAGCTTATTGTCATTTTTTCCAATTATAGCCCTCATTAATATTAATTATTAATTATTATTTTTTTCAATATGCCCTTTTGGTTATTTTACATTCTTATACGCTAGTTTTGCCAAACATGATTTTTTTCATCAGCTAGCTTATCAGGCATCAGCTATCCGCTAGCTTATTGGCTAGTTTGCCAAACATAGCCTTTATCTTTTCTCCATCCAAACACTAAAAACTGCTTATTACCGGCATCCCGCCGAAACAAGTTGGATAAGGTGTTTCAATAAGCTATCCCAAACACCCCCTCTTTAAGAACCCTAACTATGATCATGGTTGTTAACAAATTGCTAAACTACCAAAACTCAAAATGTGAAAAAAAAACCAAAAAAAAGCTTTAAGGAATTCTAACCTTTGGAGGTTGCAGGGACTACAATGACGTGCATAGTTGTGTTGTTGGGCGGCAAAGCTAACCGGAGAGGGTAAAGCTTCCTATTCAAAGGGCTTCGAGAACACACAGTAATATTCTCCAGCTCCGTTTCTTCTTCCAAATTTTGAGTCAATTCCTCTATGGTATTCCCCTTGAACAGAAACGATCCTTCTGCTTCAACAATATCACCATCATCATCCACCATTTTGTAGTAAATCATCCTCCCTTCGTTCTTCGAATTACTCTCCTACAATAATTCAATTCAGAATATCGAGTTAATCGAGCAGATCGAGCTGATTCCGATGATCAGATCCAATTTCAAACATCAAGTTAATCAAGCAAATCGAGCTGATTCCTATGATCAGATAATTCAGATTGCAAATTCGAAAAAAACAAATCAACAAACCTGAGATATTGGAATCGATGTGAGATGAAAAGAACCTTCCAGATCCAGATCTTCATCGAACGAATTCAATTTCTTCGGAATTGGCCCAAGCCTAATCTCAACAACTTCAACCTCCCATAAGATCCAATTATGATGTCTATGAGGAATATCGTGTGTAATCGAATTCCTCCATGGCGGTACTCCGCCATTAGCGCGTAAATAATTACCGTATCGAGTTTTCAAACGAACTTTACTTCCTTCTAACACCGGTTCCCATTCAACTGACGAATCGATTTTTGGAGGAACGCTTTGAATCACTTTTTGACCGGTGACGCCGAGGATGTGATGATCCTCGGAGGCGGTGAGGTACCGGCCGTAACACGACTTCAATCGGACGACGTCGTCGTATTCTTCGTCGAATTCCACCGTCCACCGGGCGTTTTTGACGGTGCCTTGGCGGTCTTGTGACACGTGTTCGCCGTCGTCATCTGCTAATAGGTATTTCCGGTGGTGGCTACGTAGCCGGACGGCGTTTGCTCTGACGAAATACTCCATTCCGCCACTCTGAATTGTTGTTTCAGATTGACAAAATGGGAAATCAAAGCACACAGGATAACAATGGCGGATTGAAGGTTGAAAAAAAGAGGGGAAAGGTGATGAAATGAATTAATTAAAAGATAACGTTATGGATTGGATGGCATTTAAAAATCTGCTTTTAAAGACATTTTAAATGAATTAATTGAAAGATAACGTGTATTTTATGTTGATTTCTATTTGGACATTCTTAAATTTTAAGTAATAAACAATAAATTTAATATTGGTTTCACATGGAAATTGCGTAAATCTAAAAGATTCATCAAAATAAAAAATGAAAGTTTAAAATCTTTAAAACAAAAATATGTCTAATTCTATTAAATTCTTTATTTTTAATACTAGTTAGATACTTGTGTAATGATAAATAAAAGGTAATTTAATTATTTTTACCATTTTAGAAAAATCATTTATTAAAATGATCATTTTCTTTTTGATTTTACCAAAATGACCAAAATACAATCGAAATACATATCGAAATACAGATCAGATCGAGTGGGTTTGCAATACCATCAAAACTACGTCGTTTGGGGTTGAAATCCTCCACCAAAGTACAAATCCTCCACCAAAGTACAAATCCTCTGCCAAATTTGGGCAGAGGTTATAATTTGCTAATTTTTCATTTATATTTTACATTTTCTACCCTTAGAGTTAGTTAATAAATTACTTTAGGTACTTTACTTTTTAATTTTTCGTTTTACACCCTTATCACATTAACACACATACTCGTAGAACAATTAAAATACGTCTAAAAAATACGTTTTTATTTTAACAAGTTACACCATTATAATCGTCTCGATAATACCTTCGAAATGAGCCCAATATTGAATATTTTTCGATTTAATTATATAATTTTAAAGCCAATTATCCTCTTGATCGGTGAATATGAATATTTTTCACAAATTTCGGAATATTAATTAAAATAGAATGCTATTATTTTTTAACGACAAAGTATAATATTATGGATATATAAAGAAATAAGATATAAATTATAGTGAATTTGTACTAGTTTTGTGTTCTTGTCATTTCTATAATAAAAACCATATAAATTAATATTCATGTAAAATAACACATAATGCATCGGTTCTTAAGGTTATTATAATATATACTATAATTAACCCATTTTTTAATCAATGATATATACACAGTGCGGAGAGAACTACAAAAATAAAATACAGAAATTTTTCAAGCATATTTTCATGCTCTCCTTCTCCAATACCTTTCATGAGTAAGTTTTTCAGCCTCAATATAATATTTTAATAGTCGGAAAAGGCGATCAACTTACAAAAAATAATAGCATTATATTTTAATTAATATTCTGAATTTTGTGAAAAATATTCATATTCACCGATCAAGAGGATAATTGGCTTTAAAAATATATAATTAAATCGAAAAATATTCAATATTGGGCTCATTTCGAAGGTATTGTCGAGACGATTATAATGGTGTAACTTGTTAAAATAAAAATGTATTTTTTAGACGTATTTTAATTGTTATACGAGTATGTGTGTTAATGTGATAAGGGTATAAAACGAAAAATTAAAAAGTAAAGTACCTAAAGTAATTTATTAACTAACTCTAAAGATAGAAAATGTAAAATGTAAATAATAAATATAACAAATTATACCCTCCGCCATGTGGCGGAGGTATTCGTATACTGTGGCGGAGGTATTCGTATACGGTCCATAATACAGCGAAACACATGCAAAACGACGTCGTTTTGGTGCCTCGACCAAATTTGGTGTATTTGGCAGAGGAATTGAATTCGGGGTACATGCACTCGATCATCGGTATGTATTTCGAAGGAATTTTGGTCATTTTGGTCAACGCAGATAGTTCTTGGTCATTTTGGTAAATGGAATTTTGATTTTGGTCAAAATAATTAAATTTCCTAAATAAAAAACAAAAAAGTAAAAGTTGTAAATTAAATTGAATAACTAATTAGAGCATCTCCAAGAGCTTCCCCCAGAATGGAAAAAATGGAAAAAAAAATGAGGATTTTGGATCAACATTTTGTTCCAACAGATTCCCCAAAACTATCTTCAAATATGAAGATCACTCTAAAAATGATTACCATGTAATACCACCAATAGAAATTTTTAAAAATAAATATTTAGAGAAATAAATAATATTTTAATAGATGATTGTAATATTTTAATGTTATAATCAATGTTGGTATCTACAAAATGGAGAATTTGTTAGAGATAAATGTAATTTTTTATAGAAATTTTGGCTTTTAATTTTTCATTTTTAAAAAAAATTGGGAATTTTTTGAGGATGCTCTTATAAGGATGTACAATGTAATTTAAAAATAAAAATAATTTGTTTTTATTATATACGGGGTGGGAGGTTGTGTGGAGCTGTCAAACTTGTACATAATGTTTTCTTTTTCATGTTTAAGGCATTGTTTGGTAAAAATAAGCTAGCTTATAAGCTGACTTATAAGCTAGCTTATTTTCTGAATAATCGTTTGGATGCACATAAGCTAGCTTATTAGTCATCTTATAAGCTAGCTTATCGATAAGCTACTTGGAATAGCTTATGAGGAGGTTTTTGACACTTTTTCCAATTATACCCTAACTAATATTATTTATTTACTTTTAACATGCCTTTTTTGGTCATTTCACATACTCATAAGCTAGTTTTTGTCAAACATAACTTATTCATCAGCTAACTTATCAGCTACCAGCTAGCTTATAAGTCATCAGCTACCTTATAAGTCATACGCTAGCTTATCAGTCATAAGCTAGCTTATCAGTCATAAGCTAGCTTATCAGCTAGTTTGCCAAACATAGCCTAAAGTTCTAACACTTAACTATTTAACATTGTTTATAATATAGTTCAGATTACAAATATTTATTATATTATTAAAATATTGTTTTCATCTAATAAAATATCATTTCTTTCTCTAAAATTTATTTCAAACATATTAAATAATATTTTTCTTTCGTTTATAAATTATAATCTTCTCTTTCTTTCTCCATTTTGGAGAATCAGTTGGAGAGAAAAAAAAACCATACCTAAAATTCCTAAAATCTGTATTTTTTTCATTTTGAGGAATCTGTTGTAGATGCTCAGAATCACATGGGATAAGGCCTTTTAGAGTTGACATGGCCGTTGAGCCTAGTAGAGGGGTTCAAGTACTCGAATATAAATAAAAAGGTTGTTACCGCCTTTAATTTGAGTCATCGTCCTTGCTTACCTTACTAGAGCAAGTTTAAATCTTGAGATAAAGTATGTAAGGACCGAAAATTCTACCCGATAAGTGGAGGTGATGACTCTTACCCGGTTAATGTTTACTAGGTAAAGACGTTTACCAACGATCTTACTAAGTCATTTTAATTAGGGGTGTAAACTACCTAAGTGATCGAGAATTTTACCTGCTGAGGGTAAATGTCTCCTAAGAACGTGGTAACAAAAACGAAACAACCCCTTTATCAATTAAATGTTATCATTCAACCTGTATGTGATTGAAGTGCTTACTGGCACTCTTTTGTCAGGAACAAACTCGTACGTGAAGAATACATACGACAAGAAATTACGAGAGAATTCTAATATAAGAGAATTATAAAAGGTTATTATGAATTTATCATTTTATTCCTCTTATTTTGGCCAACATATTTGTAGCATCTACAACAATTATAAGGATAGTCTTTTAAAAAGTATCCATGAGCCATTCATTTTTTTTTGGTTTTCCTCTTAGTCCATCCGGTCATTCACAATGTCTAGTGTATAGTATATTGCAAATTGCGATTTTGATGGTTTTTTGAACTCTTTTTTGGTTCGAGTCCATATCGTTCAATACCACATAAATAATGCTTAATGATTACTGACATCAATATACATGACTCATTAGATGATCCAAGATGTTGTTTTTTACTTATAAATTGTTTTTGAGGAAATGTCCTTTTTTAAACATTATTTACAACCAAATTCACCGTTCTCCATCTTACACGACACTAAATCAGGTTTTAAAAGACGTGTCATGAATGGTATTCATTGATAGGAGTGACCGCTTTCTAGTCGTAGTTGGTACCGCCCCTGTTCACTTTGGCGTGCAAGGAAGACCTTCGGGAAGAATCATTTTTTAAACATGATTAAAAATATAAACCATATATCTATATTAAGCCATGCATTGCAAACACTATGGTATCATCTTACGTCATGCCTAGTGTACCGAGGAAAACAAGTTGAATATCATTTGAAAAAATTATATCACTTTTTTAATAATAGCTTTATACTAATATATTTTTATTTTTTATATATAGTATCATAAGATACTCATGTTTTTTAAAGGAAAAAACAAAAAGAGTAAAAAGACCAAACTACTCATTATTTAACAAAAAAAAATGAACTTAGTGACAGGGACCTAGAGCGTTACAAAGTGTAAACCATAGACCTGAGAAGATGTAAAGTGTAGGTATCTCTCATGTAATTATTTAATTTGGGTGACGTACAGTGTGATTTTTGGTAACCACAAGGACCAAATGTGTAATTCGCTCTAGTTTTAATTACATTTGTATTAAGATATTTTACAATGTCGTTTTTCATTCATGAGGACGAGGTTATAATGTATGTTTTTCGTGTTTGCACACATAGAGAAAGGTCCTATGTAGACCCCTTGTTTGGAAGGCACATCGAGAAATGTTTATTTAATAATGTATAAAGCAGAAACTCTTCATCATATGTTACTACATACCTATATGTGATCAGTTATCAATCACAAACTAGTTTTTTTTCCTGCTCCGTCGATAATTCTTTCATCTGATGCGACGTTTGAGGTCAAGATTACCGTGGTGACAATGGTTGTGGCTTAATTATCTTTACCTTTCCCATCCTTCTTCGCTGCCCTCATCTTCTCTTTCCCTCTTTGTACATACGTTCGAGCATAAAAAGTCATTCTCGACTTGATCGTTTCAGGTTCTTTCCAATTATCCGAAGGTGAATCCACTAATTCGACCTGCCATGAAATCCTTTTATTCATCGGCCCTTCTTTTCGAGGAAGATCATGTGTAACCATGTTTCCTAATGGGGGCGGGCCCTTGTTTGATTGCAAGTAATTGCCATAATGAGTCTTCAATCGAACTTCAGAAGATACATCTGTCAATAGAGGGACCCATTGCAACGCGGAATTCCATTTCCCAGTGATGGAAGAATCGTCTACGGACACAGGATACTCAGGATTCGAAACTCCTAGACGAGTTTGAGTAACTTTGAGATACCGAGCTCTCATTCCGGGAATCGAAGGCCTGTTCGATGCAGTCAGGTATTTTCCGTAGCAACTTTTCAACAAAATACAGTCTTCGTCAATGACCTCCACCATCCAAAGTGAATTCTTCGCCGAACCATCTCGAGATTGTGAAACAGATTCTTGGTTATTTTCTGCAATGAGGTATTTATCTCTATAGCTTTTGAGACGAACCGTCGATTGATTTGGAAATAAATCCATTTCTACCCAGTATCAGGTAAATGGATTGAAATCGAACGGGCTGGAGAATCGATGAAGCCAGCCAGATCCGATTTGCAACCTTAATACCTTCAATTTTTACGAACAAAATCACGGAATTATTTAGATTCAATTGCTTTTATGATGTAATTGTAAAACAAATTGAGAATTGGGTTTTTTCTTGTCTAAAATTAGGAATAAAAATGTTTGGTGGAAAACCACTCTTATCTTTAGCCATGGTACATGTAGAAAACGTATCAATTTCAAGATTTTGTTTGTTTATGTTTTTGAGTTTTATAAATAATTAATAAATTAAACATATTTATAAAAGTATTAATGATATAATGATATACTTTAAATAAGAATCAATAACACTATAAATATTCAAAAAAATTCGTACAAAATGAATAAAAAGACATATAAATATAAATATAAATTTTGAAAAGAATATAAATAAATACAAAATGTTGATTGAAAATATCTTCTAATTTAAATACCTGGAAAAACATTGAGAGATAAAAATCTTATTTTTTGTTAAAAGTTTTTTGATTCAGATTTTAATATAATTTCAATGTTGTAAATTTAAAAATGAAAAATGAAAATACAATTTATTTTAATGTTTTGATGAAGATAACAATTAACATATATTCAAAAGTGTTTATCAACAGATTATTATTTACTTTTATAAAATGTATACAAAACAATTAATTTAAGTATATGGATATTTATGAAAAATTATCTTCATCGTGATTAACATTTTAGATCAGAAAATAACCAAAATATTTATAGCATAAGATATTTATTAAACTAGACGACTGAAATTAATATGCAAGTTTGTACTAATTAGATATTTTCTTAAAAATACATACATTACTTAATAATGATAAATATTTAAATAGTTTTTAATAATAAATAAAAGAAAATATTTTATTGTATACTAATTTATCTATACTATATTATAAATCATTTGAAATAAGCTTTTAAATTATTTTTGATGCATCAAATACTGTTTATTGATTCATATTACTTAAAGTTTAAAGTTATAACTAAAGTGTGTGTTTAAGTAAAAAACTTATTAAAACTTCATGTTTGAATTTATATAACTAACTGCAGATAAACATAATCGAATACAAGATAAATATCTCATTTTAAATGTAGAAATTCTAAAATACAATTAAGATAGTCATTGAGTTTTAATACTTCATTAATATATTTATAAAAAATTGTTATTAAACTGGAAAAAAAATTAATTTATTATTAAATCTAAATTATATTATTAAAAAAAAGTTGAATTGAACAAGTTATACAAAACAACAAGAACTTTAAAATAGTTAATTCTATTATGATATCAATATTTTTTTTTAAACTTTTATAACATCTTCAAATTTATATTTTATTCAAACATAAAACTTTAGTGATTTTTCATAATCATATAAACCTTTATTATAACATTGACAAAAACAAATAATACACTGAAACATTAAAATCAAAATACTTTTCGAGTTTATAATTAACAATATAATCAAAATCAAAATATCTAAATTAAATTTCAGAAAATCCACTAACCAACAATACGTATCTTTAAAGATTTTCAAAATCTAATTAAAATACTATATTTTTCCAGAAATAATTAGAAAGTATATATCAAATTAAATGTAGAAAATTGTTTAAAAATGAAATCAACTTTCACCTTATTCCTATTTTAGAGAACAAACTTTTAAAATCGTTATTTAAGGATCTTGATAAACTTTTTGTTTATTTAAAAGTTTGGTTAACCTATTGCGCAAATAACCAATGATTTAATTAATTTTAGTTAGGAGTTGTTTGACAATTGTTAAATGATTTGGTGCAAAATGATTAAATGATCAAAATGATTATGATATACTGAAAAATAAAATATAATTCTTTGGTAATCGTTCATAATCTAATTAATTAATGGTTAAGAGAGTTTCATGATACAAAATGATTCAAAGGGTTTTGGAATCATTAAAAGACAGTCTTATTTTTTGCCAAACAAAATTCACCTCTTAACGATCCAGAACTCTCTTAAAAAGCTGTTAAGAAGTAAACTTTTCTATAATTATTTTTTAACTTAAAATATAATGTGAAATTTTAGTTTTCAAATAAAAGAATTTACATGTCATGTCTGTATTTTATATTTATGATCATAATAATAAAGTAAAATCTTAGTTAACAAAAAAATTTAGGTAATGTGATCATTAACAGATTAACAACAAGTTAACGATATCCTTAATAAAATAAAATAAAATCAATCCAAACCCTTAAATAACGATTTAAAATTTGAAATACAATTTTAAATTTTAAAAAAATTCAAAACTTATATATTAAAAAAAATTAAAAAATTAGAATTAAAATTAAAATGCGACTGGTTAAACCTAATATTCCTATAAATTCGGAATTCAAGTTCAAGTCGGCTGTATTCATCTTCATCCTCATTATCTTCCTTAACCTTTTATCATCCCATCTGAATCTCCCTTTAAACCCATTATATAATTATAATTATATATATATATCATTTATAATTATATAATCCACAATCTCCATGACCGTAAAAGGTGGTTCTCGCCCTGCCTGCGCCGCCTGCCGCTTCCAACGGCGGCGATGTTCACCGGACTGCCCACTTGCACCATTTTTTCCGGCGAACCAACCCAAGATCTTCCAAAACGTCCACCGTCTCTATGGCGTTGGAAACATCATGAAGATTCTAAAACAGCTAAAAGACAACGAACAGAAACAAGAAGCCATGAAATCCATCAAATACGAATCCTACATTCGTCAGATTTATCGAGTCGACGGCTGTTACGGAACCATAATTTGTTTACAACAACAGCTCGTTCAATCTATGCGTGAGCTTCAATGCGTTCGTCTTTTGCTCGATAATTATAAAAAGAACGAATCTTTATCGTTATCGGGATCGGGATTGGGAAGCCGAGATGATCATGTTGTTACGCCGGATGATGTAAGCCGTCAGATTAATAATATTATTATCGGTGGTGGTGGATCGAATGATTGGAGATCGGAAATGACGATGGCCCACGAAGGGATTAATAATCGTGATCATGATTATGATCATGATAATTTAGGGTTTTATTATAACTACGATGGAATATCGAGTGTTCATAATAATAATAATAATAATGCTAATGAAGTTGTAAAACGGGTGATGGAATCTCAACCGTATTATGACGTTAATTGGGATGATGAAATGAAAAATGGGGTTGATTCGGTAAAATATCGATCTTATTTAGATGGGTTTCAATCGTATAGCGATGAACAAGGTGAAGAAAGTTCGGATTATGGCGAACTGACGTGTGATTTATTTGTTGACGATCCGCAATCGCATATGGAATCGAAAGAAGCTTTCGAATTGAGGTAATTAATCCCTAGTTGATCGATCTATTTTCACTTTATAACTGTGTTTCTTTGTTTGTTTACCTCTTAACAGTTTCATTATGAGAGAGCATCTGAATCGCTAAGAGGTGAATTCTGTTTGACAACAAATAAGTTTGTCTCTTAATGATTCCAAAACCCTCTGAATCATTTTGTATCGTGGATCTCCCTTAACCATTAAGAGCCTTAATTACATCCTGAACAATTACCAAACAATTATATTTCATTTTGCACTATATTATAAGCGCATCTTGATCATTCTGATCATTTAATCATTCTGCACCAAACCATTCAGCAACTGTCAAACTAGTGACCTTGAGAGACTATGGGGAGGAGCTTTACTGTCTAGCCTTACACCTCAAATATGATTTTTAGATCGATTTTTGTATTTTATGTATTTTTTTGTATTCTTTTTTGTATTTGTAGCTCTGAATCGTACAAGGATACTTCGTACTTCACTGATCCTGAAGATTCGAAGCCTAACAAAGGCTTGTTTCGGGTTCAAGAAGGCGTTAATCGTTTAACGATGGAGTATTAGGGTTACACACACTGCGGTTTCGGTTTTCGATGAATAAAGGATGAAAATGTGTCATTCGAGTACATTTTGTGGTCAAGCTCAATACGAATACAGTCGTATTTAGCTTAGAATCCCGTAATTTTTCTGGGTGAAAAGCGAAATACGACTTGATAATTAATTATACAAAAGAGGAGAAAGTGGTGTATCTGAAAGCTCGGCTCGACGCACTCGAGTGAAAATAATAACAAAGAAAAGTATTAAAAAAAGAATAGTGGTCGTGTGACGAGTTTTATGTCGAAAAAAGGTACTTCAGATATTGAACTGTTTTAAGGTCTTGTTGATTATGTTTGTTGATTATACTTTATTATTGTGGTTTAGTATTTAATATTTGGGTGAAATTTTGAGTATGTTTAGTGTTTATTAATTAGGTTTAGGGTTTGTGATCATAATTTATGGTTTGTTGAATTTACTGAGTTTTATTTAATTTGATTTAATTATGTATATACACCATATGATGGATTCTAAATAAATGTGGTTTACATTTTATTTGAACATTTTTTATTTATTAATTTTCTCTTATATATATAAACGCCAGTTTTTTCCTTTTTACACTATTTAAAGGATACAAATAACATCATATCTATTCATTCATTTTATACTATTATACATTAGAGGGTGTTTGTATTTCTTCCAAAAAACTTGATCGTTTTTTCTGTTTATTCGTATGTTTCAGTATTAGGGCTATTGTTTATTTTTAAATTAGGACTATATCTATACTATATTATAAAGCATTTGACAAAAACTCTTAAAAACATATTATTATGCAGTAAGTACAATTGATTAAAGCATAATTACTTAAAATTTCAAAAATGGTATTATTTTGATTATTTTGGTTAATTTCCTTATTAAACCTATATTATAATTTTTTTTTAAAATCTGAAATAAAGAAAGTTTACAAAATAAAATCTATTTTTTCAAAACTAATAGAGTCGTATTATAACATTGATAAAGACAAAAAATAAAATACAATATTGAAATTAAAATGGATATCGCTGCATTGCGCGAGTACCCTTCTAGTAAGTAAAATTGAAAAATAGTACTAGTTTGTTTTTAGAGGAATATAGTCCTAATTTAAAAACAAACAATAGTCCTAATACTGAAACACACGAATAAACAGAAAAAACGATCAAGTTTTTTGGAAGAAATACAAACACCCTTTAATGTAATAGATGTTAAATTAAAAAATAAATAAAGTGATTCTTTTGCTTTAAATTTTATTATATTTCATCGTTAAAAAAAGTGTGGGATTCATTTGAGGTAATGAAAGAAATAAATCATGTTTATGGGTTTGATTAGGATTAGAATATGTTGATCTTTATATAGTTTAAATTAAAATCATAACTTTCGTTGAGATTAAGAATTATGGAAAGAATATGAAAACAAAATTTTTATATACATTTGTTAAACTATTTTTATCATCATATAACCAAACCATTAACAAATTTTTGCATGTTAAAAAAATGATTAAATGTATATAAACGTTCGTAAAAATGACTTACGAGTGAAGATAAAAGATAGATGGATGCAAACAAATGTAACGATGGTACGTAGATGAAAAAAAAAATCAATTCATTCAAATGCTTAAAAAATGCTCCCATCATTTTCATCATTATTGCTAGTTTCACACGATCACAGATCATATTTATGATTCTCTATTGATTTATTAACTGAACATTTTTTAAATTAAATTACTCTTTCATGTCCGTGGTTTGTTATAAGTTGTTTTTTTTCGTTCTTGTACTTTTTAAATAACGATTTTCATCTCTATAATTACAATTCATTGTTGTGTTTCATCTTTATGATTTATAAACTATTGTTGTTTTCATCCTTGTAGTTTACAGTTTATTGTTGTTTTGGTCTTTATAGTTTACAAATATTGTTGTTTTTGTTTCCATACTTAAATGTATGAGTTAGCGGTCGAAAATGTCAATGAACTGTAAATCATTTCGATGTAAATGACAATTTCAAAACAATAAGAATGAAAGTCGCAATACTTAGCAAAACATAGGGTCAAAACATAATTTACTATTTTTTCATTAAGGTGGCGTTTGTTTTTTAAGAGGTGCTGAAGTCTGAAGTCTGATTTTAGTTCTGAAATGGTTATGAAACGTTTAAATGAATGAGACATAAGTGGTGGTTAAGGGCTTAAAATGAAAAAACAAATAAGGCCTAATTCTACCAAATAAACAATGGATCTCTCTCATGTAAATTAACATTTTGTTCATTAATAATTTTTGTAAAAGGGTTTTAAGATTTATAACTTTTCTAATCAAATTTTAGTTTATAACTTTGAGTTGAGTTTCTATAAGAATAGAAGTCATCGTGAGAAAGAAAATAAAGAATCTTTACATTTGAATCAATCATAATTAAAGATCAATAATAATACGGTGCACCGAGATGCACTGGATCAATTTATGTGATAAGCGCAAATCATAGAATGGGATAAGAATTAAGATTAAAATTGATCAAAAGCTCAGATCTCTTCTTACGGTTCTCACATTAACTCATATTTTTACACGATCGTTCGTATGATAGTGGTCGCCTACAATGTAAACAAGAAGATGAAAGAAATAAAAAAAAATCTTAGATAATAATACTAAAGAAAATTGATATAATTGCTACATGACCATGTCATAGATAAATCAAAATTTAATTTGTTTTACTCCTATATATGTTAGCTTTTATCAACTTTAAAGTAACCTTGTCTTCTTTTAGTTCATAAAGCGTTTCACAAACTCTAAATAAATCATTAAAAAGTAAGTTCTCTAAAATAAAAATTATAAGAGAGTATATTATTTTTTTAAACTTGGTATCAACATGTCAACGTGACATCTGTGAAACTGTATTTTTATACTTGAATTTTCACAGCAAAACATTGTGAAAGTAACATTTACAGTGTTATTGTTGTGAAGATTCGAAATTTCTTTACCTTCACAGTATTTTGTTGTGAAGTTTCAAGAGTAAAATATGATGTTATGGGTCTTATGAAGATAAGCCGGTCTAAACTCAACCCATCTTTTCATTAAATGTCTAATTATAAATTCACCTTATTAAATAAACAAAATTTATCAAAGAAACACATCATTAAAAGTAATTATTACAGTTTCTAAGGGAAAGAAAACACAATAAAACACTAAATTAAACCATATTCATTACAATTATGGATGTATACCCAAACGTAATCATAACACAAGTCAAAGTTAGAATTTATTTAATGTCAATTTATAATTCTCACCAAACCATTATAAATTCTAGACGTAAAGAAAAGAAAAACGTAAAGTATTATACATTTTCAAAATGAGTTTAAAAAAATCCCCATCAAAATCATTAAAAACAGGAAATTGTAAAGACTTTTGAAGTATTTATAATTATTTTTTATGATCACTTTATTAAATATTTACCAGGTAATCATTTAACGGTATTATTTATCTTACTGATTGAACATAGAAATGATTGAAAATTTTATGTGATAAGAGGTATAGTAAAGACAAAGAGTTTTATTTGGTAACTGAGAGAAATGATTCTTACCTGATAAGCAATTATCGGGTTGTAAGATACTTTACCAACAATCTATTTGGATGAACAAAAATGTTTCATGTTAAAATAAATGAGAGTACGTAAAAAAAATTGGTTTATAAACAGTTATTCGATAAGCGTTTGACAGATGACTTTAAAAAAACTAAGAGCTTCTCCAAAATTGAAAATAAAGAAAATGAAGATTTTGAGATAATTTTTTTGCTCCAATAGCTTCCCCAAAACTATCTCCAAAATGGAGAAAGTATGAGAGGGAACGAGTTTTTCTCCAAATATGAAGATTACTCAAAAAATGATTACCAAATGATAGAACCAATAAGAGGCTTTGAAAATAAATACCTAAAGAGAAAAATAATATTTTATTAGATAAATTTAATATTTTAATATTATAATCAATGATGTATTCTCCAAAATGAAGAATCTATTGGAGATGGATGTAATATTTTTTAAAGATTTTGACATTTAATTATCTATTTTGAAATTTTTTTAGGAAATTTGTTAAAGATGCTCTACTTAGATTTCTTTAGTTAATTGTATTCATATACTTTTTACTCACATGCTATGTATATTTTATATTTTTTTTATTCACGCTTTATACAATATCTACCTTCACATACCACTCATATAGAAGGGATATGAATAAAATTGGTCTTTCCTTTAAAGGGGTATAAAATGTGAGGGCACGAGTGAGAAAATGATATGAAATACGTCTAACATGTGAGTGAGGGGTATGAATAGCAAAAAGTGGTGATAAACTTTTTATTTTTATTTTTATAGAATGATAATTTTCAACAAACTTTCAAGCAGCATTTTTATAAAGGGGTTGTTATTCACCCCCTCACGGCCTCACACACATGTTACACATATTTCATACCACATCTTCACTTACATAGTATGTATATACAACTCATACAAGGGGGTATGAATAAAATTGGCCTATTCATATTTTGAATCAAACCAAATACTGATAGATCTCAATCTTTCTCCACCTGCCAGTCATTAAAAACCAGTAAACTATAGTTTTGTAATAATTTGTTGAAAATTATCATATTGTAAAGGCCAATTTTATTCATACCACATCCTATACCAGTGATATTTGAGTAAGGAGGAGGGTATGAAATGTGCATAGCATGCGAGTGAGGGGTATGAAAAATCATAGTAAAACCAACATATTATTTGCACAAAATGTCAAATTATCACTTTCCTGGTAACCTCGATCGGTCCCAAACGAAACAAACTCCTAGAAAAGCACATGTGAGTTGGTATTTCAGAGCTAACTTAACAATCGAGGTTAACAGACGCATTCCTTCTCCTGCATGATTTGAACATGTTTTGTATTTGAACAAAATCACTCCACCCTATTGCCAACTAAGCTAAAACTCCCAGTCCCACAAGAAACATGCCCCCTAGAATGCACATGTGAGCACATATCTTAAAGCTGATTCAACAACCAAGGTTAAGGCCATGTTTGGTAAAAACAAGCTAGCTTATAAGCCGACTTATTTTCAGTGTACACGTTTGGCAAACTATAAGTTAGTTTTTAGTTTTTTGAAACACTACTTGAAGTAGCGTTTTAGGAGCTTATTGTCAATTTTTCCAGTTATAACCCTTATTAATATTTAATATTAATTATTTTTTTTATTTTTCAATATGTCATTTTTGGTCATTTTACATTCTTATACACTAGTTTTGCCAAACATTATCTTTTCATCAACTAACTTATCAATCATCCGCTATCTTATCAGCTAGTTTGTCAAACATAGCCTAATAGATGCGTTCAAGTTCGTCTCCCGTATAATTCAAACATGAACCTATTTTATATTTAAGCAAAATCATTCCACCCTACTGCCAACCGAACTAAAACAGCCAACACAAAATGCAATATATTATTTTCAAATTTACATAGTTAAACCATAATTCTTTTAATTCGATATATACAATCAAAACATTAAATTATTTAACAATATATATTGAGACAACATATTGCTGTAATTTGGAGTATAAAATCAATAAAAGATATATTAAAATAAATTATTTATATAAGATTCGGTCGTCATTATTTCAAATAAGTTGAATTATTTGTATAAACTCCATATTTTTCTAATCTCATTCACACACCCAACTCCAACTTCCCCCATCTTCACACCATCTTCTCGTTGAGCTACGAAATCCACACACGCCGCCATTGATGCACATCTTGATTACTGTGAAGAAATAGAGAGAGACATATATCCTTTCTTTCAAACAAATCTGGTCGTTAATTGATTCCTCATTTCGTTTTTTCGCCCAAATTTCAAGATCAGACACCGGAATCGGAATCGGAATCTTCTCTCTCCACCGTCGCTGCAATTCAGTTGGTGAAATTTGGGTGAAACTGAGGAGATTTTATGAAGAAACTGAGGAGTTTTTATATGCATTTGAGGCATCCACATACTATAAAGAGGAAATGGATCTATCCATTAGCTGTCGGGTCAACCGTCTTCCTCTTTCTCCTGTTCCTGTTAACCCTAACTTCACTTGACGGCAACCGTATCTATGGCTACTACGCCACCGCTGATTCTTCTGTTTTTGTTGAAGATAAGCTCAGTACTATCGGTATCTCTGATGTACCTCGTCCGCCTCGTTTCGCTTACCTCATTTCTGGTTCAAATCACGACGGCGTTATGCTCCGGCGGACTTTACTTGCTTTGTACCATCCGAATAACCGCTACGTCGTGCATCTGGACGCCGAATCTTCGCCGGAGGAGCGGCTTGAGTTGCATGAGTTTGTGAAAAACCATCCGGTTTTCGTGAAATTCGGCAATGTGGTGATGATCACCAAGGCTAATCTCGTGACATATCGTGGACCGACTATGGTGGCGAATACGCTTCACGCGGCGGCGATCCTGTTGAGAGAAGGTGGAGATTGGGACTGGTTTATCAATCTCAGCGCCTCTGATTATCCTCTCGTTACTCAAGACGGTGAGCTTCTCTTCCTTTTTTGTTAATCCAGCAACATTTCTCTTGTCAAACAGGCTTTGATGATTATCGTTTTTGTTTCAGATCTGCTTCATACGTTCTCTTCCATACCGAGAGATCTCAATTTCATCGATCATACAAGCAATATCGGGTGGAAAGAGTAAGATCTCGTTGATTTTGTTATAGAAATTCTATAATTCGGATCATCAGATCCTTCCTACTGTAGTAAATAGTAATCTCAATGGATGTTTGTTATCCAGGTTTCAAAGGGCAAAGCCTGTAATCGTTGATCCTGGGCTGTATATGACGGAAAAAACTGATGTTTTTTGGATCACACAGAGAAGAAGTGTGCCGACAGCCTTCAAACTGTTTACAGGTTTTTTTATGGCATCTTTTTCTATTCACATAATTTATTTACTATATTTCTATTAGCCGTTTATGGTAATTGGTTTTGCATATTGGTTGTCTCTTGGTTGTTTTTATCTATTATGGTGTCCATAATTTGTGATATAGACATGTAGTTATGGCACTATTTAATGATTTGCAAGCTGTGTTCTACATGAAAACAGCCGCTATCGTTTAATTTCGATGGGATTATTCATATACCGGGGTCGTTTAGCTTTCTGATCGGATATAATGGGATAGCATAGTTTTCTAATGATTTGATTTTGTATGTGTTATAGTTGGAAATCTGGACATGTTAAAAACTTTTTCCATGTGCATTTACTAAATCTTTGTGGGCAATTTGGCATATGTTTTTTACCTAATTTAGCTGAGCATAGCTTGTTTCTGCTGTCCTTATATAACATCCAATTCCAGTTCCCACATTTGTTATGGTTGTGATCTTTGAGCCCCTTACCAATAACGAAAAGGGGAAGGTTCAAATGAGAACCATAATTTTTTTTAGAATCGTGATTCGTGAAAACTAGTATAAGCATATATATGTATTAATGCATATACATGAGTTTATTCATCGATGCATTTCTACTATGTATGCAAGTTTATATGCATTGATGCATTCATTTAGTGTATATGCATAATGCATATATTGGTTCTCACGATTCTCAAAATATTTATGGTTCTCATTTGATCTTTTCCCTACCAATAACTTCTCACCATGAGTCAAATTGTTAAAGGCTTTTTAGGCTAGTCTGATACATGGAGTCTTACGATTTCACGGCCGAATTGTTGAAAGAAAAATGTTTATGACAGTTAGGGGGCTGTTTGGTTGGTTTTTCATTAAGTCCTGTACGGATAAAGTTGTCTGTGTGAATTAATCTGTCTGTATAGATTGTGAAGGTTTTTGTTTGGGAGGGTTTTTCATAGATAGAAGGAGCCTATTTTTTAATTGGGAGGGGCAGCTTTGGAAAAAACTTGGCTTTCTGCATAAAACTCCCCCCTGAAAGCTTACAGAATAAGCCACTACCAAACAGTCATGTATAGCTGACCTGTGAGTCCCATTAAGCTCATTAAGCTGCTAACAAACAGGCCCTTAGATAGCTTGGATGACATTTCCCTTGTTTGGGATAGAGGTTAGGTTTGTGTTCATCCCACCTCCTTAAACTCCACCTTCGGATGAGATATAGAGGGCTCCTTTGGTTTTATATTTCCCGTGTTTGGCTTTCTTTGTATAAAAGGAAACAGTCTTTCTTTGATTGAAAAGTATATTGAATACTCATGAGATATAATAAGAACCCTACTGACCACCATGGATATAAGCAAATTGCTTAATAAGATCCTAAAGGTGTAGTGAGCTTTTGGATTTTCTAGTGTTAGGAACTTAATGTGCATCCAAGGGTGGAGATCCCTTCTTATACTTCTCACCTTAACTCCTCTTCTCATGGAACCCAACCCTATACATGTATATCTTTTTTGGAATGATATGGAGTTTAGTTTACTCATCTCTAGTTCTCTACCAAATCTTGTTATTTAGTATGTACCTTTAATTCATATAGATTTGACTTTTTGAATCATCATCCTTGATCTTTGTTCCAAAAAAAAATCATAGTCTTTGCAAATATGGAGATAAAGGCTATGTACTTTGCAAGAATGAATGATTTTGGATAGAGAAGTCCAATTATGATGGTTTTTTTTGTTTGCATTACAGTTTCACAAGAATGATGGTTAGTTTGCAATGATAAACTAAGGGGATGGTTACTATCTGACTCTTACTGGGTAAGAGGCACTTACCCAGTCAGAGATGCAGTTGTTTATCAATTCCCCTCTTATCAGCCCTTGATGCTGAACCGGTACCGGTAAGCTAAGGGAGAGGGAGGGACTCTTAGGGCCTGTTTGTTAGCAACTTAATGAGCTTAATGAACTCACAGCTTATTCGGTCAGCTATACATGACTGTTTGGTAGTGGCTTAATAATATAGAAAGCGACTTATTCAGTAGGCTTCTAGGGGAGAGCCTTATGCAGAAATCCAAGTTTCTTCCAAACACGCTCCTTCCATCTATGAAAAAGTCTTCCCAATCTATACAGACATATTAATCCACACAGACAACTTTATCCATACATGACTTGATGGACAACCAACCAAACAACCCCTTACTCGGTGAGTGATTAGTTGTGACCTAGACCGCACTTAACCTCTGAATCGCTAAGAGGTGAATCCTGTTTGGCAAAAAAACAAGCCTACCTCTTAATGGTTCCAAAACCCTCTGAATCATTTTGTATCCTGGACCTCCCTTAATAACCATTAAGAGCCCTAATTACATTTTGAACAATTATCAAACATTTATATTTCATTTTGCACTATATCATAAGAGCCTCTTAATCATTCTGACCACTTAATCATTCTGACCACTTAATCATTCAGCAAATGCCAAACATCCAAACAGCCTCTTAGTTAGCTTATCCAATTTTTGTTGGTAAACAGCTACTAAGTAGTAAGTACAATGTTCATATAACTCAATTTCATCTATTCTTAAATTTTTAACCACAAACGGTTTTTTCTTTCAGGATCTGCTTGGATGGTTTTATCTCGCCCTTTTATCGACTTTTGTATATGGGGATGGGACAATTTACCTCGAACCGTCCTTATGTATTACGCTAATTTCATCTCGTCTCCCGAAGGCTATTTCCATACGGTTTTATGTAACGCAAAAGAGTTCCGAAATACAACCGTTAACACCGACCTCCATTTTATAACATGGGACACACCTCCAAAGCAACATCCTCATTATCTTACGTCAGAAGATATGTCGAGAATGGTCGCTAGCAATGCACCATTTGCAAGAAAGTTCCACCAAGACGAACCTGTGCTCGATCAGATCGACTCTGACTTACTGAGCCGTGGACCGGATATGATCGTGCCCGGTGGGTGGTGCACCGGGAGCCGTGAGAACGGTTCGGACCCGTGTTCTGTGGTTGGGGATCTTACGGTTCTGAGACCGAGTCCTGGTGCGAAACGGCTAGAGACGCTTGTGACGTCACTTTTATCGGAGGAGAATTTTAGACCGAGACAGTGTAGATGACGAGAAGTGGTCAATGTGGGTTCGGGTCAGGTGTAATTAGTTCAGAGTTTGGAAGAAAAAAAACGAGCACCATTCGGTATGGAAAGCATTATATACTGCTGAAGAAAGCATGGTAATGAATGGTATGGAAAATTTTCATTTAATGTGGGTTTTGCTTTTTTTAATTTTTAATTTTTAATTTTTAATTTTGTTGTAGTAAAAAACCTGTGATTTGAGGCAATTCTTTTAGAAACCCTATTTTCACCAATATATTTGTTATACCTCTGCTTTAAAGGGTGGTGGAAGGCCAAGAAGAGGACGTCCGTTAGGTGTTCCCATTGAATAGGGACGTTTGAAAACAGGTTGATGAAAGGGCGATTTTATTAGTGTGGAGGGAGGAACAAGAACTATGATGTAAAATATATCCACAGTTTTTTAAAAACTTTTGTGGTTCAATCTTCATTCATCTTACATCCTATTGTTTGGATTATATTTGTATATTATAGTTATGTTTGTGTTTGTTTAGTTGTTTATCTATCTGGTCACTTACCTTACTGGATTAATATACAAAGCAAAGAACGAGTCTTATTGGTCCCATTTACTAAACTTTTATCGGGTCACTTTGGGGCCGTTTACCAAATCTTACCCGGGTAAATGCTTACCGACAAAATTCAACACTATCACTTACTTATCGGGTAAGATTTTAGTACGCGAAAACGGCATCGTATACAACAATTTACCCGGTAAGCTCTTGCCGTGGTAAGAGCTGTTTCCACCACTTACCCCGGTAAGACTCTTGGTCATTGTTTTCCTTGTCTTCGCTCTTACCGGGTAAGATTTTTGGTACTTGTTATAGTCCTTCGGTAAGGTAATATGTTTGGTAAAGCGTTTGGTAAACGGCCCCTTAGTTACTGGATTAACGTGGCACTTGTTGGGAATCTTACCCGGTAAAAAGTGAGGAACGAGAATCTTTACTCGGTTAGTGATAGCAAGGGTAATGACTTTTACCCATGAGCACTTATTGAGTAAGATCGTTACATACAGTGTCATTTTTATGATTAAGAATCTTACCTATAAGGCTATAAAAATAATGACTTTTATTGGTAAATCACCCTTTAATTTTAGAGTTATTTGTAAGTTTTAATTTGTTTTTTAAAACAGTCTCTTGAAGCAGGTTTTGGTAAACAAAACAACCCATTGATCTTATTTGTAAATAGGGTGCTTTACTTCCTCCAAAAAAAATAAAGTTTTTTTCACTTTTTTAGAATATATCGAAACAAAATCCCTAAAATCTCCAATTTAAAAAATATATTGAAAATGCTCCGAGGGATAAGACCATGTGGCGATTTACCTAGATCACATGCATTAATTACACTTTTAAGCTGTTGTCGTACCATTTATAAAAAGTTTGCAATAAATATGATCGTTTAAATTATATTTTAACAAATAAAATGATTACTTAAATTATTGTTAATAGACTACATTTAGTGGTGAACAAAGTAACCCTGTATCTGACTAGAAGTTCTCGTCGATCTACTGAACTTTCAACACCTATCCGGCCATAGAGTTTTTTTTTTATAGTTATTAGTTATCCAATGACCAATCCAACGTACAATATTGTTTTATTAAAGTTATTTATTTAATGTTTTATCATTTATAATTGATTTTTATTCTATTCAGACTATTTACAATTATATAAAAGAATTAATTTCATATTTATAAAACTTATTATAGAAAACTTATAGAAATTTCAAAACATACAAGTGTCGAATTTTTCTAGGTAACGAATGTATTGAAATAAAGAGATTTGAGCAATGAAATATGTCAATATTATCCTTTACTTTCCGAAATTTCAAATCCAAAAAATCTTTTACGGCTATGTTTGGCAAACTAGCTTATAAGCTAAAGGGTAGCTGATAAGCTAGCGGATGGCGGATAAGCTGGCTGTTAGCTTATAAGCTAGCTGGTAGCTGATAAGCTAGCGGATGAAAAAATCGTGTTTGGCAAAACTAGCGTATAAGAATGTAAAATGACCAAAAAGGCATATTAAAAAATAATAATAACTAATATTAATGAAAGTTATAATTGGAAAAAATGACAATAAGCTCCCAAAACGCTACTTCAAGTAGCGTTTCAATAAGCTAGTTTATAAGCTAACTTATGGTTTGCCAAACGTGTACACTGAATCAATAAGCTAGTTTATAAGCTAACTTATCAGCTAGCTTATTTTTGCCATACATAGCCTAAATCAAACACTAATCATCCGGTCAGGTAAGTGACACCCGATAGGTGCTTATTCAGTAACAGTTTTGTAAACCACCCCTTAGCTCCAAAATCTAGATGTTTCGGACAAAATACATTCCTATTTGTAAACAATCTATAGAGAACTATGTGTTGTGAAGATTTCACAACGATATCACCTCTAATAAACTAGAGGCGGATCCAGTAAATTTTATAAACAAGACACAAGATAATTAACAGAATACAAAATAAAAACAAAACAAAAAATTTTATTACAAAAAAAATACGGTTTAATTAAAAAAAAGACAAACAAGTGTTTTTTTTGCAACATACAAACGAGTTTTTCCTTCTTTTTGTTTTATTGTTATTAGAAGTGGGTCCCAGAATTCGAACTTGCAACCTATAATGTCATATGCAAATTATACTACCAGTATGTTGCAATCACTTTTTGTTAACTTACAGAAGCCGACATCAAATTTTAATTTAAAGTAGGGTGCACCTTTTAGATCCCTAAAAAACGATAAGAGTGGGTGCACTTCTTAACCCCGCCCCCAGTGATCTTCTGATAGGATAAGCTTTAAAAGCATAAGCAGTCTAAATAACTTAAAAATGCTATTTTTTTATGCTATGATTTTTTATTGGAAAGGAACAGGGGTACCTTGCTTCTTGTTAACAATGGCCATTGCGAGATATCGACTACCCATCCCGATGGGTGTTAGTTCGTCTGAACCTTCCCAAAACGGGGCTTCACCATCGCCCACCAAACGCCAATATCCAGTTCTCAAAGACTCGGCTTGCTCTTCCGTGCAGTTTTGTAGCAATGCTTCCACACGGAAATTTATCCCCAGGTTTCCGAGAAATTGAGACTGAGTGATGGGACCGTATACAGACACGTCTTCTGCAAAAACGTTAAAAAAATTGCCGGTTTCTGGTTAATATTTGAAAAGAAGAAAAAATGTAACGGAGTTTGCCTTAGTTCCCATTTAATGTAACGATGATATTTTTTTTTAATCAATTAGTATAAGTGTATAACAAATGTTCAATTCTTCCCATTTCATACCCATGGCCATCTTAACCAGTAAAAGATGATATCGTAAAATGTTACTCCCTTCGTCGTCCCAAATTAAGTGTCCACATTTCTATTTATATTTGTCCCAATATAAGTGTCCACTTTAAAAAATAAATAACCAAATTCTCAAATTTACCCTTTTGTGAAGAGAGAGAGAGAGAGAGAGAAATTAAATAGGAGTAAAGATGTCATTTGATTGACCAAAAAGTGTAATAATTATGCATGTCTAAGGGGTTGTTTACTAAAAAGTTTAAATAAGCGCCGATTGTGGTAAGAGGTCTGATTAAGATAAGAGATCTGACTCAGATAAACGTTGATAAAAAAATATTGTTTACCTGTTATTTTATATCAAGTGCTGACTAAGTGAAAATGACGACTATACCCTTTTAATTGGAATAATTGTTAAACGTAAATTATTTTTTACTAAACCTTTTATATTTACATTATCATAATATTATAAATTAAAGAAAAGGAAAATACATGTAATAGGAAAAGCAACAATTGAAAAGTACATTTACAAGTTTCAAGAATGCCTCATTACTAGTTTTTTCCAAAAAAAAATGCCTTATTACTAGTATCCATTGTGCAAGTGATGAGTACGTGAGTATTGAGGGTAAAAGAGGGAATAGTGGCTCTGACTCTAGTAAGTAGCTCATCTCACTCTTACCATGGAAAGAGGACGGTCAGAGATGATATTATGGTAAGAGGTAGTTTTTTTCTTTGGTAAACAACTCACCACTTACTTACCAAAGTAAGAGTCTCTTATTTAATAAGAGGTGATAAGAGAAAAGTAAACAGCGCCTAAGACTGTGTGTAATTTCAAATTGTAGACGCTTATTTTGGGTCAGAGGGAGTAATAATTATATATAGTTATGAACTAGATGATAATTGGTTAGTCATTGGTACGGGAAGTGGATGGTTTTCGGATTGGAACGGTTAGTTTTTATTGGATATTGGGCTGCCATCCAAGAAACAACCGATCCAATTTGGATGTTGAATTTTTGGATCTGATCAGATCCAATTACACTTGGATATCCGATTATGGTCGGTCGGTTCTAATTGGTTCAGTCGGTTTAAATTGGATCAGATGACTTTCTACACATCCCTATGAGAAGACATTTCAGAGCTGACTCAATGGCTGAGGCTAGCAGAGGGATTCAAGCCTGTCTCCCACAAGATTCAAATCTGAATCCATTGTGTATTTGAGCAAAGTAGCAACGCCCCTTTGCCAACTGAGCCACTAACTCTAGGGCTCTTCTATTTGTTATTATTTAAGGGGTATTTAGATGATTGGCTATCAAAACACATTCATGGGCGCAAAAATTGCATTATTTTGGGATCAAGGGGTAGAAAGTATGCACTACAAGTAAGAAATGCAGACCTGAAACTTCCTCAGCAGAGTGCCTGATTGCAGGAAAGTCAACGTATGCACTTAAATCAGCAGAACCAGGATCATCCAGCAAATTAACAAACTTGTGTTTTCGAATTGCCTGCAAAAAATATAAAAATTCATAAGATTTATAACAAAGATGACTGTGTTCTAATGAGACAAGAATGCTGAAGGCCTGAAAGCAGTGATGATTGGGAAAGAAAAAGAACGAAAAATATATTTTAAGTTGGTCAAGAAAGAAGATATATGAAGGAAAACAAACCACACTTTAAAAGCCTTGCGATTATAAACCAAATAAGCGTTTCAATAAGCTCCAGGGTCATTTTCCAATTATGCCCCTTATATAAATTTAATTAGCATTTCAATATATGTCTTTTTAGGTCATTTTACAATGTCTTATAGCTTACAGTCATTTCCCAATTATGCCCCCTTATATAAATTTAAGTAATATTCAACTATATGTCTTTTTATGGTTAAGGGATATGGACCCTTGATCACTTTTAATCTCACCCCCACCCCATGAATTGCGCTCATCACGTGAATTGATCCGGTGCATCTCAGTGCACCGCATTAGAGTTGATCTTAAATTAGGATTGATCCAAGGGTGGAGATCCCTTCTTACCCTTCTCACCATAACTTCCATTCTCACCGGATTCCAACCCTGGTTAGCCAGCATACATTTGGGTTGGGTTCCGGTAAGAAGGGATCTCCACCCTTGGATGCCCATTAGGATGAGATGCACAGGATCAACCCCCTTCTAAGGCGCAATTCATGGATGGGTATGAGATTAAAAGTGATCAATGGTTCAGATCTCTTCTTACGCTTTTCACCTTAACTCTCCTTCTCACACGATCCCAAACGGCATACATTTAGCCTTGCTTTAGAGAAGAAGTGGCAGACCTGAAGACTGTCGGAGACTATCCCATCCAGACCATAATCAATTATAAGGGCCCCACCACCATCGGCACTTATTCTCTTGGCAATATTTTGGGTCAAATCCATTGCTTTGGGGCAAACCTCAACATGTTCCAGTTTACTTAATTCTTCATTCTGGGCCCACTTGCAACGTTTTAGAAGGTAGAGAGTTGCGGGTGTAGGCTGAGGTGAGAGCACAACACGGAACCTGAAGGATAAAACCGTCAAAAGAAAAGGAAACCATCTATTTAAAATCATATCATATAGAAGAAGTTATGCAATGAAACATATGATGGCAGTCTCTCAAAAACCTACTTTGAATCTTCCGCAACATCAATCATCTTTTCACACCAGCCACGGGAAGCTTTCTGGAAGAAACAATAAAACGATGAGTATGAATGTAATTAGTAGGGGTTGTTTGGCAGTTGCTGAATGGTATGGTGCAGAATGATTAAGAGGCTCTTATGATACACTGCAAAATGAAATATAATTATTTGGTAATTGTTCAGGATGCAATTAGGGCTATTAATGGTTAAGGGAGGTCCAGGATACAAAATGATTCAGAGGGTTTTGGAACCATTAAGAGGCATACTTATATTTTACCAAACAAGATTCACCTCTTAACAATTCAGAGGTTGCCTCTTAATGGATCCTTTAAGGGGTAAACAAACAGCCGACAAGAATGAACACCATCAATGTACAACTTTTTTCTCGTTTCTTCAGATTTTGTGACAGAAACATAAATTATGCTCCATCTCAAAAGAAAAATGTGATGTTTCCTTTTCTCCGGGAGATTTCAATCAAAATTTACCAATTTACTCATTAGTAGTCATCAGAAGATATTGGGGAGGTTGATTGTGGTCTATAAGCTTCCCCAGTTTTGTATTGTTAAAGAGTATTTTGGGTATTTGATTATTAGTCAAAAATTTGCATAAAATTATGTGTCAAGTCAAAAACGATACTTTTTGGACGGATGGAGTATCTAAAAATGACCCAGTCTAAATTAATTCCTTCCCCACAAGAAATAAGAAAGAAAAACCTGAAATTGATGAACTGGCAAGGCATCATAGAATTCATGGGCAATAATAATTGTTGGCACTGCATACAAGGAGAAAAAATGAAGTCAGAAAGGAAATGATCCGTTAAGCCTTTCAGAGGTATACAATATATGGCGTAGGATTGTGTGAGAATTTGAGTTAATGGTAAGAAGCGTGAGAAGTGGATCTGAACCATTGATCACTTTTAACCTCATGCCCTCCCATGAATTGCGTTTTACAAGGGAATTGATCCGGTGCATCTCATCCTAATGTGCGTCTATTTCTCATCAAACGGTGAATAACCACTTCTCACCATATATAACACTTCTCACCGGAACCCAACCCTACAATATATATATATACATATATATATTGTCTATATATAATATTTGAAAGATCACCATTGAACTTATCCTTGGAATAGCATGTTTAGGAGAGATGGGGAAGCACGTTCATCATATCCAACAATGGAAAACAAGTATAAAGAACAAAGTGTACGTAAAAAAAACTTTGTAGTTTTTGCATATGAAAATTCCAAAATCTTGAGAATAAAATTGAAGAACCCAAAAATAAGATATATCATGATCACATTTAACTGCATTGAATTCATTAATGCTGCTTGATTAGCATCCTTACATCCTGTTGGAACCTCATCCAGGGTCGCATGCCATGATACCGGCGTTCCAGTTAAGGAGCTAACAGTATTTTCATCAGCACCATCCTCATCATTGCATTTTAAGGTTGTCTTTTGGATCTTTTTTAGTGCTGGACTCACTTCAATCATGTGTATGTTGAGGGCTTTTGTGAATTTCTCAAACTTTTTTGCACCCTATAGTGACAAGTAGCAGTTCATCATTCAAGAATCAGATTTCCCATATCATCAATGTAGAATTTGCAAGATATTTGAAGGCAAAAAGAAGCATTAAGCATGGAAGTAGTAAAACAGATATCAAAGCATATAAGTTGTATACTCGTAGAAGATCAGCCATGAGAGTTCCTCTTCCTGGCCCAAACTCTACTAGATTCACCCTATTTGGTTGCCCCATTTGCTCCCATAAACACATTGCCCAAACACCAACCATCTGAAGCAAAAAAACATAACAGATTAGTAATCGAATACTTTTGTGGTAAACCTTAATCTTTAATTTTTGTGGTTAAAAGTGGTAGGGTCAGGTTCAGGGGAAAACGCCAAAAAGAACATAAGAACACCCTGATCCCTCCATCCGGACGGTACGCACAAATGCATACCGGTAACTTGTGCATATGCATTGATGCATAGAGAAAAACAGCTTCAAACGTTTGTATGCATTCGTGCATACCGTCCGGATGGAGGACTACCAGGGTCTTCTTCAGTTCTCTTTTTTTTTAGCGTTTTCCCTTGAACCTCCCTCAAAAGTGGTAAACCTTAATTTAGCAAGTGCACGTTTTCTATGTCTTTAAACAAACGTTTGAAATGACAAATAACAACTTTAAAGAACGCTAATAGTATCAAATACCTCCCCAAACATTTGGCTAACTTCAGGAGAAGTTATAAAGTCGCCTTCTGCACCAAAAACATCCCGATTAATATAAAACCCAGCCTTGGGGTTTATAAGGACTTCCTCCATGTATTCAGCAACTGATATTGGACCACCTCTAAACTGAAGAAAAAAAAACATCCAATATTCATTGTGAATACGAAAACAAAGCCACAAACAGTACAAAATCAGAAGCAACAAACAAACAAAATCTTAAAAATCTAAAAACTCTTCGAGTTTCAGAAAAGCACAAATTGACTTCTACAACAAAATTCAAACCTAGAACACACACATCTGACAACAAATTCGATGTAAATATAGCAAAAGAGGCACAACTAAACCTTAATTATGCTTTTAAGATGCTTAACAAGCTCAGAATCTGTTGACGGTTCATGAGAATGCTCTGCAACAAACACATGTAAGTTACTACACATCTCAATAATATGCGAATAACAGTAGAGAAGTAGAGAAGAGGTGAACCAGGAGGATTGTTCAATCCAGACCGGTCTACAGATATCGTGGCCGATGGTTGAGAAGTGTAATCATCGGAATACTTAGCGTCCACCACTTGTTCGACGGAAGTTCCCAACGGAACTTTACTCGATGCCGTCGCCGACGAAGAAGAACATCGACGGACAGAATCAACCGAAGCCTGCCGACAAATGAGGTTACGACATCGTTGTGCTACAGAAGCTTGTCCTATGAATCTTCGCAGCATTTCGAATAGTGCCTTCGTGAACGGTTGCTACTATTCCAAACAAAACACAGAAACAACATATGTTTACATGTTTACTCCAAGTGATAGTGATCGAGTGATAACATTTCTCTTAGACATTTCATCGAACACCTTTTAAGCACTCCTCCAAATCACCAAACTTACAATAAACGTTGATCAAACGATTCAAATTAACATCATCCACATCAAATCGATTAGAACAAGCATGGATTATGGATATTGATAATAATTCTGAGTTTTATTATCGAATTTTGTTCCTGTAGAAGCTATTCAAACAAAATAATGAAGTTAATTCTTACCTTCAAATTGGCATGAATGTAGAACCTTAATCTCAAACTCTTTGCTCAGCAACAGATTACAGAAATAATGCAAGTATTAAACATTCATTCCAGAACAGAATTCATTCAAACAAATCCGAGAGTTGTGAATGGATGATTTGAACGATAGGAGCTGAGCTCCATATAAAACACTTGATTTGAGGTATTAACAAATTGAAACTGGAATCAAATTAACAAACAATCATATAGTCTAATTTACGAAAGAAACGTCAATTGGGGATGTAGCTCAGATGGTAGAGCGCTCGCTTAGCATGCGAGAGGTACGGGGATCGATACCCCGCATCTCCATTTGATTTTCATATTATAATTTTTTTTAAAAGTTACGTTTTTAGTCCCTGTGGTTTTCAAATTATAGTTTTCTTACCTATGTTTTGCAGATCATTATTATCTTAGTCCTTATTATTGTTATTTTTGTCTCTATAGTTTACAATTCATTATTATTCTAGTCGTTGATCCTTGAGGTAGCGTTTGGTACGCAAACAGAATGGACAGGACAGAACAGGACGGGACGGGACAGAACAATACTAGTTGTCTGTTCTGCGTTTGATACGACTAGAACGGAACAGGACAAAAATATTAAAATAACCAGATTACCCCTAAAATATAGATTAATAACTTCTATTACATAATAATTATAAATAACATAAATTCAATTAAATAATTTTCTTCATCGAGATTAAAGTAAATAGTTTAAATCACATTTATGTATATTTATATAATAAATAATTATTTAAAACATTTTTGCCAACTACTAAAGAAAAATAAAACAGTAAATTGAATTAAAAATCCTCCACTAATCTCCTTCCCTACCAGCACTGCTACTTCATCCACCATCACACATGCCAAACGTGGGACTATTTTTTTTTGTCCCGTCCCGTCTCATGTAGCTTGCGCACCAAATGCATCCTAAAAGTAGGAATTATCCTCCAGAACAAAAATAACAATGGATTTTCGAAATATAAGAAATTTCAAAACCAAAAGAATGAAATCCATAACTTTTAACAGACCATATGGACAGACAACATATTTTACTTGTATCTTTATCGGTCTAATTTTTATCCAAGATTCCCTTTTTTATTTTTCGATTATATATATTCATTCATATTTCCTTTCGATCAACTAGAAGTTACTCGTACAACTTTAAAGTCCAATGATTTTAGTCTCTTGCTACTGTTAGATGCCCAACTCATCAAACCTCAAACGAAAACAGATTAAATTGAGAGAAAATACTCATCTAGTTTCTACATGGGGTTCTCGTAAAACCCAAAAACCCTATGTTGTATGTGGTTGGTATAAAAACTAATGACCCATATGCTTCTGCCATCTAATGTACAAAAAAAAACAACAGTGAAAAAAACAAACTGTAAAACCTATAAAAGTTGTAGAAGACAGATTTTAAAAACCTCCTAAAATCTCAACGTAAGTAAAAAAGGACTACCTGCGTTTGTGAATTGAGAAAAAATAAGTTTGGGATTTGTCGAGAATTGATTCTTAATAAAAATGCAACAAAAACACATTCCTCTAGACCAAATCCGCATGCTAGTATCATCTACTTATCTTCAACATGTTAAAAGTGGCAAAATTGAAAACCAAAACCAAGAACAACGATTAAATGCTAGATTACCAAAATCTCAACACGAGTAAGAAAAAGAATCATAATTTATAGGACAAAGAGGAAAATGAATAGCTTGAAATTAAAATTTAATTAAAGATGAGAAAGCGAGAAAGAGATAACCGAAGAAGATGAATAGAATTAAAAATTTGGTTTAATTATATCAATTTTAAAAAAAAAGTAAAATTGAGATTTTTTTTAGGATTGGAATGTTTAGAAGATGTCACCTCATTGTTGAGGTTCTTGCTTTTATATGTATATATATAAAAGATTTATTAAAATATTATCTGTTTTCTTAATATTTATTTTTAAATATCTTTATTGATGGTTTCATGTGGTAATTATTTTTTGAATGATCTTCGTATTTGAAGAAAAACATTTTTTCTCATCTACTTTTTCCATTTTGGAGATAGTTTAGGAAAATCTGTTGGAGCAAAAATGTTGACTCAAAATTCTTATTTTTGCCATTTTTCATTTTAGGGAAGTTGCTGGATATGTTCTTATAACAGCTTTTGTGAGACGTTAGGTTAACTTATTTTATCATCTATAATTTTTGATGGTATGAAAAATATGTTTGTCCAATTTTGAATGGTGTTTTGAGAAAAAAAACAAAAGGATAATTTAAAACCAAACACGAATTGTTGTAGGATAAGTGTTTAATCGTCAGAAGATATGACGATAGAAATAAACATAAATGTTATGGTTATTTATTGACTAAATCTTCTTATATTCTTATTATTATTTCTATGTGATTTCATATTTAAAGAACTTATAATTAATGAAAATTACATAATCTACTTGTAATCTCGAAATTTAAGTAATATGCATCAATAAAGAGTATTATATGCATAAAAATTGGTTTTTAATTTTTTTTGCTAAATGCTCTATAATATAGTATAGATAAGAAATCTCATGTTTTCTACATTATATATCTAGAAAACTCACAAATGTGTATATATAGTTTCAATCCAAGCTTGTCTGAGATGAAAACTAGGTATCCTTCTCAACAGTTTAATGGAAATAACCTCTTATTCTGTCAGTTAATATGGAGTCTGCCTATAACATATAACTCATTTGGCAAAAGGATGAAACGATATTGCCTAAATACAAGACATATCGTGTGTACCTCATCTGGTAAATGTCCCCAAAAAGATGTCCTTCACATTTGTGTCTTTAGAAATAGGTTCTGTATGACGCTGTTAATCAACTGTTTGGCTAGATTTATTTGAAGTTTCTAAAACATTTTTTTAGGTAAACAAGATTATAATGTTCTTCAACTTTGAAAATCTTCCTATAAATAATTATTGTTATTATTATAATTTGTGTTAGAGATCTCCCATGCAAAATTCTTACAAGCAAATGTGTAACTTACTATAAAAAACCAGATAGTTCTTACAATAATTTCACCCGTTTTGAATTATTGTAGAAGAACCAATTTAGTGTGAAGTGATAAATTGTTAGTTCATTTTAAATATTTTATTGTAAAGAATTTGAGACAAAGAGTTAAAAACCATTTTGTATGTATTAAGTATTGCTTATTAATGTATATTACTTGAAATTAAACATTACACATAAATGTTACATAAGTATAACTTTTTAAAGTTGCATGTTTAAATTCATATAACTAACTGATAAACATTATCAAATACAATATGAACATCTCGTTTTAAATATAAATAATATAAAACATAAGTAAGATACTCGTTAAGTTTTAATAGAATAGTAAATCATAATTTTTTATAAAAAATTACATACAGTCTAAAATATATTACGTTGTTATTAGATATAAACTAAATTATGTTTCCGAACTCCTCTTCTATTGTATCTCGATTGAGCGGCTCATATATTATTATTTTTTTATTTTATTTAATCAGAGCTCCTTCTGTTTACTTTGACCGAATGTTTTCGATGCATCTGAATTTGATATTGAAATATTTCAAATTGAATTAAACTTTTGAAATAGAATTGAACTTCATTCAATATAGATAATTTATAAAAAGAATCAAATTTCTTTTTATCAATTAATCTATACTGTATTATAAAGCATCTGGTAAAAAACTCTTAAAAACAATTTTTTATTCATACAGTACTATTTATTGATGCATATTACTTAAAATTCAAGATTACAAGTAGATTATGCGTATATACAACATATTAAAGCTCCATGTTTGAATTTTTGTAACTAACTGCAGATAAACATTATTAAATACGAGATAAACATCTTATTTTAAATATAAAAAATCTAAAAAATAGTTAAGATAATTATTGAGTTATAACAGAATTCTTAATTATTATTTTTATTAGAAATTATATTATTAAACCAAAATTAAATTACATTGTTATTAAACTTAAATTATATTATAATAAAAAATTAATTAAAGAAACTACATAAAAAAAACCTTTTAAATAGTTAATTTGATACTAAAATCGATATATATTTATCAAAATTTTATTATATCTTCAAATTTTTTATTTTATTAAAAAATAAAACCACTTAAAATCGTATTATAGCATCGATAGGGACAAAGAATAAAATGAAACATTAAAATCGAAATGTATCTCGCTGCATTGCGCAAGTACTTTTCTAGTTATTATAAAACAAATGATTTAATAAATTTTAAACCATCATTAGAAGCAAAAGAATTAAGGGGGCGTTTGGGTCATCAATCTTGATAAAATCGAAAGAAATTGAAATGGATAATTAGTTTGACCAAATTTTAAATTCATGTTTGGTTTACATAATGAAAAATGATTAAATGCTTAAATTAAGGATTTTAACATTTTATTGGATATCCCAAACAATTCAGTTCCATCCAACTAAACTCATGGTCAAATTATATTCGAATTTTTTGAAGGTCAAATTCTTTTGATAGATTTCAATTCCATCGAATTTCATTATACGAACCAAACGCTGCTTAAGGGGTTGGATCAAGAAGCGATGCTTAAATCTTATGACATCTCGTAAAATATCAACTACCTTTGAAATATCTAAATCCAATATTTATAGGATTTCACTGAAACAACTATATTTCAATTCCAGATTTTTCTTTACAACAATTACGGGAATTTATTGAAGGTTGGGTTCCGGTAATTAATCATAACTAAAGATCAATAACAACTATGTCCTTTACGATAAAGTGGAAAAAAAATCAAAGAGTTGTAAAGTTCTTTAAATTTACAGAAATCTCCAAAATTCATTACAATAGAGATAAAATAAAAAAGTTAAATTATATCCAACCAATTAGAGTATTGATATAACATGTATAGAAGAAAAAAAATATTTTATTAAATACATTGAATATTTATTAATATAGTTGATATAAGAATTAGAGTAAACTACAATTTTCGTCATAATTATTAAAAAAGAGTAGCCGTTGAAATTAAATGTAAATTTTTATTGAAATTCCAAGTTTTCTTACTCTATTATAGAAAAATTACAACATAACTATTGAAAATGCTCTAAGATGCACATGATTAAAATATTTCTTAGGGGCCGTTTGGTTCGTTGGAATGAAAAATCTGGTAGAATTGGAATCTAAATTCCTTTGACCAGATTCAGTTATCTTGTTTGGTTCAATATTTTCAATGAATGGAATCTTTAAATTCCAATGAATTCCTTATGGGTCCGTTTGGTTTGCGGGATTGTTTTTGAGGGATTTGGATTTCATGGAAGGATTTGGATTTGGAGGGATTTGGATTGGATTGGATTTGAAAATCATAGGTGTGTTTGGTTTGTAGGATTTGGAATGGAATTGAATTTCTATTATTTATAAATAATTTATATAAAAAATAAAAAAAATAAAAAAATAATTAAATTACATTTTTATTAATCAATTATTACAAAACAAATGTTTTTAACATTTTTAAAACATTATTTCATACAAATCATACGAAATCCCGCGAAATCCCGAGCATCCGCCAAGGATTTCAAAATCCAATGTTCATGGGATTTTAAATTAATCCATGGATTTTAAATCCTTATCATTAGGCAAACCAAACACCGAAATGGATTGCATTTTAAATCCAAATCCCTCCAAATCCATCCAAATCCCGCGAACCAAACGCGCCCTATATAAATGTAAGACGAGGGATTTCATTGAAATCGAATTGTTTTTTTAATACCCAAAATACCTTCTTCATAAAAATGAATATAAACCTAATCTCTGAAACTGAAGCCGACACCCTCTTTTCTCGTTAATAGCTGCTGTTTTTGCACTTTTTTTAATTGATTTTATGCAATTTTTTATAGGTTTTAAGCCGTTTTATGTATATTTTTACTGTTGTTTTATTCAGTTTTTTACTGTAATTGTATGCAATTTTACTGTTGTTTTTTTGCAGTTTTTACTGCTGGCTTTTGCAGTTTTTTACTACTGTTTTTACTGTTTTTTTATTTGTTTATATGTGGTTTTATTGGTGTAAAAAAATATAGTATAAATTAAGGAAATCTATTTTATCAAAGTATTTTTAGTGTTAAAAAAATTGAAGTAAATAATAATTATTTTATCAAAGTAATTTTAGTTTGAAAAAACAAATTTAATAAAAAGAGATTTTAGTCATTTATTGAAATTTCATTCCAATTCTAAAACTACATTATATGAACCAAACAGACATATTCTAATTCCTTCAACTGGTTCCATTTCGATTCTGCCAACCAAATAGGTGGTCAAACCTGACAACTATTTCATCCAATTCCATTCTGCAAACTAAACACCCCTTATTATTTCATGTGGTTCTCAATTTAACTTATATTCTAGATCAAAAAGTAAAAATATAATCCCAAATCCCACTAAAACAATAAAACCAAACAACAACAAAAAATTAACTAAATTCTTTATTTTTTCTTCAATTTCAAAAACAACCACTAGAACTTTAGCATTAACGATTCAAATCCATTCCAATAATCCCTCTCAAACAACAATAAAACCCTAACCGAAAACATCAAATAACCCTAATCGAAAACATGGTTCAAAAGATAACTTTTTTTTATATAAAAGAATAAGTAATTTCATCTAACAAAACACATAAAGCAAAAACAAGCAACCAAATGGAGTAAAACTTTCTCGAAAACCGTAATCAAAGTACCTCTATTTTTTCGGCAACTACCGTTCGTACTTTCAGCAACGTCAATTTCATCCTTGCCGGCAGGATCAGAAACCCTAATCTTTCCGATCGTTATCGACCATAATCCAAGCATTAAACAGAATCACATTTAACATCAACACAATCGTATCATAATCAGCCAACGTTCCTTTCAAAATCGAAACGATCGAAACCACAAAAATAGATGCCAAAAGAAGCGATATGAATAGAAAGCATATTAGCCAAACTTTCCTACTAGATCGGTAGATCAATTGCGTCAGTATAGAAGTCGTGAAAACTACCAGATGGAAAGCCGCTAGTAAATATCTGATTTGTGTAAACGAAACGAAGAACGAAAAGACAGCGACATTGACAGTGAGAAGCCATAAGAGGAAAAGCAGAATCAAAATCCGTTGTTGATCATCATCATCTTTGATTTCTGCAGGGTTGACGTTGATGTTGATGTTGATCTCCTTGCGATCTGGATCTTCGACCTCCATTTTTATAGATTCCGCGGAACTTCGAATTTTGCTGTGTGATGAAATTGAGAAGAAGTACAAAGATAAACGAATAAGGTCGGTAAATCGCTATATATCTATATCTATATCTATATCTATATATATAATATATTATAAAGCATTTGACAAAAACTTTTAAAAACATGTTATTATACAATAGGTAAAATTAATTAAAGCATAATTACTTAAAATTCAAGAATACAAGTAATACATGCATTAGTACAACTTATTAAAGCTTCACGTTTGAATTCGTGTAACTAACTATACAAATAGACATCTAATTTTGAATATAAAAAATCTAACATATAATTAGGATAATCATTCAACTCTAACAAAATACTTAGTTATTATATTTATAAAAAAATTATATTATTAAACCAAAATATATTATTTCATTATAAAAAACTAAATTAAAGAAAGTATACAAAAAATAAAATCTCTTTTTTCAAAACTAATAAAATCGTATTATAACATTGATAAAGACAACAAATAAAATAAAACATTAAAATTAAGATGGATCTCGTTGTATTGTGCGAGTACCCTTCTAGTATCTATACTATATTATAAAGCGTTTGACCAAAAACTCTTAAAAATAACTCTTTAAGTCTTAGGTGCTGCTATTTAATGTTAATTACTTAATTTTCAAGATTACAAATAAATTATGCGTAACTACAACTTATTAAATCTTCATTTTTACATCCGTGTAACTAAATACAGATAAGTATGATCTACAAGATAAACATTTAATTTTAAATATAAAAAATCTAAAATATAATTAAGATAATCGTTGAGTTCTAACAGAATACTTAATTATCATCTACATAAAAAGTCATATTCGTTATTAAACTTAAATTTAATTATGATAAAAATTTTGAATTAGAGAAATTACATAAAAAAAACTTTTAAATGATATATTAAAATCGTTTTTTTAAAACCACATAAAACCATTAGAATATCGATATAGACAAAAATTAAAATGAAATTTAAAACTGGGATGTATCTCGCTGCATTGTACGAGTACCCTTCTAATATATTATAAAACATTTTACCTAAACTCTTAAAAACAACTTATAAAGCATTTAGTAATATTAATTAATGCTGAATTACTTAAATTTCAAATTTACAAGTTAACGATACATCCATGTATCTACAACTACTTAAAACCGCATCCATGCGGCAACTGCCATCTCCTACTTGTCCATGCATCTCGGTCAAATAAATGATGTGGAATTGTATTTGTCAAATAATTTTTTATACGCCATCTCAGCATTTTAAATTAAAATTTAAAATTAAAATTATAATAATGACATGGAATCTTAGTTGGCAATACATTTGAGCCATGTCATCTTTAGTAGGTCAACAGGTTAATCAGACCCTTAAATAAACAAAAAGTTAGTTCCATTTTGATGCAATTTTCCCTTTATAAAAAGTTTGTTGAAAATAATATAAATATGTTTAGAAGTTAGTTAATCTATTAAATATTTAAATAATATAATTAATATTGATTTATTCAAAATGAAAATGCTGTTGAAGATGAGTGCATATTTTTTTAGAGATTTTGACTTTTTAAGTCTTTATTTTAAAGAAATTTTAGAGTTGTTGGAGATGCTTTTATAAGAGCATCTCCAATAGCTATGCTAAAATGAAAAAAAGTGGGATTTTTACATTTTCTTTGTTGCTCCAATAGCTATGTTATCCTATATGCTAAAATAGAAAAAGATTGTAAAATTCTCTAAAGTTAGAGAAATCTCTAAAACATATTAGAAAATAGAAAAAATAATATTTTAATTGTATCAACCAATTAGAGTGTTGAAATAAAATATGTAGGAAATAGAAATAGTATTTTATTAGATGTATTGAATATTATATTAATATAATTAATAGTAGAATTGCTAAAATAGAGTAGTTGTTGAAGATGGATATAACTTTTTATAGAGATTTTAACATTTTTTACTCTATTATAGAAAAAATTTAGCATATCTGTTGGAGATGCTCTAAGAACCTCATTTTTGTATAATTTTTTGTCATCTCAATGATATCTCATCAAATTGGCAATTCACTAAGAATTCTGAATTTCACAATGAAGGTTCTTATAAGAACTTCTTTTTTATGTGTCCTATTGGTTAAATAAATTATATTTAATAATTAAATAAGTCAAAAATGAATAAAAACCAAGTGAAGTGACATTTTTCACAAAAATCATGGTAAGAACCAAGGTTCTTGTTGGGGTATCTATGGCTATAAGAACCTCTCTATAATGGTAGTTCTTATAAGCTAATACATTTTTTTCTTATAAGAACCTTGCATTGAATATGCTCTAACTTATTTCATACTTTCTCCATTTTAAAAAAAGTTTTGGAAATATTGTTAGATTAAAAAAAATGCTAAAAATCACTATTTTCTCTCTACATTTTGGAGATGTTTTAAGCATGGTCTAACTGAAAATTAGTTCTTTAACTTTGGATAAATCCTAATCGAAAATTATAACTTGTGGGTAAATTCTAATGAAAGTTATAATTTTGGATAAATTTTAATTGAAAATTAGTTCTTTTAACTTTGGATAAATATTAATTGAAAATTAGTTCTTTTAACTTTGGATAAATATTAATTGAAAATTAGTTGTTTAATTTTGGATAAATTCTAATTGAAAATTAGTTTTTAACTTTGGATAAATATTAACTGAAAATTAGTTGTTTAATTTTGGATAAATTCTAATTGAAAATTAGCAATTATAAGATATTGGGATTGTTTGGCAAAAATAAGGTGACTTGTAAGTCACCTTATAAGGTACCTTATTTTTAGTGTAGTTGTTTGGATGACTATAAGTTAACTTATAAGATACCTTACGCTTTGTTCTCGAGTTTTAGAAGGAAAGAAAAGAAAAGAAAAGAAGGTGAAAGAAGAGAAAAGGAAGGAAGAGAAATAATTTTTTGTATCTGTGTTCTTGATAGTGAAGAGAAAGGAAAGAGAAAGAAAGAAAATAAATATTCATGTTCTTGAGTAAGAGGGAAAGGAAAGGAAAAATGTCATTTTTACAATTATACTCTTATTTATTTTGCAGTAAAATGTAATTGATGGATAGATGTGTAATTTTATAAATATTTTTAATTGATATACAAAAATTCTTTCCTTTCCTTCCTTTCCTCCCACATTTGGGAGGAAAGTTCTGGAAGAAAAATCAACATAATTTTCCATCATTTTCCTTCCTTAAAAAACTCGAGAGCACAAACATTTTTTTTATTTTCCCCTACTTTCCTTCGTTTTCCCTTCCTTTCTTTCATAAAAAAAACTCGAGAACACAATCTTATTGATAAGTTAATAAAAGTAAGGTTTTGATAAACTATCTTATAAGTTATAAGATATCTTATTAGCTATTTTTGTCAAACATAACCATTATATCAAACAAGCCATACAGGTGGTTAGATTTAAATGATCGAAGGTCGCATCACTAAAATATTATTTTAACACAATTCCTCGTATTTTGTTACCGGATTTCAATCCAAACTTTTTATCAAACCAAACATTAAGGCATTGTTTGGCAAAAATAAGTTAGCTTATAAGCTAGCTTATTTTCAGTTTACATGTTTGGATGCACATAAGCTAACTTATAAGCTAGCTTATTGATAAGCTACTTTGAGTAGCTTATGAGGAGTTTTTTGTCATCTTTTCTGATTATAGCTTCATTAATATTAATTATTATTTTTTCAAAATGTCCTTTTTAGTCATTTAAATGGTTATCAGCTAGTTTTTGTCAAACATAATTTGTTCATCAGCTAGTTTATCAGCTAGCTTATCAGTTATCAGCTAGCTTATCGCCTAGTTTGCCAAACATAGCTTTACTTCTTTTCAGATTGAGGGTAATAAAAAGTAATCAATAATATCTTTTTTATAACTGAGAAAATAGCAGTTTAAATGGAAAGGACAATAAATCAAGACGAAAAAACATGGAATGTAGATCAAGTTGAGAAAAAGTCACCAAAAGCAACAACAAACACAAAAAAAAAAATCATGTAGATGGTTAGGAAAGTTTTAAAGTAAAAATTATAAATCTGTTTTATGTGATCTTGTAACCTGTTGATACTTGATAATGTATATACACGTTTACGATATATCTGAAAATTGAAAGGCTTATGACAAAGGGTATGATATATTTGGTATACACATCATCACTTTTTTACATACGAGTTAAAATAAATATTTACTTAAAATTTGTTACATTGATTTGGGAAATTTAGTTGCACCAAATAGTCGTTTACCAAACGCTTACATGATAAGCACTAACGATAAAAATTATTACACTTGTTTATCTTAAGTAATTTCATTGTCGGGCTCTCCCATAAATAAATAGAAAAAACTGACCAGTTTAAGTGTTTTTAGTAGTACACTTGGAATTGTAAACACTAAAAAGCAAAATGTTCTAACCAATTTAATTGGTTATCACTGAAGTATTATCAGAAGCGTTCAGTCAAACCCAATTTAACTTATTTACGTCAAACTCCTGTTCAAAAAAAGTTTTGATCTGGTCAAAGATCCGACGGGCTAATTTGTTTGCCATGTCATTATTAATATCATTATAGCACACGTCAAAAGTTTTGTCGAGTCCAAATATATATTGGGAAATTGACCAACATGGTCCCAACTAAATTCACTTTTTAACTGTTTTTGTAATCGAATTTCATTTTAGTTGGAGTTTATGCAAAAGGTCTTACGTATTGTAAATCCTATTTCATGTTTAAAAAAAATTACATAAAAAGGGATCCATATGCAAATGTAGATCCTTACGTCGATTTGCATTTATTTAATTTTTAATATAAAAATCGAGTTTGTGCAAATGTGTATGTAAACTTTGGCTAAAATATGAATTCAATTAAAAAATGGCTAAAGTGAATTTAGTTGAAAGATCGGCTAATTTGTTTAACTCCCGTTTGGTTTATATGAATGGATATAATTTGGAGAGATTTGTAATTCAATTTCATTACAATCTCATGTACTAGTTGGTATTTGTAAGATTTATTTATAATAACATTTTAAAACATGTTAAAAATATTTATTTTGTAATCATATTAATAAAAGGATTATTTAATTGTTTTATAATTTGTTTTTGTATATTATTCATAAAGATTGAAATTCAATTACTTTTCAAAAAAATTACAAATCAAAGACATTAAAATTCCAAAAAAATTCAATTTCAAATTTTTCCTAATTTTAAATAATTTTATGTAATCCAAATCCTTAAAAAACAGTCCGTTAAACCAAACTGGCCATAAGTCAACTGATCAAAGATTAGATATTTTATTACCTGAATACAATATACAATGGAGTGTCAACCAAATACAAACCATACAAACGAGTATCAATTGTCCATCTAGTCAAATGAACATCTAGTTTCTTAAATATATCGAGTGTATCATCATATTAATCGGGAAATGATAATTAATTAACTTTAATTATTCTTCATAAATATTCAAATCATAATAAAGAAACATTTATCATTTATATAAATATCGGCTTGCAAGTTTATAACATTTTTGAAAGTTTGTAGATCTTTAATATATAATGAGGTATTAAGGTTAGAGACGGTTTCAAACAAGAAACTAAACACTATGCGAGAATACAAGAAGTGTGATATCATATATGATATACAAGTTTAATCACATATGATTACATGTTATATTGATAATACATACATGTTCAAGGTTGGGTTCCGTGAGAAGCGTAAGAAGAGATCTACACCATTTGATTAATCATAACTGAATGTTCACAATAATGAGGTACACCGAGATGCACAAAAATCAATTCTCGTCTAAAGCGCATTCATGGATGAACATGAGATTAAATGCATCAATGATTTAGGTATCTTCTTACGTTTCTCACATTAACTCTTTTCTCACCCGATATATGATTAAAACACACCCAAAGTTATGTAATCATATACCATTTCGATATCATTCACATTCTCGCAAAATGTTTAACATCTTGCATGATTTTTCTTAATTCATACTATTTTATAGATATTTGTCGGTTAATTATTAACTAGTTTTTAGAGTAAATTACATGATTGGTTCATGTGATTTACACTTAACAACACTGTGCGTCCCTATTTACTCGTATAGGCAAACCAATGGGACCAAATCCATAGTTATTTTAAGATAGAAACACACAGTGTTATTAGGGATATTGGCACAAATGACCATTTAAGAAAAATTATTGTACATAGTAACAATCTCTCTCCTCATTTGACAAAAATAACCAAAACCTCCGTTAAAAATACCCTAAACCTCCGTTAAATACCCTAAGCCTCCGTTAAATTTTATTTGTTGAATTTTTTATTAAATATTTACAATTTTGACCCATATAATTATTTAATTAATTACTTTAGGTCCATTACTTTTTAATTTTTTATTTTACACCCTTGTTACATTAACATACATTATAGTATATCAATTAAAATACGTCTAAAAAATACGTTTTTATTTTAACAAGTTACACCATTATAATCGTCTCGTCGATACCTTCGAAATGAGCCCAATATTGAATATTTTTTGATTTACTTATATTATTATATATTATATTTTATATATACTACGAAAAAATGTTTTTAATATTTACAATTTGTACGTTTATCTATACTATATTATAAAATTTTCATATAAACTCTTAAAGACCACTTTTTAAACATTATGTACAATAAATTAAAGCCAAATTACTTAAGTTTCAAGTTTACAAGTTAATTAAGCATAAATACAACTTATTAAAGTTTCATGTTTAAATTCGTATAACTAACGTAGACAAACTTAATCAAATACATAATAAACATCTAATTTTAAATATTAATAACTTAAAATAATTATTGAGTTAATACTTACGTTGTATTCTCGAAGCTCATTTAACGAAGGAAATTAAAATTATTTAAAAAATTAATAAAATTACCAAATCTTTCATTATATCTTTATAGTTATTTATTTAATTTGTGATATATCATTTGTTTTTTCGATTAAAATACGTATTCTTAATATTTTGTTAATTGTTAACAATATAAAGTTAATATATGATTATAATATATAATAATATAACTAAATAAAAAAATATTCAATATTGGGCTCATTTTGAAGGTATCGACGAGACGATTATAATGGTGTAACTTGTTAAAATAAAAACGTATTTTTTAGACGTATTCTAATTGATATATCATAATGTATGTTAATGTAATAAGGGTGTAAAATAAAAAATTAAAAAGTAAGAACCTAAAGTAATTTATTATATAATTATAAAGGTCAAAATTGTAAGTATTTATCAAAAAACTCAACAAATAGTGTGAGATAGAGATTTTAGTGGAAGTTTAAACGGAGGTTTAATGGTAATTAAAGGAGGTTTAAGATATTTAACGAAGATTTAGGGTATTTAACGGAGGATTAGCGTATTTAACGAAGGTTTTGGTTATTTTTATCAAATGAAGAGAGAGATAGTTACTGTGTACAATAATTTTTCTCAAATGGTCATTTCTACCAATTTCCCGTGTTATTATGTGTAAACCATAGGGACCAATCGTGTAATTTACTATTAGTTTTATAAATTGCAAACATAATAATAACTTGTTAATAGGAATAAAATAAGGTTCATCCTCCATAACATAAACAAACAAACGAGTTAAAATCACACTTTCTCCAATATCGAGATGGAGTAATGATTCAATTTTCCGGCATCCAACGTCCGATTTTCCGGCAACGATGTTCCATCCTCACCGTACCTCCAAATCTTCGAATATCTAACGAGATCCACAATTACAAACACATAGAACAGAAATGAACTACAAACCAACACGACGCCGTACAGAGCCACCGTGATTTCCGACGGAAAAAATTCCGAAAACTGGTAAACAAATCCAAACGAGATCGCGGTGTAGAGAAACCACATATTCAATTTCAGCAAAAATTTCACACTCGATTTCTCGTTTTTAGGCAAGGAGGTGTATTTAATCAGACATAATTGCAACAAGAAGAAACCTGCAAAAACCGATAAGCAGAGAATCGCCAAGGAGTAGTCATGGCGGCTAATAGCTTTCGAGATCGTTCCGACGATATTAGGCATCATGATGATGAAATAGAACGGAAACCACTCGAAATCGTCGGAGTTTTCGTGAGGATTATCGTGTTGGATCGTTGAATTAGGAATTAGTGCTGCTTTCTTACGGAGAGGTATTTGGATTCCCATTTTTTTGATTATGAGTTTTGTTGTGGGTTTGATTGTGGATATAGATACATATTGTTGCATGTATATAAGCAGTCAAGAAGTTGAGAAAGTGACTAGTGAGAATGTGAAATGTGAAAATTTCTATGAAGTTTCTTGGTAATTTGTGGGTTGATTCGTAGAGAAAAGAACAATGAAAAAGACGAAACGACGTCGTGTTTACGCTAAAAAACAGTGAACTTGAATTATTTGGTCTTTGACTCTTGAGAAAAAGTTGATTGTTAAAATAATACAAGAGTGAATTACACCAGTGGTCCCTATGGTTTGTTGAAATTTTGGATTTGGTCCCTAAAACAAAATATCTATATTGGTGGTCCCTAACTATTTATTTTCATTGCACTCATGGTCCCTTCACTTAACAAGGTTAGTTAGCAACCATTGAAAAGGACTAATCAGTCATTAAACATACTATAATGATCAAAAGTATGATCTACTCTAAAATTTTAATTTTATTCACCTTTTTAATTTATTGTTAAAAATATATTTTATTTATCTTATTTATTTGATTATAAATTAAATGTCTTAATTGTTTTATATATACAGTTACAAACTTGAAATTTATAATCTTCTAACGCTTGTTTTTTTTGTGAATTTATCTTGGTTTTTTTTGTAATTTTTTTAATTGTTTCGTATATTTTTTATAATAATTTTTTGATTTTCATTTTTTTGTGAATTTTTCTTATTAAAAAAATATTTTATATATCCAATCACAAATCAAATTTTTTAAATAAAATATATATTAAATAAAAATCTTTAAATACATTTAATAATCTCATACTAACAGAATTTTATTTTCAATATTTTGCTCACATATTTTAAATATGCGAACTTATAACCATAAGGATGAGTGTCAATGGTTTGAGTTTGGGCTCCAAAGATCGAAAGTACCTTGAGGAGTAAAAATCATCGTCTGCCATGGAGGTTCAAATGCGGTGATTTCAGGTTACCTGCAAAGCTGGTGGTTTGCCCTGGGATTAGTCGGATTTTACATAGCGAGCTGGATATCCAGATTAATAAAATAACTTATGTGAATTTATTTTGATTTCTTTTATTTTTGAAAACTTGAGATTTTTTAACGCTAATTTTTGTGTGTGGATAAAATAGTTTTTAAATGTATATAAAGATTTTTATTTAATATGTATTTTATTTTATAAAATTTGATTTATAATTGGATATATAAAATATTTTTTAATAAGAAAAAATTATAAAAAAAACTGAAAAGCAAGAAATTTGATATAAAAATATATATGAAACAATAGAAAAATATATATATGAAACAACTGGGTATATAAAAAATATATAAAACAATTAGGAAATTTGATTTATAATTGAATATATAAAATATTTTTTAATAAAAAAAGTTAAATAAAGTGTAGGTTACACTTTTGGTCCCTATAATATGTTCAAAGATAGGTTACTCCTTTCTAACGGTTGCTAACTAACCTTGTTAAGTGGAGGGACCATGAGTGCAATGAAATAAAAAGTTAAGGACCACTGGTGTAGATAGTTTGTTTTAGAGACAAAATTCAAAATTTCAACAAACCACAGGGACCACCGGTGTAATTCACTCATAATACAATAATAAAATTAGAAAATTATTTAAAACAGTGTTTTTCAAACGTTTATTTCATCTTTTAACCAGTTTTCTTTTAATATTTTGAAATATTAATATTTATTAATCACCTGCCATGAACACACTTTCCGACGACTTCGTCTTATCCGGCGAGTTTTCCGGCAAGTTTCGCCATTCATGAATACACTTTCACCATTCGTGAATACACTTTCACCATTCATGAATATCCACTTGGTGTTTTATCATTGTGTTCACTACGAGTTTGCACAGTTTGCAAAAATTGAATAACCTGCAACGGATACCAACCCTACATATATATTTTTTCAATATTTCATTTTATACTTTTATGATATTAATTAATTAATAACTAAAACACGGGAAAAATACGTATCCTTTTACAAATTACAAGCACTCTTAGAAAAGTCTTGTCAATATATTCAAGATCTGCTAAATATTAAATAATTTTAAAGTTAATTGTATTTTAACTTTTAAACAGATAAATTTGCAATTTCTTTTTGTTTTAATGTTAAAAATATAATCTGTATTATATCATAAAACATTTGAAACGAACACTTAAAAACCATTTTTTATGAATCAATTGCTGCTTGTTAATACATATTGCTTAAAATTCAATATCACAGGTAAATGATATACAATTTTTAAAAGTTGCATGTTTGAATCATACAACTAACGGATAAACATAATCAAACATATCATTTTAAATATAAATAATATAAAATATAATCAAAATAATTATTTAGTTCTAACAAAATACTCAATTATTATATTTGTTAAAAAAACATTACATTATTGAACCTAAGATAAATTAGGTCATTATTAAGTCTAAATTAAATTACAATTAAAAATTGAATTATGCAAATTATATTAAAAAATTAGGACTTTTATTGTTAATTTGATACTAATATCGATATACTTTTTAAAATGTATGAGATTTTCAAATTTTATATTTTATTCAGACATAAAACATTATCGTTTTTTCAAAACTACACAAAGTCGTATTATAGAGTTGACAAAGACAAAAAATAAAAATGAAATATTAAAACCAAGATATATCATGTTGCATCATGTACACTTCTATTAACTTTAAAAATAGTTAATATTGGGGGATGGCGAGAGACGGGTCACAGTGCTTGTAACGATAAAGATGGTTTTCAAAGAGAGCCTTTGGAGTTTGGATAGTATCAATCTCCCTGAGAGGTTTTCTTATAAGGGGGACCATAGAATATTTATGTATTTTTTTTCATTTAAGAACGTGCTTCACATGTATGAAATGTTTATCAGTTGATGGCTTAATGGATACAAAATTCTCTAACAAACTTAGCAAACATGTCATCATCTTAGTTATTAAACCACAATCGATCAATCCTACATCATATTGGGGGACTTTTATTTTTAGTGCTTAAAATTGAAATATTATGGTGTGTTTATGACATGAGAATCGTAGAATGACACTGTACTAGTAAACATATGAGTGCCTTTGTCTTCTAGACAATATTGTTGGTGGAGTGAGCATGAACAATGTTATCAAGGACGAACCTACATAGCCGAGAGCAGGGTCTCCTTCTCCTGCTCACTAGGGATGGTGATTTGCCCTGTCCCGTTGGGGAACCCGGTTCACCCGCCCCCGATCGGGGCTGGGGATCCCCTAGATGTTGAAAACCGGGGCCGGGGGCGAGTAATGTATTCTCCAACCCGCCCCATCCCCGTATGTATATATTAACCAATAAATAAATATTTTTAATGTGATTTTTACCCTTTTTTCAAAAAATTATTGTTTAACCGGGGATTGACCGGGATAAACCGGGGATTGACCGGGGATGAGTAAAAAAATACCCGGGGATGAGATTGGATTCCCCTTACTCGCCGGGGACCGAGGCCGAGATAGTGAAACCGGGGCCGGGGACGGGAATTGTATTCCCCGCCCAATCCCCGCCCCGTTGCCATCCCTACTGCTCACCTTATTTTGTATGTAGATTTTTGTAAGGTGCACCAGTTAAAGTTCAGGGGATGCTTTGAGATATTAGAGAAATTAGAGGGTTAAAAGTGACCAAAATGTAAATTTAAAGTATTCTCATCTGACTCTCCTTAAAATAGGGAGATAAACGAATCGAACAAACACAAGCATATACTTGTTTGTGTTCATTCGTTTAACTTAACCGAACAAACGAACGAACACAAATGATAAACAAACGATTTTTTGTGTTTATGTTCGTTCATTAATAAGCGATCAATCATGTTCATTTATGTCCGTTTGTTAAAATGTTAAACAAACGGACATATATGAATATAAACGAAAGAACATAAACGAACAAACACAAATGAAAAAAAAAACAATCACCATTACTCAACATTTTGTTCATAAAAAATAACATAACAAAATGAAAATTTAGGTTAACTTATGACGGATAAAAATAAACTATAAAAATTGAATCAATAATTTTACATATTAATGTCATGATATATGATGAATATATCTATAACGAACATAAATGAACGACCAACCATTCACAATATATAAATGAAGGAATGATATACTTGTTTATGTTCGTTCGTTCAACCAAACGAACAATAAAACGTGTTCACCTTCGTTCATTTATTAAATAAATGAACATAAATAACCTGCCATCAAACGGATCACGAACAATTCATTAAACATTGAATTCGTGGGGTTGAGTACAGTTCGGTTCGGTTTTTGGCCGAAACCGAACCGAAAACCAAGCCATTTAGTTTTTTAAAAACCAAATAGTTCGGTTTTCGGTTTTTTTTCTTCGGTTTGGTTATTTTACGGTTCGGTTTTAAAACCGAATGGTATAAAATGTTTTTGGTTTTTTACATATTATATATAATATTAATCATGTAGGGGCATGTTCAAATGAAACTCAAATTTGGTTATGAATGTGAGGACAAACGAGAGTGCGATACGTGTCCCATTCAAAGAAATATTTAGATCGAATATAGTATATATTCAGTCTAAATATTTATTTGTATATTCTGAATAATCTATATTTAGACACGTGTCACGCTTTCATTTGTTTTCACGTTCACAACCAAATTTGAGCTTACATCTAGCTTTCTTCTAATCATGTATATATTATACACTAGAAGCGTACTCGCGCAATGCAGCGAGATACATCTCGATTTTAGGTTTTATTTTAATTTTTGTCCCTATCGCTATTCTAATGGTTTTATATGGTTTTGAGAAAACCATTTTAATGTTCATTTAAAAGTTCTTTTTTTTTATGTAATTTATTTAATTCAATTTTTTTTTATCATAATTTAATTATGTTTGATAACAAAATAATTTATTTTTGGTTTAATAATATAACTTTTTATAATGATAATAATTAAGTTTTCTATTATAACTCAATGATTATCTTAATTATACTTTAGATTTTTTATATCTAAAATTAAATGTTTATCCTGTATTTTGGATAATGGTCATCTGCAGTTAGTTACACGAATTCAGAAATAAAACTTTAATAAGTTGTGATTACGCACAATTTACTTGTAATTTTAAAAATTAAGTAATTAACATTAAATAGCAGTACCTAAACCTTAAAATCTTGTTTTCAAGAGTTTTAGTAAAATGTTTTATAATATAGTATGATAATATTAATTTTAGGATTAATTATAAAACCCCTAAAAAAACACGACAGGTCAAAACAGTGGGAAGCTTATGTTTTTTAAAACAAACAGAAAGGCGAACCAGTGAAGACTCCCCTGTTCGCACTCCATTTCTGCTCACACTCGACGGCCACTTCACTCGCACCTTTCCACGGTTTTCCGGCGCCGGCTATCTCAATCTCTCACACTCATTCAATCTCCTTCTCAACCTCTCATTCAGGTTTTCTCCCAAAACCTAACTGAAATTCAAAATTTTGACCTAAATTTATATTTTATAATGTTATACTATGATTTCATTGAATTTGTTTAATTGTTTATATGATTTATTTGTTTGCCATAAATTTGATTTTAGTGTTTGCCCTAAAAATTGATTAGTTATGATGTTATACAATTATGTTTACATTACTTATTTGTTTGCCCTAAATATGATATTTGTCATTTGTCCTAAAGTTTGATTTTAGTGTTTGCCCTAAATTGATTCATTATAAACTTATAATGTTATACAGTTATGTTTACATGACATTTATTTGCCCTAAATTTGATATTTATCGTTTGTCCTAAAGTTTGATTTTAGTGTTTGCCCTAAATTGATTAGTTATAATGTTATACGATTATGTTTACATGATTTCATTGATTTGTTTTGAGTTTTTATCAAAAAACCAAAAAATTCTATCGAAATCAACCAAAAAAGTCTCTTGAAATCAACCAAATTTAAAGGTGCACCCACTCGGCAAAAATCCTGGGTCTGCCATTGACTGTTATGGGCTTCTGTTTGTGGCTTAATGAGTTTAATGGTATGAGGTCTTATTCGTTCAGTCATACAACTTTTTTTTTCCTGATTCTTGGGTACAGTCGTATCTGGTTCATTATCGGTTAGAAAGAAACGAGAAAGGTAGGGTTGCAGACAAAATTTAGGGCATTTTTGTGGGGTTTAGAGACTGTAGAGAAAATCCAAGGTTTCTTAAAGAAATTTAATGCTTGGTTTACTTTTACATATGTTTGTTGTAATATCCCACATTGGTTGGGGATGAGAACAAAAGTTGCCTTATAAGGGACTTGGATACCTCCTCTGTTAGATGCGTTTTAAACCCGTGAGTTCATGTGTGTGGACAAAGCTGACACTATCTGGTACGGTTGGCCTCAAATGTTACATAGTACATTATCACAAATCTGTGATAGATTTTTCTTTGTGGGTAGAGCATCTGATATGGCTCATCGTTTTGTTTCATTCAGATAGTTTGTTCAGCACACTAAAAACAACATCATCCAAATTCATATAAACAGCTTAATCCATACAAAGCTTAATAAAACAAACAAACAAAAACCACTTTTTTTTTGGAAGCGGTGTCCGGGCTATGCCTAGACTAATTCCAACAAATTGTGACTGCAAGAAATCAGCCCCGATAAACCCAATGACCACAAATTGTTGTGTACGCCTTGAATCATTGGGTTTGGATTTTGATGAAATTTGCAAGCAATTTTCATTTTGTTACAACTTACAACTTACAAGAAAAGATCACATAAACCTTTTTTTTTTCTTTCTTTCTGCTTTGTTTAACTCAACTAGTTTCCGTAAGGTTAGAACTACTCTAATTTTTTTTCCTAAAATAATTATGATCATGAGATGTATAACATTGGGGTTGTTTGTTTACTTCTTAACAGTTCCATTAAGAGACAGATAGCCTCTGAATTGCTAAGAGGTGAATCCTGTTTGGCAAAAAATAAGCTTGCCTCTTAATGGTTTCAAAATCCTCTGACTCATTTTGTATCCTGGACCTCCCTTAACCATTAAGAGCCCTAATTACATCCTGAGCAATTACTAAACAACTATATTTCATTTTGCACTATATCATAAGAGCTTCATTATCATTCTGACCACTTAATCATTCTGCACCAAATCATTCAGCAACTGCCAAACAGCCCCTAATTTTTTTGAGTTGGGATTTTGAAGGTAATTGCATCAGCATACAGAAGCATTGGTGTAGCGTAAGGTCCATTATGGCATTCGGAGGCCCGCCTTTGGGTCCAGCTGCAGCTGCTGGCAGTTCCCCTGCAATAAAGCAGGTGAAACTGGAGAAAGAGAGTGAGCTCAGGATTGAAGTCAGTGTCAACAGTTCTCTCCGCCTCAGGCTACTAAATGGGACGGCTGAGATATTTGGCACCGAAATGCCCCCAGAAAATTGGCTTATTTTCCCACCAAGAATGAAATTTGCTGTAAACAAACACAAACCCACTCATCCTCATCGTTCCTCTCTATTTTATATATATATGTGTGTGTGTGTGTGTGTGTGTGTGTGTGTGTGTGTGTGTGTGTGTGTACAGGGGCGGGTTCAAATGAGAACTCAAATTTGGTTGTGAACGTGAGAAAGAGAGCGCGAAATGTGTCATATTCAGACTGAATAATACTACATTCAGTCTGAATATTTTTCTTCATTATTCGGTCTGAATATGACACGTGTTGCGTTCTCACTTATCTTCCACGTTCACAACCAAATTTGAGTTCTCATTTGAACTTTCCTCAATGTGTGTGTGTGTGTGTGTCTATATATATATATATAGACGGAGGATCGTGTGAGAATAGGAGTTAAGATGAGAAGCTTCAGAAGGGATCTGGACCCTTGATCACTTTTAATCTCACCCCACCCCATGAATTGCGCTTATCGCGGGAAGTGATTCGGTGGATCTCATTAGTGTTGATTTTCAATTAGGATTGATCCAAGGGGGGGGATCCGTTCTTACCCTTGTCACCATAACTTTAGAACCCAACCCTCAACTACTACATAGGGTTGGGTTGCAGTGAGAATGGAAGTTATGGTGAGAAGGATAAGAAGGGATCTCCACATTTGGATCAATCCTAATTGAAGATCAACACTAATGAGACGCACCGAAATACACCGGATCAATTCCTGTATTAAGTGCAATAAATGGGGGTGGAGGTGAGATTAAAAGTGATCAAGGGTCCAGATCCCTTCTTACGCTTCTCATCTTAACTCCTATTCTCACACGATCCTTCATCTAGCACTTGAATTGTTTCCTATATCCTAAGCTTATATTTCACTTGCCTTATTTTGGAATTTCAGATATTTACATGGTATGGGGCTACAATTGAAATGCAAGATAACACTGAAACCGATTATGTAGCAGATGAGGTAGGATGCTTATCTGAAAGAGATCATCACTTTTATTTACGTACTCAATATACAATGGTAACTAATTCTTTTTCTATTTTGATATAAAGACACCAATGGTCAGTTATGTAAACGTGCACGCTGTACTTGAAGGACGCAGAAATCGTGCAAAAGCGTCTTCTAGTGATGCCGATGCTTCCCAGGTTCTTATCTTTTCTATAATCGCACAACTCTTTAAAGGCCTCACGTATCACATGACTGTTTGGTAATGGCTTAACGATATAGAAAGTGGCTTATTTAGTAAGCTCCTTAGTAGATTGGCAAGTTTTTTCCAAACCTGCCCGGCTGCCCCTCCCAATTAAAAAAACACGCTTCTTCCATCTATGAAAAAAAACCTTCCCAATTTGTGCTTAGAGATTAATCCACACAGACAACTTTATCTATTACCACTTTCTTTCTAAATGCATAGTTTGGTTGAGTTATGATGAACTCTATGTATTCAGGGTCCGAGGGTGATTGTAGTTGGACCAACAGATTCCGGAAAGAGTACTTTATCGAGAATGCTTCTTAGTTGGGCAGCCAAACAGGGATGGAAACCTACTTTTGTGGATTTAGATATTGGCCAAGGATCTATAACGCTTCCCGGATGTATTGCTGCTAGCCCAATCGATATGCCAATTGATCCGGTGGAAGGGATTCCTCTAGAGATGCCTCTTGTGTACTTTTATGGGCATAACACACCAACGTAAAAACTTCTTTACTCATTCTCTCTATTTTGATAAATTAAATCTTTATTTACTTCCTTGTTTCTGAAATAAGTGTCCACATCTTTATTTAAGTTTGTCTAAAAATAAGTGTCTACATCTTTATTTAAGTTTGTCTCAAAATAAGTGTCCACTTTTGTAAATAGATAGTTAAAGCATCTCCAACACCTATGCTAAAAATAAGATTTTTGAGATATAGGTATAATTTTTCATCTAACAGCTATGCTATACCGTAGGCTAAAATAAGAGAGAGAGAGAGAGAGAGAGAGAGAGAGAGAGAGAGAGAGAGAGAGAGAAATCTCCAAATTTGGAGAAATCTCTAAAACTTCATGTACAAGAGAGAAATAATATTTAATTCTTTCTCACCAATAGGATACATTGAAACTAATGGGGTGTTTGGTTAGAGGTATTAAGCTGTAAACAATGGGAATGATAATAAAATAGATTATTTGGTTTTATATAATATAATGGGTTTTCATTCCCCCATAAGCCCAAATTTTCATTCCATGTTAAACTGGTAGGGGAGGGGGAGGAGTGAAAAGTCATTCCCATTCTCATTCCCTGTAATTTTCATATTCATTCCCTTTCCCTTTCCCATTCCCCAACCTGAACCAAAGTGTTTAGGAGAGAGAAATAATATTTTATTAAATGTATTGGATATTTTAATAATATAATTAATGGTAGAATTGCTAAAACAGAATAGCTGTTGGAGTTGGATGTAATATTTTTTTAGAGATTTTAACTTTTGATACTCTATTTTAGAAAAATTATAGCATAACGGTTGGAGATGCTTTATAATTTACTAAATTTCCAATTCCCACACTTATGAGGCACACATATTTAATAGTTGATAAGATGAAGAAACTCATTAAGGGCAAAAATGTCATTTCCCTAAATTTCTTTGGTCCCTTTTATGCTTTCTAGTTTATGGGTTTCCATTAACGTTCCCACTACTTTTGTTTGTTTTTGTAGCGTTAATGCAGATCTTTATAGGGTGCTTGTAAAGGAGCTTGCCTCAATCCTTGAAAGACAATTTGCTGGAAATGCCGAATCTAGGGCAGCTGGCATGGTCATCAACACCATGGGATTCATTGATGGCCTTGGTTATGATGTATGTGTTATAGAGGGAAGTTCAAATACAAACTGGTTGAAGGGTACAAACTATACAAACTGGTTCAAATCAATATAAAAATAATTTTTTTCATGATTTTTTTTCATCAAATGCTATGATTTAAGATATTATTGCACATATGTTTGTTTCACCTTGTGAAAAAATAACATGTGAAACTTTTACATTATGAAACAAATACATGTGAAACTTTTTCCTAAAAAATTATATTAGAAACTTTCAACTTATGAAAACAAATACACGTGAAACTTTTACATTATAAAACAAACATATATGTAATGATATCTTAAATCATAACATTTGATGAAAAAAAATCAAGAAAAAAATTATTTCTATATTGATTTGAACCAATTTGTATAGTTTGTATCTTTCAACTGGTATGTATTTGAACTTCCCTCATGTGTTATATATATATATATATGTACTCCTTTGGTATATCATACTGCCTTTATCCCAAAATAAATGTCCACTGTGAAAAATGCACACAAATTTAGGAATGCATAATTATTACACTTTTTAGTTAACTAAATGACAAATTTACCTTAATAATGGGAAAGTAAACATTTATTTTCAAGTAAACTTCAATTTTGGTCCTTGAGGATTAGTGAAAAGTCTAAAAGTGGGACCTGAACTTTGATGAATCTAGAAATCATCCTTGTAGTTTTCATTTTGCTCTGAAAGTTGTCGCTGGTCACTAACTTTGTTTATTTTCTCTGTTAGAGCGAAGGGCATTTCAGTCTTTTCATAAAAAAATCTTTTATTTTTATGTTTTAAAAAATAACATAAAATTTTATTTTATATTTTCTTTTAACAATAATAAAATTTAAATTTAGATAGAAATTTTGTAATAAAATAATATATTATGTTATTTCTTAAAGAGAAATTAAAGATTTTGACAAAAAGACTGAAATACCCCTCGCTCTAACGGAGAAAAAACAGAGTTAATGACCAGGGACCTCTTTCAGAGCAAAATGAAAACCACAAGGATGATTTTTAGACTTATCAAAGTTCATGTCCCACTTTCAAAATTTTCACTAAACCTAAAGGACCAAAATTAAAGTTTACTCTTTATTTTTGAAAATAGACATTTAACTAAAAATCAAAAATAGAAATGTGGACACTTATTTTGGAACGGAGGGAGTATAGTTATATATATATATATATATATTATACATTGACTTATGTTGAATAGTATCTTGCCTCCATTGCAGCTTCTTTTGCATGCAATCGATACATTCCAAGCCACCGTTGTTCTCGTTTTGGGTCAGGTGAAAACTTTCCCCAGTAACTTTTTGTTAATACCGTAATTATTTATCATGCGAGACATCCAAGTTGCATGAAGAAGTTAGGGGCTGTTTGGTTGGTTTTCCATTAAGTCCTGTATGGATAAAGCTGTCTGTGTGGATTAATCTGTCTGTATGGATTGGTAAGATTTTTGTTTAGGAGTGTTTCTACATAAATGAAAAATGCATGTTTTTTAATTGGGAGGGGCAGGTTTGGAAGAAAAAAACTTGGCTTTGCACATAAAACTCACTCCTAGAAGCTTAGTGAATAAGCCACTTTCTATATCATTAAGCCACTACCAAAAACTTATGTATAGCTGATCGAATAAGCTATGAGTCCCATTAAGCTCATTAAGCTGCTAACAAGTAGACCCTTAATATCATAGGCATATTGGTAGTTTGAATTTGCAATTTAAGTAGATGTGTTTATGTAAAGGCTTATTTGTTAGCAACTTAATGAGCTTAATGGGACCCAGCTTATCTGGTCAGCTATACATGACTGTTTGGTAGTGGCTTAATGATTTAGAAAGTGGCTTATTCAGTAAGCTCCTAGAGAGAGCTTTATGCAGAAAGCCAAGTTTCTCCCAAACCCGTCCTTCCAAATTAAAAAACACGCCACTTCCATCTATATACAAACTCTCCCAATCAAAAAACCTTTCCAATCTATACAGACAGATTAATCCACACAGACAACTTTATCCATACAGAACTTGGTGGAAAACCAACTAAACAGCTGTTAAGACATCATCAATGAAACCACAAAAATGTTAACATTTTATATGTTTGTAACCTTGGTCAGGAGAAACTTTGCAGCATGTTAAGAGATGTTTTAAAACGAAAGCCGAATGTGGATGTGGTGAAACTTCAGAGATCAGGTGGTGTTGTATCTCGGAATTCAAAATTTCGAGCTAGTGCTCGGAGCCAGAGGATAAGGGTAAGTGGAAACTTTAGGTGACTGAATAGAGTGTCACTTTCATTTGGGTATGCAATGCTTTATGTTTAAAAGTATTGAATTATAAATCTTGACATATTAAGTCTTGTATGTGTGTGTATATATATATAGTGGCAAAAGTTCTTTTATGAACCTTAAATATTTTGAGAACCAAGGAACCACCTATTTTGTGTATTATCATGATAAATGTCGTGACATATATTCATGGTGAATAATATTCATTATTATTCAAGGTTATTCATCGTGAATACTACATAAAATAGGTGGTTACTGGGATCTCAAAATATTTAAGGTTCTTGATGAACCTCCCTCTCTCTCTCTATATATATATATATACATACATATATATATATATAGGGTAGGTTCAAATGTGAACTCATTTTTGGTTGTGAACGTGAGGACGAATCTCAGCCACACATCTTCGGTTATGGTGGACGCGATCATGGAGGATTGACGCGATTCATGGAAGGGTGGAGATTATTAAAGGAGGGGAACCAGGTCAAAGCCGCCTTTATTGACAGGATAAGTGGCTGAGATTCGTCCTCACGTTCACAACCAAAAATGAGTTCACATTTGAACTTTCCTATATATACATATATAGGGAGGTTCAGGGGATAACGCTAAAAAAATAGAAAACTGAAGAACACCCTGGGATCCCTCCATCCGGACGGTATGCACAAGGGAAACCCCCCCAAAAAATGAAAAACTAAGGAACAACCTTATAACTATTCATCTGGACAGTATGCACATGTGCATACAAGTAATTGAAGTTGTTTTTGGTTGTTATGCACATGTGTATACCGGACAAATTACTTGTATGCACTTGTGCATACCGTCCGGATGAAAGGTTACCAACTACTATGGTGTTTCTCAGTTTTTCATTTTTCATTTTGTTTGCAGTTTTGTCCAGAATCTCTCTCTCTCTCTCTATATATATATATATATATAGAGAGAGAGAGAGAGATAGAGACGAAGGATCGTGTGAGAATAGGAGTTAAGGTGAGAAGCGTAAGAAGAGATCCGGACACTTGATCACTTTTAATCTCTCCCCCACCCCATGAATTGCGCTTGATACAGGAATTGATCCAGTGCATCTCACACGTGTTGATCTTCAATTAAGATTGACCAAGGGTGAAGATCCCTTCTTACCCTCTCATCATAACTTCTATTCTCACCGGAACCAAACCAACCCTCATATATATATACACACACACACACACACACACACATATAATGTGCCAATTTGAGGACCCTGCAAATGTATTCTCTAGTCATCACTTAACCAAACCTTACCCTAGGTTTTATGGTAATTTCAGGAATACTTTTATGGTCTATCGAATGACCTTTCTCCACACTCGAGTATTGCAAATTTCAGCGACTTGGCTATCTACAAAATTGGCGGTGGACCCCAGGCCCCAGCATCGGCTCTTCCTATTGGTGCACAGCCTGTGGCGGACCCCATGAGATTGGTTCCAGTAAATATCAATAGGGATTTGCTGAATCTAGTTCTTGCAGTCTCATTTGCCAAAGAGCAAGACCAGATTCTTTCAAGGTATTATCAAATCCCACCCTTATAATAAATTTAAAAAAATTTATGTTTCTAAACATACCATTATATCAAGATTAGAGATCAGAATTTGGAAAAAAAAACTTGGATTTCCGCATAAAGCTCCCCTAGAAGCTTACTGAATAAGCCACTTTCTATATCATTAAGCCACTACTAAACAGTTGTGTATAGCTGACCAAATAAGCTGCGAGTCCCATTAAGGCTGTGTTTGGCAAAAATAAGCTAGCTTATAAGCTAGTTTATTTTCAGTGTACACATTTGGCAAACCATAAGTTAGCTTATAAGCTAGCTTATTGAAACACTACTTGGAGTAGCGTTTTGGGAGCTTATTGTCATTTTTTCCAATTATAACCCTCATTAATATTAATTATTAATTATTATTTTTATTTTTCAATATGCCCTTTGGTCATTTTACATTCTTATACGCTAGTTTTGTCAAACATATTTTTTTCATCGGCTAGCTTATCAACCATCCGCTAGCTTATCAGCTAGTTTGCCAAACATAGCCTAAGCTTGTTAACTTTTGTGAAATATCTCGATGCTTAGATTATCGAAGACTATTTAATGAAAACAGATTCTCTCCTTCACACGTGCTTAATATTTGATTTCTTTAATCTGGATGCAGCAATGTAGCAGGCTTTATTTGGATCACAGATATTGATATCCCGAGGTTTGAACTCAATTTCTTGTATTGTCTCTGTCCCAAAATAAATGCTCACAATGAAGATGCAAAGAGTTTAAGAAATATATAATTATTAAACTTTTTAATTAACTACGTGATGATGTTACCCTTGGTGATAGATGGAGTAATGAATTTCTCCATCTTATAATTAAGGGTAGAATTGAAAAGCAGACACTTATTTTGCACAAAATAAAACAGAAATATGGACTTTTACTTGGTAAGTGCTTACCGGGTAAAAGATGCTTGCAAACAATCCATTTTAATGAAACAAAAATGTTACTCAATAAATGTTAGCGAGGGTGGTGACTCTTGCTGGTAAGTGCTTACCCGGTAAGCATTTGGTAAATGGCCCTTAGGGGCCGGTAAGTGCTTACCTAGTTAGCATGTCTTACCCAGTAAGAGCTCACTGGATAAGAGTCTTCTCCCTAACTTATCGGGTAAGATTTTCGGTTCTTGCTGTTTCTCTTACCGGGTAAGATTCTCAATCCTTGTCATGCTCACCTGATAAGATAAGTGACTCGGGAAGTGCTTACCCAGTAAGCATTTGGTTAAAACTATCCCTAAGTGTAACCATTTTCAATATGATTCTCCCTAGAACTATCATACGTGCTAAATTCTCACGTTCTCCGTTTTCAGGAAGAAAATAACGTATCTTGCACCATCGGGTGGGGAGCTTCCGAGCAAATTCTTGTTGATGGGAAGTTTAACATGGATAGAAACCTAAAGTTCCCGGATACCAGTTGCAAATGTTTGATACTGTAATCTTATTACCATTTTGGTTGGTTTTTAAAAATTATACCTATTAGCCGAGTATCTGTTATATTATATCCTTTATCATCACGGGCGTAGTGTTCACTTTGTTGGCTTATTTTGGTGGTAAAACATGACAATTAGAGGTGTTAATAGGTTCGAGTGAATTTAGGTCAATGTAAAATGTGGTTAAATCATCTATTGGATATTGGATTTTGTCAGCTGATTTGATCCAATAGATTTCATCCGTTGGATATTACTATTGGATATCTATTTAATGGGAGCGGATGAATCCATTTTTTTGATCTAGTTAATTAACCGACCATTTCAATTAATTCTTTATATATTTTCTTGAACTATGATGTGGCGATGCTTTTGGAAGATTGTGAATTTATCATATTTTTGTTGGTTAATCGGTCTTAATACTGGAGGGGAGCACCTTATGTATGTAGGTCGGTTGGCAAAGAAATGGTGTGACTTTAACCAAATACACCCCCCACCCCCATCCCCACACACCCCAACCCCAACCCCCAGCTGTTGAGGCTTAAAATTCCCGTTTTAATTGGTGTCCTTGGAGGCAGGTTTATGTGGGACCGGTTGAGGTTGTTGGTAATCAACTTTTGCCCAAAAATTGGAGGGGAAGGAAAGCCTGACAACCAATTATGGATGAAATTAGCGTTTTTGTTGCATTTTACAATTATGGATGTATTCAATCGTACGTTGGTATAGTTTTTTTACTTAAAAGTTCCAATGTCCCATGTCATAACTGGTGTTTCACCATCTCCAATGGGACATTGAATCTTTCATCAAATATCAAATTTGATACTTAATCACTCCATTCAAGACATCGAAATTGGTGTAACACTATTCATTTTATATCAACTGAAGAAGATAAAAAATAGAATATCTGGAATTTCTACAATTTGGTTAACTATTGGAGTAAATTTATTGTTTTTATCAAATTTTATACCAATTTTTATGGATTTGAAGTAAGATTTCGTGGCTAGATATGTAATAAACAAACATTTTTCAGGGTAATATCAACTAGTGTAAACGGCTTAGCATGGTCCTAAAATTAGTTTGAGCATTTTGAAAAGATTCTCTAAATTATTTTTCAAAATAGAGGAATAAAATTTATAATATTAAAACAAAGAATTACAATAACGTCTAACATTTAATTAAAATATTATTTCTTTATTATAATCATTTAACTTTAAAGTTTTCTTTGTTAAGCATAATTTTTAAAAAAAAGTATTTATGTAATTATGGGACAAACAATTTATTATTTTAGACCTATTATTATTTATATTTTATTAATATATACAATTATTTTTTTATTAATAGCAAACTAATATTCTGCCATTATCTTTATCCACAATTGCATAAAAAACTAAAACAAATTATATATTTGTTTTTCTTATTTAATAAACAAGTTAAACTATGAAATAAATAATTCAAACGAAAGAAACAGAAAATTTTATAATCTGACACACATCAATAATTTATTTTGGATCTTTGTTTATCAAATCTTCAATATAGTTTAAATAATTGTCATTTCTTTTTAAAACATAGATTTAGATTTTATTTTTCAAAGAGAGTATTTTTTAAAAAGTAAAAAAAAAAGACTAGCTAAAAAAAGTAAAAAAGAAAAAAAACAAAAGTCGAACGAGAATTCTGCAAGATGCAGAATTAAACAAAACCAAGCATAACATAAAACGAACGACCAAAGCTCTAGAACAAACAAAAGACTAGACTAACATACTGAAACACAACAAGAAACGCTCACAAAAACGCAACAGTTGAAAGACATAGCGCAACCAATGGCAGTCCAAACATCAAATCCTAACAGCAGACTCCAAAAGAACTCAAACAAATTAGCTAGCCATCATGTTCATAGCCGCTACACCAATCTGATCTAGGAAGACTAAAGTTCTTTGACCACTTTAATCTAGTTATACGACAAAAATTGATGATTGTATAAATGATCAATTTGAAAGTAAGAATCTAGATCAAAAACTCACTTTTTAGTAAATTTTCATTATAGGTTTACAATAAAATTTTACATCTACCTCATGATATACAAAAATAATGATGATAAAAATAAGACACAATATTTTTAAACGAATTTATAATTATATTAATTTTTTAAAATTATAAAGTCGTTTAAAAGATGCAACCCATTTAAAAAATCACAAAACCGTTTCATAAGCATCAAGTGTTTCTCACAATGGTTGTTTTTATCTATTAAATTAAACAATATATTTTTTTTAAATATTCATTTTGGAATTATATTATATAAAGAATAATAAAAGGTATCTTTGATAATATCATTTAATATGTTGTACAATCTACATACGACAAAAATAAAACCCAATGTATAGAATATTTCCTAGGTACATGTTCACATGTATCAAACAACAACTCAAATGCACCACACACATGCTTTGAATAATTGAAAAGTCACATGATAATATTTAATATATATATATATATATTGTTATAATAAATTATTATCTTTTGGATCTATCTTAAACTATAAGATTTAAAATAGGATAATGATATATGTATCCATTCTAGATCAGAATAATATCAGATCATGATGTTAAAAAAAAGTCTTGATGTTTGTATGAGAAAATAATTAGGTACACTTAGATTATGTTTGGTAAAAATAAACTAATTTATTTTTAGTTACACGTTTGGCAAACCATAAGCTAGTTTATTGAAACGTCACTTGAAGTAGCGTTTTGGGAGCTTATTGTTTTTTTTTTCAATTATAACCCTCATTAATATTAATTACTAATTATTATTTTTATTTTTCAATATATCTTTTTTGGTCATTTTACATTCTTATACGTTAGTTTTGCCAAACATGATTTTTTTTCATCAGCTAGCTTATAAGTCATCCGCTAGCTTATCAGCTAACCGCTAGTTATCAGCTAGTTTGCCAAACATAGCCTTAACAATGGAGTGGGTTAAATGCACTTGTATTTACTAATTTCTTTCTCACATGCGTTAATATTAAAACTATTTTTCACATTTTCAATATATGTATTAGTATGTTCTTACAAAAAGTTGATGTATTTAACATCATCCTTAATAATATATAGAGGTGCATTTAATCCACGACTTATGATCACATTAGACCAGCATTTTTCGTGAAACTCGTGAGAACATATTTTTACACTTGAAATTTCACAGCAAAACACTGTAAATGTAACATTCACATTACTTTTTTTGTGAAGATTCAGATTTATTTTACGTTCACAATGTTTTTCTGTGAAGTTTTAAGTGTAAAAATGTGATCTCACGGTTCTCATGAAAAGATGTTGGTCTCACGTGAATCCAACTCGTTAACCATCCCTTAAAATATTATAGGTTTTTTTTTTATGAAAACTAAAAGTACACCAACTGAAAATCTTGTAATTATGATTTGTGGTACAAAGTGAAAGTGCGTTCATACTGGTCTGGCATCCAAAACTCTTGGTATTATCTGTTTTACTTTGTAAAAGTGCGTTTATACTGATTTGGCATTTTAAAAACTCTTGAAATTCTCCATTTTACTTGACAGTTGGGAACGCCAGTGACAACTAAATAGGGTTTAAAAATGATTACACGAAGACGGAAATTGTTAAACCGATGATCAAAACTATGGTTATTGATAAAATATCTAATAAAATAAATCAAACTTTTGTAAATGGGGTTGACCAAATTGTTATGCACAAAAAGGTTTTTGTGTAATAAAAAACTGAATAAAAAATATTACTTTATTACAATTAATCCTTAATCATACTTTTGTTATATTGGTTTTGAAATAAATTATTTTACTTGTATAAAAATGGTTCTTTACTTCTTTTTACTACTAACAAATTTCTTTAGTATCTTTCAAATTAATAATTATTGACTAAAAATAAAATGAGTTACATAAGTTAAAGTATGATTTATGCAACAAATATATTAATATATAAAATCATTGATATTATTTATTTTATTTGATATTTGAACATCCAAGTGACAACTAAATAAGGTTTAATCCAATGTTTATTGATAAGATGTCTAATATATTAGATTACACTTATGTAAATGGGGGTTGACCAAATAGGTATGCACAAAAAACGTTTTTTTTAAATAAATAAAAATTTGTTATCACACTAAAATTATTATATGGCAATATAATATTATTTAAAATAACGTATTGAAAAATTAAGTGAAAAAATATTAGGACAAAAAACTCCTAATGTTCAAAGTAATTAAATAAAACTAGTTGATAGCTAATTAAATTATATTTTTTCAATAAACTCAAAAAAAATAATTGAGTTTATCATTGTCAAATATGAGTCAGTCATTGTTAATTTATCAACTATAAACTAGTTTTTTAATTAATGTGCCAAAAATAACCTAAATCTTTGATTAAAATCAAAGTTTTAGATGACGTGAGATGTAACATGGTTGTGGGATCAAGTTTAAAGCTTTGAGTTATGGTGAAACCACAACGTTTTTCAAAGTGTGACATAGAGTTGTAAATTTTATTATATATATATATATATATATGTATGTGTGTGTGTGTGATTTGCTAAAATGGTTTTGAGGGATTTGAATTTCGTGAAATGATTTGAAATTAGAGGGATTTGAAAACTTTGGTGTATTTGATTTGTAAAATTTAGAATAAAATTGAATTTCATTTTTCATGAGTAATTTATAAAGAATTATAACAATAATTAAATTACTTTTTGATTAATTGATTATCACAAAATATATGTTTTTAACACATTTTAAAACATGATTACATACAAAATCTACAAATTCCCATGAAATACCAATCATATTTGTGAGATTTTCAAATCTTATGTTTGCGAGATTTCAATGAAATCCCGAGAGAAATTCATGAAATACTTTGAAAAATAATCAATTAATAGAAAGATAATTTATTTTTTTTATAAATTATCTATAAAAATTGCAATTCAAATTAATTCCAAATCTTACAAACCAAATAAATCAAAAAATCAAAATCATTCTACAAAATTCGAATCTCTTAAAAGGGTTCAATAAAAAATTAAAACAAACGTCCTCTTAGGTAATTAGTTTTTAAAATATAAATGAATTAAAATAACCATTTTCGACTTCTGGTTTTACCTCCTAGTCATTTTTCTCCTAAAATCATCAAAATAGTCTTACAAAAATGACAGGTCCGTAATTTACGGAGGGTCAAAGTGTAAAAAAGTAGTTTATGAACGACCCGTATTTGTGGGCATCAAATAATTTGGTCTAGCAAAAATACGTCCGCAAATTGCAGATGTGTTTACCAAATTGGCGTATTTGGTCTGATTCAATTTTTTTTACACTTTGACCCCTCTATTTTAGCATCTTCAATGCAAAATTCTTATTAACTAAAAGTGTAATAACTTACAAGAACTATCATTATGGAAAGACTTTTATAAAAACCTAATGCCTCATAGATGCTTGAAAATATAACATTAGTTTCTTACCATAAAACTTGTGATAAAATGACATATTGCTTATTTTTTATTTTATTTTCTTAACTTTATTTCAAATTTATTAATATAACTTATTTAATAAAAATTCAAAAAAAAATGTTCTTACAAAAACTATCATTAGAAATGCTTATAAAAGACAATAACTAAAAAACCGAAACCATTGGATCAAAATGGTTATTTTAATTAATTTATGTTTGTATGATAAATAATATTAAAAGACAATGATATTGGCACTCATATACAAAGAAATTTGCATTCTTTTATAACATTTAGAATGTAAAAATTGGATGAGTTTTTATTTTCTAAACTTTCCCAACAAATTTGCTATGATCGAAAAAACTTGAAATTTTTTTAAGTTTAGATAATCATTTAAAACTTGATGATATGACAGAGAAATAATTATTTTATTCAATGCCCCCAATAAGATTAAAATTTTATCATTTCATAATAAGTTTTTTTTGTAATTAAAACATATCCAGCCCAATGACAAGGTAACATCTTGGAAGGTCAGTAGATGGTATAATTGACTACCCGGGTTCGAACCCCACGGTGTGCATATGGAGATATTCAGATCTTAGATCTGCCATTCTGTGGTATCCTTAATTGGGTTGGATCGAGATCGACGAGGATTAGTCGGGTGACACCCTTAAATGGGATCCCGAATACCCGAGAGAAAGTGTCTATGTATGTGTGTGTCAACTTTTTTTTTAAATAAGTTTTTTTTGTAAAACATGTATTAAAATCATAAATATGAAAATATTATATTAATATAATTTGTTTTAAGATTTTTAAAATAAAAAATCTGTTGAAGTTGAATATCATTAATTTTAAAAGATTTTAACGTTTAGTTCTCTATTTTAAAAACATTATAGATGATCCGATGTTAATTTATTTAAAAATAAAAAAGCAGAAAACCTGGGCCGCAAATCCCATCCAAACCCGACTTCAATTTCAATGGGACATGAGTCAAAGCAACACCCACTCACTCCTACTCTCAATCTCATTAAGCCGACTTTTCCCCCACCACAAAACCGTCCAAACCAAATGACGAACTCAATGACACAATACTCTCCCACCCCCGCACGTGGGGTCTTTCCCTCACACGTGTCACTCTTTTTCCACGTGTCACTCCCTCATTCGCCCGTCGACTTTAATTTAACCCCATTTGAAAATTAAATAATAAATTAGCGGCTGCGTCAACCAACCCTTCTCCTCCAAGCAATTCCCCTTTCTCTCTCTCTCTCTCTCTCTTGCTTCTTCCAGGAAGTCACGTTTTTTCATCCAGATTCAATCCCCCACGTGCCCCCCCTTATCTCTATATAATACCTTTGATTTCTTCTTCACTAGTGTCGAAAACCCAAAACCCTAGCAGCTTAGCTTAGCAGCAAATTGCAAGTGATTTTTTTGGAGAATTTTTTAGAAGGAATTTTTGAGTTTTTTGTTTGAGAAAGTATGACTTGTGATAGTTTGGAGTTGCCTCCTGGATTCAGATTTCATCCTACGGATGAAGAATTGGTTATGCATTACCTTTGCAGGAAATGTGCTTCTCAGACGATTTCTGTACCGATTATAGCTGAGATTGATTTGTATAAGTTCGATCCATGGCAGCTTCCTGGTAATTTGAAGTTTTTTATTTTATTTTAAGATCTTAAATCTCGTTTTCCGACTGTTATTTGCTTATTGAATCACGTTCAGTTAATTTGTTCAAAATTTGACGAGAAAAAGTGTTGAATCCTGTGATTCTGTTTTCGAAATCGATTATGAGTTCAGATCGGTTTTTTCGCTACGATTTCAATGATTTTTATCCGAAATCCTGTGATTCTGTTTCAGAAATTGATTTGAGTTCGAATTTTGATCTAATCAAGATATTTTTATGATTCTATCCAATTTTAAGACGTATTTATCGAATTCAATGAATCTGTTTCAAAAAAACGATTGTTATATTTCAGATCTCGAAGTGTTTTTATCCAAATCCGAAGAAAAAACACACTAAAATTCCTCAATTCTGTTTCAGAAATCGGTTTCGTTCAAATTCTCATCCGACAGTTTCAATTAGTTCCAAACAAATTCAAAATTCTATGATTCTGTTCCAGAAATCGATCGTGCTTCTGAATTCCGATATGATCTAAACTTAAAAATGAAGTGATATTGATTCTCCTTTTTGTTTTCATTTGAACAGAAATGGCTCTGTACGGAGAAAAGGAGTGGTACTTCTTTTCACCTAGAGACAGGAAGTATCCAAACGGATCTCGGCCGAATAGAGCTGCCGGAACAGGTTACTGGAAAGCTACCGGTGCCGATAAACCGATCGGAAAACCAAAAGCCGTCGGAATAAAGAAGGCGTTGGTGTTTTACGCCGGTAAAGCTCCGAGAGGCGTGAAAACCAATTGGATAATGCATGAGTACCGGCTTGCTAACGTCGATAGATCCGCCGGAAAACGGAACAACAATCTCAGGGTACTTTTTACTATCTTTTCTTCCGGTAACCAATCTCGTTTTTTCAAGAGATGGAATTCACATATTCAGATCATTGTACACATTTCGAAGCATAATTGTACAAGAAATTGTAGCACAATTGTAATGAAGTTGTGGATTCTATCTCTGGTCAAAGTAATCAATACACACAATGTATGTATTTTGTGCAATAAATTTTCGTAAAACGGTGTCGTTTTTTGTACCGTAAATTCCAGAAAAAGATATTAAAAATAGAAAAAGCAAATGAATCAAAATAGTCCATTTCGACCAAATTCGTTTTTCAATTACTTTTTCAGTTAAAAACAGTTAAAAAGTTTGCGTAAAATCTATTTTTAAATTAGGAAAAGAAAAAAAAATTCACACAAATTTGTGTAAAGAATTTGCATGAGTCCTTATTTACATAAATAATTTTTTTATTCCGAAAATAGTTACGTGTTTATATAAATAGTTATATATTTGTGTAAATTTTGAATAAAATAGTAATTTGATTCTAAAAGTGGCTAAAAAATAATTTTAGTTGAGGAAATCAGTTATTTTGATCAATTTGCTTAAAAAATGCATACAATTTTTAAACACATTTTAAAGCACAATATTTTTATTAAGTGTTTAATACAAATTTTGAGTGATTATTAATAAATTTCCCACATAAACTGTTTCATCATTCTCTTTTGTAGCTATTTTCTTAAGAAAAATTTGATTTTGTTAACGTTTGACTAATTAATTTATTATTGTGTTTATGCAGTTAGATGACTGGGTATTATGCCGAATATACAACAAGAAGGGCGTTTTGGAGAAACACTTGACCTCTGACATAAAATCAGCATCATTTTCCGAGATGGAAATAGAAACGAAACCCAAAATCTTACCATATTCACCCATGGAAAACGTGTCATCACAGCACCGACCATCATCAATACCACATCATGTCATGGGTGAAATATTTAATTTCGATACATCAGAATCAGTTCCAACTTTACATACAGACTCAAGTTCAGAACACGAAAAAGAAGTTCAAAGTGAAGTAAAAAAAGATGAATATCAGTTCAATTACATGGATCCTTTTACAGACGACGCATTTACCCCTCAAAGCCAGTATTACAACGACTTTCAACTCTCTCCGTTACAAGATATATTTACATTCATGCCCAAATCATTTCAAATGTAAAACCATTTGAAGCAAAATGGGTACATGAATTGGGGTGTTTTGACCAAAATACCCTCATTAGAGCACGCAATACAAGTTGAGATTTGAGAAGCCTCAAGAGTTGAAGGGATTGTTTATTGACTTTGAGGCCCATCATTAACCCAAATGAAGAAATTAATGGGTGCAGTTTTATAGAGGACAAAAGTGTCAATTCACATGAGATACATCCTAGGTTCATCACTTGTTAATATATATATATCCATCCCCATTTGGTGCTATGTAGCATTCTTTTATTAGTACTAGCATTTTACACATGCATCACATTCTCTTTGTTTCATTTATTATAAATTGTATTATAAGATAAATCAATTAAAAAAACATATTATATTATTATAGTTTCTTATTAAATATTATACTTAAATTTAAGAAAAAATGAATCATATGATATGACTTCATTAACTTTTTCAAGAGATATATAGGAGTCTACATAAATAATAAATTGTACAATTTTTGTAAAGAATTTTTCAATTCATAAAATCCATAAGATCCGGTGTAAAGAATATAAACAATTCTATAAGATGGAAGTTTACATAACAAATTCATAAAAAATGTAAATAATTGAACTTTCGAGAATTGTCACAAAAAAACATTGGATTTCGTTATGTTACGTGTTTTTGTATTAGATTGACAGATATAATAATTTCTTGAAAAATCGAAGATTATCTCATACTTTTTATAGTTTAACATCAAATTAGAATGGGATAAACATAGATACCTTATTTGGTGCTAAGACTGCTATTATATATACACATATTTATTTATATCAAAATCAGATTAAATCATAAATTTAGAATGTAAAAGTAAAAAAATGGGAAATGCTAATGACATCCCTTTATGTTAATTTTTTTGTAGTTTTATTGAATTGATAATGTAAAAAGGGATTTTGATGTTAATGTATGTGAGAAAAAATTCACTTTATAAGGGTATCATTAGCCTCTACATTATATATTGCTAAAAAAAACCCTATGACCCTCTTTACTAGTTTCATCATCGTACACATTAAAATCAATACATATTTTTTTGCATTTTCAATATATAACTTGACTTGATCTAATATAAATTTGGTTGTGAACGTGAAAACAAAAGAGAGCACGACACGTGTCTCATCTCATTCAGTATGAATATATTCACACTAAATTTTGTGTTATTCACTCTGAATGTTGTGTTATTCATTCTGAATGATGTTATTTATACTGAATAATGTATAAACTTTACATTCATTATTCATACCGAATGCTCTTCATTATTCAGAATAAATAAACATGTGTCGTGTTTTCATTTATCCTTATGTTCGTAACCATATTTAAATTTAAACTTTCCTTTATTTAACAATATATATATATATATATAGAGGAAAGTTCAAATGTGAACTCATTTTTGGTTGTGAACGTGAGGACGAATCTCAGCCACTTATCCGGTCAATAAAGGCGCTTTCGACCCTGCCCTCCTTTAATAATCTCCACCCACCCATGAATCGCGTCAATCCTCCGTGATCGCGTCTACCATAACCGAAGATGTGTGGCTGAGATTCGTTCTCACGTTCACAGCCAAAATTGAGTTTATATTTGAACCTAACACTATGTATATATATATATATGTATGTATATTTAAGCCGCGTTTTATAATTTGCCAACAAATTCCAAGTTGCAATCACATTCGTCATTCGTGGGAGGGTTGTAGACTACACAAAGTGATGTAATCCTTATCAACTTTTTTGATTTGTCCTTTTATGTTAAAGTTTATCTCGTTATCCATCTTCATCGTTTCACATGTTGATGTTGATTTCTATGTTTTATATCATTGGATCAATCGTAGTGCATTGGAATGTAAGTGTTTTACACAATATAATAATAACAGCATAGGGTTAGGTTTAAATGTGAACTCAATTTTGGCTGTGAACGTAAGGACGAATCTCAACCACACATCTTCGGTTATGGTGGACGCGATCACGGAGGATTGACGCGATTCATGGGAGGGTGGAGATTATTAAAAGAGGGGAACCAGGTCAAAGCCGCCTTTATTGACCGGATAAGTGGCTGAGATTCGTCCTCACGTTCACAACCAAAAATGAGTTCGCATTTGAACTTTCCTCTAACACCATATATATATATATATATACAATTATACATGTATATATATATACAGAAAAGGAGAAAAAAATTTATAAACCTTTTAAGGAGTATAAATCAGAAAATCAATATAAAATAATTTTTTTATATTTTTTTTTTATCAAATTTTATAATTTAACTTACCGGTTTAAATATGTTTGCGTTCATATGTAAAAAATATTATATATAGAAAGAGAATGTTGATTCACTTATTTGTTTTAATATATGAATTTTGTTTTATATGTGATAGTAAATCAACGTTTTTTCACATGTAATATTTTTTTTTCATATGAACGCAAACGTATGTTAAACAATATCTTAAATTAAAGCATTTGATAAAAAAAAACATTTTATATTGGTTTTCACGAGTTTCTACTCTGTAAAATTTTTCTAAATGAATAATAAGCCTCTGTGTATATATATTCAATATATATTTATACACAGACAAAATACAGAAAAATACGTTATGTCGTCTATTTTACGGAACCATTTTAAAAGAACCAATATAAAGGTTTATAATTGAAAACTTATTTATTTAAATATCTATAATATTGCGAAAAATGTTCATTTTAATAATTATACATTAAAAAACATGCCAAGTTTCATCAATGCTATGTTTATACCGAATAATAAATCGACATTTTTTACACCGTAAAGTATAAATTGTTGTTTAAAAAACATAAAAAAGGTATTTTCGTGCATTTGGTCTTTAAGAAAATTGTTACATCAAGACATACCGAAATTTAAGTTTCTAAAGTCTATAGGTTGAGGGGTTATATCCACATGTATATGTATATATAAAGTCAGAATGATTTGTAAACCTTTTTATACAAACAAATCTCAACCATCCATCAAGTCTGATAAATATCTCGATTGTTTTATAATCTAAAGTGTTGATAAAAATTAAAGAAACTCTAATCGCTTTCTATAAATATCCAGATTACAATAAATGAATCTCATCATTTTCAATCAGTTGATTGATTTGTATGGTTTATATGTATTATAAGGTTTGCAAATGAATGAATAATCGATACTATAAGGGGGCGTTTACTAAATCTTACCCGGATAAGTGCTTACCGACAAAACTCAACACTATCATTTACTTACCGGGTAAGATTTTAGTCCATCAAAACGGCATCGTATGCAACAATTTACCCGGTAAGTGCTTACCATGGTAAGAGTTGTCGCAATCACTTACCAGGGTAAGACTCTTGATCCTTGTTTTCCTTGTCTTTGCTCTTACCAGGTAAGATTTTTGGTACTTGTCATATTCCCCCGGTAAGGTAATATGACTTGATAAGTCTTATCCGGGTACGCATTTGGTAAACGGCCCCTAAGTATGAGATCATGTGAGAAATAAAGTTAAGATGAGAAGCATAAGAAGAGATCTCTACCGTTGATCACTTTTAATCTCATGCTCACTCATGAATTGCAGTTTAGAAGAGAATTAATTTGGTACATCTCATTACTGTTGATCTTTAATTATTAGTGATCCAATGATAAAAAAAATTTCTTACCTTTTTCACCATTATTTTCTTTCTCACCGAAACTCAACTCTGACAATGATGCATGAATGTGATGCAATGAAATATAAATTTAATTGTAAATAAATAAAAAGGGTTAATACAGGTTTATATTAAAAAAAAACTTGAGGTGTATAACAAAATAGAAATTAAAAAATTAAAGATTATAAAATCATTTATTTATGGCAAAAAAAAATATTTAAATAGATTATTTGTTATGATTTAAATATCAAATGAAAAAATAATTTGTTTTAGCTTAGTGATCGAGTCTTTGGCCGTATTAATATGACTCAGATTACGTCAATTTTAAAAAGTTGAACGTGCACAATAATATAAATCATAAATTTAAATTTTAAGATGTTATGCATTAATAAATTATTGTTTTAAAAAAATCTAATATTAATTTTTTTTTAAAACTTTAAGATAATATGCATTAATAGTATCATAACTCTTTTATTTTAATTGTAAATTTGATTTACTTAATATATCAAATTTTCTTCCTATATTAAAGAATATATTAATAACAATTAACAAAGAGACTTTGATTTAAATTAATAAAATTATGAATCTTTGGCGTTATACGAGAGGAAAGGTTGAATTCTCATCAAATACGAGAAAAGTGTGTAAATTTATTTGTTATATTTATTGTAAATAAATATTATATACTTAAATATATATATATATATAAATAAATTATATTTAATTTTTTTCAATTTTATATTTATATTATATTCTCGTTTTGTTTGTTGTTATTCATTGAAAGCAACTTTATTTGAATTTTCTTTTGTTGACTATGAAAAGTCAAAAGCATTTTGTCGTTGATAGGAATGCCATTAAACCACCTCCTTTTTTTGCTTGTGTTTTCATGCTTATCTATATTCAAAAACATGCTTTTTGGATTGGTCCAATCATATGTATATTTTAAAGCAAGATAATGATAATAAAATACTAATAAAATAATAAATACCGACTAAACACAACAATAACCATTCATTTGTAATATATATATATATATATATGTGTGGGGGGGGGGGGTGGATGAGCATATGATCATGTGAGAAGCAGAGTTAAAGTGAAAAGGGTAAGAAGAGATCCGGACCCTTGATCACTTTTAATCTCATAGTCAGTCATGAATTGCGCTTTAGAATTGAGTTGATGCGGTGCATCTCAGTGTACCTCATTTCGATGCATCTCATCCTAATGTGCATCCACATCCCTTCTTATACTTCTCATTTTAACTCTCTTTCTCACCGGAACCCAAACCATATATATATAGGGTTGGGTTTCGATAAAAAATGAAGTTATCATAAGAAGAGTAAGAATTAATCTCTACCATTGGATACACATTAGGATGAAATTCATCGAGATGAGATACACCGAGATGCACCGGACCAATCCTCGTATCAAGCATGATTCATGGATAAGTTTGAGATTAAGAGTAATCAAGGGTCAAGATCATTTCTTATGCTTCTCAACTTCAATTATCACGTGATTCCCTGCCTATATATATATATGAGTGTGTGTGTGCGCGTAAGTAATTAAATATATTTCCCGATTCCTATACATATATGTATGTGTATTCACATGTACATATCATACCAAATAACTTGTATGCATATATGTATAGTGCATACTGAATAAAAGAACAATTATTAAAGTGTTCATCAGTTTTTTTTATGTGGTTTTCTCTAAACATGACCCTATAAATTATATCAAAAATAAAATATAAAGTGAATTGTTTTTTTAGTTAAGTGGTTTGATGTTTTTAATGAATCATGCTCTTATTTTGAAAAATTAACTAAATATGCTATTATGGTTGGAAACGTTAACGAACTGGATATTTGTGGTTGCATTTTTTTAGTGAGTAAGGTTTTTGTGGTTGCAATTTTTTTATAAATTACGTCTCTAAATAAATTGACTAGTTGAGTCGTTGTTGACTTGTTGTTCCATTAGAGACCCAACTCGTTAAAAGGTAAAATCGCACAACCTGTTAAAAACGTCTAACCATTAAGACAGAAACTATAATTCACTCTAAAACGTAGGTATTTAGTATTATGTAAGAGAATTTTTATAGTTTCGGTTTTTTACATGACAAGCATGAGATTATTTATCAATTTATAAAACAAACAGGTAATATAAATGGTTAAAACAAGTTGGATAAACTGTACCATTACCAACATCATCTAAATCTACGTTATTTAAAAAACAATCAGTGATTTTAAATGTTGTAAACATGATACAATACAAACCGCTTTCAACATGTTTGATATATTTCGTATCTAGACAAATTCTTTAACTTTACGCATCTGGCTCAAGTAGAATAATATACAACCAAAACTGATCAAAATGGTCTTTTACATTACTGTTGTTAGAGGTGGGTTCCTTGTAAAACCTATTGGAATTACCAATAATCAGTGTTTGTCCAAATACAACCAAATTTGACCAATTTTTAAACAAATAAATCGAAACAATACATCTACTTGAATGGTTTTAAGCAGCTTTGTTTTATTCATAATGATCCGAAAATTATCATATTTTAAAAAATCGTAAAAATAGTCAAAATATACAGTTGAATCAATTACATCGTATAAAAAACAATATCCATATAATCAAATATTAGTTGACGTCAAAAGGCATCATATTGTCCCATAAAATACCCAAAGTCTTTGGAAAAACTTTAGGAACCCATTGTTTTAAACGACCTAACTCCATCCAATGCGTATAAAAAGAAAAACGATATGAATCAGTATTTTAATAAATAAAAATACATTAAATAAAACTTTAGATATAAAATATTATCAGCAACCACTAGAACCAAAATTTCAAAATTGGAGGTCAACTTGTTTATAGAAAAATGAACTTAGTTTAATATTTTATGTTTTGTCATATTCAATGTTAAAAGCATTTCTAACCTTTTTAAATTGAAAAAAAAAAGATAATTTTTAGTCAAAAATTTGCTATAATACCTTTTTTAAAACTATATTTAAAAATCAAAATAGATAAAGTAGGAGAGAAATTTTTTTCCTTCAAATAAAAAGAACACCACAAAACGATACAAAGTTAATCCATTAATAAGAAAATTTGAAAATAAATATTTAAAGATAGATAATATTATAATAAATGAATGCAATACTTTAATATTATAATCAATGTTGGTTTTTTCAAAATAAGGAATCTGTTAGGCATAATTGTAATTTTTTATAGATAGTTTGACTTTTACTTCTCAATTTTAAATAAATTTTAAAAAATATGTTGGAGATGTTCCCACCTTTTAAATTTGAGTCCCGTTTATTTTTTATAATATCAAAACAACTAAAAATGTAATTCACTCTATCAATAATTTATTTACATGATTTTTTTTATATTTTTAGCTGTTTTTTACGATAGTTTATAGTCTATTTTTTTATTGTAACATGGTATAAAAAAGGTCAAATATCTTGCCCACTTTTTTATAGACTTGTATTTATTTGATCAATGTTTGTATTTTGAAAAATATTTTACCAAAAGAAGATGTAAATGTTTATTTTAGTGGTTTATCTTTGAGAATGGTCCTTAATTTAGGTCGATTTTTTAGTTCCTTTTCACTTTTTTTTCCTCCATGTTTATTTCATCGGTTGATGTCTCAAAGTGAATACTAAACAAGTCATAACTAAATCAAGTGAAACTAAACGGACCCATTAGATTTAATGCAAAAAGAGAGTTTGAATGTAATATGTACGTAGACATTGTTTATACCCAATAAGTAGAGAGATGTTTCCGTGAATACTCCTAAAAATTAAAAGAAACAAGCAAACTACACATGCAAGAGTGTGCAAAAGCGTACCAATAAAAGAGTAACTACCTTTTTCGTAGATATGGTTCGTTGAAAATTGTTATCTTCAATCAAATGACCTTTTGGCCTAGCAGTATGTGAGCCTTTCGCATCCTAGAAGATCGGGGGTTCAAACCCTCATACCTCACGAAAGGTTAGGAGGGTATGTTGCCATGTTGGTTTTTCCGTTTATGTGGTTACAATTAATTGTTGTTTCCATCCCTCATACTTAACGATAAACCAAATAAACGGAAAAACCAACTGATAAATTGCAAACGACATAAACAAGCACCCTAATTTCGAAACACAAAGATCAAAACTGGGACCACTTTTAAAGCAAAAATGAGAACCACATGGACGATTTATAGAGTTACCAAAGTTTAGGTCCCATTTTTAAAGATTTCACCAAACTACGGGGACCAAAGTTAGAGTTTACTCTAAAAATAATAATTAAAGATTTTGTTACAATTCAATAATTATCCTAATATATTATAGATTTTTTATATTCTTATGTTTATCTGTAGTTAGTTATACGAATTCAGAAATGAACCATTAATAAGTTGTACTTACCTATAACTTATCTGTAATCTTGAATTTTAAGTAATTTTATATCAATAAACAATATTACTTGTATAAAACATAATTTTAAATAATTTTTATTAAATATTTTATAATAGAGTATAGATATAGATAAACGGGTTTTTAAATTGTTATTATCCATTAAAACAAACGAGGGAAAAATAAATGTAGATATATGATCATTAATTCATTATCGTTTCCTCAAGGGTATTTTCGTCAATTACAAGTACGTGTACGTCACGCTAATCAAACCAACAGCAGAAGAAACCTCCTTGACAGAGGGTATGCACCCGTAGACTCTGTCATCTCAATCTCACCAAGAAAAGTAAAATCAACTTTTCAATCTCATCTTCCACTTCGATCTTTGATTCTTGAAACCCTAATGATCACAAAGGTTAGTTTAATTTAGCTTCTACATAAGGTATGAATCGTTTCGTGTTTAATTAATCGTATCAAATTTCATATATGTTTGATACTGATGAGTTTGAGTATAATGTGTATAGATTATTTGTATTTTGATTATGTATTAATCGAGGTTCATCATCGAAGTTTTGTGAACTATGTTAATTGATCCTTTCCTCTCTGTTTATGAAGATTGAGGAATTTTTTCTAGGTTAATTGACTTTTGAGACTCGTTTTGTTTAATTCTAGGGTTTTAATGGAAGTTTTACGACTAGTAGGTATTTTTTATGGTTATATACTAAAATATTAAGTGTGGAACTGTGGATACATCATATATCTGCTTAATTTTGCTTGTACATAAGGTACTAATCGTTTCGTGTCTGATTAATCGTTTCAGATTCCATATATGTTTGATGCTGATGAGTTTGATTATAATGTGTGTAGATTATTTGTATTTTGATTATGTAAGTTAATCGAGGTTCATCATCGAAGTTTTATGAACTATGTTAATCGATTCGTTGCTCTCTGTCTATGAAGATTGGAGAATTTTTTCTAGGTTAATCTACTTTTTTGAGAATCGTTTTGTTTAATTCTAGGGTTTTGATGGAAGTTGTACGACTATTACATTCTTTTATGTTTGTATACTGAAGTATTAAGTGTTATGATGATAAAAGTAAATGTAAATACGATTTCAATTTAATGCGGTTTATTTTGATTTAAATGAAATATCATCATATCACGTAGGGGAATCAGAATTTTTAATCGTCTTTAACATAATAAGACTGTTGAGAATCGATTTGTTTAATTCTAGGGTTTTAATCCAAGTTGTATGACTATTACGTTTTTTTTATTGTTGTATACTGAAATATTAAGTGTGGAATCCATGATCCATCTGTGTATATCCATCAAAGTTCATCTTGTTTTTGTACAACGGATTTACAGTTTTGCTATTTGGTATAAGAGAAGATGCAAATCCTGCTTGATTATTGCTACAACTATATAGATGCCTAATTTCTACTCATAGTTACTATGTACACTATGCATATGTTGAGTAAATTTCCTTAATGATACCGTCTTTTTTCCAGATTTAAATCATGGGTCAGTCACTTGGGTGCATTCAAGTTCAGCAGTCTAGTGTAGCTGTTAAAGAACATTTCGGTAAGTTTGATGATGTACTTCAGCCTGGCTGTCACTGTTTGCCATGGTGCTTGGGGTATCGGTTGGCTGGGAAACTCTCGTTGCGTGTGAATCAGCTTGATGTTCGTTGTGAAACCAAGACAAAGGTTTTACCATTTTTTTCATTGACCTTTAGTGATTATATATAGGATGTTATCAAATTTCTATTGTTTGCTTGATTTTTCTTGTAGCAATATCAGAGTTTTTTAGGAATACTTAATTATGCTTGTGATTTTATTAAAAACTTGGCTTAAGAAAGATAAATTTTTTAGTTTTAATAAAGGTTTGGAAAAATTGTGTAAGAAAAATAAAAGAATATGATAAGACGATTAAAAATTCTGATTCCTCTACTTGAGATGATGATATTTCATGTAAATCAGATAAACCTGATTGAAATGAAGCAGGATTTTGCATCTTCTGGTATACTTGAAATAGCAAAACTGTAAATTGAATGTATAAAGACAAAAAATAATTCTTGATGGACCATGGATATACATAGATGGATCCACACATAATATTTCAGTATACAACCATAAAAAATGTAATAGTCATACAACTTCCATTGAACCCTAGAATTAAACAAAATGATTCTCAAAAAATTTGAACCTAGAAATATTAAGATGATTAAAAATTCTGATTCCACTGCTTGATATGATGGTATTTCATAGTTTGCCCCAAAGTAAGTGTCCACTTTCAAAAGAAAGTGTCTACTTTCCAATTATACCCTTAATTATGAGATGGGGAAATTCATTATTTTCTCTTATTATTAATTGTCATTTAGTTAATCAAAAAGTGTTCTTTCAGGACAATGTTTTTGTCACCATGGTTGCTTCTATACAGTATCGTGCTTTGTCTGATAAAGCTGCTGATGCTTTCTACAAGCTCTCAAACACAAAGCAACAAATTCAAGCTTATGTTTTCGATGGTTAGATGCTGATGTATCTTGTTTTATTTTTTGTTGCTTTAGTTGACAATATCTTTGCACACAAGTTCAATAACAAAAAGGAACCCACTAAGGTCCCGTTTGTTTTACGGGATTTGATAGGACTTGGAGGGATTTGAAATCACGGGATTTTATTGAAATCCCAGACTTGGGATTTAGAAATCCCATGAGGGTTGTTGGTATTTAGCGGGATTTCGTAGGATTTGTTTTGTAATAATGTTCTAAAATATGTTAAAATTTAAAAACACTTGCTTTGAAATAATCAATTAATAAAAAAGTAATTTAATTATTTTTATAAATTATTCATAAAGAATGGAACTCAATTCCATCCCAAATCCAACAGACCAAGCACATAAAAGATTACAAATCCTTCCACGAAATCCAAATACCTCAAAAACCTTCCATCAAACCAATCGGGCCTTGAATGAGATGATTATATTAAGCCGTTTAATTGATTATTTTGTTATTCATTTCGGATTCTGATTACCCGATTTTACATTGATGCTGTTAGTTATTAGGGCTAGTGTACCGAAGCTGCAATTGGATGATGTTTTTCTGCAGAAGAATGATATAGCTAAAGGTGTGGAAGAGGAGCTTGAAAAAGTAATACTTCTTTTTCCTTTATTAATTTTATTGTTCTTCTGCCTTCAAATAATACAAATATATTTATGGCATTTTTTTGTAGTCTTATAAATGCATGACCTTTTTTTAGGCCATGTCTGGTTACGGTTTTGAGATCGTGCAAACTTTGATCGTCGATATTGAACCTGATCCACATGTGAAGAGATCCATGAACGAGATCAATGCAGGTACTAGGTTTGATTCTTGATAGAATGGTGTTTAAACATAGAACATGTTATTCCCTCCGTCCCAAAATAAGTGTCAACTTTCAAAAGTAATTGTCCATTTTCCCATTCTACCCTTAATTATGAGATGGAGAAAGTTTATCTCTTATATTAGGGGTAAAAGTGTCATTTAGTTTAGAGTAAATTACGTTTTTCGCCCCCGTGGTTTGTTAAAAATTTATTGTTGTTTTGGTCCTTGTGAGTTGCAATTCGTTACTATTTTGGCCCCTGTTACTTAAAAGTTAGGAATTAGTCCAAGGACGAAAATAGCAATAAATTGCAAACTTAGGGTCGAAACTACAATTTCTAATTCACAGGACAGTCTTAGGGACGGTATTAGTAAATTACTAAACTACCCACGTCAGATTTTAGGGAGATGGGACAAGATTAGTAAATTACTAAACTACCCCTGTCAAATTAAAACCCTAAAACCTTCCACAAATTTTTTCCACCTGCATACCTCACTCTCATCCAGTGGTATCCAGTCCCATTCACATACCAAACACACCCTTATGATTTAATTGTTGTAAACAAATACGACCTATCTAATAATACGTCAACCGTAATAACAAGGACAGTCTTAGGGACAGTATTAGTAAATTACTGAACTACCCACGTCAGATTTCAGGGAGATGGGACAAGATTAGTAAATTTAAGCTACCCCTGTCAAATTAAAACCCTAAAACCTTCCAAAAAAATTTCACCTGCATACCTCATTCTTGCCCAGTGGTATCTAGTCCTATTCACGTACCAGACACACCCTTATGATTATTATTATTATAAACAAATGTGACTTATCCAATAATACCTCAAACCGTAATAAAACAGCTTCCCGAATGAGAGTTGCTGCTAACGAAAAAGCCGAAGCCGAAAAGATTCTGCAAATCAAACGTGCTGAAGGAGAAGCAGAATCCAAATACCTATCTGGGCTCGGTATCGCTAGGCAACGACAAGCCATCGTGGACGGTCTTAGAGACAGCGTCCTTGCTTTTTCCGATAACGTCCCTGGAACATCGGCCAAGGACGTTATGGACATGGTGTTACTGACTCAATATTTCGACACCATGAAAGATATTGGAGCTTCATCTAAATCTTCTGCCGTTTTTCTTCCTCATGGACCTGGAGCGGTGAAAGATATAGCTTCGCAAATCCGTGAGGGTCTCCTTCAGGCCGAAAGCGTGCGTGAATAGTTTACTGGTACGTTTTTTTTTTCCTCTCGATCTTTTATATTGACGTGTGGTTAAATACGTAAATAATTTGGATCTTAATGAACACTTTTAGGGTATTTTAGGATTTTCTTTTAAAGAAGGTGAAAATATGGGTGTGTTTAGGTTTTTGATACTTTTCGTAATAGTTCATTGGTGTCGAATTGTTTTTCGTTTATTGAAATCGAGTTGTTTGCCGAGTGATTGAGATAAGATTTATATTGAATTACCAAAGGGTCGTTGGCCCAGCACTCAACAGTATCATAATTATATAGGGTTCATTTTCTAAATTACGGTATGAATTATATGATTAAAATATTTAATACATTTCATAAAACATAATTTCTTTCTCTTATTTATTTAATTTCAAACATTCTCATTGCTAAGAAGATTAAAAATGTAATTTTTGTATAATTATCATTTTTAAGAGTTCTCTAGATTTAGAGAATTTTACGGCTCTCCTACTTTCTCAATTTTGGACAAAGTTGCATAAAAAAAAAAAGAAAGAGGAAAGAGAAAAAAATATGCATGTAATTTCTTAAAAAATGCATTAGTTTTTATTTAATAATTATTTTTTTAATTAATAATATTGATTATCTTAAATTCGTGGTTTAAGTTTAACATGAATCTCATAGACCTTACATATTTTAAAATACTTAAATGATAAAGATACAATATATATATATATAGGAAGGTTCAAATGAGAACTTTGTATTTTTAAAGGAACAAAGGGACTATTATATATATATATATATATATTTTTATTTTTATTTTTAAATACTTAGAAAAAATGTTAGGATTAGTTGGTAAACAATTTATAGATGTTGAGTAGCTTAATGATTAATCCTTTGATTTAATATTATTCAATTGTCAAACCTAGATTAGGATCATAGGTTTTCAAGGAATAAAAAGTTAAGAACATCCTTATCCTCCTCGATTACGACTTTTATTTTAGAAAATGTGTTCCAAGTTTATTGTTTTCTAAAGTGTACCTTGTATTTGAAAACGATGGACCATCATATTCAATTATCCCTTTCCTAAATTAAATGCCAATTCTATTCTGGTTTATTCTATGTGCTATTTAAATTTTCTTTCATATAAATCAACGTCAATTTATAAACGTTTTATTTTATAAATGTAATACAATGGAAACGATGCCCAAATAACAATCCTTTGTAAATTCTTTGATTTTTTTACACGTACTAATTTAGGATCGTGATTTGAGAGGGGGAAAGAAAAAATAAAGGTTTCTCGAGTTTCTTTTATGAGGAAATAATAAAAGGAAAAAAAAGACTAATTTTCCTCCCGAATATGGGAATAAAGGAAAGGAAAAAAATAAAAATATTTATAAAATTATATATCTATTCATTAATTACAATCCACTCTGAAATAGGTAAGGGTTTATTTTTAAAATTGGCATGCTTTCTTTTTCTTTCTATCAAGAACATGAAACTTTATTAAAAACTCGTGTAAATAACTTTAAATGACCAAAAAAAAAAAATCCTTTATTTTCTTCACAAATTCGAGAACAAACCGAAAGGGTTTTGATGTGTTTTCTGACTTTGCTTGATTTTAATAACAAATACTCTCTTTGTTCCAAATAAATGTCTACAATGAAAAATGACACACAGTTTTAAGAGTATTTAAGAACCACGATCCATCTGTTTTGTTTGCAATGTGTTTGGTAACCTTGTCAGGTTAACTTAATTGGCAATATGGTTTGGATCTTTGGGATTCTACTCAGAGGTCATCAGTTCAAGTCCTGCAAAACTGTTGGACTATTGTCCTGGGCTCATGGGATTAGTCGAGATGCCAACAAGTTGATCCGTACACCCATGGTTAACAAAAAAAAAAGATGTTTGGTTAAGTGCGTGTGCGTATGGATAAAGCCACGCGTGTGAGTTAATAACACCTCTCGATGTTGATGTTCATTGACATTGTCGTTCTCATTCGTGTCTTATATTCGTTTTGTTTGGTAATGAAGGTGAAGGATAACTCTATTGAAATACAAACAAATTGATTGATTTAGATTGATATATCTATGATGAATCAAGAACAATAAAAAAGGTTATAACTCGATTGAAGCATAAACCAACTTATTTAGGATATGATGAGTTCATGACAGTGTTTTTAGATTACGTAAACAACGATCAAAATAATCTTAACACGCATGTATCTAAAGAAATACATGAACTCAAGATATCGAATAGGAAGCATATCAGATGAAAGTCAAAGTCACATATATGTGTGACGTTGACCCGATGCAACTCTCTTTTGTACAAATACTCGACCATGAGCACATAACCTAAAGAGCATCTTCAATATACTCTTTAAAATGAAGATTTTAGACAAGTTTTTTACACCATTTGTTTAAAGCAGTGAAAGTATGGGAGAGCATGAAATTATCTAAATTTGGAGAACTCCTAACAAATGATTACCATGAGAGATTATTTTTTATATATTTTCAGCCAATGAGAAGTCCTGAATTTAAATGTTTAAAAAAGAACTAATATTTATTAAATATATAAAATATTTTAATAATATTATCAAATGTTATAATATCAAAAATAAAGAAAATGTTAGTTGAATGCAATTTCTTATTTTTGAAATAAAGAAAATTCTTTAAAATAGATTTTATGTTTTATTATCTATTTTAAAGAATTTATTGAAACATCTGCAACAAAAATTACAAAAATCAAGAAAATTAAGATTTTTAGAATTTTCTAGACTTCCTTTTATCCAACATGATTTCTAAAACATCCTTTGGCTTACTATGCAGAAGAATAGTAGATTTTTGCTTGTTTTTATTATTTTGATTTATTACTGAAGACATCTACAAATAATTGGAAAAAGTAAAAATGTTCTTAATAAATGTTTTTTTTGATTTCATTAATAGATGTGTTGATTAATGAAATCAAAGTATTAATCAATGTTGATGTTTCTCCATTACATATTAGCGACAAGAGATTATAATTTTATAGAAATTCGTTTAAAAACTTGTTAGGTATTAAATACGTTGAATTATTGTGGACAGTAGGACATGGATTTGGACAGTAGGACATGGATTTGGACACTATTCTATGTCCAAACTATGGAGAAGCGCCATAAATGATTGATCACTGCTTAGTGACTTGTATGTCTGCAAAACAAATTTGGAAGAGGTTCCATCCATGACGAGGCATCAACACTGATTTGAAAAGACTTGATAATGAAAATTTTGGGCTTTCAAGAGGGTGATATGATATCTCTTAACTTTTGGCTAAAACAATTTCTACATGTCTCCATTTAGGCCACTTGCCACATGATTTGGAGTCATACGAATAGCATAATCTTAAAAAAAAAAGAGTTCCCTTTGAGATTGTATTAGCCTAGATTCAAGTTCAAGTTTTCAAGTAGGTAGTGGTTTCATTTTGTGGGGACTATGGATTGAAAAACCAATTATACTTTCTTTAAACAAGTTGGTTTTTCCAAAACATCTCAAACAGTTCATACACAATTTCTATAAAATCAAGAAAAATATAGTCAAAATCTCCACGCACAATGAATATCATGGAGAAAGGTCTAGCCACCCTAAGTCGTATGCGGGATGCAATGATTTAGACTCGATCTGCTCCTACCCACCCCAAGGGCACCATAGCATGTGAATTTCCATATACTGATACAAACTTTTACAAAATCGATCCCTAAAAGGCTAAAAAATATTTAATGATATGAAATAAAACTTTCATCTTCCGTTGATTTCATTGGTTTAACGTGTTTATCAAAAAGAAACTTGTAAAGGTTTCTCTAAATTTGAAGAAAAATTTACCATCTCTCCTACTTTTGTTTATTTTAGAGAAAATTTTGAAAACTTATTTAACAAAAAAAAACAAATTAACCTTCTTTTTACCATTTTGAAGCAATTAATCAAAAGTCAAGAATTTGAAAGAAAATTATTTTTGATATCCATCTTTTTTTGTTTTAAATATTACAACATCAATTATATTGTTAAAATATTCAATACAATTAACAAAATATTATCTCTTTCTTAAACATTTAATTTAAAGAATTCCCATTAGGTAGAAAAAGTAAAAAATATTCTTTCCTAAATAATCATTTTTGTATTTCAAATACAATTCTATTAGATTCTGCTAAACCATCGTCCAAGAACCAACACATCCAATTTAAATGTCAAAATTTTGAATCAAATTACAATTAGATATCCGATTATAGTATATCAGTTATAATTGGAATGATCAGTTTAAATTGGATCAGATGACTTTCTACACCTAACAAACCAACAAATCCATGATGCAAAAAATAAGTACTCAACAATCCATTAAAATTTAAAACAAAGCACCAAAATAAACCTCTGCAAATATATATCTATCTACCATCCATAGATAAGTAGACAAATTATAAGCGTCTTTTCTAAACACTGTTGGAAATTATTTCTAAAAACCCACCAAAAAAGTTTATATGAAAATAAGAAAAAAGACTAAAAAAACCCACCATTTTTCTTTTCAAGGCTTAAGAGCCAATGCAAGGCCAAATTTGGCACTTTTGTCGATGGCTTTAGTGTCGACCTCACCTGAAATAGTGAAGAGTGATTTGGGACGCCATTCGTGTTGGATGAGAGCGTTTGCCTTTCCGAGGTTGTTGATACGAGCTTTGACCGTGGTCAATGGGTCCAAAGCGTGCTGGGTCCCGACCGTGATCGTGTTCTCGTTGGTGGAGAAGACGTGGTTGACTTCCGCACCAACAGATGTGTTGGTCAACGGCTTCACGATGTGGTAGTATGATGCATTTAGAGAGTCACCCTTGTCGTTCCTGTATTATATCATATTATGCAAAGAATTATTGATACAGTCGGTCATATATATATATATATATAGGTTGGGTTCCAGTGAGAAGCGTAAGAAGGGATCTCCACCCTTGGATGCACATTAGGATAAGATGCACCGTGATGAGGTGCACCGAGATGCACCAGATTAACTCACTTCTAAGGCGCAATTCATGGATATGAAGTGATCAATGGCTCAGATCTTTCTTACGCTTCTCACCTTAACACTACTTCTCACACGATCCTATGCCTATATATATATCAACCATAAAAACTAGTTTTTAAAAAATGGGTAAAATGACCAAAATGCCCCTGGATTAACAGAGTAGATGGTCCAAAAGAAGGGGATAAAAGAGTACTAAAGAGCACTTCTCTTTCCAATATTATTTCATTTAGGCTCTCAATGGCAACACATTAGAAACAGCAAACCACAGGGACCAAATGTCTTAACAAAAAGTTGGACAATATAAAATGACAAAAATACCCTTCTTTTTTAACTAGACTTTAACAGAAAACAAAACAATCGTTGGATAAAAACCAAGAAATTTTGCAAACGTCAAGGACAAAATATGAAATAAATGAAGTTTAGGAACCATTTTTGTTAAAATAGACAAAAAAAACTCGATATAAAGCGTAGGAGTGAGAGCATCTGAATTGCCATATATACTTGCTATATATAAATATTATATACTTTAAAAAAAATTATAAGATTTAAAGAATTAACTACTCACAGAGTGAGGGCGGCGATAAGATCCGAATTGGCAAAGCTAATCCCGGCGTTATATTTGGTGAAGTTTCCGGTTTTGGTGTCAAAGGAAACATCTGTTCCGATAGCGGTAATGTTGGTTCCCAACACACCAGAAAAGTTCACGATCGGGTTTGCAGTTAATCCAATACTTGTGCAGATTCCCGCATAGTCATGCAAGTATTGCAGTTCCAACTATTATCAAATAATATAAAATTAGGCATTTTTATTTTATATAAAGTAAGTGTCCACATTTTTATTTTAGTTTGTGCCCAAATAAGAGTCCACTGTTTACTTTCCAATTTTACCTTCGATGCTATTAAAGCCTTAAGGGTAAAACTGTCATTTAGTTTATTACAAAGGGTAATAATTAAACAATTCTAAAATTGTGCATCTTTTTCATTGTGGGCAGTTATCATATCAAGATAGCTCAACATGTCCCATAATAAGTGTCCACATTTTTATTTTAGTTTGTCCCAAAATAAGTGTCCACTGCTTACCTTCCAATTCTACCCCCGATGCTATTAAAGCCTTAAAGGGTAAATTTGTCATTTAGTTCATTACAAAGTGTAATAATTAAACAATTCTAAAATTGTGTCTTTTTCATTGTGGACGGTTATTTTGAGACAGGAAAAAAAAGACAACTTAATCTATGTATATTCCTTAGTTCCATATTCAACCAAAATGAGAAAGAACCAAGTCTGGAAGAAGAGATTACATACCTTGCCAGACCTTTGGTCAGGAACTTTGAAGCTAAGGATTGCCTTCAGACCAGGGGCAGGTTCGTCAACTATGATAGTTGTGGAGAGCTACAGCAATGTTGAAAACAATTCAGTTACATTTTCAAAAAAATATCACACAAATAGGGAGCTGTTTGGTTTGTTTTTCATTAAGTCATATATGGATAAAGCTGTTTGTGTGGATTAATCTGTCCACATGGATTGGATGGAAAGGTTTTTGTTTGGGAGGGTTTTTTCATACATGGATTGAGTGTTTTTAATTGGGAGGGGCATGTTTGGAAAGAAAAAAAACTTGGGTTTCTGCTTAAAGCTCTCCCTAGAAGCTTAATGAATAAGCCACTACCAAACTGTCATGTATAACTGACTGAATAAGATACTAGTCCCATTAAGCTTTATTAAGTTGCTAATTTGAATTCCCTTCTCACCAAAAAGAAAGGTCTCAACACGTTAAGCCATCCAATAAATATCGGAAACCATGTCACGAAAGCATTTTAACTACAAAAATAAAAAATAATAACAAATAAACAAGCACAATGAAATCAAACGGCAAAGCACAATATAAATTGATCAGAAGTAGAAGTTTATCCTACATTAGAGTTGGTGTCCACTTTGATATCAGTAGTAATGTTGTTTCTCTTTATTTGGGTATTGACATCTGCAAGAAATGATTCGCCTTTCTTAGTTCCAGATGATGTGATTGCCTGTAAGTTACGAAAACTGAAAATGTTAACATGGTGCAAAAGATATATATATATATATATACAATTTTTTTTATATTCAGATATAACAATCAAATGTACAAGATTGGGTGCATTTCAACCAACCAAAATTATCTGTGTCTAAACTACACCCACGCCATCATTTACTTGATTCCGTCAATTAGTGTTCAGCATACAAGGTCTTCAAATTAACCAACATGAACCCCAAAAAATAGATGCTAAAACACCAAAGACAAATATGAGATTCGATGAAACATGTCAACAGGAATACCCTAAAGGGAAATTTGGTTGATTTTCCATCAAGTATTGTATAGATAAAGTTGTCTCTGTTATTTGTCTTAATCGATTGGAAAGGTTTTTGTTTAGGACCATTTTTTCATAAATGGAAGGAGCCGAATTTTTCAATTGGGAGGGGCGGGTTTGGAAAAAACTTGGCTTTCTGCATAAAGCGCTTCCCCAGAGCTTAATAAGCCACTACCAAACAGTCATGTATAGCTAACCATATGAGTTGTGAGTCCCAATAAGCTCATTAAGCTGCTAACAAACAAGCCCTAATACATCCATAAACTATCAGTAGCTTAAATAAGTAGGATCCATACCAAGTGTCAACATCAAAATGACCAAATCTACAAATTCGTACTTTAAGACCATTATTTTTTCTAAATCCATGTTAATCATCAACCATCATCCTAAAGAAAGACCCTCAGAAAAAGAGAACACTAAATCATTCAAAGACATTAAAAGCATATATACCCATAAATAAGGGAGGGGACCAATAATAACTTTCTAAACAAACATCTTTAACTTTACTTGTCATTAGAATCAGATGCTCCAACCACAAAGAATATATATATAAAGCCACTACACCATATAACCATTTTTCATGCCCATTTTACGAGTTGCATACACCTCGTTCTCGAAAATGGTCCCCGCAAAATGTGGAACAGAAATGAAATGCAAATAAACATAAACATGAGCTTCATATGTTCAACGAGTGATACAAAAATTTCTTGAACACATACAAATGGATTAAAATGTGAAAAAATACAGCATAACAATTTCAGAATTTAGAGCAAATACTATCAAACATATAATCAAACCGGATTAAGAGCATGTAAAGTCATCAATCAACCATATAATACTTAATAAACTCAAAAATAACAACCACAATCCCATACAATAATCTACTGATGTTCGTCTAACAATATCTAAACATGAAATCATCAAACAGATCCACAGATACAAAAAAAAACGAAAAGAAGACTCACAACTCCAGTCGGTGAATAGGTCGTGATGGTGAACTTATGGTCTCCCTGATAATCCCTGTATAGAAGATCTTCAATCACACAAAAAAAAACATATTCAAATTAGCAAATGTAGATCCAACAAATACAACGAATATAATCACACACAGATATCGCACTCTCAAGCTCGCACACACACACACACATATATATATATAGATACATATGTAGAGAGAGAAAATGAAGAGTACATAGAGAGAGAAATAACCTCTAGCTTTTTTGCCGATGTCAGTGTAGAGACCAGGACCTTTAACCATGATTGCAGCTTAAAAATGGAGATCGAAGACGACGAGCTGAGGACGACGACTGAATAACGGTGGACGGTTTTTATAGGGGTATATGAATTGGGGGAAAAGAAAAGCCCTAATTTGTAGTGGGTTTTCATCCGCTGTGTGATTCTTATGTGTGCTGTGGATGAATGTAGACCGTCCGATTGGGAAGAGAGATGGTTGGTTGAGTTTATGGCCATAGATTTGAGGTGTCTGTATGTAATTAATTTGTTTCTGTAGGGGTATTTTCGTCACATATTGCTTATAATTTCCTTGGAGAAAAAGACATGGATTTTTATATTTGTTGACGCACTTTATATACCTTCCAAAAATATTTAAAGTCAATTTGGGAAATAATTGTAGGTTAAATGTTTTTCTAATATACATCAACTTATTATTTATTATTTATACTTTTAATATATGATTTATCTGTTTTTAATATAAATGATGATAATGTATATAACAAAAAAAATCAACTAAATTAAATGAAAAAAATAGTTATATGTAGAGTAATGCATACATTTCTAATCAATATATTTTGAAATGATATTTGAAAGTAAAAAACTTAATTAAAATTGTTGTTATTTTCATAACGATTGATAACTGATAAATAAATGTAAATCGGGATTAAAAACTTATTGCATGGGTTTGGGTAGGTTTTAGTGGTTTGAGGTTGTTGTGTGTGGGGGGGACTATTTTCATACTCATTTTGCTCTATTGGTGATGTGGTCCGAATATCTTAAGCATTGATTTTATGGTTCAATTCTTTTTTGTTGTTGATTTCCTTATCAGTCCTTGAAGCTCGTTGTGTTGCTCGTATTCTGGTTTTGTTGCGTACTTTCTTGTTGAGTTATTCTGTCTTTTCGGTTTTATGTGGCTTTTGTTTGCCTTTTGTTTTAGTCTATATTAATATGGGTTAAAATTTGTGTGGAGTGCACAATTGCATACGCTAACTTGGACATAGATTATCTGGATGTCACCATATAGTAAGAAGCATATATGGTAACTACGCTCAATGTATGGAATCATTGCCTAGTTTTAAGCGAGTTTCATTGGCACTGATCAGTAACTGATTCAAGTGTTGATCGGTCTTGGCTGTTGTGTATCTGTTGCCTGTTGGTAAGAATTCGATAAACTTTAAAAAAAGTGTTTAACAATTTTGATATTTGAGTTATGCATTGTAATTCAACTATTGGCTCAATTTCACTATTTTAATTATATGGTTTATAAACATATAAACATATTCCATTGTAAATGTGGAAGTTTAGATGACTCCAACTTGACTCAAAAAGTTAATTCAATAATTTAAGCGAGCCAAGTTAAACTTTGGTATTATCGAGTTCGACTCAAACTCGGAAATATAATATCAGACTTGAACTTGAGGTCAAGCTACTGTAGATTTTTTCAAAAAATTGCTTGAACTTGATGTCCGTTTAACAATTTCAAGCTATATATTACAACCTAAAATCATTGTTCAAAAAAGTGTGTCATGACAAAAGAGGCTAGAATTCAAAAGTTATGTATTCGTTGACTTCTATTTTAGAGTAAAATACGAATTTGGTTCCAGTGGTTTTTGTCGGAAACAACACTTTTTATCCATATAGTTTAAAAATTACGAGATAGCTATTATGGTTTTTAAAAGTGTTCGGGTTTAGTCCTTTCCTCTAATGATCGTTAAAACTTTCCGTTAAATGAAGGGAATTTTCATCACTTTATCTACTTTTTTTTGTCTTCTATACATGATATACAATTAAAATCGATTTTATGATTTTGTTTCAATGGTTTTTTATCGGATAAAAGATAAAAGTATCGTTAAAAGAATGAAAAAGTTCTTTATTTAACAAAATTTTAAATACTATTAGAGGAAGAAACTAAATTCAGATGTTTTTACGAACCACGACGGTCATGTTGTAATTCCGAAACTGGAGGGACGCAAATGTTCATTATTTAACAAAATATTTTAACAACGGACAGACCAAATTCAGGCGTTTTTATAAACCATGATATACTCATTTTTTGTGATTTCAGAACCGAAGATAAGAAAAAGTTTTATTAAAATGGGATAAAAAATGATCACTTACTTGAATCAATTCCTTTGAAATTAACTTATACTATTTCTTTTATGTATTTATAACTCATATTTTATGATTCATAGAATTCCTTGAAATTTACATGAATCGCACCCTGTATACATCAATTCCGAAAACCCTAATTTTCAACGATCATCATCTTTTGTGAGTTGCTTACAACTCTAACAACAAGTAGTAGACCAATGCGATTGGCAATGCGACCAGCAAGCCTATGAGTATGCTGCAATTAGATTGTATCATATTCCGATATTCGTATTAATTGTTGCTTCAAATCTAATCGAATTATTTCATAAGGGGAACAGTAGTTAGTACCTGGTGCTCAAGATTTCTGGGTGCACATTATACTCCTTTGCGAATACAAATGGTACAATTCCCTGAGGAAGAGCTGCCTGGACCACACAAAAGACATTGTTTCTATTATATATATATATATATATATATATATACATTACTCTCTGTCTATATATATGCACACCGGGGTCACACTCACATGTAGGTGTAAAATACATATGTTAGGAAAGGTTCAAATGAGAAATAGTAAATATTTGAGAAGTAAATAAGTGATACTAGCCCTTTTATCCTGTTAACATTTGCGGTTTTAACCGTGAAGCACCAGATAATTCTTTGCATGGGTATGCAAAAGATAGACACGGTGGTTTCATAACTTTTACGGTTCATAAATGAACACGTTAATTAATTAGTTCACATGTGTCCAGGTTCAAATGTGAATCACATGGGTTCATACATGAATGAGTTAATTAGTCCATATGTAAATCAGACAAGTTCATATGTGAATCAGATAAAATAGTTCATATGTTAGATAAAGGAATCACAAAGGTTCGTATATGAGCCCGTTTACCGCCTATTCGTAAAAGTTACGAAACCACCTCCTCTATTTTTCTCATAGCCGTAATTTTTGACCGGTCAAAGCCTAGTTATTGACCAATCAAAAAGCCGCCGCTATTATTGACCAGTCAAATATGATATTGACCGTATGAATGACTAAGATCGCTTTTTTACTTCTAAAATATTTACCACTTCTCATTTGAACCTATGACATATATATATATATATATATACAGAGGCGGGTTCATACGAGAATGCTAACTATTTACGATAATACGAGAAACGTTTTTCATGCACTAACTGGAGCGGACAACTTTTGGGGCCACTTAAGTCGCATGGGAGAAGTCGCCCGAATCATTTATGATTTTGTATATGATTTTGCACATGAAAAGAATTTCATGTACAAATGATTGGCCGATGATTGTCCTCGTATTTTCTGAACCCCTCTTTCTCTCTCTATATATGTATATATATATATATATATATATGCATATACATAAATCTATATAATCATAGGGGTGTTAAGATGTGCGTTTAAACAATCGGTTAAAATCATACGAGTGTTTGGGTATAAAAAACATCATGGTTACGATTGTCTTATTATTTTAGGATCAAAATAACCGGATTTGGAGAATCATATAAGAAAAAACCATAAGAATATTGATTATTAAGATGAATATAATAGTACATGTACATATCCTTCCATCTTTATCTTTAATAATCTACTAATTATTTGATTATGATTATAATTATGATTTATGATTATGATTATTCAAGCTGTAATGATCAGTTTCAAAACGCACATCCAAACACTCCCTTTGGTATCATTACAAGAAAAAAAGTATTAAGTCCACCTGTATAGTTGCAATTTTAAACAATACTCCCCTCAATCCAATAGCAAGGGAAGGAGCTACCATTATGGCAGGGCCAACTATGAACTTTAAGACCATGGCCAATAATGCCATTCGGGTACCGCATGCTATTAAGCTCGTCTGTGATGCCATGAACAGACCTATTGCAAGTAATAGAGCTTAATGGTTTTATGTCTGCCTGTTAAGCCATAAGAAATAGAGCTTAATGTTCTTAATTATGTTGGTACCTAAACTGAACATTGCCATTCCAAGTCCTCCATCGGACAATATAGATATCGAATTCTCCACAATGTTTGGCAATCTTATATCCCACCTGCGTAAAACGCTTTTTGTTAATTGTTATATTGTTTTGAAGTATATAATATTAAGCTATACCATAACCCATATACATTGGGCAATTTCTTCAAAATTTCTCCAAAATGGAGAACCAAAAGTCAAGATCTCTAAAAATAATTACATTTCGAACAGATTCTGCATATTGGAGAAGCCAACATTGATTATAATATTAAAATATTATATTTCTTTTTAAATATTTGTTTTCAAATTTTCCTATCCCTGGTCTCATTTTTTAATCATTTTTGGATGTTCTCCATATTTGGAGAAAAAAGATTTATCTCTCCTACTTTCTTCATTTTGGAGATAGTTTTGAGGAGTACTTGTTGGAGCAAATTTTTGGCTCAAAAAACTCATTTTCCTCAAACATGTTCTCTATAAAAAAAATTTAAATAGAAAACCAAAAGTTAAAATATCTAAAAATAATTACATTCATCTTCAACAGATTTTATATTTTAGAGATTTTAACACCAATTATATTAATATAATATTATCTAATTTATATCCCAATACACTTTAAAGAAAAACTTAATATAAAACGAAAAATATGTAATCAGTGAGATTGAATAAAGTAATCATTTTTCTCTCCCACCGTCATGATCTAAGTAGGAAAACCATACAAAGCTTGATCAAGCTTTAAAGAATTCTCTAAACTTGGAATTTTTTTTTTAGTTTTTTCTATTACAGAGAACAAGATAGCAAAACTGTTGCAGATGTTTAGAAAAAAAAACTCATTTTTTTCTATTTTAAAGAAGCTGTTAGAGATGTTCTTACGTTCCTGTGTCCTAAATTCTTAATGTAACTTTTAAGTTGTTCATACCAATGATAAAAGCTTACCTAAAGCTTATGCATGCCCATGCAAGACCTAATAGTGTTGCATGAGTATTTGGATTGATCAAAAGTTTCTTCCATACAGTTAGAAGGATGATCATTACTTTTGTTCTTGGAGTTCTAGATTTACCCTCTTCCCTTTCCTCTACTCCTCCTTCTTGTTGGGCCTCTGTAAGGAAAAATAGTTGTTAAAATTCCATTGAAAGTTATCGAAATAATTTTAAACGCTTTTCTAAATACGAAACAATTTTGTTTAGGTTTTGAAAATTGACATTTAAGCAATTTTGTTTAGTCTTTTCAATGTATACGTGGCCTATAAATAACTAAGGGGTTGTTTGTTTGGTTTTCCTATTAGGTCATGTATGGAAAAAGTTGTATGTATAGATTAATCTGCCTGTATAGATTGGGAAGGTTTTTGTTTTGGAGGGTTTTTTCATAGATGGAAGGAGCGTGTTTTTAAATTGGAAGGGGCAAGTCTGATTTTTTTTGGGAATTCTGCATAAAGCTCCCCCTAGTAGCTTACTGAATAAGCCACTTTCTATCTCATTAAACCACTACCAAACAGTCATTTTTTTAAACAGCGGAAATTTTATTAAGACTAGCAAGATGCTAGAAAAGTTTACAAGGCAGAAACCCAACAACCCTATATATAACTGACTGAATAAGTTGTGAGTCCCATTAAGCTGCTAACAAACAAACCCTAAATAAGATGATCACATACCTCTATGATCTTCGGATGGTTGCATCATATGAGCTTCCCTTGCGGTCGAGAACTCAAACAAAAACAATAATAAGTTGTACCAAATTAGGCTTTGTAGTACAACTATTTGCGCAAGAAGCGCATCCGCTTCATCTCCATACATCGCCTTTAGCAACGGGATTCCCAATATCAAAGTGTTGGGAAATGTTGATAAAGAAAGACCCGTTATGACCCAATTTAGATGTCCATTGGATCGAACATACACAATTATTGTCAAACCGATCAATGCAATGAATTTTTGAAGGAAATCGGCACAAATGAGCTTGAGGTTCATTCTATAGGGATTGGTTTTAGAAATCACTTGGAAAGATAACAAAGGGATTGAGAATTTAGCAACAAATTTGTTAATTCCTACACATTGTTGTGGTGTGAAGAGTTTCAACCATTTCAAAGAGATGTATGCCAAGATCATAGCAACATATAAGGGGACTATAGATGCAACTACATGATAAGCATCATATAAGGAGATCATGATTGGTGATGGTTGGGTTGATATTAATTAGGTTACTATTGCCTTTTATAACATAAGCCATCCTTAGATGCTCTTTATGCTTTCTTGGTGCTTTTGTTGATTTTAGGAAGAAAAAGGTAGCATTGCATCTTCCAATCTAAGTTTCCTTACAAAGAGTCATTGGCGTAGTGGTACCTGGGTAACCGGTAGAATCCAGTTATCCAGTTAGAGCGGATCATTTGCTGAGTTTTTTTGTCCAACAGGCCTAATATGGCAAACTCAAACCCTTTTATGGGCTTGACAACTTGCCCATACTAAAAACAGGCAAGGCTTGCCCACGAGCATAAAATTCTTTTTATATTGTTAAGAAAATAAAACTCATATAAAATTACAAGTTATGTAAAGTATTCAAAATACATAACTATTTCCAACTTAAAATTAGATGTAAATACATAACAATGTACATAATTTGGAAAAAAATAATTGTTTCGTAAAACCTAGAGTATCAATAAAGGAAATGACCAAATGAGATAATAAGGAATTGATCAATTGAGGTAATTCTGTTTTTACTTTTTAGATATTTAGAAATGATTTATTATCGTAAGCCATAATTAAATGGGAATTGAGAAGTATCAAGAATGTTCAATTTTATTTGTAAAGTTTAATTATAAAAGTTAATTATTTGCCTAACCCAACCTTCCAAGAGGTCAGGGGTTCAAACCTCATTGCAGAATAATAAGACTTTTGTTAAATAATGCAAATATGGCATTTGTTGTCTGTAACACATTTAGCAGGGGTTTATCTCATTGTTCACAAAAGATGGGGAGAAACTTATCAAACAAAAAGGTAACTGGTTTTACAAAGATGGTCCTACAAAGAGTAACTAAATAGTTCTGTTTAACCAAAAGATGGGGTAAGTTAAAATCATCTTCAATTGGTTCTTTAAAATGAAGAAAAAGGGATCCGGAAATCCTTATATGTTTTTTCCTTCTTTAACAGATTCTTTAAAATGAAGAAAGTAGAAGATGTATGCTAAAAATATGCAAATTTGAAGTACCTCTAAATTAAATGTTGGTAAAGAGAGGTATATATTTCTTAATTCTTATTGTTGCACCAATTAAATGTTGGAAGTTTGTTGGATATTAAATTTATCGATTATTATTATTAATAATATAATTAATGCTAAAGATTTTATTGTAGGTGAATGTATATTCTTTTTCCTTTTTTCATTTTGGAAAAAAGAAAATTGAACAAAATAGCTAATCTCCCTAATTAACTTCACTTTTTAGCCACTATTTCAATTGAATTCCCATTTTAGTTAGACTTTACATAAATGTCTTATGCATTTGTATAAACTTGATTTTCAAATTTAAAAGAAGAATTTTTTTTTGGAAAGGGTATCCTAGACATTTGCCTAGACTAATCCCTGACAATTTTAATACTGCTAAAGCATGCAACATGAGATAATTCCCCAGTGGCCACAAGTTGTTTGTGCCTGGATTTGAACCTGGGGTAGATGGTTATCTAGCCTCATCCCCCCACAAGCTTTAACCAGTACGCCACAAGCCTTGTGGTTAAAAAAGAAAAAATAAAATAAAAATAAAATTTTCGCATAAAGATTCAGATTTTTGTATAAGGATTCAATTTTTTACGTAACAATATGTGTAAGGGTTTTTTTTTCTTCCAAAAACCAGTATTTACACACATGCATAAAAACCGGCTATTTTGAGAAGAAGCTTTAAAAATGACTAAAAAATAAATTTGGTTGATGAGAATGGATATTTCAGTTAGTTTCTATGGGAAATATTAGGAAGAAACTATGATGGTTAGTCAAAAGTTTGATTCTAATTTCTGCATGCAGTTTGTACTTTGTACACTAGTTTATTGGTTCTTTTTGGTACAGTGGGGACTCATGTTTTCATTTTAAATATGGTTCACTATACTTGTCTTTTTATAGATTGATTTAAAGATAAAAAGAAGATCCATCATCTTTCTTTTGGTTGCCCCTATTTTACATGTATTCCTCAATTTTACACCTTTAGTGTATTAAACCCAAATGCAATTTTCTTCCCATTTGGTCATTTGTACACATGTTGCCAGGTAAAGGGTTAAAAGTTAAAGCAGCTGCATCTGATACGCAGACAGGATTGGACTGATGGGATTGAACCGACAAGAGTGAGGTACAGGGGCGGGCCACATGGAATGATACGGTGGCATAGGCCACTGCTTCATGGTTCAGTCGTAAAGGGGAAAATTACGTTTCAAAGGGGTGATACTGTATAGTTTTTTAAAATGAAATGTTAGCACAAGACTTTAATGGCAAAGATGATAAATGTTCTTGCCTTTGTACAAAAATATCACGGTTGTCAAATTTGTTGTTTTTAGTTCAATTTTTGTGTGTTTTATATACCTCTTGTGTTTTTGAAAATATATGTAGACTGGATAGGAACATGGGTCTCTTCTATGTAAGGATAAGGAATCAATCAACAAATCTATACTGATATTGTGAAGAAAAAAATTAGATATTTTTTATAGTTAAAATTGTGCCGCCACTTGATTTTTTTTTTTGGGGTTTGAGTAGAGCATCTCCAACAATTATGGTATTTTGGAAATCTTAGAGATTTAGGAAAAGTTTGTTTCAACAACTATGCTAAACTTTCCTCTAAAATAGAGAAAACAAAAGAGCTCTTGACACATGTTGGAGATGCTAAGAATTGTAGAAAGTTTTAGGATTTTAATTTGACATGGGTATTTTAGTAATTTACCAATCTTGTCTTATATCCCTTATTTTTGTTCCATCTTTTTTGGTGCTCAATCCTATCCGGACCCAGTTCATGTCATGCCAAACACGGAACAACAAATTTTTGTACTGTCCAGTGTTGTCCAATCCAGTACTATGTAACAAATGACATCCTAGCAATTACCTTTCGGTTTTCTTTTCAGCATTTGGTTCTAAAAACAACATGAGAGAATAGAATAGAATAGAATATATGAATTGCAATTGAAGCAAGGTTAAGATTTATGTAAAATTACATGGGTGAAGGCAGAATTTTGCAGAAAATGGTTAAAAGTATAAGAATGAGTGTTGTTTGGATTTTGCTTTTCATGATGTGAAAATTTGCCATAAAAGCTCCAACAAAATGCATCTTCTTACTTCTTAGTTAGAATTTGTAGGTCTAGACTCCATGACTCTATCTTTGGATCCACAAGAAAGGAACAACATTCATGGATCCAAAGAGTTCGGGCCGAGAAAATGCCGGTACGGATGCCAACATCACGTGTTTTCTCGCTTGCCGTATATACCACCCAAGAGGTAGGGGTGTAAATAAGTCGTGGCGAATAGTAAGTTATTAGAGCTCGGTTCGAAAAAATTATACCAGGCTTGATCTCGAATAACTTTTTCAAAGGAATAATTTTTAATTATCGAGCTTGATGCTAATGGGCTCACACTCGCGATCGATTATCTCATTTATAGCTTCAGTGATAATTTTTATATTTTTATTGTAATGATTTATGAATATATATATATGACGATAATCAAATAAAAACCACAAAAAAATTACAAACTCGTAAAAACCGATATAAAAATATTTTTTTTCATATTTTTTTTATCAAAACCTATAATTTAAGATATTGTTTCACATATATGTTTGACATCACCTTATGAATATAATTACATGTGGAATTTTTTTTGATTCACCTAGTGAATCAAAAATATGCTTAAAAAGATTCATATGGTGAAACAAATAAATGTGAAAATTTCACCTTATGAAACAAATATACGTGAAATAATATCTTAAATCCTAGCATTTGATAAAAATAAATCATGAAAAATTTTATTTTTATATCGGTTTTTACGAGTTTGTAACATTTTTGTGGTTTTTATTTGATTAAGCCCTATATATATATAGGTGGAGGTTCAAACGAGAACACCTCCATTTTACGAGAACGCGAGAACACCCTTATCACATGTGATAATACACGAGAGGAGACTTGATGGTGTGCGGATGACGTGCCTTGCTATTTAGGTCACACCAAAGATCGTTCGTGTCTATGATTTAATATCACATATGATGGTTTTGATTGATTACGGTATCACATCAAAGATATCCTTATCACATGTGATAATATATGTGATGGAGCTTAGTGATGTGACAATGACTTGGATGGTAACCTAGATCACGCCAAAAGTCATCCGCATCTCTGATTTAGTATCAAATGTGTATTATATGTGATGAAATAATAGTATCACATGTGATTTTCTATAGTAAAAGGGTGTTCTAGCGTTCTCGCAAAATGAAGGTGTTCTCGTTTGAACTCTTCCATATATATATATATATATATATATATATATATATATAGGGAGGGATCAAATGAGAACCACCTCTCCTTAAAGGAACAAATTGTGGACCACATATGATGTGGGTCCCACATAATATTAAATCATTTATGATTTAATGTTACGTGGGACCTACATCATATGTGATCCACAAGTGTCCCTTTGTTCCTTTAAAAATGTAAAGTTCTCATTTGAACCTTCCTCTCTCGATATATATATATATATATATATATATATGAGAGGGATCATACGAGAAACACCCATCTTTAAAGGAACAATTTGTGGACCACATATGATGTGGGTCCCATATAATATTAAATCATTTCTGATCTAATATTAAATCATATCATATCAGAAATGATTTAATATTATGTGGGACCTACATCGTATGTGGTCTACAAGTGTCCTTTTGTTTCTTTAAAAATTAAAAGTTCTTATTTGAGCCTTCATCTCTCTCTCTCTCTCTCTCTCTATATATATATATATATATAGGGGAGGGATCATACGAGAACTACCTTCTTTAAAAGAACAAAGGAACCTTTTGTGGACCACATATGATGTGGGTCTCACATAATATTAAATCATATTAAATCAGAAATGATTTAATATTATGTAGGACCCACGTCATTTGTGGTCCACAAGTGTTCCTTTATTCCTTTAAATTTACAAAGTTCTCATTTGAACCTTCCTCTGTATATATATAGGGGTGATTTCAGTTACAAACCATATCAATTCGTACAAACCGCATGCAACCAATATTTTTTTTAAATTTTTTTCACTTTTTATTAATTATTAGGGTTGATTAGTCAATAATATATGAAAATATTTCATCAAGAATACATGAAGGTTGGTGAATCAAAAATACGTGAAACAAGTTTCATCAAATTGAGAGTTTCATGAAACAAATTCATTTTCATGAGGAAACAAAAAAAAATCATGAAAAAAAGAATTATATGAAACAATTTCATCATATTAAACACTTTCATGAAAAAAAAATTATTCAAAAAACCAATAAATCATATGGTTTGTACGGTTTGTACGAATTGAAGTGGTTTGTAATTGAAATTTTCTCATATAGGTGAAATCTCCCCTCTCTCTCTCTCTCTCTATATATATATATATATATATAGGATTGGGTTCACGTGAGACCAGCCTGTTTCCGTGAGACAATGAAACCACCTTTTGACTCTTGAAATTTCACAGCAAAAACACTGTGAAGGTAAAAAAAATCTGACGGGTTCACATGAGACCAGCCTGTTACCGTCAGATCCGTAAGACCATCTTTTTACTCTTGAAACTTCACAGCAAAAACACTGTGAAGGTTACCTTCACAGCAAAAATACTGTGTAAGTTACCTTCATAGCAAAAACACTGTAAAGATTCATATTTTTTTTACCTTTATAGTGTTTTTGCTGTGAAATTTCAAGTGTAAAAAGGTGGTCTCACAGGTCTCATGGAAACAGGCTGGTCTCACGTGATCCCAAGTATATATATATATATATATATGGGTGGTATCCGTTGCAAACTATTCAATATTTGCAAACTTGCAAACTCACATTATCCAATAGAAATAAATCATGTGCATACTATTGTTTTAATCTTTTATTAAAAAAAATTTAATAGTTTATTAATTCATTGAGGGTATCATCATCATTTTATAATTTAATCATTTTTAATTAATATAACTAATTTTCTGCCATGAACACACTTTCCGACGATCTCGTCTTCTCCGGCGAGTTTTCCGGCAAGTTTCGTCATTCATGAATATACTTTTGCCATTCGTGAATACACTTTCACCATTCGTGAACACTTTCAACATTCATGAATATCCAATTGGTGCTTTATCATTGTGTTCACTACGAGTTTGCACAGTTTACAAAAATCGATTAGTTTGCAACGGATATATGTATATATATAGAGAGAGGGGGGGGGGGAGTTTAAATGCGAACTCCAAGTTGATTATGAGAACAAATGACAGCGCGACACATGTCTCATTCACTTCGAATAATGTAGGGCATTCAGTATGGATAACGAAGGTGAAATTCATACATTATTCAATATGAATAACACACATTCAGAGTGAATAACACACATTCAGAGTGAATAACACAACATTCAATCTGAATATATTCAGACTGAATGGTACACGTGTCGTGCTCTTCGTTGTCCTCACGTTCACAACCAAATTTGAGCTCACATTTGAACTCGTCCTATATATATATATATATATATGTGTGTGTGTGTGTATATATATATATAGAGAGAGAGAGAGAGAGAGAGAAAAGTTCAAATAAGAACTCAAATTTGGTTATGAATATGAGAATAGATAAGAGCGCAACATGTGTCATATTCAGACTGAATAATGAAAAAAAATATTCAGACTGAATGTAGTATTATTTAGTCTGATATATATACATATATATAAGAATGTTTGGCTCGAAAAAGTGTATGCTCGAATAGCTCGGCTCGAAATGAAACTTTTAATCGAGTTCTCAAACGAGTTGAGTCAAACATTGCTGTTACGAGGCTCGACTCGGCTCGTTAAGCGTTCTATTTTGTGTTTGAGATTGAAAGTTCAAGTAGGTAGTTCAAAAAGCTCATTTACTAACCTTTTCTTCTGCTTTTGGATTGATATTATGTAACAATTCATATATGGACATACCTATCACATTCTATATTCACACACACTAATAAGCACCTTAATATCTATTCACACTATTTATATGTTGTCATGAGTCACTATGCAACAATTCATACATGAATATACCTACCTATCTTCACATTCTGTATCCACACACTATCATGTACCTTAATATCTATTCACACACTAGTCACTATGCAAAGCGACAAAGCGTGCTGGGTCCCGACCGTGATCATGTTGGATGAGAGCGTTTGCCTTTCCGAGGTTGTTGATACGAGCTTTGACCGTGGTCAATGGATCCAAAGCGTGCTGGGTCTCGACCGTGATCGTGTTCTCTTTGGTCGAGAAGACGTGATTGACTTCGGCACCTACTGATGTGTTGGTCAACGGCTTCACGATGTGGTAGTATGATGCATTTAGAGAGTTGCCCTTGTCGTTCCTGTATTATATCATATTATGCAACAATTCATATATGAATATACCTATATGCACATTTAGTATTCACACTATTTATATGGTGTCGTTAGTCACTATACCTGCTGTTGCTTTCATTTCTTCTCATTGTAATGCTCTCATTTCTTCTACCCGCTCCCTTGCTAGGTATGATGCTTTCTCTCCAGCTGCAAACTTTTGAATCAAGAATGCTTTTAAAAAGTTGATCATGTGAAGGTTTACAAACATGACAATTTTATTCCATTAATCTACAAGAATCCGACCAACAATTTTGATTGTAACATATGTATGTATGCATTGAAAGATACAACTCATAGAGAAAAGTTAGACGTATCTGGGATCAGTACACTTTTTTAAAGGATATCTTAGACATTTGCCTAGACTAATCTCTGACAATTTTAATATTGCTAAAACATGCAACACTGAGATAATTCCCAGTGGCCACAAGTTGTTTGTGCCTGGAATCGAACCTGGGGTAGATCGGTTATGTAGCCTCATCCCCCACAAGGCTTACAAGCCTTGTGGTTACGGATCAGTACACTTGCATTTATGTTTCCTAATTCGAACTCTCAGCAAAGTAGAAAGTAGAGGTCAATGAGAGGTTCAAGTAGTGGAGGGCGGTTTTGGAAACTCAAGGAAGATTTGGTCTGATGGAATGGTTTTAAGAGATTTGCGATTTGGAATCGGAGGGATTTGGAATCTTTGTATGGTTGATTTGGGATGAAATTGAATCATTTTTTTGTAAATAATTTGTAAAAACAATCCGCAAAATGGAAATAATTATTAAAAAATTAAATTACCTTTCAATTTATTGATTATTATAAAACAAATGTTTTCAATATATTTTAAGTCATTATTTACATAAATCTTACGAAATCCCACGAAATACCAACAATTCTCATAAATCCCATGTCTATGGAATTTTCAATGAAATCCCAGGATTTCAAGTCCAAAGAATCCTTCAAACTATTACCCATAATCAAAAATTTCTATGGTGCAAATAGCATTACTCATAATCAAACCGAAATTAGAATCAAATCTTTTGTCATGGGTTTTTGGTTTTTTGGAACTGTATTGGTGTTTTGGACTTGTTTCTTACGAAATTGTAACAATGAGCTTATAAGTGCACTGCCTGGGCAACCGAGTAATGTCTCGTTTCAACAACATTCCGACTATATTGTCACGAACCCAAGCCACTTAAGCCAAGCCGATTCGTCTCTTCCTTTAACCTTTGGCTTAATGGAGGTTTCACATCACTTCAAAATTTCTCTCATCATAAACTATCAGTATATACTTGTCTACTGTCTAAAATATAATTTATATATATATATGTGTGTGTGTATATATAGGGTTAGGTTCTCGTAAGACTAGCTAATTTTCATGAGACCACAATATTTCTTTTTGAAAGGCAGGCTAACACACACACACATACACACTTTTCCGGAATATATGGGCTCCTATTTAAGGGTGCCACCCCTAATCCTTGTCCCCATCCACATACCCTCTCCCAGAATGTTATACTCCCTCCGTCCCAAATTAAGTGTCTACATTACTATTTTTGAAGTGTCCACTTTTAAAAGTAAGTTTTCAATTTCCCATTCTACACTTAAATATGAGAGGGAGAAAGTTTCTCTCTCTACTGTTAAGAGTATATGTGTCATTTGATTATTTAAAAAGTGTAATATTTGCATATTCCTAAAACTGTGTGCCATTTTCATTGTGGACACTTATTTTGGAACGGAGGTAGTATTACCACTAGGCTAGCCATGCTTTGATACGAGACCACAATAATTACATTAAACCTTCACAATGAAACACTATGAAGGTACAAAAAAGCACATAACCTACAAGGTAGTCTCATAGTGTTTTCTTGTGAAGGTTCAGTGTTAATTTGTGGTCAAACAAAAACATGTTGGTCTCACATGATCCAAGTCTGTGTGTGGGTGTCTGAACTTGGGAATTAGGACCATACGAGATGGTTAGACTACCTTGGAGTCTTTGGATGAGTTTTTTTAAAATTAAATTTCGTTAAAGCTTCATAGAGCCAAACATTCAAATGAAAAACACAGCGAACCTTGTAGAAAAAGCACACAAGACCTTTATATAAAGCACAAACCAAACCTTCAAAGCAGTTTCACATAAAGTCGTTGGTCTCATCATCAGCGAGGGAGGGATGCAAACGAGAAAAAGGAAGACGAGTCGCCTTCTTTGGTCTAATCTATGTATGACCTATATATAGACAGAGAGGATACCCCTTTTTTTACAAACATAATTATAATTCGTACAAACTTACAAACCATTTTGCATGTGTCGCTTCATATATGAAACAACACTTGTGACAATCCGATGTCGGTGCTTATACAATGTTATTACATTTGTGAAACATTTAGAACTGTTTATTTTCCACGCACAAAACAGTCTTGAATGTTTGACATACGAAACAATATTGTATAAATATTGCATTTTCGTACATGTTTTATATGTGAAATAACATATGAAAATTGTTTTATATGTTTTCTATGTATTTGTTTTAACAATGTAAAACTTTCACATATATTTTTTGCACAAGTTAAAACAAACATATGTGTAATAATATCTTAAATCATAGTATTTGATGAAGACTATATAGATTGGAATGACACAAATACTGGTTTGTATAGAACACCAATTATATTGTTTTTGAAGTATGAAACAAATGAAATATGCAGGATTTTTTTGTTAACAATATTTTTTTTGAAATGAAATATGCAGGATTATATTCTCTCCTTTCTCTCTCCTATTAATTACCATCCATTGACCAACGGCTTCCAATGAACGGAATTCCGACGAACAAAAATAAACTTATGTATCACTGTGATACCAATAACTTCAAAACAATAAAATACAAACTTACTGTAATACCCAAACCCAAAAATACATACAAGATACATTGTGATAATATATGAAATTCAATGTGAAACTCGTTTGAACCCTTCCCTCTATATATATATATATATATATATATATATATATATATCCAAATAGATCTTTTACATGTTTTTGTATAGTGCACTTACAAGCTCATTGTTACAATTTCGTAAGAAACAAGTCCAAAACACCAATACAGTTCCAAAAAACCCATGACAAAAGATTTGATTCTAATTTCGGTTTTTGTGAATAAAATGATCACTTAAGGGGCTGTTTGGTTGGTTTTTCATTTAGTCATGTACCAAAAACAGATGTCTGTGTGGATTAATCTGTCTGCATAGAGTGGGAAGGTTTTTGTTTGGTAGGTTTTTCATAGATAGATGGAAGGAATGTGTTTTTTAATTGGGAGGTGCAGGTTTGCAGAAAACTAGAAGCTTAATGAATAAGCCATTTTCTGTATCATTAAGCCACTGACAAATAAATAGCTGACCGAATAAGCCAAAACAGCAGCCACAATCAATCCAACAACATCTGTCCGAAAATTCCAAAACAGCAGCCACAATAAATCATGACAGAAGTTATTAATGGGTCTAATCCAAATAGAAGGAACGTAATAATAACCAGAAATCAGAAGCTGCACATATAAAGCTGAACCATCAATAACCAGAAATCAGAAGCTGCACATATAAAGCTGAACAAACAGAAGATGACTTTGAAGCATAATTAGGAATTGGAAAAAGGTCATAACCATCAATAAAATAAGCACTTAACATATGGAACTTTAGGAACCTAACATTGTTTTTTGAAAACAATAATGCAAGAGCTTCAAGAATTAATAATCCTGAATAAAAAACAAGGAGCTTCAAGAATTAATAATCCTGAATAAAAAAACAAGGAGCTTCAAGAATTAATAATCCTGAATAAAAAAACAAGGAGCTTCAAGAATTAATAATCCTGAATAAAAAAACAAGGAGCTTCAAGAATTAATAATCCTGAATAAACTTTATTATATAAGTAGGTCACAAAAATAAGAGATATCAGAAGGCGAAGCTAGACTCTCAACATACTCAATGCCAGTTGCATATATCGACATTAACTTTGGACCTTTAAAAATGTTGTGGGAGCCTTTGGAGGGGTCGTAAAAGATTAAATGGTGGGATTTAGGATCACTCACAACAATTCTTCCGTCTTCCAAAATACAAACAGTGTAAAGGTAGTTGTTGAGGCCATTTTCAATGCCTAGCGTGAAAGAGTATTTATTCGACCACCTATTCTTCTTCATCACCAAAACATCAAATACACTTTGCTTCTTGGTGACCATGCAAAGGCGTCTTTGTGAAGTACCCAAAACACGCAATAAGTAATCAGTACCATCGGGCATATCCATCATCGAAACTTCCATATCCTCAACATTGAGAGCAACAATATGATGTTTCCAACCCGTAGAAATCCAATGCAAATATCCATTTAGAAACACGCCCACCTTATCTGCTAAAACTTTATTTTCAAAGGCGGTTTTTGGCGTGGTCCATGAACCGTTTCCCTTTTTAAGACTAAAGACATGACAATATCCGCTAAAGAAGCAGTGACAACGTTGTTTATCATACCTGATAACAATCTTCGAGTCATCATAACCATAACCAAACCCATATGCACAGTGGGTCTTAGCGGTGGTACAACATGGTCGAGGTGGATCTGGAAGTTTCTCGGCCACATGGGTTAACGGATTGTATAGAACGAATTCAACATCATCCACCCTTTCAAGAGCCAAAATCACTATCCCATACAATGTACCAACAACAATAGTATGTTTCCGATCTTCAAAAGGAAAAGGAAGCTTGACGGTTGAATAAACGTTTTTGGGGTTTAAGGCATACAGATATGGGTCGGAAAGGAGGATCCTTCGACGTGACTTAAAGTAGCATTCTGTAATCTGACTGTTCCAATAAGTCGATACGCATCTGAACCGCATTAAGGGCTTTGCAGTTAATCGAGAAAGTATGTTATGAACAACCTCATCTGGTATATGATCCATCATCAAACACACAAACTTTTTGAAAACCCTAAACACGTACCGATGAAATGAAGAGATTTGGGGTTGAAGGCACAAAGAAGATGTTTGTGGGCCTCTTTTTGGATTCACAGCGAAATATCTTAATATTGAAAAAGAATTTCAGCTGATTCTTAGATATCCACCTTACTTTTTAAACATTTGGGGTGAAATACATGCATAATTTATCGTGACCAAAACGTAGTGAATCACTCACTCACTAAAGTAAACAAATAAATAATGAAAACAAACTAATAATTAAACTCTGGTACCTCTGCTAAAATCGAGAGTTTAGGGTTCTTCAAATCGAATCGAGAGGTATCTCTTGAAATCGAATCGAGAGGTATCTCTCTCTCTCTCTATATATATATATATATACATATATATAAATTTCAAATTTGGTCCCTGTGGTTTGTTGTTTTTATGGTTTTGGTCCTTAGAAAATTTTTATTGCTAAAAAACCATGGTGGTATGCAATTTGTTGTGGTTTGGGTCCTTGTCTACTAACGCCATTAAAAGATTTCGTTAAAGCAAGGGTATTGTAGTCATTTTACTTTATAGTTTAATTCTCAACTAAAAATGTAATTTACTCAAAATAAATTAACAAACTACAAGTACTAAAAATGTAACTTACTCAATTAAAAATTAAACAAATATTACTTTAATTTTCAAAGAGAATTTAAACACATATTATATATATAGAGGAAGATTAAAATTGTCGATTTTTATATAGAGAATTTAAACACGTTTGCCATCTTGACAAATCCAAAAATGTCGGTTTTTCTGAATATTGAAATGATTCGATTGCTATGGTTCTTCGCAACACTGTTGTTGCCGTTTGTGGATCTCTAAAATTCGGATTATGTCTAAGTTAATAACCATAACCAATTGTTCGATTTGGAGAAGGAGGTTTTCGATATTGTAATTGTTTTTGTAGGTAGGATATACTGCTCCAACTCAATTTGCTATCGTCGTCGATTTGAATCTATCAGTTGTTGAGGTTGATTATATTATTCATTTTTCGTTGATTGTTTCACTTTATTTTTGTTACGAGTGTATACATGCATATATAAATCCCTTATCGAGAAAGAAAACAAATCAAGAAAACTTACTAAGTTGTTGAACCTTATGAAAACAAACCAAACCTTCAAAGCAGTTTCACATAAAGTCGTTGGTCTCATCGTCGGCGAGGGAGGGATGCAAACGAGAAAAACGAAGACGAGTCGCCTTCTTTGGTCTAATCTATGTATGCACTATATACAGACAGAGAGGAGATCCCTTTTATTAAAAACATAATTATAATTCGTACAAACTTATAAATCCTTTTGCATGTGTCGCTTCATATATGAAACAACACTTGTGACAATCCGGTGTCGGTGCTTATAGAATGTTATTTCATTTGGAACTGTTTATTTTCCATGCACAAAACAGTCTTGAATGTTTCACATACGAAACAATACTATATAATCATTGCATTTTCATACATGTTTCATACGTGAAATAACATATGAAAATTGTTTTATATGTTTTATATGAAAAAGTTTTATATGTATTTGTTTTAATACTGTAAAAGTTCCACATGTATTTTTTTTGCGCAAGTTAAAACAAATATATGTGTAATAATATCTTAAATCATAGCATTTGATGAAGACTATATATATTGGAATGACACAAATACTGGTTTGTAGAAAACACCAATTCTATTGTTTTTGAAGCATCAAACAAATGAAATATGCAGGATTTTTTTTGTTAACAATATTTTTATTTGAAAAAATAAAAAGGAAAAGAAATAACTTCTCTTTTAATTTCTGTTTCTTTTATAGCAATACTTTTCTATACAATTTTATTAACTATTTATTTTATTGAATAATGTCAGCCTCGGATAATTTGGTATTTTTAATAAAATGGCTTGAAGAATTCCCAATGTACGAATACTCGATGTTTTTTTTTATCTGAGAAAGTTAAGTAGGTAAGTTCGTAAAGTTTAATGCAAAATTTACACGGAAAATTTAGGAACATTCACAATGATAAGTTTCTTTATAAAAGTTTTTTTTCCAACCGGACTCATAAACTTACACAACAAATGAAAACAATCAAACTGTTTAAAACAACGGAACCCACAAATTTATTGTGAGATTGTATGGTTACAAGCAAAATTAAAATTTTGATGTGGCTAAAAATTAAGGGTGTTTATCGATTGAAATCCAATGATTCTAGGTGGATCCGACCCGATCCAATCATTTATTGGATGTTGGATTTTATCATCTTACCCAATCCAACTAATATGAGACTTCTGATCTAATCCAATTTTAATTGCTGATTAGATTAAATCAGTTCAATCCATTGGATACTACTATTGGTTAGAATCAGATTGAATTCATTCAATATTTTGATCCCGTTTTCAATCAATTAATCCACCATTTCAACCAATTATTCATATATATATATATATATTTTTTTAATTATTAAAAAACACTTCCTATAAATATTAACTAAGAACAATATCGCAAAATGTTAAATATATATATATATATATATATATATCTTTATTAACTGGATGGTTGTTAGATGATAATTGGGTTGGATCACATATATATTTTAATTATTAGAAAACACTTCCTATAAATATTAACTAAGAACAATATTGTAAAATGTTATATATATATATATAGTTATTAACTGGATGGTTGTTAGATGATAATTGGGTTGGATCACATCAATTTTGTTGCATTATGAACTACCATTTAAAAACCTACGGAATAATAAAACAATATTAAATATTTAAGAAAATTTAATTTAAAACACAAATTTAAATAAAATTCGTTACAACAACCACAGTAGAGCTTTTTTTAAGCTTTTTAGCAAGGTGCGTAAAAAGGTATCTAATCCCATTAAAATCGATTGATTCAACTAGAATCGATTGACCAATTGTAATTGGATATTCAATTGTAATTTAATCTGCATCCAAATTAGATCGGAGAAATTTGCTTAAATAGCCATTTCAGAAATCCAATTTTATCTCCTAGCCATTTTCTCTCCAAGTTTTACAAAATAGCCATTCAGTACGTCAAATTAGAGGTACGCCATGGCGTGCTAAGCAATTTTCTCACTTTTTTGCAAAAAAAACTCTTCTCTACGCCATCTACCAGGTACTCCATGGCGTACCTGGTCCCTTAACTTTCAAAAAATGTCAAAATTGGCCCCGGGACTTGAAAGGCTCCCAAAGAAAGAATCCAAACTTGGCAACCATGCCCCCTGGACTTCCTCTACGCCATGGCGTAGTGATGCATGGCAAAATCAATTTTTTTCCTAAAATAATAAATCAAATTTTGTCTAGAATTAACTATTTGTCTAAAATTAACTATATTAACTATTAACTATATTAACAAATCAAATTTTTTCCTATATTAACTATATTAACTATTTGTCTAAAAAATTAAGGGAAAATTTCATCTATATCTTTTAAAATTTCCTATATTACGTATATATCATTGTAAAGTTTGATTTACGTATATATCATTCTCCTTAATTTAATTATTATTAAAACATTTGAAAAATACAAATTTACATAACTACCCTTCTAAACTACCCTAATTTAATTTCAACAATTGAAGGGTTCCTTAACCTTCCATCATTCAGCTGTTTTTTATTACCTGAGCCTGAAGAAGTTCCAAACTCGTGATCATCATCTTCCATCATGCCGATTTGTGGGATCATCTTCTGTCAACAGATTTATCCGCACTAGATTTTCAGTTTCAATTATTGTTTGTAGTATTTATCCGCACTAGATTTTCAGTTTTAATTATCGTAACGACGTTATTAAAATATATGCACTAAAAAATATCCGCACTAGATTTTCAGTTCTTAAATTATTTTACTAAAAAAAATGATAACCAATTTAACAAATAATTTTTTAGACAAATTTAATATAGGAAAAAATAGTTAATTTTTTTTACAAATACTTAATATAGTTAATATAGGAAAAAATTTGATTTGTTAACATAGTTAATAGTTAATATAGTTAATTTTAGGCAAAATTTGATTTGTTATTTTAGGGAAAAAAAATTGATTTGCCATGCATCACTATGCCATGGCGTAGAGGATGTCCAGGGGGCATGGTTGCCAAGTTTGGATTCTTTCTTTGGAAGTCTTTCAAGTTCAGGGGTTAATTTTGTCACTTTTGAAAGTTAAGGGACCATGTAGGCAATGACGTACCTGGTAGATGGCGTAGAGAAGAGTTTCTTTGAAAAAAAGTGAGTAGATTGCTTAGTACGCCATGGCGTACCTATAATTTGGCGTAAAATGGCTATTTTGTAAAACTTGGAGAGAAAATGGCTAGAAGGTAAAATTGAGTTTCTGAAATGGATATTTAAACAAATTTCTCTTTATTATTTAATTGTCATCTTTTATGGCAGGCCATTACATTCCACAACTAGCATAATTGATATTGGAGTATAACAAGAGCCCAAATACTACGCAAATCAACCTCAAAGCAATTGCTGTAAAAAAGTAATGATTTATTTGTTTATTTTATTATTTCTAAAATTTATTACTTAATATTTTCTAATAATTATACAAAATAAAATAAAAATAATGTTAATGAATAACATCTTTGTCATTTTTTATGTGTTTGCTAGATCGGAAATCCGCTTTTAGATATCGATATCAGTGTTTTTGCTGACAAACATTTATGGTCCCATGGTGTTGGAAAAAACAGTATGCAATGACTCAAAATATCTCAAAAAATACGTTCATTCAGGTTGGTCACAGGTTGAAATGACGTTTTTTTTAAATTGTTTTTTTCATATGAAAGGTAATAGTGGCACTATATTTTTTTATTTGTCGATTTTGATTAATTTTGTGATTTGAATTTAATTTAAATTGGGTAGTTATTGGAATATAATTATAGGCTGAATTTTTTGGTAATGATATGATTTTATATGAATATCCATTTAGAGAATTAAAGAAAAATCGATTTTTAGCATCTGCATATTTTCGTTCGGCTTTTTTCTTTGTAGTTCGACTGTTGGTTTTTTTTATCTTGATGATGGATAATGATTTGATATACGATATTTTGCATAATCATGATTTTGATGACGAAGTTTTATCTGATTTTTAAACGATGGATAATTCGAACCAACAAGAGGTTAATTCTGATGATGATGTTCTTAATGTGTGTATATCGCTTTCGTCCACCGTTCGCCCAATTCGAACCACTGTTCTTTTTCTTATATTCGATGAACTGCACGTAAACCATGAACTCACTTAGCTTTTAGCTAACTACTAGTATGCATCTCAGGAGCCGGTGGTTCAGGTGTGGACAAAGGAAAGGGCAAGGTGTAGATAGGATCCTTTATGCTTTATGTTTCTTCTATGTTTGCTAGTAGTTAAAATTATTTAGTATGTATTTGAGTTCTATGTAACATTCTCCGGTATGGAACGGACAAATGTTGGAGACTTGTAATGACTTTAAGTTAAGACTTCCGCCGTGGTGATGATTTCATTTCATTTAATCGTCACGTTTGACGATTTAAGGTATTATTTAAGCTGAATAATGTGACACTGCTATGGTGGAAATGAGATAAATATAAAATCATATGTGATTTTGTACAAATGTTAATGTAAAATCATATGTGATTTTGTACAAAGATAAATATAAAATCATATGTGATTTTGTACAAATGTTATTCACATATGATTACAAGATTAACCATAACATAGAAGGAAAAAAACGTCGATGAAAACCCAATGTTTGACCACAGAATACGGTTAACCAACATGTAAATTAATCGATTACGATAATTTGAATCTGATTTTGCAGTTTTTTCTTCTGCAGTATTGGATTGTTAAGTTGTATGGCTTCCTCTATCTATATCAAAATCAGGTTAGCTTTCAAATAATTTAAAATCGTATTTCCTTATGGATCTCAGATACAACACGTTTGCCATCTTGACAAATCCAAAAATGTCGATGTTTCTGAAGATTAAAATGATTCGATTGCTATGGTTCTTCGCAACACTGTTGTTGCCGTCTGTGGATCTCTAAAATTCGGATTATGTCTAAGTTAATAACCATAACCAATTGTTCGATTTGGAGAAGGAGGTTTTTGATATTGTAATTGTTTTTGCAGGTAGGATATACTGCTCCAACTCAATTTGCTATCATCGTCGATTTGAATATATCGGTTGTTGAGGTTGATTATATTATTCATTCTTCATTGATTGTTTCACTTTATTTTTATTATGATTGTATAGATATATATATATATATATGTAGAGGGAAGTTCAAATACAAACTCATATTTACGTACAAACTATACAAACCGATTCAAATCAATACAAAAATAATTTTTTTTCATGATTTTTTTCCATTAAATGCTATGATTTAAGATATTATTACACATATGTTTATTTCATAATGTAAAAGTTTCACATGTATTTGTTTTCATAAGTTGAAAGTTTCTCATATATTTTTTTATGAAAAAGTTTCATATGTTTTTGTTTCATAATGTAAAACTTTCACACGTAATTTTTTCACAAGGTGAAACAAACATATGTGCAATAATATGTTAAACCATAACATTTGGTGGAAAAAAAATCTTGAAAAAGAATTATTTTGTTATTGTTTTGAATCAGTTTGTATAGTTTGTACATAAATATGAGTTTGTATTTGATCATATCTCTCTCTCTCTCTCTCTATATATATATATATATATCTATATATATATATATATATACTAATATTACAAACTACTCTTATGGATTCACATATCTCATCTTTCCTTCCCCACCCAGAGCACAATCCAACAAGAAAACCAAATTTTAAATCAACTACAACAAAATACAATGAAACAAATAGTTTTTCATTATATATTTCGCTCCCTTAATTAAAAAATTAGTGTTCTTTTCAATTCCACCCTAATGATAAGACGCAGAAATTCATTTATCTCCTTATTTAAGGTAAAATTGCATTTGGGAGCCGTTTACTAAAAGTTTGATGGGTTATTTACCTTGTCGAATGAACATGGCAATACCCGAGAATCTTACTCGGTAAGAGTGACGTAAGGATGAAGGGTCTTACCATTAAGTGAGGATCGGGTAAACTGTGCATACGATACCGATATACCTTCTTGATGGAACACAATCTTACCTGTCCTGATAAAGTAAGTTGGAGTATTGATTCTTATCAGTAGGTGTTTACCTGATAAACGGCCTATTCATTAATTAAAAAAAGACAATGATTACACATTTTTAAAACTGCTCCCTTCTTCATTCACTACATTTATATTTTAAACATAGGAGTAATATATGCTAAATAAAAGCTTAGATATTTGTAAGAAAGATGATAGAGAAAGTAATGATATAATATTAATTAAAGAACACATGCATCCAAATTCAAGCATAATTGTCTTTCTATTTTAGTTCAACATTTCATATCATGTTTCTAAAACACACGCAACCTTCAGTTCACACATAAAAATGTCACCATCATATCTTAATCACTTGATTCCATGGTTTAAATCGCCAACAGACTAATATTTAACATATATATACAGAGAGGTGGGTTTATACGAGGACGGTACCTATTACAAGAATACAAAGATAATCCTCGACCAATCATTTTGTACTTGAAAATTTTCATGTACAAAATCATATGTGATTTTGTAAGCATAAAAAAAGACACGTGCGACTTTTGAGGCCACTTAAGTCGCATGGAAAGTCGTCCGCATCATTTATGATTTTGTACACAATCACATATGATTTTGTACATTAATCATATGTGATTTTGTACATAAAAATTTTCATGTACAAAATGATTGGCAGAGAATTGTCATCGGATTCTCGTGCATTGTTACCGTCCTCGCATGAACCTCTTTCTATATATATATAAAATATTAAAATAGATCATATATTTTGTTTAATTTGATTTATACTTTTTGGTTTTTTGAATACCACTATCATTAATGCTGAAATTTTAAATCAGCTAGATTTGAACCATTTTTTTAATACTATAAGAGGTACCCGCTGCAAGGCAGCGGGATTTAATAGTATTTCATCAACGTTAACTTATAACAAAATAGCACATATAAATCAGTATGCATTATTTTTATAAAACTCAAGTACAATCCTAATTTAAAAAAACAAAGTAGCACATTTGAAATGTTTTTTTTTAACAATTTTGATTTTGTGGAAAGATTTGGAATGATATGTTTGGTTTGTAGAATTTGGAATGAAATTGAATTTCATTATTAATTTATTTTTATAAAACAAGTATTTTAAACATTTATAACTCTTAAAAATCTAAACAATGATTACTCTTTATAATGCAGTATAGATATAGATAGATAAAGATGCAAAATGAAAACCTAAAAATGAAAAACTAAGATGTTAAATTAAGTTTTAAAAATAGCTCCGCACGCATTTATTATTTTTAATATTGTTGTTAAATCCAAAAATATTAATATTGGTCTTTTTTGAAGATATTGAAGAAATGATTATAACCATATATAAAAAAGCGTTTTTATATATTTTAGTTAATATACGATTATGTATGTTATATATTTTGATCTTTATCGTATTCCTATGTTAAGGTAATATGACTTGGTAAACGGCCCCTAAGTAATTGATCATAAATGAAGAAAAAAATATATTGTAACTTGTGTTAAAACTTGGTTATAAAAGGTGTGAAATGAAAATTATAAAAGAAAGGGATATAAAATCAATTAAATAACAAAATCTAAGGATCTAAAATGTAAGTTAAAACTTAAAATTAAAATAAGTTAATACATATTCATCATTTTTTATAATATTTATAAATGTTAAAATACCTGATATTGGGCTCATTTCGAAGGTATTCAGGAGAAATGATTATAATGGTATAATTTAATATAAAATATAATCTTTTTAAATACAATTTAGTTGATATAAGATTTTATATGGTAAAATGAAAAGGGTGTGAAATGAAAATTATAAAAGAAAGGGATATAAATTCAATTAAATAACAAAAAGATTTAAAATGTAACTTAAAAATTAAAATTATTTTTATTTTAAATAAATAAAGAATAACATGCATTAGAGTCTTGTACATCAAGCTTAATATGTTGTACCTCTTAAAAAGTGTGAAGTAACCGTTTAAGAGCTTTTATATATAGTATAGATATGTTGGAAATCCGTTTTTTTCATTTCTCGATGGCTCTTTTTTTAAGGTAATTTAATGGGTTCTACGTATTCTCATATGGTAGGCATTGTTGAGAAAAAGATGGCTTTTCCCGGATGAAATGTAAATTGGATTCATGGAACAGGAGAAGGATTTCCCATTCCTTAGAACCCAAATACTCTCTTTCGGATTCAGGAAAGAACTCTCATAGATCTTGTATCAGATCCAATGTTTACGATGTAAAGAACTCGACACTCTCGGGCAATCTGCATCTAGCCCCCTCTCGACAGTCTATAACAGTCCATCTAGCCTTCGTTGGAGGGGGTCGGCTAGACTTGAACCAATTCTCCTTAATATATGTTGGAACATCCATTCTATTCTCAAAATGGTGAATAATCCAATCTATTGAGGTTCCACATATTCTGACAGTTAAGATACAAAAAGAAAAGAAAAAACTACTTTCTCGTTAGTAAATAAAAGACTGATTTTGAGACAAAAAAAAAGTGTTGAATACGTTCGAAGAGACTAAATCGTTGTAGAAAGAATAAAATACATTTTACCCAAACCGGTCACGTCTTAACGTGTAAAACAATGAAAGATGATTCCCCCGCCCCCACCCACACACACACACACATATATATATATATAGAGAGAGAGATATAGAGAAATGATGTGTGTTTATTTATTATTGTTTAGATATTTGTGAAAGATTATCACAGTTCATTTATTATAATTAACATTTTATATTATGAAATAATCAAAAAAATATTAATGGAATAGATATTTATTAGAGTAGATAAACGGTTTAAATTATATTGTATGATATATATATATATATATACTAGAAGCATACCCGCGCAATGCAACGGTTCTGAAAGCTTGAACTCGATTAAAGTATCCATATTGGAAATTCAAAAAACTAATAGGTTACCTAAAAATCAACAACACAAAACAAGATGGATCGATACCTACCGTTTTGAAACAAGGAAGCCTATCTGATCCTTGACTTGAAACAGCAGCGCGTCTCGTTTAGTGTTCGGCCTGTAAAATTTCCATTCACTACAATGACATGTTGGGGAACACCAAGTGTAGAAGTAGTCATATAATACAAATCGAGTTCGAAATTTGCAAAGAGATCGTCCGCAAAACAAAGCCTATTAAACACCAAACCAATTTAGAACAAACAATATAAAATTAATCCAAATAACGCCATCTTTGAGTTGATTTGCAGTCGATTTTCAATGATTTTGGCCTAAAGAGTAAGTAAATTTGTTCGTTTAAAAGAAAGAGATTCAAACCTGGAGTAGGGGAATAAGCACACGCTATGAAGGAATCAAGAGGTGAAAAAATGAACATAATTATCAGATTACAAATTAGGAAATATTGGAACTTACCTTGTTAGCAGATGATTTGGATGGCTGAAATTGCTAATAAATCAGAGAAATAAATACTGTAATCACGTAAGATACGGGATTTCATCTCCAACTAAATTCATAATTTTAGGGATCAACGAAGGGGAGAAAATCTGGGGATAAGGATGAAGACGATTGAGTGAGGATCAACGATGGTGAGAAAATCTAGGGATAAGGATGAAGATGGTTGAGTGATCTTTAGAAAAGACAATAAGACTTTGTGCTTCAAGTACTTGTATTAATGCATCAATAAGTTGTAAATTAAGTAATTAGGCTTTAATAGATAATACATAATGCTTATAAAGTTATTTTTAAGAGTTTTTTTGTAAATGTTTTATAATATAGTGTTTGGGTTATATATATATATATATTAATGTTTGGGTTGTTAATGAAATCATATATAACGGACAAATTCAAGGTTGTCGTAAGACTGTCCAAAATCCAAATTCATTGAAATCATCGAATCAAAAATATAACATAAATACAACCAAATAAGCCAAACACTTCTAACATATATAAATACATCACAAAACTAACCAAAAAAGCACAAAAAATAACACTTTACATTCCTAAAAGAACCAATATAACTTACCACTAACAACTATCAATGGCAATGATGGCGGTAAAGATCGAAGAGAACTCAAGGAGGCGATCCATCTCAATGGTTAACCATGATGGCCCGAAAGAAAGGTGTGTGAAGAGAAGGCGAAGAGATGTGGCCGCACTTGCACTCGGTTGCAAAAACGAGCCAATTTTAGAAACGGGCCAAGGTTCACCAACAACCGTGAAGAGAAGTTCTAAGTATCGTGGCGTGAGTAAACATCGATGGACTGGAAGATTCGAAGCACATTTATGGGATAAACTTTCTTGGAACGTTACGCAGAAGAAGAAAGGAAAACAAGGTAGATGTATTTCCTATCTTTCTGTTATTTTAGGGTGTGTTAGGTATGCAGAACAAGAAAAAAAAAACTGGTTGTCCCACGTTTGGTGGGATATTAAGACAGAGAAAGGACAAGACTCTCCCACCAAAAAGGTGGAACAAGATTGGTAAATTACTAACGTAGAAATTGGTTCAATTTAGAAAGCTAAATATCGTGAGAAGGTAAGAAGAAAAGGTTAACGGAATGTTCATATGTGAATCATTGAAAAATTCCGGAAAAATCTATTTGAATTGATGTTATTAATTATCCATATGAGTTTACATGTGTAACTTCAAATGGATTTTTTTTCAATGATTCACATATAAATCTTCCCATATTTTTACCTTTTCACGGTATTTAGTCTTTTTATTTGAACCTTCCAGTACTAAACAACCCATGTCAATTTAAAATCCTAAATACTTGTATAATTTTTTCACCTGCCTACCTCACTTTTGTCTGTTCAGTCCAGTTGGGCCAGATGTATTTGTTAAGTAGAACAGTACAAGATATGACAAAACAAAAACTTGTTGTCTCACGTTTGGTGTGACAATTAATTAGCCTGAGACTAGACTTGACTGAGTGAGACAAAAATGAAATTTTTTTCCAATCCTACCAAAATACATGGGAAAAAATCAAGAATATGGACCAGTTTAGTAAATTACTAAACTACCTTGGTCAAATTAAAATCCTAAAAACCGTTTACAGTTCTTTTAGCCCACCAGTCTTGTCCACTCCTCGGCATAGCAAACGTATTTGTTAGTGTAAAACATCGTGATCTAATCTGAATTCGTTTTTCTTTCTCCTTTAATCTGCACTTTGGATGATACGGAGCAGTTTATCTTGGTAAGTACTTATTTATATAATATTTACGATAAGTATTTGTATCACGAATCTATTTTATGCCATAAAAGGAAAGTTCAGTTGAGAACTGCATTTCCATTATGATTTGGGGAACCACCGAGAGTGTGTGACGTGTCCGTTTTCATCATGAATAATGTACGTAGATTTTTTAACACGTGATACGCTCTCGATGATTCCCTGATTCACAATGAAAATACAGTTCTCAACTGAAGTTGACCCTATACCTGAAGTGTTCATTTATTTAGTTTAATTGTGATATCAGGAGCTTATGATGAAGAAGAATCTGCAGCAAAAGCATATGATTTAGCTGCACTCAAGTATTGGGGACCAACAACTTTTACAAATTTCCCGGTATGGATCTTAGCATTAGTATTTGATTATACAACCATCTCTTCAAATAAGAAGACTAAATATTGTGAGAATGTAACAAGGAATGTTCATATGTGAATCGATTGAAAAAAATCTATTCGGAGATTCATACGTGAACCAACATCACAAATTACTCATATGAATTCACATATGCATCTTCAGTTGGATTTTTTCAATGATTTACATATGAATCTTCCATAACCTTTCTTTCTTACCTTCTCACAGGATATTTAGCCTTTTATTTGAACCTTCAAATGACTTTTTAAACTATCATACTAGTTTTTAACAACCCTTTATTGTTGCAAAAATGCCAGAATTTTTTTTTTAACTATAGTTTGCAAGAATGATGGTTCCTTTGCACTGAAAATCCAAGTATGATGGTTAACAAGTCATTTGATTTGTTACTCCCTTCATCTCAAAATAAATGTTCATTTTAAAAAGTAGACGCATTACGCATAATCATTTTACAAACCCAATAAATTGTTCAAACTTATAAACCAACTTCCATGTGTTATTTCACCTATGAACCAACATGTGTGAAAATGCAGTGTTAGTGTTTATAGAGTGTTGTTTCATATGTGAAATGTTCAGGATCGTTTAGGGTGGAAAAAAACAGTCTAAACGTTTCACACACGAAACAACACTCCCACACGTGTTGTTAAATGAAAACTAGTTTGTAAATTCGTACGAACTATTTGATTTGTAAAAGAAGTAAACTCTTCAAAAGTAAGTGCCTAGACTTCAATTCTTCCCATAATTATAAAATGAAGAAATTCATTACTCCCTCTATTAAAGGTAAAATCGTCATTTAGTTAGTTAAAAACTGTAATAATACACATTTATAAAATTGTTTTTTTTAATTTTAGACATTTATCTTGAAACGGAAAGAGTAATTTATTAACATGAAATCTCAAAGATTTGTATAGAAACAAGACTTGAGTTCTTGAGTTTTCATTGACATGTTTTTTATTTTATTTTTGTGAAGGTATCTGATTATGAGAAAGAGATTGAAATAATGGAGCATTTAACAAAGGAAGAATACCTAGCTTCACTAAGAAGGTTAGTTATGGTATAATATACTATAATATATGATATAAGATTTCATATACTAGTAAAAGGTATTCTGGTTAGAGTGTTGTCAATAGATTCTTAAAAAAAATTAAAACGAAAAATCAAATTCAAAATCTCAAAAACGATTATAATAAACTCCAACAATTGTTCTATTTTGGAGATTACAACATAATTATATTATTAATAAATTACATACATTTAATAAAATATTGTTTTTTCCTCCTATTTAAAATAAAGGTTTCTTATTAAAGATAATGTAATTAAGAAAAATTAATACTCATAGTAATATTTTTTAGGAGTTCTCCAAATTTAGAGAATTTTATATTCTTTTTTCTACTTTCTTCATTTTGAAGAATCTGTTGGAGCAAAAATATTGCTAAAATATCCTTGAAAATCTCCATTTTCTTTATTTTAGAGCGTCTGTGGAGATGTTCTGACATTTTTCATTTGTTAATTGTTGTAGGAAAAGCAGTGGATTTTCGAGAGGGGTATCGAAGTATAGGGGTGTAGCAAAGCACCATCATAACGGGAGGTGGGAGGCAAGGATCGGGCGAGTTTTTGGAAACAAGTACCTATATCTTGGAACATATAGTAAGTAACATCTTTTAAAGTGGGCTAAAAATTAGTACTTTACGGGTCGCACAATAGTTGGAATGGTCAAACTCTGTAAACTAAACCAAACAAACTTAAGGGGCGTTTGGTTCTGGTAAAGGAAAGAAAATGGGAATAGGAATGAAAATGACAGGGAATGAAAATGAGAATGAATTTTCATTCCCTCCAGTTTAATCAGGAATGAAAATTTAGGCTTCTGGGGGAATGAACTCATTATATTATATATAACCAAACAGTTTCTTTTATTATTATTCCCATTAATTCCTGCTTAATACCCCAACCAAACACACCCTTAGTATATCCCGTTTGAAGTAAAGTCTGAGAGGGATATACAGACCTTACCTCAACCATTAGGATTGGGAGACTCACTACAACAAAATCAGCTTTACAATTAAAACAGCTATTACAACATTTTTTTTTAATTAAAATGTCTTAAAAAACTTGTTATGACATCTAAAAACGTCTTATAAACTTATTACAACACGTTTCAGGTATGACGTTTAATTATTTGGTCCTAATAAATTAAGTTTTATAGAACAGTTTATTAGGATGCTTAAACATTTTTGGTCATATAAATTAAGTCTTTTATAAAACAGTTGATTATGACACTTAGATATTTTTGGCATCCTATAATTATAAACCCAGTTTTGCCGTAGTGTCTCTATCATACATCCTACTAAAAAAACCAGTCACTCTAGACTTTTGCCTCCAAGAACTCCTATCAGATGTCATGTCCACAGAAATGTCTAAAACTGTAATATTCTTCAGGCACGCAAGAAGAGGCGGCACGTGCTTATGATATTGCAGCAATCGAATACAGAGGGATCAACGCCGTTACCAATTTTGAGTTAAGTACTTACATTAGATGGTTAAAGCCGCTTGCAAAAACTCCACCCGCTAGTCACGTGCCACAAACGTACATCGAATCAAACATGATGTCATCAAATACGCTCGAGGAACCACATATTCCGATCCTAAAATCGCAAGATTTCATAGTAGATGATCAACAAGGATCATATGGGAAACAAAAATCATCGGAAACAAAATTACCGTTTAGTCCAAGCCAAAAATCTTCACCAACGGCACTTGGCTTACTACTTAGGTCGTCAATGTTTAGGGAACTCGTGGAGAAAAATGTAAATTCAAGTGATGAAGATGAAAGAGAAGATATAAAAACGCAAATGGCGATATCTTGTGGTGGCAGAAGTGATGATAGTATGGCTTTTCTAGATTCATTAAATGCGATAGATGCTCGGTTTGAAGGAGAGTTCGACTTCAACTATGATTTTTAAGGAAATCCGCATGGATTGACGCAAAACAAATTGAGATCCGCCGGTGAAACACGAGTGCAGTTTTGGTTTCCCATTGTTGTATCCTTTCTGTGTCCCAAAATAAATGTCCATAATGAAACAGATACACAATTTTAGAAATGTGTAATTATTACACTTTGTAATTAACTAAATAACAGTTTTTCCTTTAATTATAGCAGGAGTAATAAATTTTATCATCTTATAACTAAGAGTATAATTATAAAATATATACTTAGCATTGTAAGTATTATAAGACATTTCCGTTATCTAAATTTTCAAGTCTATTATCGCTTGTGTTTCGTATAACTTTTGTCGTTATCTCTCGAGGTATAATTAAGACTCATTCGTATGCAATAAACGGTTTATCCGTATAGTTTACATCATTTTTTTTTGTATTAATTCTTTTAAGTCTCATAAAATTAGATGCAAAATTTTGAACTTTTCATCACCAACAAATTATCATGGGTTTTAAAAAAATGAGATTGGATGCCCCTTCTTTTACAAACTGTCTAAGGCTATGTTTGGTAAAAATAAGCTAGCTTATAAGCTGGTTTATAAGCTAGTTTATTTTCAGTATACACGTTTGACAAACCATAAGCTAGCTTATAAGTCAGCTTATAAGAACATCTCCAACAGCATCTCTAAAATGGAGAAAATAGATAGTTTTGGCTATTTTTTGCTCCAACAGCATCTCTATAACTTTCTCCAAAATAGAGAAACCATGATAGAGATTAAAAAAATATCTAAATTTGGAGAAATCTCCAAAATGATTACCATGATAGAAAAACAATTTTTTATTATGTTCCACCAATAAGAACATTTAAAATTAATTATCTAGATGAAATAAACAATATTTTATTAGAATATAAAATATTTTATTAATATAATGAATGGTTTAATCTCCAAAATGGAGATCCTATTGGAGTTGAATGTATTTTTTTAGAGATTTTGAAGTTTGCTTCTCCGTTTTGAAGAAAATTATAGAGATGCTCTTGGAGATGCTCTAAACTACCTTATTGAAACGCTACTTGGAGTAGTGTTTTGGAAGCTTATTAATATTTTTTCCAATTATAACCCTTATTAATGTTAATTATCAATTATTTATTTATTTTAATATGTCATTTTTGGTAATTTTAGATTCTTATACGCTAGTTTGCCAAACATGATTTTTTTCATCAGCTAACTTATCAGCTACCAGCTAGCTTATTAGCTAATTTGCGAAACAAATCTTACAAGCACATCTGAGCCGTCCTTTTTGAGTAAGATTTTACAAATTGATGTAAAAAAAGGGAAATAAATGAAGGGCGATATTGTAAAAAATTATTTTGTTTATGTATTTTGGTTGTTTCAAAATTTTTACCCAAGTTTATGGATAAAATAACAATATTAATAGGTAGTTCTTATCTGAAACACATTAAGAAATCAGAAAAAGATAATATTCAGGTATGTTTCATATGTAAAATTTAATTATTTTTTTTTGTTTGTGAAACACAAAGAAAAAACCAAAATTTGACAATTTTAGGGTTTTATATGTGAATTTTAATTGCAGTTTGTAAGATACTTTGTCTGAATGATATACCAACAGGTGAAAATAACTTGACCTAACATTTTATTTATTTATTAGGACTAGAGTTGGGTTTACGTGAGACCGTATGTTTTTGCAAGACCCGTGAGACCATATTTTTACACTTGAAACTTCACAGCAAATCACCGTGAAGGTAAAAAAATTCGAACCTTCACAACAAAAACACTATGAATGTTAATTTCACGGTGTTTTGTTGTGAAGTTTCAAGTGTAAAAAAAGTGGTATAACGAAAACATCCAATTTTTTTACCTTCACAGTGATTTGTTGTGAACTTTAGTGTAAAAAAGTGGTCTCACGAAAACATGTTAGAAATACTGGTTTGGAATTCTCGGATTACTGAAAGTCGTGAAGCACTTTCAGATTGAAATATTTTGATGGTACAATCAAAACAATCAATCGGATAAAATTTAGTATTTCGATTTTAACTTTTTGAGAGAATTGTAGTGAAAAATCATACCCTAGCAATGATCAAAATAAGAGATTAAAATTGTCTCCAAAACAGTTCCAAAATTGTTTTCTTTCAGTTTTCCGACAGGGACCAAAACCGGGTTAATTTCCAAAATTCGGATTTTCTATGCATTTTCTATAAAGGAATATTAACCTAAATAAAAAAATTCCGAAAATTTGGACCAAAACCAGCTCGACCCTAGCCAGGGGCTCTGCCCTTTGGACCCCACTACAGGGGTGTTGCCCCGGACCCCCGTGATTTAGAGGCTTCGCCGCTAAACAACTGTTTAATTTAAATCCGGATAAACCCAAACAAGTGTATGCACTCCGCGCCATCCGTACTTGTTCAATATTTATCAAGATTACATTGATCAAACAAATTAATCCCATTACACTTAAATATCCAACAAATCGATTTTTTTTACCTTCACAATGATTTACTGTTAAGTTTTAAGTATAAAAATATGGTCTCACGGGTCTCATAAAAACAGACCGGTCTCACATGATCCCAAGTCATTAAAACTAATATAACAAATGAATCCCCTTTTTATGTTCTTGAGAATTGTCCATAGTCCATACTCACACTATAAACGGATGTGAATCTAATTTAAACAAACAAAGAATCTTTAGCCTAGAACTTTCCTCTAAACAACCAATATAGGATCCTTGTTCCAATCCCCACATACAATAAACAAATATTGAACTCATAAATAAAATCCAATAAACTCGTTACATTCAATGATGTCGATTTTTATTTATAGACGATCATTTTATTCACGAAAACACAAAAACCCGAAATCAAAATCGAATCTTTTGTGATGGGTTTTTGGTTTTTTGGAACGGTATTGGTGTTTTGGATCTGTTTCTTACGAAATTGTAACAGTGAGCTTATAAGTGCACTGCCTGGGCAACCGAGTAATGTCTCGTTTCAACAACATTCCGGCTATATTGTCACGAACCAAGAACATGGTCGATCGCTCTTTTACTACTTCGCGCAAGCCGATTCGGTTAACCATTCGTCTCTTCCTTTAACCCTTTGGCTCAATGGAGGTTTCACATCACTTCAAAATTTCTCTCATAATAAACTATCAATAAATACCATCTACTATCTATCTAATTATATATATATATATATAGGGGCGGGTTCAAATGAGAACTCAAATTTGGTTGTGAACGCGAGGACAAAGAAGAGCGCGACACGTGTCAACGAAATATTCAGACCGGATAAAACTGAATTTAGTGTTTATTCGGTCTGAATAAGCATTATTCAGACCGAATAAACACTATATCCAGTTTTATTCAGTCTGAATATTTCTTTGATTATTCAGTCTGAATAATCTACATTTAGCCACGTGTCGCGTTCTCATTTGTCCTCACGTTCACAACCAAATTTGAGTTTGCATTTGAACTTTCCTCTCTCTCTCTCTCTCTCTCTCTCTATATATATATATATATATACACACACACACATTAAACCTTCACAATGAAACACTATGAAGGTACAAAAAAGAACCGAACCTTCAAGGCAGTCTTACAGTGTTTTCCTTTGGAGGTTCAGTGTTAATTTGTGGTCTCACAAAAACATGTTGGTCTCACATGATCCAAGTCTGTGTGTGTGTGTGAACTTAGGAATTGGGTCCTTACGAGATCTTTAGACTACCTTGGTTTCTATGGATGAGTCTTTTTAATTAAATTTCGTTGAAGCTTCACAGAGTCGAACATTCAAATGAAAAACACAACGAACCTCATAGGAAAAACACAGAAGACCTTTATATAAAGCACAAACCAAACCTTCACAACAGTTTCACATAAAGTCGTTGGTCTCATACCCCAAAAAGAAAAAAAAGAACATGTATATAGAGACATAGAGGGAATCCCTTCGTTAACAAACACAACTATAATTCGTACAAACTTACAAACCATTATGCATGTGTTGCTTCATATATGAAACAACGTTTGTGAAAATATAGTGCTTATACAGTGTTATTTCATTTGTGAAACATTCATAATTGTTTATTTTGCACGCACAAAACAGTCTTGAACGTTTCACATATTAAACAACATTATGTAAACACTGCATTTTCACACATGTTTCATATGTGAAACAACATATAAAAATTGTTTTATAAGTTAATATGATTTATTGAATTTGTAAATGATTATGCGTCTATAGATTATATATAACTTTTATTTCAAACTTATTGTGAAAATGTAGGGCCAGGGTGTTCTTCTGTTGGCTTTGGGGCATTCATGGAAAATGGACCATTTCAAGTTGGTGAGAATGGAGAACTTGTCAAGAATCAACACTCTTGGAATTTAGGTAAATTTTATACACAAATTAAAAAAAGAATAATGTTTTTTCTTATTTTTTTATTTTCAAAAAAATAAATCATTTTGATCTTTTTGTTATTGACAGAATCCAACATGTTATATGTCGAGTCGCCTATTGGGGTTGGTTTTTCTTACTCGGAAACAGATGAAGATTATATAGATTGGAATGACACAAATACTGGTTTGTATTAACACCAATTATATTGTTTTGAAGTATCAAAGAGATAAATTATGCAAGATTTGTTTTTTTTTGTTAACAACGTTTTTATTTGAAAAAATAAAACCAAAAAGAAAGAACTTCTCTTGTAATTTATGTTTCTTTAAAAACAATATTTTTCTATACGATTTTATTAACTATTTTCGTTATTATATATTCTCAGCCTCCGATAACTTGGTATTTTTAATAAAATGGCTCGAAGAATTCCCGATGTACAAAGACTCGCAGTTCTTTTTGATCGGAGAAAGTTACGCAGGTAAGTTCGTAAATTTTAATGCCAATTTTACAATGAAAATTTAGGAACATTCATAATGATAATCTTTTTTACCAAAGTTTTTTTTTAAACCGGACCCATAAACTTAGATGACCGATGAAAACAATCAAACTCTTTAAAAAGTGGAACCCACAAATTTATTGTTAAAAGTAAAAGTATCTTTAATAAAATAAAATAAAAATTGATGTGGCTAAAAAGTAAGGATGTTTAACGATTGAAATCCAGTAGATTTATGTGGATCTGATCCAATCGAAATATTTACTGGGTGTTAGAATTTTGTCATCTGATGCAATCCAACTAATATGAGACGTCTGATCAAATACAATGGATGATTAGATTAGATCTCTTCAATCTATTGGATATTACTAATGGTAATCCATTAAATTAGATTGGATTCATCTAATATTTTGATCCATTTTTCTACCAATTATTCATATATATTTTTAAGTTATTAAAAAAATACTTCCTATAAATATCAATTACAAACAATATCGTTAAATGTTAATAATTATATATAGTTAGACCAAAATTGAATTATTTTTATTGGATTTTGGACTGTCATTTAAAAGCCTACCTATCCAATTTAAATGTTAAAATTTTGGATCCAATCCAATCTAATTACAATCAGTTGATCGATTCTAGTTAGATCAGTCAATTTAAATGGAATTAAATAACTTTCTGCATACCCCTTTAGAAATACTGTGTTGTAATGAACTTTTATTTAAATTTATGTTTTTAAATTAAATTTTCTAAACATTTGACATTGTTTTATTATTTAATTATTATTATTATTTATTATTGCAGGCCATTACATTCCACAACTAGCAGAATTGATATTGGAGTATAACAAGAGCCCAAATATTACGCAAATCAACCTCAAAGCAATTGCTGTAAAAAAAAACTAATAATTTATTTGTTTATTTTATTATTTCTAAAATTTATTATTTAATATTTCTAATAATTACACAAAATAAAATAAAAATGATGTAAATGAATAACAACTTTGTCATTTTTTTATGTGTTTGGTAGATCGGAAATCCGCTTTTAGATATCGATATCAGTGTTCTTGCGGGCGAATATTTATGGTCCCATGGTGCAATATCAGATAAAACTCTGATGTTGGAAAAAACTGTATGCAATGACTCAAAATATCTTAGAGAATACGTCCATTCGGGTTGGTCACAGGGTTGCAATGACGTTTTCAATCGAGTCGATAATGAAGTAGGTGTTGATGTTCCGTATGACGACTTGCTTTTGCCGAAATGCTTGTCGACGCCCTCATCTCAACAATTTAAACCTCGAGGGTTACACGCAAAAGCACATTCATCGGTACAGATATTCCTTTTATTAACATCTAAAGCATAGTAGATTGCTTCTAGAGCATCTCCAGTATTTTCTCCAAAATGAAAATAGAAAAATATAAAAATCTATAAAATAAAAAATTACATTCAAATCCAACAGTTTTTGAATTTGGAGATTTCAACATTATTATATTAGTGCATCTGCTTCAAATTAAGTGTTCACGTTACTATTTTAGTTTGTTCAAAAATAAATGTTCATTTCATAAGTAAGTTTCTGATTTCCCATTTTACTCTTAATTATAAGATGAAATTTTCTCTATTATAAAACTGAGTTTTATTTTCATACTAAACATTTATTTTAAGACGGAGGAAGTATTAAAGTATTTAATACATCTAATACTCAACAAATTTCCAATTAAAAAAATATTTAATTTTTGAAGGTTATCCAAATTTCTAGATTTTTATTCTTTCACTCCTAATTTTTGTTATTTTGGATGAAGTTTTTAAACATCAATTGGAGGTCAAAATGATTAAAAACTCTAAAAGCTCATTTTTTTCCTAAACTTTTTGAATAATTTGTTAGAGATTATGATTTTTAATCAGTCACCTAACGAGTTATTTTGTACCTGATTTGTCTCTTACATGATATTTTTAGGATAAAATGATGTGGGTCGGGTTGGGACTTACCGACTATAAACCCTTTTTGCCCAAACATATGAAGTTTTAAACCCTTTCGGGTTCAAATCTTCCATTTCCATTCAATATTCAATTAGTTCAATTCAGTAAACTTGTTTTCTACAGATCGACAGAATTACTGGTGACCCATGTTTGCAATCAAGGATTTTTACGTATCTGAACAGACACGATGTTCAAAAGGCACTTTATGCCAACACAACCGATCTTCCGGGCCATTGGGACTTCTGTCTAGGGTTCGTTACTCTCTTTCTCTTGTCTTCCGTCTGCGACGGAAAAAGAATTTTTAGCGACAAAATAATCCGTCGCCATAAATGACATTTTTTTGCAGGCCGTTGGTTTATCAAGAAGAGAATCTTGAAATAAACATAATTCCACTCGTCTCCAATCTTATAGAGGCTGGCCTTCCAATTTGGCTTTACAGGTATACCATCCATTTTTAACAGCACTAAAAGCGTCGCAAATAATCTCGATTATTTATGTCATATTTGATAACCATAAGACAGTCTTTATTACACTTATTGAAAATGTTTCATTTGGTGAGCCACAAGGGCAACTTTTTCAAAAAATGCTTCAAGTTGTGTTTTAATAAATTTCAAGGTCTTTTATGAAACAATTTTTTTTTCAATTATGACACTTATATTTTACGTAAATGACAAAAACTGTAGTGGTTTAGGTTATCTAGCTTATTAGTTGTTTTTAGTAAAATGATTAATTTATCGGGTAGCTCATATGTAAAATTTTAGACCAACTGTATCAGATGTTGTTCGTTTTGTTTACACTTTGACTTACAGTTTTAAAACGTGTCTGACAAAAAAAAATCCAAACACTTATAAGGCTATTTGTTTCCCTCCCAATGAACGTGGGATTTTACCTCTATCATCCAACAACTTCAAGAAAAGTTTTCCAAATTGAAGAATCGAAATTTGGAGATTACACATTTATACCATTAAATTTTTTATTAAAATTTAAAATATTTCATACATTTAATAAAATATTATCTTTCTTCCTTAAACATTTAATTTCAACGTTTCTTATTGGTGGAATTCAATAAAAAAAATTCTCTCATCATAATCAGTTTTTGGGAGTTCTCCAAATTTAAATAATTTTACACTATCCCTCCTATTCTCCTTTTTGGAGCAAAAATTGTTCAAAATCTTCATTTTCTCTATTATAGACAACTTGTTATAGATAATTTTCCAAATACACTTTACTATCTGCTAAATGTGCAGCGGGGATCAAGATTCGAAAATCCCACTTACACAAACAAGGATCATCGTTAATAATATCGCAAAAGGGATTAAGCTCACAACCCTCACGAAATATAGGACTTGGTACAGTAAGAATCAGGTACGCAAATAACATCTTAAAGTCAGTAGTCTTTATGAGTTGTGCGTGTGTTACAACTGATTTACGAATCGTGTGATGTTACAGGTGGGAGGTTGGTCGCAATCATTCGGGGGATTAAAAGACGGAAAAAACGTTACGTATTTGACATATGCAACGGTACGAGGAGCGGCCCATGAAGTTCCGTTCACTTCTCCTTCACAAGCTCTCACCCTTTTCCATAGTTTCCTTAACGGGTCCCCGCTCCCTCGCCCCAAATCATAAAAAGACACCACTATTTGGAAAGAATTGTTGTGTGTAGTGCATTTGACGATAATAATAACAATAATAAAAGAAATGAATAACTATGAGTGTTTTTTAAGGGTCGTTTGGTTCGCTGGATTCAAAGGAAAACAAATGGAATTGGAATGACATATTGCTTTGATTAAATTTCTTGGCTCTGTTTGATTCGCTGATTGAATGGATTAGATTCTCAAAATGAATAGTATAAATTCTACAGTTGAGGGATTTGATCAGTTATTTACATAAGTCAAGAAATTGAATTCCATCTATGAAAAAAAACAAATAATAGCATTTAAATCGAATTTAACCAACACTACTACCGCCGCCCCACCACCGTCATTTAGTCTAATTATTAATTTTATCATTAATATATTTATCAATAATTTAATCATTATATATTATGTACAAGAAATGATAAAATTGTTATAGAAGTATATTTTGGTTATCTTGTCACTATTTCATTACAAATCCAAAGTTACATTCCGGAACCAAACAGATTCCAATTCCTTTGACAGATTCTAAACCTGCTAACCAAAAAATGGTAAAACATGATTCAATTCCATTCCCCAGTTCTTTCGACACATTCCATCCATTTCAAAAAGATTATACGAAGCAAACACCCCTTAAAGGCATGTATATATAACATTATGAGTACTTTAAAGCAAATAATGGAGGGTAAAATTGTCTTTTTCCCCTTGAATTTTCTCTAGAAACCCATCCAAACTTAAGAAGCTCAATATACCCCACCCAAAAAATGGATCTGGACTCTGGAGGTGGGATGTATGCAGACCTGCCATATCAGTATATTTTCCAACTCTACCACTACTTTTTCACCTACGATACCTTCAATATCGCGTGAAAAGCCTCTTGTGGTATATCCACCGATCCAACACGCTTCATTCGCTTTTTTCCTTCTTTTTGTTTCTCCAAAAGCTTCTTCTTTCTTGTAACATCTCCACCATAACACTTTGCAAGAACATTCTTTCTCATTGCCGAAATCCTAAAAAAAACAAATCGTTAAGATTTCAATCATGAAAACCCGCAAAAAAAATCCTTAAAAACGGAAAGAATTGTCAACGGGTTTTGCGAATCACGAGTTTCTTGAACGAGAGGTGTAGTCAAACTTACGTCTCCCTAGCAACGACCTTCGAATCGATGGCGGCTTGAATGGTGATCTCGAACATTTGCCTGATTGAATACACAATGTGTAAAGAAATTTGGTAATAAAGTTACAAAATTTTCTATTATGTATCTATTTTGATCGGTAACTTGTTGATTTTGTAACATCCGACGACATGGATATCCACGGCATCAAATGGTATAAGATCAGCAGGTTACCAAACAAAATGAGTACAAAATAAAAAATTCGAAATTATGTCGTTTCGGAATTTTCTATTTTGTACCCATTTTGATTGGTAACCTTTTCATCCTATGACGTGGACGTCAACAGATATCCATGTCATCAAATTTTGCAAGATCAGAAGGTTACCAGACAAGATGGGTACAAAATATAAAAATTCGGAATTTTGTAATAAAGTTTTGAAGTTTTCTATTTTTGTACCCATTTTGATCGTTAACCTATTGATGTTGTAACATTTGATGATGTGGGGCCGTCAAGTTATACTCCACTTCATCATAAACGGAAATCCACGTAATCAAAAATGTTACAAGATCAGCAGGTTACCGATTTAAGTGGGTACAAATAATAAAATTTCAGAACTTCATTGTTATCAATTTGAGAAAAAAAAAGTTCATTCATTACCTATCGATATATTTCTTGAGCTTTTCCACGAGTTCACGACCAACACGTTGTGCCTTCAACTTATGAACAATAGTTGCCATTGCATCAACGGGTTGTCCGTTTAATAAGATATCAAGTTTCACCACATCGGAAGCAACGTACCTATAAAGCAAATTGATTTTGTCAGCCATTCACATAAAGCTCGTTTTTTATTTATTTGACCACAAAGCTCGTTTTTGCCATTTATTATTTTCATTTTGTGAGCCCTATATATAAGCAACAAGAAGATTAACGCCAAAACATCTATAGGAGTCGATAACCAAATAACCATTATGATCATATGCGGCCTAATTTCACTTTTCCAACAATACCCTTAGGCCCTGTTTGTATTTTTCAATTTTACCTCTTAATGACCACTTATCACTTATTCGTTCAGACGTTTTTAAATTCAAACCGTTTTTTAAAGTCCGAAAATCATCTGAAAAAAAGTGGTAACCTCACCACTTAATTCCTCTTATTCGCGTACACCCGCATTGTTAGGGATTTTTAAATCAATGACTCGTTCAGATTTCAGACGTAAAAACAAACAGTCTTAACTGATTCAGATTTCAGACTTCAGCACCACGTCTTATAAATCAGAAGTGAAATCAGACTTCAGACTTCAGCACCTCTTAAAAAACAAACGCTACCTTAGTCTTAAGGGTAAAAAAGTCATTTTAACGAAAACCAACTACTTTGACTCAAGTTAAGCATTTTCGGTTTTTTGGGCCGGCTTTTCAGGCCTTCATTATATGCATAAGTGCATAACGGCTAGTTTGACCGGGCTTTTCCAGGCTGGGCTTTAACCGGGCCTTGAAGGATAAATTAGCCCTGATCAGGGTTTTTGACCGGGCTTTTTCTGGCCGGGTGTGGGTCCCACGCTACTTTGTGCATATTTTCAACTCAAGGCAACAAAAGAAAAGAATGGGAGTAGGGTCTTACTCTGAATCTTCGTAATCGAACGATGCATAGCCAGACGTAATACTTTTCAGTTCATTATAGAAGTCAACAACAATTTCCCTTAGAGGTAACCGGTACTTCATAAACGCCCTTTGGCTGCATATATATATATATATATATATATATAAGCAACAAGTTTTTAACTTTATAAATGAAGTGATTCGAAACCGAAATTTAATTATTGTAAAAAATCAAGAGATAATGGAATATAAAGCACAAATGAGCTTACGTATCGATAAATGAATATTCTATCTGTTCTCCTCTTCTTTCCGAGCAAAGATTAATAACCGCACCAACATACCTTCAATGACAAAACCAAAAAAGTAATTGTTATTTTTTAACCATCTTACGGTGGAAATTTAGAAACGCAAAATCATCCTATTTGGTACCAAGTAGGGTTATTTAGGAGAATAACATTCTGACAGATTTTAAGAATACCTTCTAGGAAGTCATTTTTTACAAACTAATCTTCTAGTGTTTTTTCAAGATTTTATGGGGGTAAGCCGTTTTAAGGGGAAATTTACATAAATAGCCAAAACTGATAGGGGGTTTCACTTTTTAGCCATTTTCAAAACCAAATTCACTTTTTACCCATTCTTTACGCGGAAGACTTACGCATATGAATCACAAGGCTTGTGGCGTACTGGTTAAGGGGAAATTTACATAAATAGCCAAAGCTGATAGGTGGTTTCACTTTTTAGCCATTTTCAAACCCAAATTCACTTTTTAGCCGTTCTTTACGCGGAAGACTTACGCATATGAACCACAAGGCTTGTGGGGGATGAGGCTAGATAACCCATCTACCCCAGGTTCGAATCCAGACGCAAACAACTTATGGCCATTGGGGAATTATCTCGGGGCTGCATGCTTTAGCATTAGCAGTCTTAAATTTGCCAGGGATTAGTCTACGCAAATGCCTAGGATACCCTTTCCAAAAAAAAGACTTACGCATATGAGTAAGGATTGGTTTTCGGCAAAAAATAAAAAATAATAAAAATCCTTACACAAAAAGTGGAATCCTTATGCAAAAGACCACTTTCTATGTAAAGATTCCACTTTGTGCGTAAGGATTCTTGTTATTATTATTTTTTTGGCCAAAAACCAAGGCAGGTCATTTGAAGGTTATCAAGTTAAAAAGCAAAATGTAAAAAATGATATTTCCTAATTTAAAACTTATTTAAGATCATTTAACTAATCGGGGAGGATTGTGGTTAAAATTTAGGGATTTTGAGAGCTTACTCACTGGGGATAATAATTGTTGCCAAAACCGTAGGTTCCCAAGAAGCTACCACTCGAATTTTAGGATTTGCAGTAAAGGCAGCTGGATTTTGAACTTCTACTTTGCTGAAAAATAAAAATTAGTAAAAAAGGTTCGGCAAAGAAACCGAAGAGATTTTATAAAGATGAAAAAGTGGCGTACCTCCCATCTGAATACTCAAAGATATATGGTACAGTTGGAACGGTAGAAATGATATGTGTTCCATATTCCTATCATTGATAAGACAGTAATCGAGAAAAAATAAATCAATAATGAATATAGGGTAAATTGCATCAAGATGAAAAGTGTTTTTTTAAGTTCTTATTTTGGGAACCTAAGTTTAAAAGCTCGATTTTGGTGTTTGTGACAAGATATCTCAATTAAGATTATTTAATAATTCTTTTTTTCAATATTAAAAAAGTTATAATACGTCCGTTTTTTGTTCACAAAGTTATATAATATGTTTCCTTAATTATATCAAAGACCTAAGGGTTGTTTGGTTGGTTTCCAGCAAGTCCTGTATGGATAAGGATAAAGTTGTCTGTGTGGATTAATCTGTCTGTATGGATTGGAAAGATTTTTGTTTCGGAGGGTTTTTTCATAGATGGAAGGAGCGTCTTTTTTAATTGGGAGGGGTAGGTCTTTCTACAATCTACATAAAGCTCTCTCCTAGAAGCTTACTGAATAAGCCACTTTCTATATCATTAAGCCACTACCAAACAGCCACATATAGCTGAATGAATAAGATGAGTCCCATTAAGCTCATTAAGCTGCTAACAAACAAACCCACAATATGTTCCATTGCATTAATTGCATAAAGAAACATAATCATTCCCCAAAAAAGATTATGCAACTTAGATTTCATGGTTCCATGAATTCAAACACATCCCAAAAAAATTATGCAACTTAGATTTCCAACAAGCCTCTGATGAGCAATTAGATCCTAAATTCTTTTTCTAATAACACAATAAAATTAAGAAAAACACCTGCTCAAGCCGCTGATGGAAAACATCCATGTGAAGTAATCCTAAGAAGCCACACCTGTAGGAAATAACAATATATGTAAAAACATATAAAAACTGCTATTATTGCAGGAGGCTGGTTCAAATACAAACCAGTCGAAGGTACAAACTATACAAACTGGTTCAAATCAATATAAAAATTCATGATTTTTTTTCATCAAATGCTATGATTTAAGATATTATTGCACATATGTTTGTTTCACCTTGTGAAAAAATTACATGTGAAACTTTTACATTATGAAACAAATACATGTGAAACTTTTTCACAAAAAATATGAGAAACTTTCAACTTATTAAAACAAATACATGTGAAACTTTTACATTATGAAACAAACATATGTGTAATAATATCTCAAATCATAGCATTTCATGAAAAAAAAAATCATGAAAAAGATTATTTTTATATTGATTTGAACCAGTTTGTATAGTTCGTACCCTTCAACTGGTTTGTATTTGAACTTCCCTCATTATTGCAGTTAATGATAAATAAATAAATAAAAAAGATTTTAATTACACACCTGAAACCAAGACCAAGTGCTGTGCTACTCTCTCTGGCAACAGAGACACTTGCATCATTGCATGTTAATCTCTCAATTGCGTGGTTGAGTCCTTCGAAATCAGAACCGTCCGCGGGATAAAGACCAGAAAAAACCATATGTTTTGCAGGCTTGAATCCTAATGATTTCGTATATCAAGAAAAGACACATATATTAAAAGTGTTATGAATTTCATGCCTCATTGATACTTCTAGCAAACATAATGAATTTGGCTTATACTGGTAATCCATCCTGTGCAACCAAATAATTAGGATTCTGAAATCTTAGTTTTGATTATTTTTCTTGTTTTATTATGATTATTTTTGTGTCTTTCGCCTTAAGTTTTCAGAACTATTCCTTTTTTCAGATTTTTTTTCTCTCTTTCGAATTCTTTTCCTCTTTACAGAATTTTTCATACTCTTTGCACATGGCATGGCAAGGCTTGGCTTGGCTCGGCTCGGCTCAGCTCATAAGGCTTGAGGAAATAAGCAAAAGCCACCAAAGGGTCATTGGCCCAGTGGTACGTGGGTTACAACTGGTAGATCCCAGCCTCCCAAGAAGTCAAGGGTTCAAATGAAGTTTGCACGAGTATTTTGCCGTATATAAATGTTGAGGGAGGTTCCGTATATAAATATTGAGGGAGGTTTAGGAGAAAACGCTAAAAAAAGAGAAAACTGAAGAACACTTTGGGAGCCCTCCATCCGGACGGTATGCACAAATGCATACAAGCGATTGAAGTTGTTGTTTCTTCTATGCACACAGGCATGTTATAAATTACCAGTGTGCATTTGTGCATACCGTCCAGAGGGAGGGCTCCCAGGGTGTTCTTCAGTTTTCTTTTTTTTTGGTGTTTTCTCCTTAACCTGACCCTATAAATGTTATATAGTATATACTTCAAAAAAAAACAAAGCACCTAAGAGTTTCCAAGATTACCTGGTAAAGGCTCCACGGTTGTTTTGCTATGAAACAAGGTATCTCCAACACGCGCTTCTTTAGTCGACCGCATACCACTAACCATATACCCAACTTGCCCAGTTAAAAGAAACCCAGTTGACCTAAGTTCTGGATGCATAATCCCAACATCCAAAACCTCATACGATTGGCTAGTAGCAGCTGACGTAATCTTATCACCTTTACGCAAAGAACCATCCACAACAGCCACATGACATATAACACCCTTATATTCATCATAATAAGAATCCAACAAAAACATCCTAAGATTCGAACCGCTTTTTCCAGGAGGAGGTGGGACCCGCTCGATAACAGCCGGAAGCACATGTTCAAGACCTTGGCCCGTTTTGGCTGATGTTAAAAGTACGTCACTCGTATCGAGGTCAAACATTGACTTTAATTGTGATTTAACGCGATCTGGGTCGGCGGTTGGTTGGTCGATTTTGTTAATAATTGGTATTATTGTTAGATTAGATTCAAAAGCGAGATAAAAGTTAGCGACTGTTTGAGCTTGTACTCCTTGGGCTGCATCGACTACTAAAAGGGCACCTTGGCAAGCGGCTAAAGATCTTGAGACTTCGTAGCTGAAATCTACGTGGCCGGGTGTGTCGACTAAGTTGAGTAAATAGCTTGTGTTACTCTCTTTTGATTCGTAGTTATAGAACATGGTGACGGTTTGAGCCTTAACGGTGATTCCCCTTTCTCTTTCGACCTATAATAGTCTATATCAGGCACAAGAAATATATAAAACCAAAGCAAACCAAATAAAGCTAATATACATATATATAGAGAGAGGGAGGTTTTGGGGAAAATCTCAAAAAAAAGAAAACTGAAGAACGCCCTGGGATCCCTCCATCTGGACGGTATGCAGAAATGCATACAAGCGATTGAAGCTGTTTTTTTTCTATACACGAATGCATGTTATGCACAAGTGCATATGCACGTGTGCATGTTACAAATTACCGGTATGCATTTGTGCATACCGTCCAGATGGAGGGATCCTAAGGTGTTCTTTAGTTTTCTCTTTCTTTCTTTGAGGTTTTCCCCTGAGCCAGACCCTAAACCAGTATATATATAGAGGGAGGTTCGGGGGAAAAACTAAAAAAAGAGAAAACTAAAGAACACCCTGAGAGCCCGCCATCTGGACGGTATTTTTTTCTATGCATTAGTGCATATGCACAAATGCATACAAGCGATTGGAGCTCTTTTTTTCTATGCATCAATGCATATATATGCATTAGTGCATATTCACAAATGCATGTTAGGGCATACCGTCCAGATGGAGATGGAGGCCTCCCTTCTTCAGTTTTCTCTTTTTTTAGCGTTTTCCCCGAACCTGACCCTATATATATATATACCCGTTCCTATATATATACCCGCTCGAAAGCAGGGTCTAGGAGGGGTGGGATATAAGCAGTCTTGACCTATATGGCTATATCCTAAAAGAGTAAAATGGCATTTATCTTATCAGTATCGAAATGCAGACTTCTCAGCCTGGAAATAAATTATGAAACAATACAATATACAAACACTTGATTATAGGGACTGGATAGTTTAGCAGTCTTTTAAGTATGCACCAAACTCAACAATAATTTAATGGTGTATTAGTGTAAATTTCTATCCTTCTAGTAAATTTTTAGACAAAGACATCATACAAGGGAAACGAAAGACGAAATATTGACTATTGAGATCAATTGAGTTAATTTTCAACTTCAGATGAACATGCATTTCAGAACTTTATAAGAAAGAAGCAGAAAAAAGAAGTCATTTTTTGTTGGAATGGAGAGTGTGGTTATTAACAACAGAAATGGGGTTTTATTCATAAACCCAATTCAGAGCATTCATGATATGAATACTTAGAGGCTGTATGGTTGGTTTTCCATTAAGTCCTGTATGCATAAAGTTGTCTGTATATATATATCGGGAAGGTTTTTGTTTTTTCATAGATGAAAAGAAAGTAATTTTTAAATGGGAGGGGCAGGTTTGAAGCTTCCCCCTAGAAGCTTTTTGAAGAAGCCACTTTCTATATCATTAAGCCACTATCAAACAGTCCATGTATGGCTGACCGAATAAGTCCCGCTTAACCTCATTAAGCTGCTAACAAACAGAAACTTTAATCTTTACTGCATAAATGAAACATAAACCAATACAAACAAAAGCCTGAAAAAAATAAAGCGATAAGATGGCAATGTATTATAGTGTATACCTGCAGTTTATCAAGATACTGAGGTTGTCCGTGTCCTCTCTTAATAGTACCAGTAAGTTCAAGAAGCCGATCAGCCAGTGTAGATTTTCCATGATCAACATGAGCAATAATGGAGAAATTTCGAATTCTATCCGTGGGGTATTGGCTCAAATCAACGACATTATTATTATCATCTCTACGGTTACTGTTGCGTGAATTGGAGCAAAAACCGTGTTCATTGGAAGCTAAATAAGGAAACCCTAGATTATAATGATGATTGGGGCGGAATCTGTATGTGCGATTGGCTAATTGGATTGCTTTCGATGCTCGATTGAAATAAGACATTGGTGAGTATCTATACGTGAGCTGAGGAGGTAAGATTTAGGGTTTTGGTGGCCGGAATCATGGCCGACGGCTAATGGTGTCGCCGGTGACGGTGGTTTGGTTTCCAAATGTGTCTGCAACTTCTTCTTCTTCTCTTTGGTTCTGCTGTTTGCCCTAACACAGGAGAGTGTTGGAATAACATAAACACCAAGAGCTATGCAAAAATAGAAAGAAAGAACAAAAAAAGGTGACATTTTAGCAAAGAAAAAAAAAATTCTGGTAGGTATGCTATCTTGTATGTTAAAATAGAAAAAATATGATAGAGAATATAAAAATCTGTAAATTTAGAGAAACATAAGAGCAACTTCAACGGTTATTGTAAAATTTCTCTAAAATAGCACATCAAAAGTCAAAATCTCTAAAATAATTTACACCTAACTCCAACAGCTACTCTATTTTAACAATTTTATCATTAACAATATTAATAAAATATTTCATCATTTAATCAAATATTATTTCTCTCTCCTTTATACACTTAACTTCAATTATTTTGATTGGTTGAATATAATTAAAATATTGTTTCTCTCTCTTCTATATACTTTTAGAGATTTTCTAAATTTAAAGATTTTTCTTCCCTTTCTTTCCATTTTTCTATTTTAGCAATTGATATACCATAGCTGTTGGAGCACTTAAATTACTAAAATCTTTCACTTTTCTATTTTACAATAGCTGTTGGAGATGCTCTAAGAATTCCAAAATTTCCAAAATAGAGAAACATAAGCCAAAAATCTCCAAAAAAAATTATACTCATCTCCAACAAATTCTCTATTTTTAAGAACTAAACATTGAAAATAATCTTAAAATATTACAATCATTTATTAAAATATTATTTCTCTTTCTTTATACTTATTTCCAAAAATTTCCATTTGTGGTTTCATGTGATAATATTTTTGGAGTGATCTCCGTATTTGGAAAAAACATAGTCTCTCTCCTACTTTCTCCATTTTTTAGATTGTTTTGGGGAATTTGTTGAAGTAAAATGTTGACTCAAAATCCTCATTTTCACCATTTTCTTCATTATGGGGAAGCTGTTGGAGATGCTCTAAAACTGACTTTTTGATAAAGAGCAATAATATTTTAATTATTCCACTAACGAGAGACATTGAAATAAAATGTTTAGAAAAGATAAATAATATTTTGTTAATAAATTAATTATTTAAATAATATAATAAATACTAAAAATCTATAAAATAGCATAGAAAGAGGGGTGCTATAAGGACTCCAAAAATACTTGTGACACCGCTAAGTAGGGGTGTCATTAATCATTGTGGCACCCACCAATGATTAATATGTAATCATTATATATATATATATATTAAATAATTAATTTAATTAATATTACATATATATATATATATATAATTAATTTTATATATATATTAAATAATTAATTTAATTTTTAGTAAATATTTTTAAAATATAAATAAATTAAGCTAAATTAAATACATTTAAAAAAAGAGAATCTAATTATTTTAGACATTTGAAAAATCTATTAGTCTCATGTGTATATTCGATTTCGGGGACGAAATCTCTTTTAAGAGGGAAAGAATTATAATACCTGAACTTTTATAAAACTTGTACGTTAACTTATGCAAAGTGTACCGTAATTAGATATCAATATGTAATTCTTGAGGGGTTAAATTCGTCAATGCTTCAAACTCCTAACACTTATGTATAAAGAAAAAAAATATACATAAGTATGTATATGCATTCCAAGAGTAAATTACAACATATCGTCCCTGTGGAATTTCATTCTCACCACCGCCTCACAACCTCTCATACTCTCTCTCTATAACTCATTCTTCTCTCTAAAATTTCTTCCAAAGAAATAATCATATATTCGGAATCCACTCTTCGAATTCTTTGTAAAGGTATAACTTTCTTCCATTTTTGTTACCGTAGTTCGGAGTTTAAATGACCCGAAATCATTGATTTTCTCGGTCCTGTCCTGCAGCTACGAAATTGCATCCTGTTAGTGTGAATTCAGTAGTAATTAGACCGTAGCTCTAAATTATATGTATTTATAATTTTTATTAATTAAAATAAATTACAAATAACAAATAACAAAAATAAAAAAAAACAACTAAAAGACAAAAAGACAACTAAAAGACAAAAAAATAAAAAAAAAACAAAAAAAAACACAATCATGAAACTAGTCTTAGGGGTGCCCTTGGTAGAATTTTGGGTGCCATTAGCCCACCCCTATAGAAATTTTGATTTTTTTTACTTTATTTAAAAAAAACAACATAGTTCTTGGAGATGCTTTTAGAAAGATAAAATCAAAAAAAGGTTACGTTAACTTTTTATTTTAAATAGAGTAGATTAATTGATTGTTAATAATTTTGATTTTTGATTTTTATTAAAAATTAGATTTCTATTTTTATAATTTGTAATTTGTTGACCTAAAGTAATTTTTACCTTTAATAAAATAATACAAAATTGTAAATCATAAGTAGGGATGTATATATGGGTTGGGTTGGACGGTACAACATTTTTTATAATTTAGTCCAATTTTGACGGTTTAAAAAAATCTCAACCCAACTAAAATCTTTTAAACGTATAATGCAAACTAACCCAATCCCCATGGGTTGAGTTAGCGAGTTAGTAGTTACATAAATTTGACGAATAAAATGTTTTGTAAAACTTAACTTTATAGAATCAAACTATAAAGCATCGTATCTAAGTATCTTATAAGACTTAGGAGCTGTTTATCAAACGCTTACCGGGGTAAGCGCTTACCAAGTCATATTATCTTACCTAATGAATATGACAATGACCAAAAATCTTATCCGGTAAGAGCAAAGTCAATGACCAAAAGTCTTACCCGATAAGTGAAGGCGACGACTCTTACCGTGTTAAGCGCTTACGGGATAAATTGTTGCATATGATATCGTTTTGGTAGACTAAAATCTTACACAGTAAGTAAATGATAGTCTTGAATTTTGTTGGTAAGCACTTACCCGGATAAGTTTTAGTAAACGGCTCTTTAGTGTTGTTGTGATGAAATACTATAACCAAGTATTCTCATCCCAACAGGTAGTACAACATCAAATGAGAGAGTCTTTCGATTGATAGATTCGTCAATCGAATATTTATCGACATCATTCGTATTCTTTGGCATATCCATTTATTGTTACTGCAAAAACGATTTCAATAATTTTTTTCTTATTTATTAGATTTTTTGTCATCATTCTTTGACCGTAAATCCTTTTTGGTAACCTATACGTTTAGTTAAAATGGAATACAATCATAAACTTGACAAAAATTATATAAAATTTTACACCTTGTTAATATATATAATAAAGAGAGAAAGAGAGACATTTATAAAAATTACTTGTATATATTAGCGACGGGTTGAGTTAGGCCTAATCCAAATTTGACCCTCGACGATTTGGGTCTAATTGTGTTGTTAGCGGATTGGTTAATAAATGTTAGTATTACCTTAATTAACTTATCTATCCTGTCAACTAGTTAAATACAAATGCATTAATTAATGACCGATCTAAGAGTCTAGTTGTCTTTTTTAGAATTGAACATATAACTTAAGACAAATATCAATAAATAAGTTTAATCATTTGAGAACTCTAAAATTTAAGATATATGAGAATTTTACCATAAGGTCATGTTTTTTTAATCTAAGTATAATATTTGATGTATTATTTAACATATCCGCAATACGTTTCATATGTATTCATTTCATAATACGATATTTTTTACATATATTTTTGTTTCACAAACATGTAAAAAACAAAAGGGTTCACAATGTGAGCCGAGTACATTAAATTATAGCCTCATAGATAAAAAAAATCATACTCCCTTCGTCCCAAAATAAGTGTCCATAATGAAAATGACACACAGTTTTAGGAATGTGCAATTATTACACTTTTTAAATAATCAAATGACACTTATACCCTTAATAGTAGAGAGAAAAACTTTCTCCATCTCATATTTAAGGGTAGAATGGGAAATTAAAAACTTACTTTTGAAAGTGGACACTTACTTTTGAAAGTGGACACTTAATTTGGAACAAACAAAAATAGTCATGTAGACACTTAATTTGGGACGGAGGGAGTATGAAATAACACATGGTGCACTCGTTTTTAAAGAACTAATGATTTAGGGGGCTGTTCAGTTGGCTTTTCGTTAAGTCATGTGTGGATTAATCTGGCTGAAGGGTTGAGTTCCGGTGAGAAGAAGGGTTAAGGTGAAAAGCATAAGAAGAAATCTCCATCATTTGATGCACATTAGAACGAGATGCACCGAATCAACTTCTTTCTAAAACGTAGTTCATGGATGGACATGAAATCAAAAGTAATTAAGGTTTATATCTATTCTTACGCTTTTCACCCAACTCTCATTCTTACACGAACTTAAGCCTCTATCCGAATAGATTAAGAAAGTTTTTATTTGGTCGGGGTTTTTCATAGACGAATGAAACATGTTTTTAAATTGGAAAGGAATAGTTTGAAAAAACTTGTCTTTTTACGTAAAGTTTTCTCCTAAAAACTTATCGATATTTCCTTTTTTTTTTATCATTAAGGGGCCGTTTACCAAACGCTTACCCGGGTAAGTGCTTACCAAGTTATATTACCTTACTGGAGAAATATAACAAGTACCAAAAATCTTGCCCGGTAAGAGCGAAGACAAAAAATGCAATGATCAAGAGTCTTACCTGGGTAAGTGATTGAGACGAATCTTACCACAGTAAGCGCTTACCGGGTAAATTGTTGCATATGATGCCTTTTTTATGGACTAAAAATATTACCCGATAAGTAAATGATAGTATTAAATTTGACCGATAAGCACTTACCCGGATAAGATTTGATAAACGGCCCCTAAAGTATCACCAAATAGTCGTGTATAATCAACCAACAAAATGTAATACTTTTAAAGAACCGAATAAAATATATAAAGTAGTTGTATAATAATAATAAAAAAAAGGTAAACAGGAACATACAAAAGCAACAAGATAATTGGCTTATATGTCACGCGAAGTCGAACCTTCGTCCTGTCTGCGAGACTGGTTTAAAAGGGCAAAGACCAGAGGTCACAGATTCCACCACCACCAACCACCACCACCACCACCACCGGCGGCCGATCATCATCTTTCCGGTCACTCTCTCGTCGCTTAACCTCTCAGGCAAAATCCTTTTATCTTTCGCTCTTATTTTACAATTCATATTCAACGTATTTAACGGAATCCTATAATTGAGCAAACATCAACAACCTGATTGATATTTTAGAGGTTTAAAAATCGCTTCAATTTTTGTTGCTGTTCGTATGTTTCTATAGATCTAGGGTATACATTTAAAAATAATTTTATTTTTGAAGCTTAGGGGTCGTTTATGAAACTTTTACATTGGTAAGAGGTTAGCAGTTCAATTCCCATATCTTATCCGGTAAGAGGGAATGTAAGGATCGAAAAGTTTTATCTGGTAAGTTTGGGTGATAACTCTTACCTAGTAAGCGCTTATCGTGTTAAGACGCATACCAACAATCCATTTTTCATGATAGAGAACCTTACGTGATAAAGCGAAGTGAGGGTGATGTCTCTTGCTGGTAAGTGCTTACTTACGGAAGAGGCTGTTTTGACAGTTGTTGAATGGTTTGGTTAAGTGGTAAGAGGCTGCCTCTTAATGGAACTGTTAAGAGGTAAACAAACAACCCCTTAGTAGACTGCCCCCAGTCTTTTGAAATGATGATTGATAGATGTAAGGGTGTAAACGAGCTGAGTTGAGTGGAGTAGCAGGTTATTCAAGCTCGGCTCGAAAAACTAGTATCAGGCTCGAGCTCTATTAACTTCTTCTTTTTTCATAATATTTTTTCAATGTTTGAGCTCGAGCTCAATGCTCGTTTATGAGCTCGAATTCTAGATCCATTAACTCGTTTATTTACTCAAGTACGATGATTTATATATTTTGATTATATAATTTGCAAGCATATAAAAATAGATGGACTTGAAGTGAATTGTTTTATTTTTCGTGTTTATTGGTATAATAGGGGAGGAGGATGTCGACGCCCGCAAGGAAGAGGTTAATGAGGGATTTTAAGAGATTGCAGCAGGATCCTCCTGCTGGTATCAGTGGTGCTCCGATCGATAACAATATCATGCTCTGGAATGCCGTAATATTTGGGTACGTGGATACGTTTTTTTAATCGCGATATAGTGTAGAAGCTGATTTTTTTATATTATATTGGAAACGGGTTATTATTATTAACCGACTACTTTTATTTTGCATTGCAGTCCAGATGACACTCCTTGGGATGGAGGTGAGTGAGGATTGCATGGAATCACTAATTTGTGAATGATGATAAATAATTCAAGGGACTTTTATATCAGAGTTTGTTGTATAAATATGTGTATATATATATATATACAGGCTTGCAATATTTGTAGCAGCATTTAGAACCTCTAAATTCAAGGCCAGTGCTAAGTTACTTTTTAGTTTTGAAATTGAAGGCGAATGCTTGGATTAGTATAACATTTTTTTCTTTGGTATATAGGGAAATATAGTAGAGCTAGAGGGTCCATAAACCATTGATACTCCCACTTACTGCCACCCCCATCCCTGTAGAATATAACATGCCTGATATTTAATGAAGGAATTGTTCAAAAGATAGTTCTTTTGAGTGCATAGCTTTTCTTTCTCGTTTCTAGTTGTATATATTTTTGGTCACTTCCAATCTTCTCCAGCAAGTTGTAATATTTAATACATGCTTGTATTAAATATTTCAACTTGTAGAAGAAGATTGGAAGTGACCAAAATATATACAACTAGAAATGATGGAAAAAAGCAAAGAACTTATATTATCTTTCTGATAATACACAAAATAGCCATCTTTTGAACAATTCTTTCATTAGATATCAGACATATATGTTCTGTAGGGGGTTTAGGTGGGACTTGGGAGCATCAATGATTTATGAACCCGCTGCCTCTAAAATTCCCTATATACCAAGAAAAAGTGCTATACTACATCCAAGCATTCGTATTAAATTTCAAAAATAATAGTAACTTATTGAATTAGGGGTTTTAGATGGTTGCTAATTTCTTGTATTTGCAAATGTTTAATGGAGTTTTAGATAACAAATTAACTTGCTTTTTCTTTGATATGTAATCAGCCATTTGGCTGGCATATAATACTGTAATTGCATGTTTTTCAGCAAAATTAGTTTGTGTGTCAATTTATTTACAATATTTTATACATAACAAGGCTTAATGACCGATTCCTCAGGTACGTTCAAGTTGACACTTCAGTTTTCAGAAGATTATCCTAATAAGCCACCAACAGTGCGATTCATTTCTCGAATGTTTCATCCCAATAGTAAGCTGTTATTATCAAATAGACTATGTTAATTTGATTAATTAATGCATGTAGGTTTTTGGCTGTTTGGCGGTTGTTGAATGGTTTGGTGCTGAATGATTAAGTGGTCAGAATGATTAAGAGGCTTTTATGATATAGTGCAAAATATAATATAATTGTTTGGTAATTGTTCTAAATGAAATTAGGGCTCTAAATGGTTAAGGGAGGTCCATGATATAAAATGGTTTAGAGGGTTTTGGAACCATTAAGAGGCAGACTTATTTTTTGACAAACAAGATTCACCTCTTAGTGATTCAGAGGCTGTCTCTTAATGGAACTATTAAGAGGTAAAACAAACAGCCCTGTTAGTATGTCATTTGAGACTGGTCTAGTTTTGTACTCCCTACATCACAAAACAAGTGTCTACTTTCGAATTCTACTCTTAATTATGAGATGAAGAAATTCATTACTCCCTCTATTCTTAAGGGTACAATTGTCATTTAGTTAATTAAAAAAATTTCAAAATTACACAATTTTAAAACTGTCCCTTTTTATAATATATTTATTAGTGTTAGAATTGCTAAAATAGAGTAGCTGTTGGAGTTGAATGTATTTTTTTTAGAGATTTTGACTTTCAGTACTCTATTTTAGAGAAAATTTGTATAGCATAGCTGTTGGAAATGGTCTTAACCTTTGTTTTAATTCTTTTTCTACAGTTTATGCAGATGGAAGCATATGTTTGGATATTCTTCAAAATCAGTGGAGTCCGATTTATGATGTTGCTGCCATCCTCACATCAATTCAGGTATAATATTCAGTTTAATGTTTTATAAGCATAAAATATGTGCCTGCATGTTCATCGCTTTTAGTGTGAAAAAACTTGGCTTTCTGCATAAAGCTCCCCCTAGAAGCTTACTGAAAAGCCACTTTCTATATCATCAAGCCACTAGTAAACAGTAATGTATGGTTGGTCAAATAAGTTGCGAGTCCCATTAACCTCATTAAGCTCATTAAGCTCATTAAGCTGCTAACAAACAAGCCCTTAGGGGCTGTTTGGTTGGTTTTCCATTAAGTCCTGTATGGATTGATCTGTCTGTATAGAGTGCAAAGGTTTTTACTTTTTATTTGGGAGGGTTTTTTCATAGATGGAAGGACTGTGTTTTTTAATTGGGAGGGGCAGGTTTGCAAAAAAACTTGGCTTTCAGCATAAAGCTTACTGTATAAGCCACTTTCTATATCGTTAAGCCACTACCAAACAGTCGTGTATATATATATATATCTGACCGAATAAGCCGTGAGTCTCATTAACCAGCTAACAAACAGACCCTTAATGGAAAACCAACCAAACAGCCCCTTAATTTTGAAAGTGGGAACTTATTTTAAGACAATCTAGAATAGAAATGTGGAAACTTATTTAAGGACGGGGTCCTTTGTGGATTAATTTATCTGTATAGAGTGGGGAGGTTTTTATTTGGGAGAGCTTTTTTCATAGATGGAAGGTGTTTTTTAATTGGGAAGGGCATGTTTGGAAAAAAAAACTTAGCTTTCTGCATAAAGCTCCCCTTAAAAGCTTACTGAATAATCCACTTTATATATCATTAAGTCATTACCAAATAGTCATGTATAGCTGACTGAATAAGCTGTGTGTCCCATTAAGCTCATTAAGTTGTTAACAAACAGGCCCTTAAGTGTCTACTTTCTCATTCCACCTTTAATTATGAGATGGGGAACTTCATTGCTCCATTACTCCATCTATTAAGGGTAGAATTGTCATTTAATTAATTAAAAATTGTAACTATTCCGGTTCTTTTTTCTGATTAATTTCATTGCATTTATAGTCATTGCTCTGCGATCCAAACCCGAACTCACCAGCCAATTCCGAAGCTGCACGGTTATTTAGCGAGAATAAACGTGAATATAACAGAAAAGTGCGTGAAATTGTTGAGCAGAGCTGGACGGCTGATTAATAATGGTCGGGAAGTCACGGAGGATCATAAGATCATCATTTTCACACAGACAAATCTCTCAGTATGGTGGTACGTATTTCTGAGATATATCTGTTTAAGAACCACCGATTCAATAACGAGCTTAGTGAAAACTATGTTTATTCGAAGGTGTTATGCCATACAAATACGATATTTAGGGAATTTTTAAGCTTTTGTTGTCATCTTTGATCTTGTGATATGTTGCTTGCTTATTGGATATGTGTGTATATATAATGTTTTCTTTGTGTTATTTCGGTATGAAATTGTGCCGGTATTTCTAGCTTTTTGACACGTTTGTTACTAGTTTACCGTGTGTTTGATATGTGGATGGGATGGGACCGGACTTGCTGAATGGTTTGGTGTAGAATGATTAAGTGGTCAGAATGATTAAGATGCTCTTATGATATAGTGCAAAATGAAATATAATTGTTTGGTAATTGTTCAAGATGTAATTAGGGCTCTTAATGGTTAAGGGAGGTCCAGGATACACAATGGTTCAGAGGGTTTTGGAACCATTAAGAGAGACAGACTTATTTTTTTGCCAAACATGATTCATCTCTTAGCGATTTAGAGACTGCCTCTTAATGGAACTTTTAAGAGGTAAACAAATAGTCCATGAGGTAGGCGGGTGAAAGAATTTTCGAAGGTTTTAGGGTTTTAATTTGACATGGGTAGTTTAGTAATTTACCAACCTTGTTTCATCTCCTTGTATTAATGTCGCTCCAAATAGGGGTGTAAAGGAGCTGAGTCGAGTCGAGTAGCAGGTTATTCGAGCTCGGCTCGAAAAATTAATATCGGGCTTGAGCTTGAATTGTTTTCAATTTTTGAGCTTGAGCTCAAGGCTTGTTTATGAGCTTGAATTCGAGATCGATTAACTTGTTTATTTACTTTGACTCAATAATTTTTATATTTTGATTATATAATTTGTAAGCATATAAAAATGTTTGGCTCGAAAAAATGTGTTCTCGAATGACTCAGCTTGACTTGTAAAGTTTAATCGAGTTTTTGAACGAGTTCGGTCAAACATTGGTTTTATAAAAGCTCGACTCATTAAGTTAAACGAGCTCCATATCTGACCTTTATTGTACATCTCAGGCCAACCATACCAGATATTGTTTACTTTGTCCACACACTTGTATGATAGAGGAGGTATCCAAGTCCCTTATAAGACAACTTTTGTTCTCCTCCCCAAACCAATGTGGGATATTACAATCCACCCCTCTTGGGAGCCCAACGTCCTCGTTGGCACACTGGCCTGCTTCCCGGCTCTGATACCATCTGTAACATTCCAGACCAACCGTACCAGATATTGTCTGCTTTGTCCACACACTTGGACTCATGGTTTTGATTTTGAAACGTGTCTTATAGATGAGGTATCCAAGTCCCTTATAAGGCAACTTTTGTTCTTCTCCCTAACCAATGTGGGAATATTACATTTATCCTAAAAAAGTAGAGCGACTGTTTCCATTAAGACCTCCTACAAAGCCGAATAAATAATTTTCTATTATTATTTGAAGGTAGGGGTGGGGTAGTTTTATGGAGATTGAGTAAATGTGTACATAAGTGGTGACAGAAGGATATTATTCCAGAAAGTACATGGCCACCAGTTTATAATTGGCATTGATGATGATTCTAATTCCTAGCAGCAGCTCTGGACCACCATACCACCACCACCAACCACCTTTTTTTTGGCAAATTTGGCTGACTACTTGATGCAGATAAAGCTTGTTTGCATACGTTTTTTTGCCGTAAACGAAGGACCATGGGGTCGAAATTGGATGGTTCGAAAATTGATTAAGGTCCCAGATCCGGTTACAATTTGACCGGTTAAAGAGAGACGGGTTATCAGTTTCTATGGGACAAATGGTTTTTTTTAAGAACCGGTTAAGGTTAACGTGTTAGCACCGAGCTTGAAAAGAAAGCGTTGTGAGGATTGGTTATATTTGTCGATATCGGTTGTATATCTTGTGTTAGAGACTGGTTATATAGTGACACTTTTTATAAGGTTTTATCATCTAGAACCCACCTTTTTACGAAAACACGAGAATACTGATATTGTATGTGATACTAAGGGCATGTTTGTTAGTAGCTTAATGAGACACACAACTTATTTGGTTAGCTATACATGATTGGTTGGTAGTGGCTTAATGATATAGAAAGTGACTTAGCTTTACGTGGAAGGGTAAGTTTTTTTTTCTTTCAAACCTACACCTTCCAATTAGAAAAACGCTCATGTCATCTATGAAAAAACCATCCCAAACAAAACCCTTCCCGATTCACATGGACAGCTTTATAGTACAGGACTTAATGTTAAACCAATCAAACAACCCCTGATTCAAGAAACCACAAGGGTTGTGGCGTAGTGGTTGAGGCCCTGGAGGATGTGGTGGAATATCCGCCCATGATTCGAATCCTGGCATACACAACTATTCTGGCAATTGAGTTTACTAGGGCTGATGTATTGCGGTCATAATTTGTCGGAATTAGTGCAGGCATAGCCTGGATCACCCTTCCAAAAAAACCTAATTCAGGACGTGGACGACCTTTGGTGCATCCTAATTCGCAGGCCAAGTCGTCCACACATGGTTGTCCACTCTCGCATCTCATCACATGTGATATAGTGTGATATAGGTGTTCTCGCGTTTTTGTTTAGAATGGTGTTGTTTTTGTTTAAACCTCCGCCTTATCATCAAATACCCAAAAAAATTATCGAGTTTGTGGTACCAACTATCTTAACTTGGTGATCATTTGGATAGGAGTAATAGTGGTGTAGCCGGTTTAATTTTGATTGGAGTATTTGTACACAAAAAGGTTTCTAGCCGTCGAGTCGGCCCATACTGTTCCACCCCAAGAACATCATGTGAGAGGTAAATCAGATACACAATGGTTTGTTAGGTGGCTGATATAAGGGCTCAACGCCGACAAGGAGCTCAATCTCCTAATAAAATTGCAACTCATGTACTACAACTGCCAAACTCGAACACTTATCTGTTTGTGCATGTATATCACCTTGATATCAACTGTGTTACACCCTAAATACTACTTTTAACTGGATTTTGATAAGAGTAAGTTGTTTTAGTTGACAAATTCTTTTGGTCATTTAACTCTTTCACTTACGACCATACTTGAGAGTTTCCTACCTTGTCTTGCTACATAAACAAATCTAAAGTATTGACTTTTTGTTAAATAAATCTTAAAAATATGGTTTTTAATGTTAAACATTTATTTTCAAAATCGGCATTCACATAACAAAAAAAAATCTAGTTTGGAAAATAAAAAATTGATTTTGAAATGCACCCAAGTTTGGGGTGATAATTTTATATCAAACTAAATCAACCAACATGTGTATCAGTTATACCAGTTAAATTGGTACAAATTGCAGTTGATTGGTAGTATCATATTAAAATGAAAACTGGTTTGGCATGGTATTGAAGTCCCATATACTATGGCACCGATTTATTTAATTACTTATTAGTTTTTGTACTTTTGATGTATTGTTTGCTTAAATATTGTAGCTTTTAACTTTTTTGTTTGACATTTACAATTTTTACTTCTTGCACATAAAAAATCGTGTTACTTGTAAACTTAAAATTTGAACACAATTGTAAGTTTTCATATATGTAACTTGAAGTTGGTACAAAAACACTATAAACATATACCAACCAAGAATTGGTAGTAACAACTAAATTGGTACCAAATACGATTGGTTGGTATATAGTATAAAATTTAACGTATTGATTATAATTGGTTGTTATACAATATTAAAGGAAAAAAAAAATACTTAATACCGTGTCAAATCCACCCTACGCAAATTATCATCGTTAAAGTAGTAGGATAAAACATCCATATCCAATAAAGTATGGATAAGACCTATCATTAACAAGTTGAAATTTAAAGCTAACAAAACCTGGTTTGAATCCACACCGTATCAACTAATTTTCTTTTCACATATAAACAATGAAATATGTTGCTTACATTGTATACATGATTTTGATATCTCAATTAATTGATTTGTATGAATGGTTATTCTGATTGCTTAACAATGATACATTTATTATCAAAATATAATATTTTTGTAAAGGGAGGTTAAGAGGAAATACCAAAAAATTGAAAAATTGAAGAACAATCAGATAACCATTCATCTGAACGGTATGTACATGTATATACAAGTAACTGAATAACACTCTGGTAACCATTATTCTGAATCAAAACCAATTTTTAAAATTTTATCTATTATAATAATGGATAGTCAAAATATAAATTATTAATAATTTGAATTTGGGTTTATTAATAGTATGATGATACTTGTATATCTACTTCATCTACTTTGTCAAATAGTATCAAACAAATTATGAAATTGATTGAACACTAGTAGTGTCTAATATATATTCTACCAAATTATTCCTAAATATTGATATTGGTTGTTGAACTATCAAAGATCAAAATAAAAAATATTGGTTGTTAAACTATCAAAAATCAAAATAAACGTTGGCTATATAATCAAGTTATTTACAAAAAACCATCATAAATTTATTTTTAAAAATTTGTAAGTTGTTTGTTATGTCATTCAATTCAATTTTAAAATTAAAAAACTTCAAACAAAAATTAACATAACCTTCTATTTTTTTATCATTATATATAATTTCAATTAGATTTGATGTAAATAGATACGATTTTAAAAAAAATTTCTTTTTAAATAATTGCATAGATGCATATTTATTTACAAACTAAGTAATTGGTACAAACTTATAAATATACTTTGTGAAATAAAATATGTTAAAAATGCAGTGTTTATATAACATTATTTCATATGTGAAACGTTTAACACTGTTTTATGTATAAAGAAAAATACTCGAGAACATTTAATATATAAAACAATATTGTATAACTATATATAAATTTAAATATCACAAACTCAACTTTTAGTACAAATATAATATAATGAATATATGATCCAATGAATATTTAAATTGTTTTTTATTATAAAACGTTAATCATAATAAATGAACTTTAATAATTTTCTATAAATATCAAAATTATAATAAATAAATCTCATTATTAGTATAAATATCTCAATTAATCAGTCCGTAGGTACTAATGGTAATACTGTAAAAAAACCAAGACTCTCCATCTTAGTTTACAAACTCAACAATTGATACAACTAATATAAACCAATTTTAACCGTTCATATATTTTAATGGATATATAGTATAATGAATATATAAATTGTTTATTAATATAAAACGTTGGTCATATAATTAATGAACTCTGATGACCGATAATCTTCATAAATATTCAAATTATAATAAAGAAATCCTGATAACTTAATAAATTAATTGGTTTGTTATAAAAAGTAATTGTTTTATTATAACTTAATAAATTACATATATTATTCTTCAAAATAAATAAATAAATTACATATATTAATGAAATGTTGGGTTCTGGTGAGAAGTATAAGAAAAGATTTTCACCCTTAAATCGATCATAATTAAATGTCAATATTAATGAGGTGCAATTGATCAATTATATTCTAAAGCGAAATTCATAGATGAACACGATATTAAAAGTGATAAAGGGTTCAGATATCTTCTTACGCTTTTCATCTTTAACTCTTTTTCTCTTACGACCCTTCACCTATTAATCAAAACAATTAAAATATATAAATAATTTATCAAAAATAAACTGATAAGTTATCTGTAAAATTAATTAAAATAACCATTTTTACATTTGATTTCATTTTCTAGCCAATTCTCCTAAAATTTACCAAAATAACCATAGATTCGTATTACGAACTTTGCAATTGCAAAAAGGTGAAAATGTAAAAAGATAAAGTTTTTGAACCAGATTCACAATTGCAAGGATCAAATATGTAAAATATAAAAATTACATTCACAACTACGAAGTTGATATTACGAACGTAAACCAAATTTTACATATTTAATCTCTAAAACTGCAAATCTAATTCAAAAAACTTTATTTTATATATTTTAACCCATATGTAATTGCGAACTTAACAATTACAAAGGTACGACTATTTTAATAACTTTAAAAAAAAAACTAGTAGATTAAACCATAAAAAATTGTAACTATTTTAATTAACTTCCCATTTTTATGTTATTCTATTATACCCGCTATTGTGTAACGTTATGTTAAAATGAATAAAAAAATAAAAGAAAGTTTAGAAATTCGAAATTTTTGTTTTACTACCTGCTCCCCTAATATTGATGGTGGAAACCAAAATCCACCCACAGTCTCTGTGTAGTGAGAGAAAGTAGAGAGAGGCGAAGTCGGCTTCATGCTCCAATTCAACAAGGTATCATCTCCATCAATGTCTTTTAGATTTCAATTTTCAACTTCTTTCTAACCTTCAATCTCCTTGTTTTTTTTTTGGATAATCTTATCTGTGTTATCTTCTGGTTGAATTTTCCTGTGGTTTTGCTTTTGCAGAGGTTATAAATTAGGGTTTTAACGCCGATTTTTGTTGATCAGGTACATTTCTAGATCTAAACCACACTGATTACAAACCCTAGCTCGTCGGATTTTTTTTTTTGATAGTTGAAGTTTCGTTTTCTGCTGTAGATCTGCGTTAGGTTTTAGAGACATTGCTTTAATTTCATGGTTATGCTGTGTATGATGTTTGCAATTGGTTTTATAGCTATCTCTGATTTGTTCTTCTATATGTTGCTTAATTAAGTGATGATTGTTTTTTGATGGTGGTTAAGTTCTTAGGCATGTTTTAGTTTCACTGACCAAACTTGTTTACTGTTTCTACTGGCTGGATCTAATTGTAGCTGGGAGAAAACTCAAATCTTTCATTCCTAAAGGACTATGATGTAAGGGTGTTAAAAAAAAATCGTCGGACCACTCAAACTGGACTGTTTTTGGCGGTTTGAACGATTTTTTGAGTGGTTTGTACTGAACTGACCGCAAAATACACATGTATTAATTATATTTAGTTTTTTTGTTGTTTAGGTTCAACTTTTATGGTCCTATTAAACTAAAGGTCCATCTAAAACATTAAGCTTTTAGTTTTCATATCTCAATTGTCCATGTTTAGTAAATAGGCAAAATTCCGAAGTATGTCAAAAATCTAAATCCAAAATTCCATATCGTTCTTCGACTTGCTCAATGTTTGTCAGAATTCCAACTACTGTTGGTGGACTTGTTTAACTTTTTTCAATTTACTCAATGTTTTTGTTTTTATTTTTGGAGATAGATTATTCTTTTATAATTTGGTGTAGTATTTTTTTAAAGAATGTGATATTGGTAGAAATTTCATTTCGGAGATGAATGTCATGTTTTTTTCAGTTTAAAGCCCATAATGTGAACTTCTTATAATGGGATGGGGGAAGTAAGCTTAACACATTAGTACATTACTTGTTGTTCATGTTGTAAAAGTAATGGAAAAAGAGTTTGAATGGAAACAACGTCTTTTATATTAAAATTTACTTTTATGTAAATGCATGCAAGGATGAAATCATTTTTGCTAGTTACTTGGGGGTTCCGGGTGCTTTTTGTCTTCTGGCTTGTTAAAGAGCTCATATCTGGAATGCAGGGACTTTTGAGGTTACGCTGTTCCTAACAACTATCTATCAACAATGGGGAAATCTCCTGGAAAGTGGATCAAGACTGTGCTTTTTGGGAAGAAGTCATCAAAATCTAATCTCTCAAAAGTAAGTAAATGATGTTTATATCTATCAATTATATTCGAATAAGCATATTTAGGGGCTGTTTGGTTGGGTTTCCATTAAGTCATGTATGGATAAAGCTGACTGTGTGGATTAAATCTTTTGCATAGATTGGGAGGGTTTTTTCATAGATGGAAGGAGTGTGTTTTTTTAATTCAGAGGGGCAGGTTTGGAAAAAAAACTTGGCTTTCTGCATAAAGCTTCTCCTAGAAGCTTACTCAATAAGCCACTTTTTATATCATTAGGCCACTACCAAACAGTCATTATATAGCTGACTGAATAAGTTGTGAGTCCCATTAAGCTGTTAATAATTTGATCTTGATGTCTTCTTATTCTTGAAGGATGCTACTTTAAACAAAAAGACCCCCATCACTACCAACTCACAAGCAAAGGATTTTAGTGCTGATTCTGTGGTGATTTCAAGTCCGGTGCGTCCTGTCATCAACACAAGCGGAGAACGTACACAATTGGAGAAGAGCTCCAGCGCCAACTTAACGCATGATACAGCCGAGAATGTAAGAAATACTCTGGGGTTAAATACTGCAAATGATGACGAGTTAATCAAGCTAGAGCAGGCTGCTACAAAGGCGCAGGCCGCTTTCCGTGGATACTTGGTACGGTTCTGGAACTCAAATGCATTATTTAAAGAAACATGTAGTATAAAAAAATTTAGGGCCTTGAAAGGTGCCACCGTATTATTTTGTTGGGTGCAACTCTATATTCCTTGAAACTATAATAATTGCACAAGTTTCTCTTGGTAGAGTTGGTTTGTACGGTCTTTTCTCCCCTTCCAGGGACGGGTTTGAGTCCTGTTTGTATTATTTTCTTAGTTATTAGCTTTAAATTCAGGTTTATTATGTTGTTTTGTAAAAAAATGGGATAAAAGACTTAACACAGGACCTCATAGGCTCATATACAAAAAGCAAGGAACTAGCCAACATACCAAATAAATCAATGATGATTATGTACAAAATATATATAGCTTCATTTTTTGGGTTGAGTTCCGGTGAGAAGGAGAGTTAAGGTGAGAAGCGTAAGAAGGAATCTCCACCCTTGGATGCATATTAGGATGAGAAGCACCGAGATGCACCAGATCAACTCCCTTCTAAGGCGCAATTCATTGATAGGTATGAGATTAAAAGGGATCAATGGTTCAGATCTCTTCTTACGCTTCTCACCTTCACTCTCCTTCTCACATGATCCTAAGCCTCGTTTTTTATGGTCAAATGGTGTCAACACTTGAAAAACTTTCTAGGTCCGACTATGTCATTAACTTCATAATGCAGGAAATAAGTGTTGGCCCGGTACCCATGCAATGTATCCTCATCTAGCCTTGTGTTTGGTTTTATTCAGTTCATTTTTGTTTTATGTTTTGCATAATATGTATGATGATATCTTTGCTAATATAAATAACTATTTGAAGGCTCGTCGGGCATTTTGGGCCCTCAAAGGCATCATAAGGCTTCAAGCGCTAGTTCGTGGTCACCTGGTTAGGAGACAGGCCGTTGCTACTTTAAGTTGTATGCGTGCAATTGTTGAGTTTCAGGCACTTGTTCGTGGTCAAAAGGTCAGACTTTCTGAGAATGGTCAAATGCTTCAAAAGAGAACTCCAGGAGGAGAACTTGTGGTAACTATGCTTTTTTATTTGTCACAAATTCTTATTTAATTTTAATCCTCATCGTATTCACATTGCTTTGTTTCTCCTTGCAACTGATCCTGTCTGTATGTTTTATTAGCAGAAAGAACGGGCCAACTTGCTTCAAACATCTCTCCGATCAGAGAAGCTATCAACAAATGCATTTGGTGCTAAGGTAGCCTTAAATATTTATGATACTATAATATTTATGTTTATACAAGCATGGCAGGATTTATTTTTTATGTCCTACATCTCGATTATTTTATTGAGAGGTAGAGATTCTAGTTTTGCAACCAAAAACCTTTTTTTTAATTATTAATCGCTAAGTTCTTTGCGACTTTCTTAGCCCATAAAGGAAAAAGAACGGAAAACAAAGATAATCTTCACTAAATATCATGATGTTTCTGGTTATATCTTAGGGGCCGTTTACCAAATGCCTACTGAGTGAGTACCTACCTGCAAGTGTCAGTATGCTCGTTTACTTATCGGGTAATATTCTCGGCCATAAAAAATGGATTGTTGGTAAGAGTCAGTAAGTGACACCCGATAAGCGCTTGGTAATCCCCCCCCCCCCCCCCAACCCTTTAAAAGCCTTTTGTTACCCTTGCTAGACATGCAAGATGGTCCTGGTGCTTGCTACACGTGCACCTACAGATAAAAGCATTGGAGAGGTGGGTTCATCCGCTAAAGGACCGCTTCTTCATGCTTGTACCTCCATTGGGACAAACCGGTCCATGCCCATGTGGCATGGATTTGGTTCTTGCTGACAGACCAATTCTTCTCTCTCTCTCTCTCTCTCTCGACATTTTTTTTGTTTTTATTTTTCAGAAATAAGATCTATATATTAAGATATAATGATTTTAAAGTTGTTATAAATAAAATGTATTTTAACAAATACTTTTTGTGTTTTAACGGGTTTTTTAATATTTTTTAAATTCTCATTATTTTGATATTTATTTATAAAACCAAATTAGGGTCTGTTTGGTTGGTTTTTCATTAAGTCCCGTATGGATAAAGTTGTCTATGTGGATTTGGAAGGTTTTTGTTTGGGAGCATTTTCCCACAGATGAAAAATGCGTATTTTTTAATTGAGTAGGGGCAGGTTTGGAAAAAAACTTGGCTTTCTGCATAAAACACCCTCCTAGAAGCTTACTAAATAAGCCACTTTCTATATCATTAAGCCACTACTAAACAGTTATATATAGCTGACCGAATGAGCTATGAGTCCCATTAAGCTCATTAAGCTGCAAACAAACAGACCCGTTCGACAGGTAGTCCTTTCTAAGCATTCGATTTCTCTACTCTTGGGGGGTAGAGGCAAAGTCTACCTTACCTACATTTTATTACCCCCTAGACCCTACCGCTATGTGGTTTGGTTTTTTAGTGATTGCACTTTTATCCGGTGCAGATTTTATATCTTATTTATGACATCATTATTATTGTTATTTATTTATGTTTTAAAATAATCTGACAAATATGCTTTATTGCTTATATTTCAGCTCGTTGCTTCATCAAACAGTACTATACCCTTGAGCATCCAATATGATCCAGCTGAACCGAATTCAGTGAGGAACTGGCTTGAGCGTTGGTCAACTACCCATTTCTGGGACCCACTTCCACGACCCAAAAAGACCACCCTTGATCCAAAGCCAAAAAGAAAGCAAACCAAATTACAATCTGAAGAAACCGAAACCGGAAGGCCAAAGAGAAGTTTCCGGAGAGTTCCTGCAGCAAATCTCGATACTAATCCGTTAAATTCCTCTGAAACCGAAAAACCCAAACGAACTGCACGGAAAATCTCGACCATCCAAGCGGAATCTTCGGAAACCCAATCTCATAGTGAACTCGAAAAGGTGAAACGAAATCTACGGAAAATTTCCGTAGCTGCTGCTGCCGGGGTTTCCGAGAAACCAGAAACTCCAACCGAAAAGGTTTCAACCGAGAAACTTTCGGTTCCGACCGAGCCGTGTTCAAATGAACCATTTGAGAAAGTAAACGATCCTGAGCCCGAGCCCGAGCCGGAACCAGTTCCGGCTCCGGCTACACCTATGGAGGAAAAAGACAAACCGCTAGATGTTAATAATCCTCCATTAGTGGAAACTAATGGGAAGGTGGAGAATGAATCCCATTTGAATGCGGAACTAATAAATGGTAAGGAAAATCAGAAAACGAGAAGGAGAAAGTCTTTTCCGGTAAAGCAAGAATATCCCGAGAGTGTTTCACAGAACTCACCCACTTTGCCTAGCTACATGGCGGCAACTGAATCGGCAAAGGCTAAGCTTAGAGCACAGGCGGCGGCAAAGGCGGCAGAAGATGGTGGTGAAAATGGTTCTGCTAGGCGGCATTCGTTGCCTTCCGCCACTGGTAAACTTAGCTTACAGTCGCCTCGTGTTCAGAAACCGTTACAAGCTAATAGCAAAGGAGGGAGTAAAACTAACAAACTGCAAATATCTCCCAGAGATGGTAAGTTCATCTTTTTTACCAAATCTCCTTTCTCAACTCTGCTTGTTGATTGTTAGTTTTTCCTGCTTTTACTGCATGACAGCCTTAATTTTCCTTTTTTACGGTGTCACAATCTTAGTTTTTTCTTCTTTTATTGTATTATATTCTTGGTTTTTCCTGCTTTTACGGTATGACAACCTTAGTTTTTCTTGCTTTTACTGCATGACGACGACCTTAGTTTTTCCTTTTTTACTGTGTCACAAATCACAATCTTAGTTTTTCCAGCTTTTACTATGTTACAGCCTTAGATTTTCCTGCTTGTACTGTTTGACAGTCTTAGTTTTCCCTCTCTTTTTTTACTGTCACATGTTACCTTTGTTTTTCTTGCTTTTACTGTATGACATCCTTAGTTTTGGGGTAGGCTAAATTGCTAAATACACACCTACCTATGATTTAAATTGATTTTGACATGAATACAGGTGCATATAGCAACACCCTTAGTTTTTTTCGTGCTTGTACTATACGACAGCATAGTTTTTCTTGCTTATACTTTATTGTACTTAAAATTATAGGACCAAACTGTAAATCGTCTTATCTAAAAGTGTTACAGTAGGTTTATAGGACGCTTTTGTGAGAAGTGTCCTAGAAAACGACACTTAATTATAAAACCGTCTTAAAAAACTTGTTTATAGGACCAAACTATAAAGTGTCCTATTTAAAAGCGTTACAATAGGATTATTTATAGGACACTTTTAGGCGTTTTAACAAGTTTTTTAAGACGGTTTTATAATAAAGTGTTGTTTTATAGGACACTTCTCACAAAAAGTGTCCTATAAAATGACACTTTATTTTAAAAAGTGCCCTAAAAAACTAGTTAAAACGCCTAAAAGTGTTCTATAAATAATCCTATTGTAATGGTTTTAAATATGACACTTTATAGTTTGGTCCTATAAACATACATAAGTCTTGTAAAATTTACTATTAGGACGCTTAAAATGTTTAAGCGTCCTATAAACCTAATTTTGTTTTTATATCTGTGGGATTAACTGGATTTCGTTTGATTTAAGTTTTCATGAATTTACGTTTACTTGTTCAACAAGTAACCGATTTACGTTCGTTTCTTATTCCCGTTTCAGAAAAGATGCTGACATCAGGGTGGAGGAGGTGAGTGCAGCAATTGGCAAAATCCTCGATAACAACTTGCCACGTTTCCCGTATGGTTTTTGTTGTTGAAAACTTGTTTTATGTTGTGGTACATTATTAGTCGTTTAACATATAACCAACGTTCGTTGTTGTTTTTATTGTTGTTTTTGCGGGTATTTTTATCGTTTTATTTTGCTTTTTTTTTTGTGTGTGTTGTTAGCCAAAATGTTTGATTGTATAGTAATATGGAGGTAGCCAAGCCAGCCACAGTTTGTTTTGTTTTTTAGCCATTTAAAAGACCATTAATGTGTGTGTGTGTTTTTTTCTATTTGGTTTGAGCATCTTGGACGTGTGATCTTGTTAACTAGTGAAATATTGTGATGTATTTAATATTTTCCCATGGTTTTTTGTTTTGTTTTTTGGACTCTTCACGAGATATATGTGTTTGTAATTTATTACTGAATAGATCAAATGAATCCAATAAGGATCGTGTGAGAATAGGAGTTAACGTGAGAAGCGTAAGAAAAGATCTGATCCCTTGATTACTTTTAATCTCATCCTAACCGCAACGTTTTTCTCGGATTAATATTGATCTTCACTTAGGATAGATCCGATGGTGGAGATCTTTGTTTTTACCTTTCTCATTGTAATTTTCGTTCTCATTGGAACCTAACTTTGATGAGATATATGTATAGAGCGACTTTAAATACAACACTAGATTATACAACCGATGCAACCTACCTACCTATCATCCATTTTTTTAATTTTTCTTTTTGGTTTTCTTAATTAGTGGTAGTTACAACCAATCAGATGGTAACTGTTAAAGGTTAAATGAACGCTTTTGATTTGGTTCTAAGTGACTAGTGGTTGTACGAATATAAAGATTAAAGGTTTGCATACTTACATGCTTTTCTACCCCAAAAGGTAATAAGTTACCATTTGTATAATGAATAGATTTTTCAAAAATGTTTTGTGATAATAAAAATTTGAAACTACATTGTTGTAAGGATAAGAAAAAAGGAAAGAAGAATGATTTTCCATAATAGAAAATGTTATGGAAGTAAGGATACTCTTCAAAATAGACTTTGAAGAAATAAACTATGTTTGCATCTTCAATAGATTTTTTATTTACTTTTTCTGTAAAGGAGGGTATTGAGATTTAAAATCCTAAAAAAGAACTTCAATGACTTTTGATTTTGAAGATTCCAACATTGATTATATTATAAAAATATATAAAAAATAAAAAATAAAACTATAATATTATAATGAAAATTTTATGAATGCTTTTCAAAAGAGATTTTGAGGAAAAAAGCGACATTTCAACGTTATAACAAGAGCATTTCTAATAGATTTTTTAAAATATCTATAAAATAGAAAATTAAAATTTAAAATTTTAAAAAAAATTATATTCAACTCCAAGAACTTATAAATTAGAAAGGTTACAACATTAACACTGTGTTCTTGAAACTCATTTAACAAAGGAAAGGAAAGAAAAGTGAAGGAAAACGGAGAAAAGTGAAAAAAAAACTCGTGTTCCTTAAACTTTTTTAGGAGAGAAATGAAAGGAAATGAGGGAAAATAAAGCATAGTTTCCTTTCAAACGTGGGAGGAAAGGGAAGAAAAGAAAAACAATTAAAATTATTTAAAAAATTAATAAAATTACAAAATTATCCAATCTTTCATCCTAAAATATATTATTTTAAAGAGCATATTAGTAAAAATGACATTTTTTCTTTCATTTCTCTCTCTTCAAGAACATGAATTTTTTTCCCTTTCCTTCCCTTCCATTTACTTCACTTTCGAGAATACAAATAAGAATTTATTTTCCTCTTCTTTTTTTTCCTTCCCTTTCTTTTATTTTCTCTCCAAATTCGAGAACACAACGTAATTATATTATTATAATATTTCACCAATTTAATAAAATATTATTTCACGTTTCAAAAAAATTGATTTCAAGGTGGTAATATCATAAAACATTGTCTCTTTCTCATAGTAATTATTTTTGAAAATTTCTTTAAATTAGAGGAATTTACTTCCTTTTATACCTTCCTTATTTTGAAGAACCTGTTGAACCAGGAAAATTGTCCAAAATTCCTGTTTTTTATTTTATTTTAAAGAATTTATTAGAGATGTTTTAAAAACAAAATATTGAGGTCTACTACTCAATATAGAAATGAGGTCGTGTGAGTAGAGGCGGAACACAATAGGGACCTAGGGGGGCCATGGCCTCTGCGTTTTATCCCTTAAATACTATATATTAAAATATTATCAATGAATTGCGTTTAGCTCAGGTGGTTATGTGTATATGGCCCCTATATATGTGGTTATAGGTTCTATTCTTCTGGCACACAATTTTTTTTATAATGAATTGAGCTTATCAATAAAGATGTTTTGTTGGGTTCGGCCCCCTTAATTAGAAGGTTTGTGTTCCGCCCATGCGTGTGAGAAGAAGAGTTCAAGTGAGAAGCGTAATAAAAAATTCGGACCATTGATCACCTTTAATCTCAAATCCACCCATGAATTACGCTTCATACGAGGATTGATCCGGTGCATCACAGTGTATCTTATCTCAGTACATCTCACTCTAATGTACATCCAAAAGCTGAACATCCCTTCTTACGTTCCTCACTTAACTCTGTATTCTCATCAATATAACACTCTAGATAATTTATTATTGTATATTTTCTATTTAACAAACATAATCCTCAATTTGCAATTAAAATAGCATAATACAAACAGAAGAGTTATTGGAATAATTGATTTAATTTTTATAAAAAAGAGTAATTCCAATAAATTCCAAATTTTTGAAAGATAAAAAAATATGTTAAGTGGGGTTGGAGCTGGAATATGCGCTGCTACCCATTTACGCCTAACGGATATTTTCATATATATTCAAAGGAACGTTTTGGATAATAGCTTCAATTTTTTTTAATATAAATAAATTTAATTAATTTAAATATATAACGATAAACTCAAACTTTATAATTTACACGTCACGAATATATTTTAAATAATCACTTATCGTGTTACAACATTATAGTTGTGACATGGACTCTCATTAGAAGTGTAAGTTAATGTAATTATTTTAAGAACATAAGAACCGATTATTTATTTTATTATGAATAATATATTTTTTCACTATCAATAGTTGATTTACTGACTTTTAATATGTATTTAAGTAGATTATGAAGTTGGTTTTTGTGTTTTATGGATTTGTACAGATATGATTCTTAGCCTTCATTTATTATGGATTTAATGTCTATGATATGTATTTTCTGTTGAATTTAATTAGTTTGGCTTAACGACTATCTACCAGATTTGTTAAAATTAAAAGCAAAAAACGGTCCTTTTTTGTCATTTTTATTTGTTTTAACATTTTTTTATGTTAATCTTTTTAAATAAAGGGTCATAATGTGTATATTGAAAATTGAAAGGACAAAGATAAACTTTATTATATTATAAATTACGTTTAAATTAATTTTACAAATAAAAATTTTCTTGGGTATAAAAGTCGGCATGTATTACTAAACTTTAAAAGATACTCATATATTAGAAAATACAAAAAACATCAACTAATAAATTTAAAAGTAGTTTCTCAAATTAAACAAAAAACCAAAGACAGTTCTTCAAAATTAATCAAAATAATCTTTTAAAATCAATTAAAAGACCAATTTTTTTTCTTTAAAATCAACTAAAAAGCTTTAAAAAACTTCCCACAACAATAAAATTTAGCTGAAAAACATCGAATAACAAAAATTCTGAGTCCTCCGCTACCGTTAATTATAATTTATATTTATATATAAATATTGATTAAAATGGATAATATAAGAGATAAAATGCTTTTGTTCCAACTAAAAATTTAAAAGATTTAAATAATTGGTGTGACATATTCAAAATCCCAAATAACCACTTCCCAAAAATCTCTCTCTATATATATATCACTCTTTACACTCTCATTTCATTCCACCCTTATTTTTTTTCTTTAATTTTAATGGCATCCAAAACCCACACTATTTTCATCTCCATATTCATCATCATCAATTTTGTGTTTTTATTGGGTGGTGTGAATGCCACAAAAGATGATGAAATAGGGATCTATGAAATCAACAATGGTCATTTTTGTGTTAAATTTACCAATTGGGGTGCAACCATTGTCTCTGTTCTTCTTCCTGATAAGAATGGTACACATACTAAACTCACCTTTCTGTGTGTGTGTTTTTTTATAAATCTTCTTGTGGTTGGTTATAATTTCTCTTTTTTTTAGAAGAATTCCATAATCTATTTGGTGATTAGTATGTGAATTTGAAAAAAAGAATCAAGATTCATATGTGAATGGCACAGAAAACACACTAAACTCACCTTTCTCTGTGTGTGTGTGTTTTTAAATCTTCTTGTGGTTGGTTATAATTTCTCTTTCTTTGAAGAATCCCAGAATCTTTTTGGTGATTACTATGTGGATTTGAAGAAAAAAAATTAAGATTCATATGTGAATGGCACACAAATACACACTAAACTCACCTTTCTGTGTGTGTGTTTTTTTTAAATTTTCTTGTGGTTGGTTATAATTTCTCTTTCTTTGAAGAACCCCAGAATCTTTTTGGTGATTACTATGTGGATTTGAAAAAAAAATCAAGATTCATATGTGAATGGTACACAAATACACACTAAACTCACCTTTCTATGTGCTTTTTTCTTCTGGTTTCCCTCGTTTGAATTGAATCCCAGAAATCTTTTTGGTGATTACTATGGATTTTTGAGAAAAATCAAAACAGACACACACACTAAACACACCTTTCTGTGTGTTTTTTCCTTGTTTCCCTTGATCCCTTCTTTGAATCTCATAATCTGTTTGGTGATTACTGGATTTTGAGAAAATATTATATATATATATATATATATATTCATATATGAATGGCACACAAATACACACTAAACTCACCTTTCTGTGTGCCTTTTCTTCTTGTTTCCCTTCTTTGAATACCAGAATCTTTTTTGGTGATTTGAAAATCAAGAATCATATATATGTTCTTTATAGGACCTAATAAGAATGGCACATGGACACACACTAAATTCACCTTTGTGTGTGCTTTTTCTTCTGGTTTCCCTTTTTTGAATCCCATAATATTTTTGAAAAAGACAACAACAATAATACAAGAAGAATGGTACATACTAAACTCACCTTTCTGTGTGTGTTTTTTTCTTTCTTTTTGAGGGTTTCTTGAATCTCGCATAATCTTTTTGTCAATCACTATGAATTTTCAGTAAATTAACATCCATAACACACACACACACACATATATATATATATATAAATATAGATATATATGTTCTTCATCCTATCAAAGATGGTGTACACACACAGTAACCTCACATTCTCTGTGTGTTTTTTTCTTGATTTTCCTTCTTTGATTTCTTTTGGGTCTTTCTTGAATTTCCCATATTCTTTTTTGCAATTCCTATGTATTTTTTGAAAAAAAGTACAAAAAACACACACTAAATTCACCTTTCTCTGTGTGTTTTTTTCTTGGCTTTTCATCCTTTCATTCTTTCTCGAATTTCTTATCTACTTTAAGGAAATTAACAATCATTTGTGATTCTTTCTTTGACAAGAATGACATAAGCACACAAAATTCCCCTTTCTGTGTTTTTTTTTAATTTTTATTTATTTATAAAAAAATTATTTTTATTTTTAGATAATTATTAAATTGTTTATGTGTGTTTTCAGGAAAGGTTGGAGATGTGGTTCTTGGATATGACTCTGTCTATACATACAAGGTGAGGTTTTATGCCCACTCTTTTATTTAAATCTTCTTAAATAAGTTCTTAATTAAAAGTACTTATTTAATAAGTCATAAATGATTTCTGTTTAAAAGTAACATGTTTGTAAAATTGAAAGTTAAAATAATAATACTAAATATCGTGAAAGAGAAACGAATGCTCATATGTAAATTAAAAAAAAATTGAAGACGCATATGTGAATTTATATAAATAATTTGTATCTTGTTTTTAGTTTTTACACACATGCATATATATATAGGGGAAGGATCAAATGAGAACCACACCTTCTTAAGGGAACAAATGAACAAATTGTGGACCACATATGATGTGGGCCCCACATAATATTAAATCATAAATGATTTAATATTATGTGGGACCCACATCATATGTGATTCACAATAGTCTCTTTGTTCCTTTAAAAATGTAAAGTTCTCATTTGAACCTTCCTCTATATATATATATATATATATATATATATAGGGGATGGATTAAATGAGAATCACCCCTCCTTAAAGAAACAAATGAATAAATTGTGGATCACATATGATGTGGGTCCCACATAATATTAAAATATTTATGATTTAATATTAAATCATTTATGTGGGACTCACATCATATGTGATCCACAAATGTCTCTTTGTTCCTTTAAAAATGCAAAGTTCTAATTTGAACATTCCTCTATATATATATATATATACATCTTCATATATTTTTTTCTTCAGATTTTTTCAATTATTAACATATGAACCTTTTCTTAACATTCGTTTTTATATTTAAGGCTCAAAGTTGTAGTGGAAATCTCGTATTTTATGGGCTCGAATCTGTGTACTATTCAAACTTTTATAGCCATAGAAGTTTTTTTTTCTGCTATAACTATAGACCATTCTTAATTAGTATGCGTAAACCGACCGGATATTGTTAAAAAAGTTTTTGATTAAAAGTACATCTTTACAACGAACTAATTTAATTAGCATTAAATGATTTGTTTTCTGTATTAATTATTTCTTCCTTCGTCAAAAATAATTAAAATATTAATTTGTCAAAAATAGCTTTCTTGTATTTATTTTTTTGAAAATTCTTTAATCGTATTTTGATGTGACCAATGATGACAAAAAACACAAGCTGTACCCAATCTGATCCTTTCAAGACTTAAAAAAGTCAACAATTTTGACTCCAAAAAGTCAAATCTTGGACAAATGTTTCTTTTGAATATTATGCCTAAAAAAGAAGAAGATATTTCTTTTTATTATCTTTCTAAAATAAGAGCATCTTCAACAACTATGCTATAATATTTCTATAATAGAGTAATAAAAGTTAAAATCTCTATAAAAATTTATATCTAACTCCAACAGCTACTCTATTTTAGCAATTCTAACATTAATTATATTAATAAAATATTTAATTCATCTAATAAAATATTATTTATCTTTCCTACACATTTTATCTAAACACTCTAATTGGTTGGATACAATTAAATATTATTTTCTCTCTTTTCTAATGGCTTTTAGAGATTTATCTAAATTTAGAGATTTTTACAATCTCTTTCATGTTTTTTCTATTTTAGCATAGTGGATAGCATAGTTGTTGTAGCAACAAAAATGTTAAAATCCTACTTTTTTTCTATTTTAACATAGCTATTGGAGATGCTCTAACACTTCACTATATAAAGGTTCACTATGAAAAATACATAGTTTTAGAAAAAATGTAATTATTAAAATTTTAGTAAACTAAATGATAGTATTACTCTTAATAATATAAAGAGTAATTACGTTCTTGATTTCATAATTAAGGATAAAATAAAAAATATTAAAATAGAAGATTATTATTGTGACATGCTAAAATAGAAGTGTGAATACTTATTTTCGAACGAGTGTATTTTTTTTCTTTTTGATTAAAAATACAATTATTTTACTATTTTGGAAAATATAATATTTTTATTTTTTAGTGGATCCCGTAACTAAATTACAACTGTTATCCCTTTATGTTATTGTAGAATGATTCGACCTACTTTGGAGCTATTGTTGGACGGGTCGCTAACCGAATTGCAGGAGCTCAATTCAAATTAAACGGAACCCGTTACAAGTTAGACGCTAACGAGAAGCATAACATGCTTCATGGTGAGAGACTTTCTTTGTTTTTATTTACTGATATTTTACGATGAATCAGTTTTCTAATTAATTACTTTCTTAAAGCTTCCATAATAGAGCTTTTTGATCACATAAGCCTATAAAATGTAATTGTATATAAAAACCCGCTTTATTTTGCTTGTGAAATTATAAGTTTCGAAAAAATTTGGTTTTCTTCTTGTGGGTCCCACTTTTACTCTAATGAAACAATGGATTTTTATGTCGACCAAATTTATCTTTTAAGGTTATTATCAAAAGCCCGTAGAATCGTTCGATATTTTTTTAATCAAAATTCTACTGTTTTAAGGGACTTTTTAAAAAAATTGGGTTATTTCGTGGGATTTTTTCGATTGATTTCAAGAAACTTTTTTCCGGCTTTTTGGTTGACGTCCCTTGTATTTTCTAATATTCCGTAACACCCCCTCAAAGTTTCACCATATATACCTTTCATACCCTCAAAAAACTTTACTTACAAAAATCGGTTGAACATATGCATGGGACCCGCTTAGGTTCGCTCCCATTTATAGTTTTGTTGCATAGTTTAGGGATTTTTTTTTCATTTTAATAAGCGAAACGATTATTTCACAACAAAACTATAGAATATTATAATTCAATAACTCCTTTCATTATTTATTTAGCCGGTTTTAGAACCCCTTTTAATTTTCAGGCGGACATCAAGGATTTAGCGACGTGATTTGGAAGGTCTTGAACCATAAAAAAACTGGCGAATTGCCATGTATCACATTCGGATACCAAAGTTTCGATGGCGAAGAAGGTCCGGGTCCATCTTAATTTAATTTTATATTTTTTATCAAATTCCCATTTCTTAAAATTTAATTTTATCTGATTTGACCCAACTTTAACTTTAATCATATCAGGATTTCCCGGAGATCTTGATGTAACCGTGACCTATTCATTAATCGGTAAATACAAACTAAGCATAAAAATGGAAGCAAAAGCCCTAAACAAAGCCACCCCGGTTAACCTAGCCCAACACACATATTGGAACCTCGGAGGTCACAATAGCGGCAATATCTTATCCGAAAAAATCCAAATTTTCGGGTCCCACATCACGCCAACGAACAAAGACCTAATTCCCACCGGAAAAATCATTTCCGTTAAGGGTACGCCCTACGATTTCTGCCAACCGCGTGCCATAAAATCCAAAATCGACGAACTTCCAAATGCCTACGACATAAACTACGTGTTAGATGGCGAAAAGGGTCGGAAAATGAAGGTTGCGGCCATCGTGGTGGATGAAAAGTCCGGTAGATCGATGAGATTGGCCACGAATGCACCGGGTGTGCAATTTTACACGGCTTCTAATTTGTTAACGGGCGTGAAGGGAAAAGGCGGGTTTGTGTATAGAGAGCATGCGGGATTGTGTCTCGAGACTCAAGGGTTTCCCGATTCGGTTAACCATCCAAACTTTCCGTCACAAATTGTTAATCCGGGTCAAATTTACAGGCATCGGATGTTGTTTACGTTCTCGATCAAGCGTTTAAATATTCAGTAGAAAGATTTGGGATCAGAATAAATTACGTTTTTTATAGGATGGTTTTTTTTGTTATGATTTGTGTTTTTGCTTTCACATCATAATAACAATCAATTTGGTGGTTATATGTGTTTTTCTATCACTTTCTATGTAAAATATATATATACATATATATATATATATATAGGAAAGTTCAAATATATATATATATATAGAGGAAAGTTCAAATGTGAACTCATTTTTGGTTGTGAACGTAAGGACGAATCTCAGCCACTTATCCGGTCAATAAAGCGCTTTGACTCAGTTCTCCTCCTTTAATAATCTCCACCCTCCCATGAATCGCGTCAATCCTCCGTGATCGCGTCCACCATAACCGAAGATGTGTGGCTGAGATTCGTCCTCACGTTCACAACCAAAAATGAGTTCACATTTAAACCTAACCCTATATATATATATATATATGTAGGGTAAGGTTTATAAGAAAAAATAATTAATTTATAAGATTACTATAAATTTCAAGATCATTAATGACTATATGTGATAAAAACACTTAATTATATACTCCTTTCGTCCCGATTTAAGTATTCACAATTGAAATGACACATAGTTTTAGACATGCATAATTAATACACTTTTTGGTAAATTAAATGACATATTTACCCCTACTTAATTTCTCCCTTTTCACAACTCTTAATCTTTTATGTATTAATTAAGGGTAAATTTGAGAATTTGGTTATTTACTCTTGAAAGTACACTCTTATTTTGAAACACATATAAATATAAATGTGGACACTTAAATTGGGATGGAGGGAGTATAAATGTATAATTAAGCAAATATTATGTTGACAGCGGACGACCTTTGGTTGTGTTCACCAAGTTGTTTGTGTCCCTTAATCATGTATGGTCTTGAAACTTCTTGTATTCGTGTAAATCGATCAACTTCTTGCATAATCCTCTCCCTATTTCTGTATTCTGTAAATCCTGAATGCTTATATTTAACGTGTATAATTGATAACTCGTATCCACATCATTAAGAGTTATAAAATGTATTGTTTACTAATAAAATATGTATAAAATTAATAAAAGAAGTAACATACTTAAAAAATATAGTTCTTTCTTTTTTGTGACCGTGGGTCTTCGGGTCAGTTTACTTGCACCTACTAATTCGTTGACCACAAATAACATGTGGAGTCATCGTCGATGAATCTCCATGGCAACAAAGACTTTGGAAACACCTAGATTTAAACTTGAGGAATATAAGATTTGCACTACATCCCTTGAGCTTTTAACCGCTGCGCTACAACCGAAGTGGTTTGCAGTTTAAATTACTACCCATCCGTCACAAAATAAATGTTCACATTAAAAAAGATACAGTTATAGAAATATGTAGTTAATACATTTTAATAAATAAATAACAATTTTACCATTAACAGAAAAAAATAATGACTTTCTCTATCTCACAACTAATGATATCGTCAAAAAGGGATTGTTAGTAAGCATCTTTTACCTGGTAAATGTTAACTGAGTAAGAGTTTTCTCATTCACGTACTAACTAATGATACAATTGGAAAGTAGACAGTTATTTTTGAAAGTGGACAGGACACTTTACCAAACACTTGTAGTGTTAAGTGCTTGTAGTAAAAAATCACCACCATCACTTACCTTATCGTATTACATTTTCAATCTTCAAAAAGGATTGTTGGTAAGCATCTCTTACCTCATAAACACTAACTGAATAAGAGTTTTCTCATTCACTGACTAGGTAAAATGTTCGGTCCTTGTGCTAAGTAAGATTCTCTTCTCTTGTCGTGATCACCCGATAAGTTAAGCAATACCGGATAAGTAACATCCAATAAATGTTTGGTAAATAACCTCTTATTTTAAGATAAAATATAAATATAAATATAAATACTTATTTTAATTTAGGATGAAGGAAATATATTACTTTATTTAGGTCATATTTGACAAGCATAGACTAACTTATTTTTTATACTTATTACATAAGTCCGTCTGAACAGATAAAAAGTAGCTTATACGCCTGGGGTGTTTGGGATTGCTTATTTAAAACAATTTAGGTTTTCTTTTTGTAAAAGTGTTTATCAACTTATGTGGTGTCAAACAAGAGTTTTATAATAAATGCTTGGATTAGCTTATGAGAGTACAAAAACATAATAAGTTGATAAATTGTTTTTTTAGTATTCAACACATTTTGCTTATACATGTAAAAACTCTTATTACTGGTGTCATTCCGTTATAAATTAATAAGTTAGACGAAAATAACTTATCAAAATATTTTTATTACCGATGTAAAACTGACATAAGTATATATTTATTTTTTTCATCCAAAAAAAAAAAAAAAATTAGTTTTCAATATTTTTGTTTTAAACAGTAATGAGTTGATAAAACACTGAGAAGCAAGAAAAACAGGAATGGCTACTCTATCGCTTTCTGCTCCTCCATTTCCCTCCGAATTCACCATTGCAGGTTCTCTCGAGATCGCTATTATTGTCCAATAGCTACTTGATTCACTCATAACTGTTAATCACTTGATTATGCATTTAATTTTGGTAATTATTGTTCGTAGGCAAATCGAACACTCGTAGATTAATCAATTGTGCTTTCAGAAGCAACCGTGGTAAGCGAATTTCGCAGTTTAGAGGTGGTTTGATTGTAACAATGTCAATGGAGAAGAAGAAGAAGGAAGTGTGGATTTGGACGGAGAACAAGCAGGTTATGACGGCAGCCGTTGAAAGAGGTTGGAACACTTTCGTATTCTCTTCTCTTCATCGCCAGCTCGCTACAGATTGGTCGTGTAAGTCTCTACTGGATTCATTTGTGTTTATTTACTCAATATTCATGTGTATGAAAGGTGTTCGACTATATGCTTGTGCCTTTGGATATCTAGGTTTCGGTTTTGCTAGTTATTTAGGTTTCTATATGCTGTGTTAATTGCTTGAAGATTGATTGGTTATTCCTAAATCCTAATGCTAGATGTATTAATAAGATATGTTTTGGAAACTTGTTTGATGGGGCTCGATTTCGAAGCTCGATGAAATTTATATGGATCACAATGACTCACTTATATTTGGGAAAGCCATTGCCTATTGAAGAGCTTGAGATGTACATTTGATTACCTGGATGATGATTTTTTTTTTTGATAAACCTGCATATCCAACCCGCTATGCTAGCCGACTAAGGGCTGTTTACCAAATCTTACCCGAGTAAGTGCTTACCGGCAAAATTCAACACGATCACTTACTTACCGAGTGAGATTTTAGTCCACAAAAACGGCATCGTAGGCAACAATTTACCCGGTAAGCGCTTACTATGGTAAGAGTCGTCGCAATCACTTACCCGGGTAAGACTCTTGGTCATTGTTTTCCTTGTCTTCGCTCTTACCGGGTAAGATTTTTGGTACTTGTTATAGTCCTACAGTAAGGTAATATGGCTCGGTAAGCACTTACCCGGGTAAGCGTTTGGTAAACGGCCCCTAACTTTCTTAGAACTTCTTATAGGGCCTATGACGCTTTAGTGACTGGTAAACCTTTCTGTCGTGTTGAGAATCTTTTATGTGTCTAATCTTCCATTCTTTATCCTGTACACCTCTTTGCACGTCTGTCCTACATTGGCAGCTACACGATCTCATTTGGTTGTAAACATATGGATGATGGTTTTTTTGTGATGCGGTAAATACCAACAGTTATTTTCCTCCATCCTAATTGTATTGGATTTGGTGCTACCTGCAGCAATAGCATTGATAAATCCTCTGTTTATCGAAGAGAAGAAGCTTTTGGACAAAGAGGCTAAACTGGTTGCAACATTTTCTGAAATATCGTCCCCCCAACAATTGGAGCAGCTCCAGCCAGAGTTTGAGCATGCAGATAATGTTATTGTTGATCTATTGGATTGGCAGGTAAGCAGCATCCCTGATTCTTAATGTATATATGTATGTATCTGCAATACTGTAGACATTTTTATGCTATCCACACTTCTTTATTTTCTCTGTTTTTGCTGAGATGCATTACTAATATGCTATCCATAATTCACGGTATTTTGCTGTGAAGTTTCAAGTGTAAAAATGTGGTCTCACGGGTCTCACGAAAACAAGTTGGTCTCACTTGAACCCAACCCTATATATATACGCACACACAAGGGGAAAACCTCAAAAAAAAAAGGAAAATTGAATAACACCCTGGGAGCCCTCCATCTTGACGATATGCACAAATGCATACAAGCGATTGAAGCTGTTTTTCTTTCTATGTATGTGTGCACGTTACAAATTACCGGTATGCATTTGTGATTTCTGCATACCGTGCAGATGGAGGACTCTTCTTCAGTTTTTTTTGAGGTTTTCCCCTGAACCTGACCCTGACCCTGTATATATATATATATTTGTGTGTGTGTGTGTGTTTGTGTGTTATTTGCTTCCTTATGATAACGTGCTACTGTCATTTCCTTGTTATGTTCAGCAAGTTCCAAATTTGTTAATAGGATGGGTTTGCTTGGTCATTCACTCCATATGAACCTTTTCTATTCTCCTCTTTCTTTATAATTATACCTCTTCCTCATTACATGTGACCATGAAACATTTAGTGATAACTGGGTCACAATTAGGAGGTCAGTGATATGTCAAACCATGTATCTTATTGCTTGTTGTGAATGGCTTCATTTTGTTGACTTACAGTATACCCATATGTTGAATTAAATTAACCCGACTCTCTACTTCTGATTTGGTTATCATTTATGTTTCTTTTTAGGTGATTCCCGCAGAGAATATAGTTGCAGCATTTCATGGCACTCACAAAACAGTATTTGCCATTTCAAACAGTCCCTCAGAAGCTCAAGTTTTCTTAGAGGTAAAGCTCGAGAACAAGAAGTGCTAACCATAGAACCATTTGAATCTTTTCAAGACACTTCACATTGCAATTATGTGATATTTCCATCTAAATGACTAGTGTTTGGCAGTTGCTGAATGGTTTGCAGCTGAATGATTAAGTGGTCAAAATGATTAAGAGGCTATTATGATATAGTGCAAAATGAAATATAATTATTTGGTAATTGTTCAAAATAAAATTTGGGCTATGAATGGTTAAGGGAGGTCCGTGATACAAAATGATTAAGAGGGTTTTGGAACCATTAAGAGGCAGCCTCTGAATCTCTAAGAGGTGAATCCTATTTGACAAAAAATAAGTCTGTCTCTTAATGGTTCCAAAACCCTCCGAATCATTTTGTATTCTAGACCTCCCTTAACCATTATGAGCCAAAGTTACAGCCTGAACAATTAACAAACAATTATATTTCATTTTGCACTATATCAAAAAGAGCCACTTAATCATTCTGCACCGAACCATTCAGCAACTGCCAAGTATTTTTTTGCCAAACAGGATTCACCTCTTAACGATTCAGATGCTGCCTCTTAATGTAACTGTTAAGAGCTAAACAAGTTTCACTATTAGCCCTTTTGTAGGCATTGGAGCTAGGTCTCGGAGGAGTAGTATTGAAAGTTGAGGATGTTGAAGCCGTCCTAGAGCTGAAGGTATGGTTTTAATTACCATAAAGTCCCTAGTGAGTCGGGATTTCTTATTTTAGTTGATATCATATCATCAGGACTATATTGACAAAAGAAATGAAGAAGGCAATCTACTGGGGTTGACCAAAGCTACTATTACAGGGGTTCAGATGACCGGAATGGGAGATAGAGTTTGTGTTGATCTTTGTAGCCTCATGAGACCTGGTGAAGGTCTTTTGGTAAATCTCATGCTATCTTTATTCTCAGAGTAAATTACGATTTTCGTCTCTGTGGTTTAGAAATTGTGATTTTTACTCCATATGGTTTACATTTATTACTATTTTCGTCCATGGACTAATTAATTTCTACCTGTAAGTACGAGGGACCAAAAGAGTAAAGAATTGTAAACCAGAGGGACCAAAACAACAATAAATTTGTAAATCGTAAGAACGAAAATAGCAATAATTGCAAACCTTAAGGACGAAAAATTCTTTACTCCCCGTGGTTTGTTGAAAATATCTATTTTCGTCCTCATGGTTTTGAAATTACAATTTTCATCCCTATATTTTATAATTCATTATCTTTTTCGTCCGTTTGATTTAAAATTTATTGCTTTTTTCGTCCCTATGGTTTACAGTTCATTTCTATTTCAGTCCTTCATACTTAAAAGTAGTGTTTTGGCCTCAAGGATGAAAATAAAAATGAAATGCAACCCATAGGGATGAAAACCGATTTTCAAACTACAAGGACAAAATCCGCAATTTTTAACAAACCACAGGGATGAAAAACGTAATTTACTCTAATATTTATATATGTCAATACTTAACACACCAAATGGTTATTTTGAAGAAATGCCTTTTAGATTTTTTTTTCCGTGTAGGTTGGATCTTTCGCTAGAGGGTTATTCCTAGTTCACTCAGAATGCTTGGAGTCGAATTACATTGCCAGCAGGCCTTTCCGAGTTAATGCGGTGAGTTTTGTTTAGCAATGATTAATTATATATATTTTTTGTCATTTAATGATTTTATGCACTCAAATTAGTTAGAAGTATAGACGCTATTGGATAGAATTCCGGTTGATATTCTTGACCTTACCACCACATTTTTTGCAATTTCGTTAAATTCTTATCTTTTAAGGGTTAACTAGAAATCTTTTAAAATGGGTTCACTAGCAATTACTTTTTTGAAATATGGTATGTTGTTGGGTCAATGGTGCATTTTTCAAGTATATAATTTTTATATACGGCAAAACTCACACATGACTCATCAACTTTGGTGAACCTTTATGGAGGTTGGTATTACCCCCGCCTTTGGAACCGGAACCGCTCTGGAACTGCCTGTTCCAGTTCCTAAAATATGGAACCGATCAGGACTGGTTCTGGTTCCGGTCCTCATTTTTTTGGAACCGTTACCTGCTGGATACCCGGTATACCCGTATACCGTTGGGCCAATGACTTTTTGGTAACTGGACATGCTTCTAGACATTTCTTTTTATATGGCATATCGGCATTTGCAGGGGCCAGTGCATGCCTATGTGGCGGTTCCAGGTGGTAAAACTTGCTACCTTTCAGAGCTCAAAGCAGGGAAAGAGATCCTTGTTGTTGATCAAAGTGGCGTACAACGAACAGCAGTAGTTGGACGTGTAAAAATCGAGACCCGACCATTAATCATTGTGGATGCAAAGGTTTGGTTTCGCCACTAACTTGGTCAACTTGTACCCGATACTTTTCACAAGTTGTAGGTCTTTACAGAAACAACTGTTCTACACTTTGGGGTAGAGGTCAGGTCTGCATACATCTTACCCTCTGTGGACCCCATCTCCAGGTGGGATATACTGGGTTTGTGTGGTTTGGTGTGATCAGGTATTTTTTTAAATTGCATCTCATCGGACCACCTTCTTATGCTGATTTTTTTTTTCTCGAAATCTATGCTCACAGGTTGATTCAGACCAAACAACTTCTTACAGCATTCTTTTGCAGAACGCAGAGACTGTCGGACTTGTACCTCCCATGAAAGGTTCGTATGTGCATAAAGTTATTTGATTTAATTAGAACCAACTAAACATAACTGGATATCCAATAGTAATTGGATCGGATCCAATTTGGTTATGTTGGTTTTGGATGTGGCAGTTCAAAATCCAATAAAATAAAACTAATCCTATCCTAACACCATCCAATTACAATACATAATTAATAAATATATAATTAATAGTAGAGTAAACTTCAATTTTGGTCCTTGAGGTTTAGTGAAAAATCTTAAAGTGGGACCTGAACTTTGACAAGTCTAGAAGCCAACGTCCAATGGATGATTGAATTGGATCGGATCGACCTAAATGGCTAAAGACCCATTGGATTTCAACCGATGAACACATATCTCATTTATATATATATATATATACACACAGTGAGAGAGAGAGAGAGAGAGAGAGAGAGAGAGAGGGAGGTTCAAGGGAAAACCTCAACAAAAGAGAAAACTAAAGAACACACAGAGAACCCTCCATCTGGACGGTATACATTTGTGCATAGACGGTATGCACAATTGCATACAAGCGATTGAAGCTGTTTTTTTATGCCCGAGTTCATGTTACAGATTAGCAGTACGCATTTATGCATACCATCCAGATGGAGGGATCCCAGAGTGTTTTTTAGTTTTTTTTAAGTTTTCCCCTAAATCTGACTCTATATATATATATACATATATATATATATGGATTTGCAGGTGTAGAAAAAGAAGCAACAGCAATTCCAGTGACTTCACTGAACGTTGGTGATCAAGTATTGGTGAGACTACAAGGTGGTGCTAGGCATACTGGTATAGAGATTCAAGAATTCATCATTGAGAAATGAATTCATTTTTTACTATTCTTCAATTTCATAAATTAACATCAATATTTTTGTTCAGCTGGCCTTGCTCAAAGATCAATTGGAGACTTTCTTAGAGCATTTCTTAACAGATTTTTCAAAATAGGTATTTTGGGGCTTTTTATCTTTCTTTTTTTCCCTAAGCTTTTTCAAAAATGGAAAAGGTAAGAGAGATAAAGATAAAAATCTTTAAATTCGAAGAAATCTTCACGTTCAAAGAACCCTCGAAAATTATATTTATGAAGAGAAAGAAGTGTTATGTTTTTTATTGTTTAGACTCATGAAGATGAATGTATTATCATTTTATATAAATTTTATTTGAAAGTTTCTTAGGATATTAAATTTATTGAGTATTACAATAAATTTGAAGAAATTGTAATATCAAAATTTATTTAAATTTGATAGATAATATTAAAAATCTTTAAATTTGAAGAAATTGCAAGTTTTTTAGGATATTAAATAAATTGAATATTGTAGTAGGGATTGGTTCAAATAAGGAGATTAAAAGAATGTTAATAAGTAAATTGTTTAAAAAATCCAAAAAGATCTTAAAAATTATTCATATGACTTTATATATGGATCTTCAAATGATTTTTTCTTTTTCATAATTTACATATGAACCTTTTACTCTTATATTCTTACAATAATTAGTCTTATTATTTGAATCTCCAACTATTTTGATGATATAATACATGTTGAAATCTTCAAAATGAAAAAAAAAACCATTGAAGATAATGTAACTTTTCTTAAAAATATTAACTTTTGCTTCTTCATTTCAATTTTTTCTAAAGAATCTGTATGAAATATGAAATATTCTTAAAGTTAATTAAACATATTTGGTAATTATCTCTAGTGAATTATCAGACATATATCAACGGCAGATAGTAGAAGTTGGTAATTTGTTGTAGTCTCGTAGATTTACTCAAAGAAGAGCTTTAGGGTTCTATACAGACCGTATACAAGAAATCAAACAACAAAAACGAGCCTAAAGTTGGTGTCAATGATCAGAAATCTTAAGTTGCCACAGAGGTCTTCTCAAAATCGATCTTTTCAACCTTCACTTCTCCATGAACGAGTTCATAAACGTACACCACAACTTTCAAACCATCGATATCCATGAGAACGATACTTGGGTTCACATCATACGTCATGCCGCTATATGAACCGGTGGCTGAACCAGGGTTTATGACCATACCCATCTCGTGTTTGTACGCCATGAACCGATGAGTATGACCGCTAACGAGAATGTCAACATCCAATTGTCGTTGGATCATTGCTAAAGAATCCATATCTCCCCATGGAACAACCTACATTAAACACAATGACGTCAATTACCCTCTCGATTGGTGATGCAAGTTTGAGGTGACCGTTTGCGAGCTCGGTCCATATATGAGTAAGCCCTAATCTATTTTTTGCCTAACGGGTTTAATATAACATAACCAAGCCTGTTTTTTTGCCCATACTAAAGGTATTTGTGGGCTTGGACCGAACACAAGTCGGGCCTAATTTATTTATTTTATTCAACAAGCCTAATATTTGGAAACCTGGGCCCGTTTTTGAGGGCTTGATAACATACATGCTTGTACTTAGATATGGCCAAAAACCGTTCTCGGGCTGGGCTGGGCCGGGTCCAAATCGGTCCCGGTCCCAACCACTAATCCAGACCAAAAACCCAAGACCCGGTTAAGGTATTTTAAAGGATACAAAAGTGTTATTTAAATACACTTGAAAATATGTAATTGGATCGACTAAACAGACTTAAAAGATATGTTTTTTTTTGCGAGAATACGAGCGGAATCACAAATTATAGCAAGAATTGTGAACGTTTGTGAGTTAGTATCTTCCCCCATACACCATATGACTTATAGATAGTGAATAAAGGATCAATGGGACAAAAAAAGAGTTAAAATGGGGGGAAAACGGTCATATAGATGTTGGGTATCTATATTCGATAATAAAACAATAACTTGCCCATATTAAACGGGCCAGGGGTGTTACTGAGAGGCAAGTAGCTAACCTGATGTCCGTGACACAACCCGAGCTTGAATTGTTCGATGGTAAGCGTTTCGATCTCTGGGTAACTGGCATCTTCATCGTATACCCCACGAGTAATATGCAAATTAGGACACAAGCTCTTTAAGTAATCATCAACTTCCTGTTAATGGAGACGTCCGTGAAGGTCAATAGCCAAACAAATATACGTACGTAACACAACTCAAATTCAAAAAATGAACAAGCAACATTTCATACGAAATATTAGACTAAAATACATCAAAATATAACAAAAGTTTAATTTAGTTCTCATTTAGAGTTTCTTGACTAATGTAACAAACAATCAGTTATTTCCTATTTTGTACCCATTTTGCTTGTTAAACGGGTTTTCAGCCTGTGATATGGTTGATCTTTAAATTAAAATGAAACTCACACACAGTTAAATGGGTTTTCAGTTAAATGAAACTCACACACAGTTCACATTTTGCATTTAACCCACCCTTTTGAAAATCATATCATTTAAACACAAAATGTCACAATAAAAGCAGAATATCATACACAGAATATCATGATTCATCAACACAAAAATCTCTTGTATTATAATCGTTTGGTTCACATTTCACACCAAAATTTGATCAAAGGGTGTTAGCTCAGTTGGATAGGTAACATCCCTGGGGGGTGTAGGGTGAAAGCCACACTACCAGGGTTCGATTCCTGCGGTTGACATTTCTGAGATATCCAGACTTTGGGCCTAGGCCTTAGGGGCCAGGTTCGGGGCCGGTACGGGAGGATCCAGTCTATGGGATCCACTTCCCTGCTGGTCGGGTTCAGCCATAGGTTGGGCCGGGTCGCAGCGGATTAGTGGGTTGGCCGTAATGGAGACCCGATACTGCTGGAGCGTGTGTGTGTTATAGATGCCGTTCAAAAAAAAAAAAAAAATATATATATATATATATATATATATATATATAGAATTCTTTTGTATTATGGCGTTTTGGTTAAAAGGCGCGGTCAGCTGGTCGTCACTCCCAATTAGGTTATTATATATAGCTTTCAAACCAGAGTTGGCAAATGGCAATGGCGACGTCTGGTGTCGGTGGTGTGAATGTTGACAGAGGATGCCGACGATGGTGCAGAGAGGTATGCAATGATCGATGAACATATTTTTCAAACATTTTGGTTTCTACACCAAATCGAAATCCACAATAGCATATAAAGTTAAACAAACGGTAATGCAGATTCAACAAGATTACAATCGAAAACCCTAATTTGTTCGATTTTAACCTAAATTCACACAGATCTACTCGAAGTATACGAATCACACACATGAATGATGAACATATGTTCTTAAATCTATATATACACACGAAAGTAAAATCTAATTCGATTGAATTTGAGAAAGTAGTAGTAGTAGTAGTAGTAATTACTTACTTTGATACAGAGATTTCCAGTGCAAATGATGTGTTGAATCTTTCCAGGAACAAGCATCGATTTGAATTTCGTTGGCAATTCCAGTGCTCTATTTGGAATATGCAAATCACCGATCGCCATTACCAACACCATCTTCTTCCCAAAATGATCACAATCGCAGTTAGTATTTCTTAATGATCCTAAATTTTGATTAAACCCTAATTGAAAAGGATTCGATGAAGGTTATTAAGATGAAAACCAGTAAGAGCAGTGGTGTGTGTGATGATCATAGGGTTTAGTAACTTCTTCCACAAACAGACTGTAAATCAGTTAGTTCAACGGCCAAGGTTTATATGCTGTATAATTTTATTTTTTATTTCTTATATGAAGAGTAAATTACGTTTTTCATCCCTGTGGTTTGATAAAAATTGCGGATTTCGTCCCTATGGTTTTGAAATTGCAACTTTTATCCCTATGGTTTACAATTCATTTCTATTTTGGTCCCTGAGTTCAAAATACTACTTTTAAGCATGAAGGACTAAAATAGAAATGAATTGTAAACCATAAGGACGAAAAAAGCAATAAATTTTAAATCACAAGGACGAAAAAAGTTATGAATTATAAACCATAAGGATGAAAATCGTAATTTCAAAACCATGAGGACAAAAACAGAAATTTTCAACAAACCACAGGGACTAAAACCGTAATTTACTCGTTAGTTCAACGGCCAAGGTTTATATGCTGTATAATTTTATTTTTTATTTCTTATATGATAAAGAGTATTAAAAGTCAAAAAAAAAATTATAAATGAAATTATATGCAACTTCAACATTTATTCTATTTTAGTAATTTTTATATTGTTTATTTAAAAAAAAAAAAATTTATCTTTTTAACATATTTTATTGTAATATTTCTTATTGATGGAAAAATAATTAAAGTATTATTTTTCTCTTTTCTATAAAGTTTAGAGATTTCTCCAAATTTAAGGAATTTTACCTTATGTCTTCTTTTATCTATTTTAGTATAATTGTTCGAGTCAAAAAAATTCTTAAATCTTCAAAATTTTATATTTTAGTATAATTGTTGGAGGGAAAAAAATTCTTAATCCTACGAAATTTTTTATTTTAGCAGAATTGTTGGAGATGCTTAAATTAATACAATATTATTAAAATAAGTGTCGATTCAATTAAGAAAAAGCTAAAATGAGAAGGTAAAAAAAAGGTTCATATGTAATGATTGAATTTTATTTAATGATACGTATATAAACCGATAGATTATTCATATGGGTTGACATATGTATCAATGTATGTTCAAGTGGATTTTTTTCAATAATCGACATATGAACATTCTTTTAACCTTTACTTCTCAAGGGTCGTTTTGCCTGAACATTGACCCAGTAAACACTTACCGACAAAATTCAACATTATCACTTAATTTAACTTGATAAGATATTATGTAGTGTTTGGTACACATACAGGACTAGACAAGACTAATTGTATTTCCTCCATTTGGTAACAATTTAGATATTATATCGTTCTAAGGGTAAATAAGTCATTTTATGTTTTTGTCCAAAGTTGTTCCACCTTTTAGTACATAACAAAAAGAAAGTCTATTTCTATATTGAAATAGCTTTCGTTCCACTTTGCTCTTGTCACATGTCATACCAAAGATGAGACTATTTTTTATACTGTTCTGTCTTGTCCTATCCTGCCCACCAAATGCACCTAAAAGACGCAAAAACAAGAAAAGAACTTGCAACCATAAAGGCTTTTGAACACTAAATATGCAAATAAAAACAAAAAGTTCCATCAATAAAAAAAAACCAACAAAAAAACATCATCAAATTCATCAATCATTTAATCTCTCAAAGTCATCTCCAATCACCGATAATTTCACACGTTACCAAACTCCCGGGTCCCACCTCCCGCTACCGAGCCGGTTTCGGAGACCGATACGGTTGATTCTGGTTATACGGCGAGTTCGAAATCGAAAGACTCCTCATCGGCTGCCCTTTCGACCCGTTTCTACCATTCGGGTTACTTCCGGTTCGCTCCAATTGCATCGACTGAAAATAAGGCGAACCACAAGCCATGTCCTTAAGGTTCGGTAACGGTTTCAAGGCTTCGTGAACCTCACTCATAAGGGGTCGAGCCTTAGGGTCACGGCTAAGACATAAGGTAGCTAATTGAGCCGCTTTTTGTGCACCTCTTATGGAGAATCTACCTTCTAATCGAGGATCTATTAACCGATAGAACCTTCTTCTTTCACCTAGATAAGGTCGAGCCCATTCCACGAGGTTATGCTCGCCATTTGGCCGGTTTTTGTCCATTGATCTTCGGCCGGTTATCATCTCGAGTAAGACCACACCGAAACTATAGACGTCGCTCTTTGATGTCAAATGTCCTAATATTTAATCGGATCGTATTATTAGATACTGAAAAATAACTTAAATCACTATTGAATAAAGTCATCCGATCCAATTAAATCACTATTGGATCGGATAACATAATTGGATTGGATGGCAGTTTAGGATCCAATTAAATTAAATCGATCTAATCCAATTACCCATCCAACTAACATTTAATTAATAAATTTATGAGCAAATTACGATTTTCGTCCCTGTGGTTTGTTAATAATTTCGATTTTCATCCCTATGGTTTAAAAGTTTTGGTTTTTCCCCCTATGATTTGCAATTTATTGCTATTTTCGTCCCTGGACTAATTCCTACCTCTAAGTAGGAGAGACTAAAACGGTAAAGAATGGTAAACCACATGGACCAAAACAACGATAAATTGTAAATCATAAGGATGAAAAAACAATGAATTACAAGCCATATGGAACGAAATTGTAATTTATAAACCACAGGGACGAAAAGCGCAATTTTTTATAAACCACAGGGACGAAAATCGCAATTTTTTACAAACCACAGGGACGAGAGACATAATTTACTCTAAATATATTATGATCAATTTTACAATATTTTGTTTTTATTTGATATTTGTAAGTAGTTTTATTTTTAATTTAGGAAAATATATGAATGATTATAGCACCATCCAGGGAAATTTACATAAATAGCCCAAGTTGATAACTGATTTCACTTCTTAGCCAATCCTTACGTAGGAGGTCTTAAAGCATACGCGTAAGGATTCCACTTTCTAAATAATTATTCTTTTTTTTCTTTTTCATTTTTGGCAAAAACCAATCATTTACCCATATGCGTAAGGACCAGCTAAAAAGTAATTTCGGTCTAAAAAGTAATCTGGGTCAAAAAAAATGGCTAAAAAGTAAATCTGGTTCAAAAAATGGCTAAAAAGTAATCTGGGTAAAAGAAATGGCTAAAAAGTAATCTGGGTAAAAAAAAATGGCTAAAAAGTGAAACCCTATTAGCTGACTGGCTATTTCTGTCAATTTCCCGACCATCTGGCTCTTTTTAGGACCGGATCCCAATCGGATAAAAAATTGAACCAGACCAGACCAGACCATGACCACCGGTCCTTAACCCAATCGACTTCATTCATGCAGTACTAGAAAGAAAAAACGCACCAGTCATCACATACTCAGGTGCGGCATAGCCGTATGTACCCATCACACGAGTCGACACGTGGGTCTTATCGCCTTCCGGACCGTCTTTCGCAAGTCCAAAATCAGAAAGTTTCGCATTGTAGTCCTAAAAAAACAAGTGCCAGTAAGTAATCATGATACAAGACTATTGATCTTCACATATGAATAATGACAAAAAAAAATATAGATACTATTGATCTTCACATATGAATAATAACAAAAAAAAGCATAGACACTATTGATCTTCACATATGAATAATGACAAAAAAGCACAGATACTATTGATCTTCACATATGAATAATGACATAAAACTATAAACCAGAAAAATTTAACGAGCCACAAACCGCATCAAGTAAAATATTTGACGTTTTGAAATCCCGATATATAACGGGTCTTTCTGCTTCCTCGTGAAGAAAAGCAAGTCCCTTTGCAGCACCAAGTGCAATTTTCATCCTCATAGCCCATGGAAGAGGCAATGACCCTGTTAATCCAATAAAACTTCAGACCCACTATTAACCGAATAAACTATATATATATATATATATAAAAATAAAAATTAGGAAATTTTGGAACTTTGTTATATGGATCGGAAAAAAATCCATTGTTACACTATATAAGAACTAAATAAAACTTAATTTGTTGCATTTTAATGTATCTTACCCATAATAGAAAGAACGGAAAACTAGAAATAAATATTAACGTACTTCTGAACAAATGATTTTCGAGGCTTCCACGTGGCATAAACTCGTAAACGAGCAGCCTCTGATCATCCTCAATGCAAAAGCCGATCAATTTAACCAAATTAGGATGCAAAAGGTCGCCAAGAAAGTTAACTTCAGCCTGCCAAATAAGCAAAATTTTATAAAAAAAATACAAAACAAAAAGTTCAAAAAAAAACCCAAAAAAGATTAAAAAGGGGGAGGAACCATACGAGCCATTCTTTGTGACCCTGGAGTCCATCGTGGTTCAGAGTCTTGACCGCAACGGTTAGACCGGTGCCGGGCTTCACGGGTGCGGTCCCATTCTCGTTAATCCATCCTTTAAAAACGCAACCGAACCCACCTTCACCAAGAAGGCTTTCGGGTCTAAAATTCCGAGTTGCTGACTTAAGTTCATTGAAGTTAAATTTCCGAAGCTGAGAAGCGATTTTTAATTCTTCGGTTATATTTGGAGTGGAGGTCATGCTTTCACCGTTGCTAGTGGTCGAAGATGAAGCAACCGGAGCAACGGGCTGATCGGTACTAGTATCATTTGTAGATTTACTTTCGGCTGATTCATTAAGCAAAATCACGTTATCAGCAAATTCGATCCAAAAAGCCAAACCAAACGAGAACGAGCTTTATGAGCTTAATAGGGACTTAAAAAGCTTATTCGGTCAACTATACATGACTGTTTGGTAGTTAAAGATATAGAAAGTGGCTTATTCAATAAGCTACTAGGGGACGGGGAGCTTTATGCAGAAAGCTAAGTTTTTTTCTTCCAACGTCCCTCCCAACTAAAAAAACACGTTCCTTCCATCTATGAAAAAACCCTTCCCAATCTATACAGACAGATTCGTCCACACAGACACCTTTATCCATACATGACTTAATGGAAAACCAACCAAACAACCCCTTATCAATTGAACATATGTAATATTCAAAAGACCATTTGACTTAATCTTAGCGGGTTTTCAGGATTACGAGTGATTCTTTTTACTTAGTTGCTTAATTACGCTTTAGCTTTCCTTTCGGTTTGTTTTAACCCTAAATTAGTAAGCGGAAATAATTTCATAAGCATTAACATTTGAGCGAACGTTTCTTTATTTCATACCCTAGAAAGAATCTCATAAATTCAAAAAGATATTGTTTTCTATATATAACAAACATAACATATAAAGTTCCCTAATTCTTCATTACGTAAAAAAATTCATATTCTCTAAAGCTACTAAAATTGTCCTATTGGTATGTGAGATACTGAGATCCATGCAGACCTGACCTCTACCCCAAAAAGTAGAACAGTTGTTTTCTTGAAACCAACAAAACCAATTAAAAAAAACAATACGCAACTACTTCTATTTATAGAAATTCTCAACCTCATAAAAGAAATGTTTTATGATCGACTACGATTTACTTCCATTTTTTTCATTCTTGATTCTTTCTAAGTTTTTTTATTTTTTCTTTCGGTTTTGGTCCAAAATCACATGATTCATTTATCTTACGCAATTTTCTAACGCCATAAAGAACACAATACATTTGTTATAAATACTTTTTGATATTATCCCAATATGCTCAAAGAAAAGAAAATAAATATTATGCATATAAATCACACCTATAGAAACTAATCACACAAAATTCTAAAGCAAGAAACAATCTTTCCTTTTTAGTCATACCCACATTAAAGAGATACACTTTCCCTTTTAACTTATGTTCCCCAATTGGGCCCTAAATTGATACTTATGAACAGATTTTATTTTATGGAGTTTAAAGATTTTGTTTGTTACTTTTCTATGGAGTTTAAAGAACTGATTCCAAAATAGATTACAAATTGGGAACAAATAGTTACCATAAAACAGAGGATTTTTAACATCAAAATAACAACATATATCCATACTTCCATATCCACAGATCGCAGGGAATTTAGAAACTTGAAATTTCAAATTTTCGAAAAAAAGGAAACCATTAGAAGAACAATAAGGTTAGTAATGGCGTGCAGAAATACACTATTATTACAAGTAATTTTAGATAATAAAGATTCGATTTTGCAACTTATTGAGCTATTTGAATTGAGAAAGTACAATATTGAGTTTCTTGAAATATGAAAACTTCAAAAATAGGAAAGCATTAGAAGACAATCTATCGAAAACCCGAATGCAAGATTACTAAAGGCGTGCAGAAATACACTATAATTACAAGTAATTTTAGATAATAAAGATTCAATTTTGCAACTTATTTAGCTATTTGAATTGGGTGTTTTCAGAAGTACCATATTGACTTTCTTGATATGTGAAAACTTCAAAAATAGGAAAGCGTTAGAAGACAATCTATTGAAAACCCGAATGCAAGATTACTAATGGCATGCAGAAATACACTATAATTACTAGTAGTTTTACCTAATAAAGATTCAATTTTGCAAATTATTTAGCTATTTTAATTGGGTGTTTTTCAAAAGTACCATAATGAAAACTTCAAAAACGGAAACCATTAGAAGACAAACTATCGAAAACCCGAATGCAAGATTACTAATGGCATGCAGAAAAACACTATAACTACAAGTAATTTTACCTAATAAAGATTCAATTTTGCAAATTATTGAGTTAATGAAATTGGGGGTTTTTTAGAAAGTACCATATTGAGTGCTGCTGCCACTAATGGAGCTTTCAACTTTAGACCTTGAAGAAATGCATCTCCCAAAGAATCTGAACTTAATCCAACACCCTGTTTCTTCAACTTCATCTTCTTTCTTCTTGCTGCTTACCTTCAATTTATCCACATTCAAAGCCTTTGTTGATTTAATAGATGGTTTAATAGAATCAGAACCCACCCCCATTTTGCTTCCAAAAACCCTAAATTTCAACTCTAAAACCCTATAAAATTACAAAAATTTAACAGTTTCTACACACCAAAATCGATCTAAATCCATCAAGAAATTACAAAATCAAACAAAAAAGAAACGTCTCCCAGAAAAGACTATTTGAAACAGAAAAAAAAACTCGCAAAATTAACTAAAATTAAGGGTGTTGTTCTTGAAAAAAACATAAATAAAAAAGAAGTAAGACCCAGATCAGAAATCGGGTTGAAATTTCGAAAATGGGGCGAGGATCGAATGACCCAGATCAAGAAATGACATGCAAAGACAATGGCAGCACGAAATTAGCGATGATTCATGTAAGAAAAAAAAATTGAAAAATCTCAAGAACCCTAATTTCAAGAAAGTGAAGGAAGGGGGTTGCAAAGAGTTTTAGAGAGTCAAAAATGTAGTTCGGATATTCCCAGAGGAACACTATATGGGTGAAAGAGACAGGGCGAAAGAGAAGACATATAGATATAGATATAGATATATACGTATAGATATAGATATATATAGATATAGAGTATGTGGTAAAGGGGAAAAGATTGTATTTTTATTTAATTTTTTGCTTTCAAGAAAAGAGGAGAACGACAGGAGGGGTTATCGAGGGGGAGTAAAAGAAAGAAAAACAAGAAGGAAGGGAAGAAGGAGGGTATTTATGTCTCTCTGCGTTTTGTGTGAAAAGCAAAGAAGAAGAATATACATGTTGAATCTTTTACATTTTTTTTAATATATATACAAATAAACTATAAATTTGTCGTCATGATTTGTCAAAAATAACACTTTTAGTCCTTATAGTTTAGAAATTATAAGATAAGCATCGTAGTTTATAAAAACGTCTGTATTTGATCTTTTTTTAACTGGCGTTGAAATATTCCTTTAAACGATATGAGAGGGATTTTCGTTCCTTCATCAAAAAAGAATTGTCTTTAAACCCATTAAAATCGATTTTATGATTTGGTTAACTCGGTAAAAGACAAAAGAATCAATAAAAAGATGAAAATGTCACTCATTTAACGAATTTTTTTAATGGTCGTTAGAGGAAGGGATCAAATTTAAATGTTTATGTAAGTCATGATTTATAATTTATCGTTGTTTTAATTATTTATTGTTTTAGTCCCTTATGCTTTAAAGATATAAATTAGTCTAAGAATAAAAACAACAATAAATTGTAAATCATATATACAAAAATCGTAATTTCTAAAATATAAGGACAAAAATTAAAGTTATCTACAAGCCACAGGACAAAAATCCAGAAAATTAAAGTTTTCGTTTTATAGTTTTTCCATGTTGTAACAATTCCTTCAAAAAATTCTAAAATAATATGGTTGTTGGAGATGTATTTGGAATTTTTTATTAAAAAAACTTAGAAAATTCTTTAAAATTTTCATTTTGTTATTTCCAATAAATTTGTAGTCAATAAATCAATGAAATTAAATGAAAAGAGAGAAAGATAAAGTACTTTTATTATATTAATAAATATTTTGATACTAATAAAATTTCCATAATATAAAAATTGTTTTTTAATTATATTAGTGAATATTTTAATAATAAATCTCCAAAATTCGTTACATCGAATGTAATTTATTTTTGGAAATTTTGACTTTTTTATTTTAGAGAAATTGTGTATAAACTATTTGAGATACTTTTACATTTTTCTGGGTTTTATGAATTTTATAACGCTCCAAATTCGTGTCTCAATTTTGTTGGTACGATAATTTTCCTATTGTTTACATTTCGTTACAAAATTGGTGTCCCACTCTAATGGGGGTTAAATGTCTCATTTTAAGTTTTCCCGCGTGCTCCTTATATGAACACGTTTTATTTTTTAAATATGACATGGCATTGGAAAAATCATGAACGTTTAAAGGAAAAAATAAAAAACATGAATATGATATTAGGGGAAAATTAAAAACATTAAGGGTGCGTTTGGTACGCAGTCAGGATAGAACAGAATAGAACGGAACAGAACAGAACAGGACAAGACAGAACAGCTATTACACGTTTGGTAAAACATGATATGACAGGACAGAACAGAACAGAACATAATGACCAATTTACCCCCAATGAGTTGTTTAGTGTTTTTTTTACCAAATAACCCACACACATATATATATATAGAGAGAGAGAGAGGAGAGACAGAGAGAGAGAGAGAGAGAGAGAGAGAGAGGGAGGTAGAGAGAGAGAGGAGAGAGAAGGGGAGAGAGAGAGAGGGAGGGAGAGAGGAGAGAGATATGAGAGAGAGGGAGGAAAGAGAGAGAGGTAGGAGAGAGAGAGAGGAGGGGAGGATAGAGAGGAGAGAGAGGAGAGAGAGAGGGAGGGAGGAGAGAGAGAGGGGGGAGAGAGAGAGAGAGAGAAGAGAGAGAGGAGGGAGGGAGAGAGAGGAGAGAGAAGGGGAGAGAGAGATGAGATAGAGGGAGGAAAGAGAGAGAGGTAGGAGAGAGAGAGGAGGGGAGGGGAGGAGAGAGAGGGAGGAGAGAGAGAGAGAGAGGAGAGAGAATAGGAGAGAGAAAGAAAGGAGAGAGAAAGAGAGAGGACAGAGAGGAGGGAGGGAGAGAGAGGGATGAGTGAGAGAGAGAGGAGAGAGAGAGAGGGAGGAGAGAGGGAGGGTGTGTGTGTGTGTGTTAGGTTAGAGGGTAAAATGGTCATTTAATCCTTGTTCCACTTAGTTCTAGGGGGGTAGGATAGAACAACCTTGTTCCACATGTGTTCTACTTAGTTCCACTTAGTCCAACATTTTATCATACCAAACATGGGACAAGCTTGTTCTGTTCTGTTCTGTTCCATCCTGTTCACCGTACCAAACGCACCCTAAAGGATGTCAATGAAGGTATATAACAAATTTTTGTAAATTCATTACAAATTTTTGTGATTTAAAATCCATGTATTCGAAATCAAGATGAGATAAATACCATAAATCATAACTCCTAAAACCATAAATGTTTTTCTATGTAGGTGGTGTTGTTGAAGGGATAGCCACATTTTTACGTTTCTGAACCTTTTGACTATAGTTTCGTATTTGATGGATGAACTTTGTTGGCTATCCTGAACACATGCATGCGTGTGTGAATAGAGGATAACAGAGAATGTGTTGAGATAAAAGAGATAAAAGATAGTGGTAGCCATACTGAACAATAGCCGGTCATGATGTTTGGTGGTTGGTAGCAAAACAACAAGACTAGAAAATCTCCTATCTACCAGTTGATTTAGGGGCGCGGTTTTGATTTTCTTGGACGGTGGTTGATTTAGGGTTTAGGGTTTCTTTCTTCCTAAAATGACATATACTTTCAACTATTTGTACGTATGTTCTACATACAGTAAAATTTACTTCTTAAAATAAAATGGAAATGATCAAAATGTCCTCAAGTGAGGTACTTAATGGGAGACTTTAGATGTTTCATTAGAGGGAGAGACCAATTTCGTAATAAATTGCAAGTAGTAGGAAAATTTTATAATGAACGAAGTTGATGGACGGAGCCGAAGTTTTGAACAAACTACAATAATAACTCTCTTATATGTCTTAAAGCAATATAGTTTTCATTAAAAAGGTTTATTATAAAATATAGATAACATTACGTTAAAATAATCGGAAAAAACATACACGCCGACTGGATGGATCACCACCACCATTGCCGCCACCACTACCGACACCACCATTACTAGTATTGTCATTGTCGCCTCCAACATTACCATTACATCGTTATCACTATCTCCTTCACCAACACAACCACAATTGTCACCACCCCATCCACCACCACTACCGCCACCACTGTCATCACCATCGTCGCCCCACCGCCACCGCTACCGCCGCCTCCCCACCGCCACCGTTACCACTGCCGCTACCACCACTAAGGCCGCCACCACCGCCGCCGCCATTACCACCAGCACTACCGACGCCGCCACCACTACCGCCTCCACCCTACCACTAGTATTATACCCAACGAACCAAACATTCATATTCAAAATCCTTAGACAGATTCCGTTCCAATTTATGTCAACCAAAAGCATGGTCAAACATGATTAAATTCAATTCCAATTCCTTCAGATTCCAATTTCTTTGACAAATTTTAATTCCAAGAGATTCCATTCTGTGAACCAAACGCCACCTAAAATTATTATAAACCATCAAACAAATTATATTATGAAGTTTTTTTTTGTTAGGGTTTTACCCTACTTTTGTCCATAGGTTTTATGTATATTATTTACTCGGCATTTAATATAGGCATTAGACGGTGTAACAACATGTCTTAAACATTAACGACGTTGTTTTATGCACTCTATAAAAAAACTCTATTAATTTTTTGATTTTGTAGTATATATATATATACAGGGTCAGATTCAAGGGAAAACGCAAAAAAAAGAACTGAAGAACACCCTGGGAGTCTTCCATCTGGACGGTATGCACTAATGCATACCGGTAATTTGTAACATGTATTTGTGAATATTCATCAATGCAAATGTAATGATAGAAGCATTGGTGCATAGGAACAAAAAACGTTTATATGCATTAGTGCATACCGTCCGGATGGAGTGCTTATAGGATGTTCTTCAGTTTTCTATTTTTGTAGTATTTTCCCTTAAACCTCTCTCTCTATATATATGTGTGTGTAATTATTTTTAGACACATAATTGTGATGTGATTTGATATTGAGAGATGTAAATGCAATTAAACCTTATGACTTGTTTGATTGAATCATTTCGATTACGATAACTTATAATAATATCTAGTTTCAGTATACATCGTTCAACATCATAGCCAGAATTATTAATCTATATTTAAAATCATCAAAATATTCAATTACAATAAAAAAAAATCAATATCTAAAAGAAACAATAATATAAAATTCATTAGAACCGATTAAGAGTCATTACAAACAATTACTTATACACGTTACGACCCATTAGAACATCTTAACGCCCATGAGAGCCCATTAATGCCATTGCAACCCATAACGACCGAATATGACACATTGGCAATACAACTCAATATTACTTTCATATATAATAAACTCATCAACAAATTAGAAACAAAATAAAATAAAAGGACATTTAGATACTGGCAGATTATTGACGAATTTAACAAAAAATATAAATAATCAGGTATAACTAGTTGACGATACCTTTAATTTGCCGATGTTTTTAAAAAGGGATTATTAAAGAAAACAAACAATATAAATAATCGTGTATAATTAGTTCATGTCACTAATGTTTTGCTAAAATGTCAATATAGTGGTATCTTAGCGACAAATTAGTGACAATTATTTTGTCGCCATTTGTGGTCAATTCACGACGATATGCCACCGGTGATACGTTAATAATTCAAGGCAGTAAAATCCATTGATGAAAGTCATCATTTTTACTGTGACAAGTTTATAACTTTAAAACAAGTATTACATAAAAATTTAACTACTAAACAAATATTTTAATATAGCTTTTATCTTACGCCTATAAATTGGCAGTTTCAAGATACTGATTGTTTTTTTATTCTCAATTTAATAAACCAAACTCAAAAGTCAGAAATGTCGACATACTTATCAAACTTATGATATTCATTAGAACGTGACGTATGAAAATGACCTTACATACAAAACAACGTCAAGTTCTCAAAACACAAACAAAAAAGGTCTAAAAGAGGGCATGATAGCTCGGGAAACTATTACATATTGAAAAACAACTATCTCGTGGTATGGGAAATGGGCCTATAAATAAAACAATTCATTTGGCCCATAAATACACAGTTGGAAAACGATTGAGTTATCAGATACTCAGATACATAACATCTAATCTTATAAAAAACACATGTTACATTAAACAAAGATCCGTTTTCGTGTGCCTTAGAGCATCTCCAACAGCTATTGTAAAATAAAAAAATGATGAATTTTAGCAATTTAAGTACTCCAACAGCTATGGGTATATCAATTGCTAAAATAGAAAAATGAGAAAAAAAATCTCTAAATTTAGAGAATCTCTAAAAATATATAGAAGAGAGAGAAACAATATTTTAATTATATTCAACCAATCAAAATAATTGAAGTTAAGTGTGTAGGAGAGAAAAATAACATTTTATTAATGATGGAATATTTTATTAATATTGTTAATGATAAAGTTGCTAAAATAGAGTAGCTGTTAGAGTTGGATGCAAATTATTATAGAGATTTTGACTTTTCATATGCTATTTTAGAAAAAAATTACAATAGCTGTTAGAGATGCTCTTAATATCTATCTCTTATTATAAGTTTGAAATTAAAATTATTCCAAAGAAAAATATACTATCTAAATTAATTAATTTTATAACTGTTATATTTATAGTGTATTGTAATTTAATTATTTTTTTTTTACTAAAATGCAAAATAAAATTACAATATGGCAGGATGAAATTTAATTTAAATTTTGGTTATTAATTTACAATGAAACCCAATAAGAAGTATTTGGGCCTGGGTTGTCTGGGAGTTTGGGTTGACTGGGCTTTGGCCCAACCCGTAATATTTTTACGCATTGAAGTTTATTGATATTTGAGTAAACTACAAATTTGGTTCCTATGGTTTATTAAAAATAACACTTTTTGTATCTATTGTTTTGAAAATGTAATATTCGTGGTTTGAAAGAACATTTGGATTTGGTCCCTTCTTCTAACAACTGTTAAAAAGTTATGTTAAATATGGGGAATATTTGTCTTTATCAGATCAAAAATGATTTTATGATTTTCCTTTTGTGGTTTTTGAGTGCGTAAAGTATAAAAAAAATTGATAAAAGAACGAAAGAAATTGTTTCTCATCTGTTAGATTTTATAACGGTATTTATAAGGAGCAATTAAATTCTTTACGTTTTTACAAACCACTATGACCATCTTGTGGTTTTGAAACTTTATGGATGAAAAGTGTTAATTCTGACAAACTACAAGGACCAAATTTGTAGTTTACTCTTGCTATTTTTATTATTGGTGTGCTATACAATTAAAAGTTCAAAACTCTATATATCAATGTTTTCACGATTATTAACATTTGTTAATCAGGTGACATATTAATTAAATTATAAATTAGTTTATATATTTATTACATTATGTTTCATTGTTTAATGTATTTGTATAGTGTTCAATATTTTTTAAAAAAAATTCAAGTATGCAGAAATAAAATCTATTATATAAAAAATTATTAATAGACGACTGGTTGGAAGTATTATAAAGTTATCTAAGTTTTATTTCATATATATAATCATTAACATATATATATATATATATATCTGAGATCTGAGTATGCAGAACCAAATGTCGGCTAGCGTTCCTTTACAATCACTTTCAATTGTCCGACGCACGGGAACCCAACCAAAAGAAATTACAACAATTTTTTCAAAGATTTAACTTACATTAACATCTCAAATAGATTTTTTAAAATGGTGAATCAAAATACAAAATCTCTAAAAAAATACATTCAATTTCAATAGTTTATATATTTTGCATATTACAAAAACTTGATTAAATCATTAAGATATTTCGTATATTTTAATAAAATATTATTTTCTTTCACAAATATTTAATTTTTAAAGTTTCTTATTTATGAAATATAGTAAAAAAAATTATTTATTAAAAAAATTTGGAAAAAAAATTCTTTAAAAAAATTCAGAAATCTCTCCAGATTTGAAAAAAAAATCTTTAAAAACGATTTAAAGTATCACAATTAATTATTATATCTTTTAAAAATTTAATTAAAAAAAAACCCTGATAAACGCATTAATTTATCTGGCAAACTCTAGTTTTGTTATACAATAATATTTTAATAATTAAAATAATTTATTATCTCTTGCATTTGGATTTTTGCTCTCTTTGGGAAATGTGGTTCGATTCCTTTGCCTTTTCTTTTCCTTTTAGACTTTTAGTCCTTTCCATCCACAGAGACACCTCTTTCTTTTAAGGGAAAAAAAAACTTACACAATATATATAATTATCTAATTCAATTCATATTTATTATATACTTTTTTTTCATCATGACAAATTAAAGCATTTTTTAAAGTAAGTTTTATTTGGAAATAGTTCATTAGACAATACTTTAAAATAGGATTATAAACCATTTCATTACAATAAAATTGTTATAAGATGTACACTTGTTTGGTTCTATAAAATCGTGTTTATATGATAATTAAAAACAGAAAACCATTGTTCTATAAAACAACATTTTAAAGCATTATACTAAAACAATTAAAAATGTTTAACATCCTATAAACTGATTTTGTTGTAATATTTCTTCATACTACCACAAAAAGATATGGGCTATTAAATTGAATACCTCTTTAAAAACATTATTATAGGTCGGAATTAATATTAATAGTTAACAACTCTGTAACATAAAAAATCTGAACATTTTATATAATATTTTACACGACGTTCATTAATAACTTTAAATACTTTATGGGGAAAATGGTCACATGAATTACATATTTGACGTTTTATTAAAATCTTGTTTAATTTGTAGCTGACTAACAAAAGACATGTTTACTTGACCAGTCGAAAATGTTAACGTTAATTTGGTCATTTGATCGAAAGGGTTAATTAAAAAGCCACCAACTTCAAACATGGTTATTAATCAAAGTTAATTAGATTTTTAAAATTAATTGGAGAATCATTAGATTAAATGAATATTCTTTTAAATATATTTTTGATATTTTGAGGAATTTTATCATATAATATAAGTACATAGCATGATTGTATATGAAACAAATTTTGTTTAATCTTGTAGCACATGCATAGAAGTAGAACCTTCTCCTGAAACACATTTATAATAGCAAAGTGGTAACTTCACTATTATTTTTAATATTCAAGTTGCACATATATATATATATATATTATATTATTTATTTATAAATGATCATAACACATACATGCCAGAGCAACTACACTTACCTAACTGGCTAATATATGCTGTGTAACAAACATGTCACATGAATCCCCATAAATCCAAGATATTTTTGGGATGAAGGATGGAAATATCCATGATATATACTTATTTAGTTGCAAAAGTTGTATATATATATAATTAATATAAAGAAAAAAAGGGGATTCATATGTATGATCATATATAATACAGATTTTTAACGAACAGATGCATCTTTAAAGTGGATCAATGATTTAAAGTCGGCCTAATGTGTTTTTAGCTGAATTCCATCGTTTTAAGGGATATTTGAGTTTTTTGTTTGATATCGAAATATTTTTTAAAAGTTTTTTAGTTGATTTCAGGAGACCTTTTTGGTATTTTTTGTTGATATTTTTGTAATTTCTAATATCCCGAAACACCTTTCTTGAAAAAAAAATCTGCTTACAAAAGTCGGTGGTGCGGGTGCAGGGAAACCACTCAGCCACTCAGGTGTTAGTAAATCCGCCTCCGATCATACATGGTCTATATATAACAATTTAATTTGATTTAAATTAACTATGAGATCTTAATTACAACGAATTAATGCACAAATATACATAAATTAATTAAATAAAATTACAAAACAGATAGACTGTAATTTTGAATTAAAAACAAAAAGAAAAAAGTAGAGATTTTAGTGGGAAAATAAAAAAAAGAAAATATCTATAGTTCATGAGGCTGCTGCTGTTCAGCCTCCAGCCATGGCCAATAAGCTGCAGCTGGTTGTTGATCTTCCATAACATTAAGCACATTGTTACAGAACCCTTCATGATCTCCGGTGACCGGCTGATTTAACGGCTGACCGAGGATATACGGCTGACCAACGATCATGGAAGAATTGGTTGAATAATTGTTTGAAATCTGTGTGTAAAATATGTTGCTGTTATTATCTTGATCACAACTGTTATCACTTCCATTATTACTCCAAGATCCTTCTGTTTCTTTGTTTAGATTCACCATGGCTCTAACCCCATTTGGTTCTCCATTCTTTAAAGCCATTAACTTGAAATCAAACATCAAGAATCAAAGAAATTAAACAACTTTAATGGAAAAAGAATGCATATTTTTATGGGAAAATGCAAGGAAATTGACATAAATAACTATAATTAGCAAATAAAGTTTTACTTTTTAACCATTTTCTGATTTGATTCAGTTTTTAATCAATCTTTACACAAAACACTTACGTAAATGCATACGGCAAAAAAAGAAAGAGAAAAAGAGGTCTCTGCGTAAAGATATTCCAGAATCCTTACATATATGCGTAAAGATCCATAATCCTTACGCATATGTGTAAGGTATTGTGTAGGAATTCATAAGGTTTATGGACCTTACACATAAACCTCTTTTTTTGGGCCAAAAACCAATACTTACGTATATGCGCAGCTGTTTTGAGTAAAAATTGGCTAAAAAATAAATTTGCGTCAGAAAACGGCTTAAAAAGTAAAACCACCTATCAGATTTGGCTATTCAATTTCAGTAAATTTCTTAAAAACACATGATGAATTTAATTAAGGTTTCTGCGTATAAGGATTCCACTATATGCGTAACGTTTCTAGATCACTGAGAAACCTCTTTTTTTTTTGTTGAAACCACTATATGCGTAAGCCTTCTGCATAACGATCAACTAAAAAGTGACCAATCTAGTGGGGTCAGAAAATGACTAAAAAGTAAAACCACCTATCAGATCTATCTATATATTTCTTTAAACTTCCCAAAGAAAACACATGATATGAATTTAGGGTTTAATTAATTAATTAGGGTTAATAAATAGTAGTATTCACCTGTGCATGAAGTTTGTTGTTTTGGTTCTTGAGCACATCATTATGAGCTTTAATGGAATCAAAGTGTCTCTTTAAGACATTAAAATCTTTCTCTAATTGTTTAGTCTTCCATCGAGCCCTTCTGTTTTGAAACCAAATGGCTACTTGTCTTGGTTGCAACCCTAGAACCCTAGCCAGTTGACGTTTTCTTTCCGGTTCGAGCTTGTTTCCCAACTCAAAGCTTTTCTCTAAACCCTTCACTTGCTCTAAGTTTAGTCTTCTTTTCCTCTCTGATCCCACTTGACATCCTTCATCCTCCGACGTCTCACCGCCGCCGTCACCTTCCCTACCGGAATACGACATGGATCTCCTCATCATCACCGGCTCAACACCTGCAAATATATATATATGTATGTATATATATATATATATATATGTTCAAAATGATCAAAAGGAAAGCATATATATATACTAATTATGGACTCAATTGTACTTGATCTTTTCAAACAAACACACACACATGTGTATATATATAGGCAAAGAATAGTATGAGAAAAAAGAGTTAATCGTGAGAAATATAAGAAGAAATTTGAACCCTAGATGACTTTCACTACTAAAATAGAAGGCTTTCACCTACGATCGTTTCCCTGGGAAACCCGTCGCTGAAAGGTGATTCGTCACAAAACTTTCACAAAAATTGGTGGTTAATTTGTTGGTAGGTAAATCAGATCAGTGACAGATTACCCAGGAAATTCCTGGGTAATCCGTTGGTATTTTCTTGAAAACATCGGATTTTACCGGAATCATTAGTATTTCCTGGGTGATCCGTGGTAATCACCCAAGGAAATTTCCCTGGGTGAATTTTTGTGGGTGAAAGTCATTTGTTTTGTAGTGTTTGGGGACTGTTTGGTTAAGGTAGATGAATGAAAATGACAGGGAATGAAAATGAGAATGTCTTTTCATTCCCTCCGGTTTATAGTCAGGAACGAAAATTTGGGCTTCCGGGGACATTCTCATTGATTACTGCTTAACACCTTCAACCAAACACCCCCCAAACACCCCCTTAATCTCATGCACCATCCATAAATTACGCTTTAGAGAGGAATTGATCTGGTACATGTCGATGGACCTTATTAGTGTGGACATTAAATTAGGATTGATCCAAGGGTGGAGATCTCTTCTTATGCTTCTCACCATAACTTCCTTTCTTACCCGCGGAACTCAACCCTTAATGTGTGTATATATATGCATATATATATATATATGTATGTATTGAGAAGAAGAAGAAGAAGAGAGAGAGAGAGAGAGAGAGAGAGAGAGAGAGAGAGAGAGAGAGAGAGAGAAAAGAAGAGAGGACCTTGGAAGTGATGATGGTGGTGGTGGTCATCTAATTCATAGCCAAAGAACATGGGTTCAGGTGGGAGGAAGGACATGACAATTGATCAAATGGAAAAAAGATGTAAAGAATTTAATGTGAGAAGAAGCTTGGTTTTAATGGTGGATGGGAGTGTGTGTGTGTGTGTGTGTTGATGTGAGAGGTTGTCTTATGGGGATAGAGGTTGGAACCTCAACACCATCCAACACCCTTAAGAGAGAAGGTTCCCTTCATTTTCAAATATTTATTGTAAAGCATAACATACTTATAAAACTTCATTCTAATACTAAATTCATTGTGTTATAATATGTATAATATATATTTTATCAATGACGAATTTGAGATTTTTTTTTTCTAAACGGATGCATCTTTTAGATGAATCAAATGTTTGGGAAATTGTTCGATTTGTTTTTAGTCAAATTATACATTATGAAATATATTTATTTTAAGCTTTTGGTTTTTTTTTCCAAGTGATTTTTGTATGTTTTTTTGGTTGATTTCGGTGATTTTTTTTTAGGTTTTTGATGTTGATTTGGGAGACTATTTTTATTTCAAGGATTTGTTTTTCTTTTTTGGTTGATGTTTATTGTATATTTTAATATCTCAGAGCACCACTAAAAGTTTAGGAAAAGCATTTTTCGTGCAAATTACTTGCAAAAAACGATTGGACAAGTGCACGGAACCATGCATAGTAACTCATATAGGTCCGCCCGTGTATTTTAGAACAATATTCATTATATCGACCTTTTATTTAATTTTAATGAAAATTAACTTATATGAATGGTTGATTTGAAAGAAAAGGCACGATGAATAGTAATTTTGACAAATACTATTTGTAAGTCTATGATCATTATATAACTAAAAGATATGCTAATGTTGCTAATTAATTTTTACTAAGTTAATGTTGTAGGCGGTTAAGTATTACGACTTTTATTTTACTTAGTTTAAATGCAATAATGTTATTAAGCATGCATGTTAAAATCCATCCCAAGAAAAAAGAAGTAGGATTTAGAAAGGAGAAAGATCGAGGTTTGTGGGTAGAAAATTCAAAAAACAACCTTTTGTTCGTTCGGAAGAGACGATCACATCACAACTTGTGAAGCACGCATGGCCAACTCGCGAAGAAGGTAAACTAGGCTACCTCCATGTTACAAGACCAAATTGTGTGGACCTAGGCGGCATGAGCTCAGGTCATGTGGCAACAGTTCCACTAAGCAAGCTCGTGAGCTTGCATCAGTTGTGCATGACCTCGAAAGGAGCTTTCATGCCACATTGGCTGCCTCTAAGATATAGTTCGTTAGCTTGAAACATTTCCTTATACTAGTTAAGTATGCAATAGGTGTTTAGTATTAAAACTCAAGATTTGTGAGCTTGTTTCAAGCATGTAGCTAGGTGCTATTATGAGGAACAAAATTAGCTACAATACAATTTACATTTTATAGGAATGGTTGATGTGAGTCAGTGATGTAATATTATGAGTTATTACTTTACCATGTGAAAAACTTTGAGCATTATAATATCCCATATGTGAGAAAATGGGTTGTGAGAACTATATTATGCATTAGGGGTATTTGCTAAAGGGTCCCTAGAGTAATAAACTCCTAATTTGTGTCAACAACTAGTTGTGACCATAACAAATTTGAGTGATACAAATCATTTTATGAACCTTGTATAGTTGTATGCAAGAATATGAATGAAATGCTTATCAAATCATGTATTCACCAAGCTCTTAAGCTGACAAATATTCGTGTATTTCAGTATCAAGAAATCCGAGAATTGTTAAAAACAAAGGACAACTCTATTTGTACTTTTAGTGGTAGTGGTATGCCAATGTGCTTAGTTCTTATTTTGGTTTATATGAACAATATTAGGTATTCTCCATGAGCTAGTAGATTATAATTAGAGGAAAGTTTAAATGCGAACTAAAATTTGGTTGTGTACGTGAGGACAAATGAAAGCACGATAAGTTTCATATTCAGACTTAATAATGAAGAAAAATATTCAGTCTGAATATAATATTATTCAAACTACATTCAGACTAAATAATTTCCTTCATTATTCAGTCTAAATATGACACATATTGCGCTCTCATTTGTCGTTACATTCACAACCAAATTTCAGTTCTTATTTGAATTATTCCCTATATATTTCTCATGTTTTTTAAATTTTTTTACCCTTAATTATGTAAAAGTAATTTTATACACATGATATTCCATTCACCTTAAAGGTAATGATTTTACACTTTAAAATTATGAAAATGTAGATTAGTTTAATTAAAACATCAAACTAATTTTGATATTAAATATTGTATTTTTGAAACATATATAAATTTAATATAATCTTGTTTTTAGGACAAAGTTGACTTGAAATATAACGCTCATTTTCATTATTTTATTTTACAATCATTTTAACGAAATAAAATAAATTGTACCCAAGGACATCTTGTCCCACAAAGAAAATGAAAAGAAACGTATATGAATCTTTTCCCAAGTGGAATATACAAATATACGAGTATATTTAAAATAAAATAAATATAAAATTAAACTTTTGATTTAAAAATATAATATGCAAATGAACAAAATAATCATTTAAGGAAAATTGTAACCTAAAAAATTTCTTACTTCATTATAAAAATTGTTTATGAAAAAGTTAGGTATTTTGATATTAATCACATGACATTTAAATAAAAATCTTTTAATTTACTTTTTTTTGAGATGCAAAATTCTTTTATTAATTTATAGGGTTCCTTGGTTTCCGGTATTTTGATATTAATCACATCTCTTTTACGACCATCTTTTGAGCGTTCTTATTTCGGCTTTGGTTTCTCGTTAATATATATGTATTAGTCTGATGTTGGTTTTTGTCTGTTGTTAATTGTCTTTTATTTCGCTTTCCTGAATGTTCTTGGAGCTTTTTTCTATTTCTTGCCGATCTCCACAATGCCATTTTTTATTTCCTCCTTTCTTAATAAATTTAGTCGTTCAAAAAAAATGTTTCTAATAATCAATTTATGTTCTTCGTGCAACATATTTTTATGTATATTTATTTGATTACTTAGGACTCAAATAATTAATTTTGAACAATTAAGTAACAAAATAAATTATGAAATAATAAAGTAACATTACTTATACATCCACCTTATTATATCTAAATAATCTTTAATAAACAGAAATTAAACATTAAATAACTAGCAAAAATAATTATTACAACTTCAATTCATAACAAAATTTAATATATATATATATATATATAGATATATAGATATAGATATTTCATGTTGAAGTTTTAAATAGAAAATAATGCCAATTAAATAAAAAACAAATAATAATAAAAAATTTGAAAAACAAAAATGGAGAAGAGTTGTCTGGCCAATTCACATGCTATCGTGTTACCATGTGCACCAGGTTCTTTCTCTCTATATACAATTATATATATATATATATAGTTATATTTAAATTGATATAAAACTAAAGTCCAATAGGTGTTTATACGTATATAAACATGACAACAAAACAAGTTGGATTAAACACTTGTGCTTTTAACAAATTATTCAAACTCAAATTTAATTACTATAAAGCTTGAGTCACTTTCGAATGTAAAATAAGACTCGTTTAATTAACTTAATAATATCATTGTTTAACTTGGTTTGTTTAAAACATATCTGTTGGAATTCTACATGTTCATTTATTTGCACTCTGTGTACATACGTATTTATATTTATATATACTTAATATGTCACCTATATAAGTGGACCTGTAATAATATTATTAGTTTAAAATAGGGATTGACAAAAAAAAAATTCAAACAATAGCACCGTTTCAATCAAACAATGATATTATTTGACACCATTTGACCATAAAAAACAGATAGAGGATTTTTTTTTTGCGAACACGGTGACACCATTTGACTAAGCAAATGACACTAACAAGATTCAAACTCAGGTTTGGGTGGAAGAAAAGTCTTGCAAACCCCCCAAACAAAATTTGATTTCATTGTAGTTTTCAGTTGCACCTGTTGAATTTTATAAAATAATATGATCACACATTCTAAAACGATACAGTTGCATCTTTCATGAACCTATATCTGTTTTACCCTTCGACGGATGAATAATATGATGGCACCAAGCTGGGTTCGTCCCTGGTTATGAAGCCACGAGGTTACCCGTAGAGCATGTTGAACAGTGGCGGTTTGCGGACTCAAGATTTTTGTTGGACGAATGCATTTTTAAGATGGATCAGAGGCTCGTAAACTCACAGTTAAATCTTGTGGAAAAGTCAATATTGTTTGATCTGAGGAAAAGTCAATTGTTTTGATTTAGAGAATAAAATACAATTTCCTAACGTAATCGACATTTTGAGCAAGACACATTACTACGCTTTTGCGTAAGTTTGATGTATTTTCAGCAGAATTCCATTTTTTCGAGTAATATTTTTAGTTGTTTTGATTGATTTTGAGAAAAAATGAAGTCTTTTGACTGATTTCGAATAAAATTTTTCTAGTTTTTTCATTTTTGGCTGATTTTGAGCAACTTTTCTGTTTTTTGGTAGATGTCTCTTCTATTTCCTAATATTCTTAAACACCCCTTAAAGTTTAACATATTAGAGGAGGATCGAATCCGGACGTTCTTACAAATCACGATGACTATCTTGTAATTTCAAAACTGTAGGGATGAAAGTTGTTATTTTTGACAAACCACATGGACTAAATTTGTAGTTTAGTCGAAAAAATAAATTTGAGAGAGTATTATTATTATTATTATTATTGTTGTCAAATTGGGCCCAGTGAATCAATTTTCAATAATCCATGGGCCAGTTTCTATATCCAGGGTTAAAATATTAGCCCATTTAGGATAGTAATATTGATATTATTGTCATCAGCCATCAGTTCATCACTATGTTGGAATGCAATATAAATTTGATTATTATGATAGGTATATATATATATATATACCTATATTTTATTGTGTTTAAAAATTTTGATTTTGATTTTTAAAATAAAAATAATCATGTTTTGAAAAGCAAAGTAATTAAAGTTTACGGATATATATAAAGCTATTTGATTAATCTTCAACTTTAATTCGTTTTGTTGTAACTATTATATAGTAAAATACAACGTACTCAACCAGTGTTAGTTCAAAATATCTTATTTTCATATCTTCTTCAAGCTGAAGTACCAATGATTTTGCTAAATTTTGAAACTCAATGATAGTTAATCAGTTCTTACTTAAATAAATATGTTTTTCAATGTTCCAACCATAAATATGTATGTGTATATATGTGTGGGCACACACACACTCTTCTAGTGAGTTCAAGACCGTGCGATACTGACATGTGCATTTTTTTTTATCAACGGTCACATATAAATGAATTTTATTTTAAATGTTTGAACCATAAATGATTGGACACAATGATCTCTTTTAACATGCGTATGTGTCTAGATGAGCGTCCATTCTTGTGCAAGGAACCTTCGATTTGAGATCGTAATTGAACTTATCGAGCCCAAGCCCAAGCTCAACAAATAAAATAAATGTTAACTGTAAGTATGTTACATCCTTTTTTTGTCTGGACTGATGCACTCTCACCATCCATGAACTTCCAATATCACCATCAATTTCCCAGACACCAACATACTCTCATTGTTCTAAAAAGCTCGTCAAAACAACCATTGTGGCTCAAGGCTCGTCATGGACACCACGTTAAGTTTGTGGCACGCTACAGTTTGATTTACAGTACAAAGAGATATTTAATCACTGTTTTACTTTTTGACATATTAATTTTGTATTTTTTATTTTAATATATGACTCACTTATATATCATTTTATATTACAGTGATATGTTGGGTCACTAATTGATTTCGTGATGACTCTCTGATCAACATTTAGAAAAGAAAAAAAAATATATTTATCTCTATATACTTTTTTACTGTTGCAGGTACATATCATGATAGGTCATCATCAATATGAAAAAAAAGAGTTATCAATGAAGATAAAGATAAATGTTAGTTAACTTCTCTAACGATGACAATTGTCCTCTATGTAATGGTATAAAAGGTATGTGCAACTCCCTTTGCAAAGAATGCCTCAATCAAGAGAATTTCTAAGCATACTCTCAAAGATCATTGCTACTCACCTCCTTAGAAAGAAAAGTTTGTTTTCTTAGTTCTTTGCAAATATTTTTGGTGTGTTATTGTAAGTTCTATGTGTGATATTTGTTTCTGTGTGTAATTCTTGATATTCATATCAATAAGAATTAACATTTAGAAAATAATTGAGTATTTGTATTCAACATTCAAACTTTCAAATTACTTAGGGTGTGTTTGGTTGCGGAAAACTATTTTCATTTTCCTAGAAAACATTTTCAGTAAAAGTAGTTGAGTTTTCATTTTCAGTTTTCTATGAAAATTTTAGAAATCGCGTTTGGTTGAAATTGTGGAGTTTTCATTTTCTATTTTTAGAAAATTAGAAAACGTGTTTGGTTGTGCATTTTAGATCACTTTTCATTCTCCGTTTTTCATTTTTTTCAAATTAGTGTGTGTGTGTGTGTGTGCGCGTGCGCTCGCATGTGCGCGTACTTTGTGTGTGTGTGTGTGTGTGTGTGTGCCCGCACACGTGTGCGTGTGTGTGAGTGTGAATGTGAATGTGAATGTGAATGTGAATGTATGTGTGAAAGCTTTTAGAAAACAAAAATTTGGAAAACTATTAAAACTAGTTTTCTAATTCATATAGAATTTATAAAATGATTTTTTTTAAAACTTAATGAACCAAGGGGATTTTCTAAATTTTCATCTTCTTAGAAACTTTTTCCTAGAAAACTGGAAAATTTTCCACAATCAAACAAACCCTTATTGTTTACCATCATCCATTTTGGACCAACATAATATTGGAAAATATGTGTATATGTGTATGTAACCATAAATATGATATATAGACTTGCCACATTAGTCAATAAGTAACGTCTTAAAAAATGTTGTGACGCTGTCGTGGCTTCTAAGATTTAAGACTTGAACGAAAGCATAGATCTATTAAAGCAAATTTTTTTGAAAATAAAGTGAGAGTGAGAGGGTGTGTAAAGTGAATGAAAATTTTTGTAACAAAAAAAGATAGAAATATCTTATCAATAATTAAAAAACTGTAGCATAGTTTTAATTTAAAGGGTCCCATTAAGCATAAAAACTGAATTTTTCCTATCTAAACTCCAAAATAATATAAAAAAACATAGATGCAACAAACATCAAGGACTAATCTTTAATTGTCTTTGTCAACAAGTTCGACTAAAAGAATGAAACAGTTGCTACTGAAGAACTAAAAGATAAATATGTAATAAGTAAACTTCATAATCAACGGTCGATGAATCTAAAAAATCCAAATATTGAGATGTCATGGTTCTTGGACGTATTACGACGTGACAATACAGTGTGTGCTACATCAACAAAGGAAAAGGAAAGTTTGACAACAATTTTTACATCTGAACAGTAAAATCATATATCTTATCTATTATCTTTCATGTTATTTTGGTCAAATTGAAAAACATTTGAATAAATAAAGTCCATCTACTTTTTTGTGAATGATCAAAATAGATGAGTACAAAATCCTAGATCTTGGAAGCAAAAAAGCAACCCTAAATTATGGGCATTTGGGGTGGTAGAGAAATTTAAGTAATTTGTAGCACTAATTATGGGAAAAGGTAAAGAAAAGTGTTATTTATGTCCCCTTGAGAGATTTACATTTTGGACATGTTTCAAAAAGTAAAAATATAATAACTACTTTTTATTTAAAATAAGTGTATGCATTATAATTTTAATTTGTTTTAAATTAAATGTTTATTTTCAATGTTATTGTCTGTTTTTCTTTTCTACCCTTATTTATGAGATGAAAAATATTTCTCTTTATATAACCAATGAAACTTGTCTTTTTATCAACTAAAAGGTGTAATATTCATAAAATTCTTAAACTATTTGTATTTTTATTGTAAATATTTAATTTGGTACGAATTGTTTGATAACTAATATTAAATTATTATTTAAAACCAAATTGGTCATAAAAGATGGTGTTTGGGTTTGTTTTTGTTAATTAAAATTGTAAATAAGTTGTTAATTAAGGGTTTAATAAATTTTGTTTATTTAAAAAAGTAACAAATCAAATGTCCAAAAATAAATGATAGATAAATAAATTTATTTTTTAAAAAACAATTTTGTAACGGTCTTATATTAGTTTTCTTTTTAATCCAAAACGTACTATAATAATATCTTTCATAACTATGTTATTTTATAAATTTTAGAGATTGGAGAAAAGTTTATTTAAACAACTACGTTAAAATCTCCTATAAATAGAAAAAAGAAAAGAAAAGACTAGAACAATCTTCAAATTTTTAAAAAAAAGAGAAAATATTGCATATGTGTTGGATATCCTCTTAAACCTACATAATTCATTACGAAAAAAATGATTTTCACCCACAAAAATCATCAAGGAAAATTTTCCACCAGGAGATACTAATGGTTCCGGTAAAATCCGATGTTTTCAAGAAAATACCAACGGATTACCTAATAATTTTCTTGGGTAATCTGTCACTAATTTGATTTACCCACTAACAAATTAACCACCAACTTTTGTGATGATTTAGTGACGAATCACCCTTTAGCAATGAATTTTTCAGGAAAATTTTCGTAGGTGAACGCCTTCCATTTTAATAGTAACTATACGTGAAATTTTCTTTGTCAATAAAATAATTATAATTTAAAATTAATATTAACTAAAAATAGTCACTTTCACTAAAGAGTACTCAAAGTACTAAGACACACTGACTTAATGTTTTTATAATATTATTTATAAATGTTCAAATTTTGTTTTAATATGTTTTAAAGTAGATTTTAAGATGCTTTCCTTGGAGGATATAACATTTTAATAACATGATTGTAGAAATAACAAATTTCTTATTAAATTTATAACAACAATCATGGTAGAACTAATATGGTATTTGGAAAATAAATCAATTTAATGACAAATTATAATAAAGATCAACATATTTCTATTTTATTTTTTTAATGACAAATTATTGTGATTTTATAAGAAAAAAAAAACATATGATGCTAGTACGAGAGTGTTTTCATATCTGTTATTATGATATGTATTTAAACTAAAAATATAAATATCCGTAAATATGACAAGTGCATCGTCCTTTGAAAAATTGACACACGTTCTTCTTCTTGTTATCCATAGTAACAACGAAACAAAAGTAAAATAGTATTGAAAGTGAAGTTACTTCCCGACAATCTTTCGTCTAGTATTTGTGTCATGTCAAGTACACTATGTCAACCGTGGTTTGTAGATGTTGAATTTAAATCTTGAGTTAAATTAAATAAAAGATGTGTCATTTCCCAATTAAATAAAATTACTTGCTAGATTTAAAAAAGAAATTTCAAAAAATTTAATTTCAGCCATAAGATTATCTATGATAAGAGAAATCTTAATATGATCAGCCAATCATCGGTTTTTCGAAATTAACGTATAAAAACACGCTAAAAACTACATATACAAATTTTAGTCTATATTCATTTATATGTTACAAAATATATGTAAATTTAAGTCATATATCAACCATTCATTTACAAACAAGATAGATGCATCTATTGTCGGTTTTTGAAGACATGATAACTTCCATTAACTAATAATTAAGCAAGAAGAATATTAATCCCCGAAACCCTAATTAGTTTGGTATTAATGATTTCAAGTTATAACCTAATTAATCAATGCTGAATTTGGACTAATTAAGACATAGATTATGCAATAAATGAAGGAAACCCTAATTCATCCCTATATGGCCGGCCATCTCCCTTTTATTTATTTATTTTTAGGATAAATTTTATTTATTTAATTAATTTAACCATTTAAATAAAAAAATATTGGACATTTTGTTCTACATTCAACTTTCATTCTTGTGGGGCATATCAATTTTTTAAGCAACATCAGTTATGGAAGAATGGTACCTCTACCTGTCATATATATATATATATATATACATATATATATAGAGAGAGAGAGAAAGAGAGAGAGAGGATCAAATTTGGAGAAAATAAAAAAAATAAAAAATAAACATTCACCTGTATAACATCTACATGTATAATTTATAAAGATCAAGATGATTATTGATGCAATTATTAGAATTTTTATAATTCTCGTTATGGCATTAATTATAAACCCTAGCTAAATAGAGAGATCGACATATCCCTGCTAATATCCCAAAGTCCCCGCTGTAATACGATGAGAGGCTATTCCTCCCGGAACAAAAGGATCAAAAGCCTCCACACTCAAAATACCGTTTTAATGTATATATATATATAACTAGAATTGAAATGCTAATTTAATACAAAATATCACATGATTAAACTTTGAATAATCGAAGCTTCGGGGCTATTGGCATCAATGGTGGACAACAATTGTGACAATCGGTCGCTAAGATCATCAACCTCCTGATGCAAGCTTCTCACGTAATTGCAAGTCTCTTGTAGCACCTTCGAAGCCGATGCCTATACCCAAAAAACAATTTCAGTTTTCTTAGTAAAGATATATAAATAAAATATTAAACAAACACACACACACAAACAAACTATATATACATAGAGATAGAAAGGGATGTTCAAACGAGAACAAATTGAAATAAAAGAGCACGAGAAACGACCATATCATATGTGATTTTACATTGAAATCACATGGGATCACGAAAAGCGGTTAATGGAAGAGTGTGTGAAGAGTTGACTCATGGCCAAAGTCATATTGTAATCACATATAATTTCAGTGTAAATTCATATGTGATTAAACGTTCTCATATCCTCTTCTTTTGAACATGTTATCGTTAAAACCCACCTCTACCCCCCCCCCCCTTCTTTCTCTCTCTCTCTCTCTATATATATATATGTGTGTGTGTGTGTGTGTTTTTGAAGTGGGTTTTCCGTTAGATAGATGAATATTGTGGTGTACTATCAACTATGTTCTTGTTGTACAACTCATGTGACCTTTGAAACAGTCCCTTTGACGTTTATATGTTAGTATCGACTCTCACATGCACAGTGCTTATAATTAATAAAATGGAAGAAGTTAAAAAGTCAAAGTACACTATCCACTTTCCTTTGACTCCTTTCTAGCTAGGGTTTTCTTTTTCTTTTCTTTTTTTAATTTTTACAAGAACACCAACCATAAAATCACATCCACTTTTCAAGATTCATTTCTTTAATTCGTATGCATGATAAATTATTTAATAGTTGGAATAACGTCAAAATGGGTAACTCAAATCTTCATCATTTTTCGAATTCAAAAGCTCATTGACAATATATATATATATATATATATAGTTTGAAGGATGAATTAATCTTTAATTACCTTGTTGGAACGACGATTGCGAATCTCGGGAAGAAGTTGTTGCAACTTGGAGAGGAGTTGTATGATCTGATCATCGGTGATTCTGGGAGCTCCTCTAGACCTTCTGCTCGACATTATAATTAGAACGGAATTGGAATTGGATGTATTGTAGGTGAAGTGATGGATGGAATGGAATGGAGAGAGATGGTAATGGTGTATAAATATATATATAGAAGATATATATGTTGAGGTGGAAATATGAGAGTTTAAAATTAATTAATTATTCAAGAAATTAAAACAAATTATAATTAAACTCATCAGTAATTAATTTAAGAATTAAGAGGAAGAATTGAAGAAGAAGAAGAAGAAGAAGAAAGAGAAAGGGTACGAAGCATGGCCAACGATGTTGAATTTGAAGAAGACATTTGCTTTGGAAAAAGCAACTTGTCCACTATTTAGAGGGGCCCTTTCATTTTTATTTCTATCAATTTAACACATTGGCAAATATATATATTATATAGACACAATTTTATATAAAATAATAGTGATAACCAGTTTCATAAATAAAGTAACATATGTGAAAACTAAATACGTGAAAATACCACAAAATCATCAAATGGAATTGATTTTAAGATATGATTTATATTGTTAGTGTTACATGTTTTGTTTTTATAAGTATGAGTTTCTGTTTTATTAATAAACATATTTTTGTGTCTTTCTACATGTAAAATATTTCTTAATGTTTTATCCATGAAACAATATTGCATTTTTTTTGTATATCTATCTATATATGTGTATAGGGTCAGGTTTAACAGAAAACGTAAAGAAACTGAAAAACACATTGGGAGCCTTTTATTGGGACAGTATGCACTAATGCATATTGGTAATCTGTAACATGCATTTGTGCATATGCACTAATGCATATATATGCATTGTTACATAGAAAAAATCTGGACCGGTATGCAGTAATGCATACCGGTAATTTGTAATATGCATTTGTGCATATGTAGTAATGCATGCATAGAAAAAAATCTTCAATCGTTTGTATGCGTTAGTACATACAGTCCAGATGGAGGGTTCTAGGGTGTTCTTCAGTTTTCTCTTTTTTAAGTGTTTTCCATTAAACCTATATATATATATATATATATATGGGTTCCTGTGAAAATGATATTTGTGGAACGTGAGAACAAAGCAACTCTACCTCTATTTGCCTATGTCTTCTATCACAATGGCTGATACTTTAACAGATTAATGTGTTTGAAAAACATTAAAGGTGTTTAGAAGTATGTGAAGATGATAGAAAGTGAAAGATGATTTTGTACATAAATGGTTGTTTATATTCATATGTTTTTTTAACTTCGTATTGATGATCTTGATTTAAGTGTTGGAGGTGGGTGGTGGTAGATGTTCTTGGTTTGGTTTTGGTCCGAGTGAAGATGGAGCTAGAAGTGGTGGTTAATTAGTTGGTAATTGGTTGCAACAGTGAAAGGAGAGGTTAGGAGCAGAGAGGGGGTCGTTGCCCGTTAGAGTGTGTGTATGTATCTCTCTCTCTCTCTCTCTCTGTGTGTGTGTGTGTGCGTGTACGTGTGTGCATATATATATAAAGTAAAAAGATAAAAAATCAAAATTCTCCTACTTAACGTAATCTTTTTAGCAGAGTTGGAGGAATGAAAATCGACTGCTAACACCTAATGACACAAATCGTAACTCCAAAAAACTATGGACGGAAACCATACAATTTTCCACAAACCATATGGACCAATTTTGCGGTATACTCTTTTAAAATGAATAACATAAATTATTATTATCTTATAATAATATTTTATGTTTAACTATATAATTATATTTTTATAATATTTCATTTTCAAATTGTTTCAAATAATTAAAGATCGACGACCAAACAAAATCTTAACACTGTTAAATACAGTTCATTATTAAGGACATAGGACACGAAGGCCCACCATATCTCTTGAATCTTTCTTTTGAGTGCGATTAAATACATTTAACCTCGTCATCTTTTGTTTACACTAATAGAAAATAAAATAATTTCAACGATCATTTAAAACGGGTCAAAACGTATCGCTATATATAATAAGAAAATGGTGGACAAAAAAACATATACCGCAAAAGATAGCAAGATCCTTATATTTTTGAAGGTTGGGAGTTTTAACCTTTCAAATACTTGAGGGTGTTCCGATATACTATAAAATTGCTTTTTGTTTTTAGGATTTGTGTAGGGCCAAATAATTTAAAGGTGTTTTTGGATGATAAATGTTTTGAAACTAGTATTTGGTTACTTCAACTTGAAGTTGCAATAATAAGTTTTATTATAGGACATATTTTCGTTATAAACTCGATAATTTAAACAAACTTTACAAATTAATGTGTACCAATCATATTCAATTATTTGTGTATATTTTTTTATGTTATTTTTCTATTTTAGGCGGTTACCATGTTTTAAGATATATCAATCAATTTTATTATTTAATTAATAAAAAAATACAAATGATTGAATATGATTGGTCAATGTTGGTTTGCAAAGTTTGCTCAAATTACCTAGTTTGTAACGGAAATTAATCCCTATATATGTATGTGTGTCAGTGTGTGTATATATATACTTGGGATCGTGTGAAACCAACCTATTTTTGTGAGACCTGGAAGAACACCTTTTTATACTTGATACTTCCAGTAAAACACTGTGAAGGTAACTTTCACAGCGTTTTTGTTGTGAAGGTATGGATTTTTTTTACTTTCATAGTATTTTGCTGTGAAATTTCAAGCGTAAAATTGTGATCTAATAAAAACAGGTTGGTCTCACATGAACCCAAATAGGGGTGGTTCAAAAGAGAACTCAAATTTGGTTGTGAACGTGAGGACAAATGAGAGGCGTGACACGTGTCATATTCAGACTGAATAATCAAAGAAATATTCAGACTGAATATAGTATTTATTCAGACACTTATAAGATTATTTGAATCTGAAAGCTAGTGAACTGTTCTCTCCCCCGAACATAAGAGGGAGTGCTTCTCGGGGAGGAGCACGATCTCCTTTTTGATTATTCAGTCTGAATAATCTATATTCAGACATGTGTCAAGCTCTCATTTATCTTCATGTTCACAACTAAATTTGAGTTTTCATTTGAACTTTCTTCTGTCTACTTCACTATAAATATATATATATATATATATATATATATATATATATAGAATAATACAACTTGCCACCACAAAATTTATTATTAAATAGTAAAATAAACTTATCTATTTACCTTTATAGCATAATTTGGGAGGGTTTGCCTCTTGTTTCATAAGAGTTCTCTTTTTTTTTTATTACAAAAATGTTACTTTTGGTATCTTTTTTCATTTATTAGATTTGGTCAAACATTTAGAAATGATTATTTTGTACTATTACAACTTTGAATAGAAAAGCATGTTTTAGAATGGAGAGTGTTAATGGCACCCCTTTATTAGGAGTGTACACGAAATTTCTTATCTTTTATAGCTTTGTGAATGTAATAAGAGGTTTTGACATTAACATGTGTAAGAAAAGATTCACTTTTATAAATGTGTCATTAGCCTCCCCCTTTAGAATCCATTTTATTGCATCTGATCATTTGATTTTAATTATTTAATTAATTAATATCGTATAATTATCATCAAAATGGACTGAACACCACTCAAAAAATTACTGAAATATAGTCGATCTATGTAACCCTAAAACCGTGCCAATTAAATACATCAATCAAATGTTAATATCTTGAAAAAGTAGATTCAATGGTAAGTTATAAATAATCAAATTTACAATGGCTAAAAGTGAAAATGGGTTAATTAAATTCGTTAAAAAAAGAAAGATTGCAAGATAAATTGAATTCAATTGATAATAGTCGTAACGGGGGAAATTTTTGCTTGGATTGAAGTCAAGATGACAAAAACTAAGAAGAAAAAAGATTGGTTTTGACCATAGAAAAAAAAGACTGTTATAGTATTATGAGGTTAAGGAAAAAAAACTTTAAGGTGACTTTTTGTGTTAATCTCATGAAATAGCCATTTAGGTTTTCTTAACCTGATCAGTGTAGATATGTACGAATTAAGGCATCATACTTTGATGATTTTCCAATATGACAAATGATATATATACATAGAAGTAACATTTTGGTGGAAGAAAAATGAACTAAATAGATGTTTAAATGGTCAATTAAGTTTGTTTTATGTAATTTATAGTAAATCACATATGATTTATAACACGTCTAAAAAGATAAAGAGGAACTGGCCAACATGTCCAAAGTCGCATAAATACTCGTCCATGCAATTAGGAAGATAATAAGGTTATAAGTATCCATAAATAAATTGGGAGTTGAATTACCGCAATACCCTTTAATGGATTAAAAGAAATAGTTTTACTTTTTGTATCAAAATGATCTAATGGTCGAAAATTGTTTACGCATTCTAAACTCTTTTAATGTTTTACACTCTCTCTCTCTCTCTCTCTCTCTCTCTCTCTCATATGCATACATACAAATAGATAGAGTAGATAGAGAGATATTTATGATCTGAATCTTTATAGAAAATTATAAGAATTCATCTATTATGATCATGACGCTTTATATTACAAAACAACCGAGATATTCATTGAAATGAATATATTCATTAGAATAGAGATTGAGATTGATTTGTATGATTTTTACTAATAGATTTGCAAATGAAACCACCTCTCTCTCTCTCTCTCCTTATATGTGTGTGTCTGTGTGTATGTGAGAGAGAGAGAGAGAGATTTATGCATATACATATATAAGAAATAAGACATATATTGATGAAAAGGGTTGAGTTCCGGTAAGAAAGAGAGTTAAGGCGAAAAGCGTAGTAAATGATCTCCACCTTTGGATGCATATTTGGATGAGATATAGTAAGATGAGGTGCACCGAGATGCAGCTGATCAACTCCCTTCTAAAGCGCAATTTATGAATGAGTACGAGATTAAAAGTGATTAAGGGTTCATATATCTTCTTACATTTATTACTTTAACTCTCATTCTCACACGATAATAAGCAGATGAGCCTTGATGAAGATGGGGTATTGACGATGGTGATTGGTGAATTAAATATTTGAAACCGTTCTACATACTATCATCATTGATAATATATCTAATATCTAGTATTTAAAAGATAAAATGCAGGGGCCATGACCCCCCTAGGCCCCTATTATGTTCCGCCTCTGGACGTAATACGAAAATCATAACTCATAACTAGATAATAAATTAATTCTTTTTCTTATACCAATAAATCAGTCTGATAAGTACAATTTAATTCAATACAATCAGAATCCTAAAAAACCAAGATTCATTCCCCCATTGTCTTTCTTATATTCAGCCCATGACTACAAGATATTATAATATACATATAACTAACACACACACACACACATATATATATATATAATATAGGGAGGATTTAAATGAGAACTCAAATTTGGTTGTGAACGTGAAGACAAAAAGAAATGCGACACGTGTCATATTCAGACTGAATAATGAAAAAAAATATTCAGACTGAATGTAGTATTAAGCAAATTGAATATACTACATTCAGTCTGAATATTTTTTCTTTATTATTCAATCTGAACATGACACGTGTCGCGCTCTCATATGTCCTCACGTTCACTAGGGGTGTTCATCCAAACCGCCAAACCGCACCACACTGCAAAGCGCGGTTTAGAACTTCCGCGGTGCGATTTGCGGTTTGCATTTTTATCAAACCGCACTATGCAGTGCGGTTTTGAGTTACCAAACCGAGCGGTTCAAACCGCACTGCACCACATATTTTGTATTTTTTTTATTTTATATATAACACACATATATTATATATACATATAGATTAATTTATTATTTATGTAATATTTTTAATTTTGTATTTTAGACTTTGAGTTTGATCCAATATTACAATTTGCAATACTAATAAATTAGTTGGTCACATTACAACTCATACGCCCAATTTAATTTGAAGTTCATTTTTTATTTTTTACACAATTTTTAATTTTATATGGGAATCGGATATATTGACTGATTTTATAATGTATTTGAAACGTATAATTATTGTATTGTAAACATAAAGTGCGATAGGTACAAACCGCATAAACCGCACCATTTTGCGGTACGGTTTGATGTTTATGTTGTGCGGTTTCCGGTTTGGAAAAATGTTCAAACCGCATATGCGGTACGGTCTGCGGTTTGGCCTTAAACCGCACGGCGAATACCCCTAAATCGTTCACAACCAAATTTAAGTTCGCATTTAAAACTTTCCTCTAAAATATATATATATATATATATATATATATATATATATTATTGTAAAAAATGTGTGAACATATATAAAAAAGGGACCATGTGGGGTTTATTGATAATTTCCGTGAGTTAAGCAGGGCAAGTGTGTGACATGATCTACATGTCGAGCGGAAACAATTAACGTTTTGTACGAACATTTGTAGGACCTTCTTTTCCACATTACCATGTGACTCTTTTTTATTTGGTTTTTTTTATAACTCGTATATCATATCAGATCACGTTGTTTTGATTTTGTTTTTTTTAAATATTTTTATTTGGAATTTATATCACATAACAACATTGAATTTATGGCTTTTATGTTTTAGCGTCTGAACCATATTATATACACCTTGACTAATAACAAGGGTTCTGAATAACCAAAGATTGTCTGGCCTAGTGGGTATAGGTAACATCCAAAGTCATCAGTGGATGGTATCCCTGGTTGGCGAGGGTTCAAACCCCACGGCTGACAATTCTGAGGTATCCAACTCTTGGACCGGTCATTTGGGCCGGTTCAGGGGCGAGTTCATGGGTCAGTTCATAGGGCTGGACCATTGGCGCAGGGGATTAGTCGGTGCCTGTTTGGATTCGGATACCCCTGGGATGTGTGGGTATTTTAAAATGTCGTCCAAAAAAAAACAAGCATTCTGAAGAACAGTTAAAAAAAATATCCAAAGCCTTGTAAAACTCGAACCGATGGTTTCTGGGGAGTGATTTTTAGGTTTATTATCATAAATAACCGATTCGAGTGATTTTTAAAGTTTTTTTGTTGATTTCGAAAAAAAATTATGGTCTTTTTTGGTTGATTTTAAGGTATTTTTTTTTTGTTGGTGGGGGCACGGGTGGGAATTTACTGTGAGGAATTATGGTAGAGAGTTAAAAAAATGTTTTTAACCTATGTTAATGAGGAAAAAAACAATGGGGCCCCTCCCCCCCCCCCCCCCCCGCCTTTGACATACCAGATCAGACCCTGCTGGTAACCATACCTTGTAAGGATAAGTTCGTTCTGTATGCATGTTTTGAATATGATTCCCTACAAAACAAATAAACTTCACTGACAAACAATTTCATTGGTAATCCGTCTGAAAAAGCCATTGTCGGCAGATCTCATTGCTCGAGAAAATATAGCTGCAGGTATCGTGATTATCAATGGATTTTCAATCACCGACGGATTTTGGTTAATCTTTCAATGATACGTCATAAACAACCGACGATAAAACTTGTCAATAAAATCTCTTTATTTTGTAGTGATGTGAAAATTTGAAATCAGAATTATATAATTTTTTTTATGGTTAGAGTTCTCATAAACTTTTATATTTATTTTTAATAATTAATTTTTTATATAAAATTTGTAAGTGTTTTTTTTTTCAAATCATACTTTTTGACCTTAAACATTAGAAAATTAGACTCCAAAACACATAAAATTTTCTTAATTATAAATTTTCTCCTTTCATCCAATCACTTATAGGCTTATAGCCACGTATGCTATTTTCTCCTCAATCCTAGGCTAATCAACTCATGTGTATGTATAGTTGTATTTGTATATAACAAATAACACGAAAAAAGGGTTGGTTCAAGAAAAAATTATTAGTTAATTTAATTAAAGTTGTAAGAAAATAATAATATAATCTCTCTCACATAAACAATACATACCAATCAATATATATAAAGGAAAGTTTAAATGCGAACTCAAATTTTGTTGTGAACGTGAGAATAAATAAAAGTGTGAAATATGTTTGAATGTAAATTATTCACGAAATATTCAGACTGAATAAATACTATATTCAGTCTGAATATGACACGTGTCGTGCTCTCATTTGTTCTCACGTTCACAACCAAATTTGAGTTTTTGTTTGAACTTTCCTTTTTGAAGAAATTGGAATGAAATTTGAATTGGATCCATAACAAATCGATTTTGAAGGAATTGGAATGAAATTTGACCACATGTTTGGTTAGATGGAATTTTTAAAAGAATTGGTATCATCAGGACATTCCATGGAACAGTGAAATCTTTAACCTACGAAGTTCAAAAAATTCTTACATTTTTCAATATGTATGAATCAAACTAAAGGAATGAAATTTTGTCAAAAGAATTGATCATTCTAATTCCTAAAAATCTTTTGAATTCAATGAACCAAACAGCTCATAAAAACACAAAATATGAAGGTATGGTTAAGGAGGAAGCTAATGGCACCCTCTACAAGTGAATTGTTCATCACATACATCAACATTAAAAAACCTTTTTTTATATTCCCAAGATAATTAAAATACAAACATTTCCACGCATATGGGTGGCAATAGCATTGCCCATGGTTAATATTATTAGAATGTAATTTTACAGCATTATAATATAAAAAATTAGTGTTGATTTAGATGTATGTGAGGAGAATTTCACGAGCAGAGGTTATTTTACAATATACAATATGCCATTAGCCTCCCCTATAATTAAGGCAAGTCAAATCTTATTTCTATGACCGAAACAAACCAACATTCATTATACTTAAACACAATTTGTCGTTATTTTAAGAGAATGTTTCATTTACAAACTATATAAACTATTAATTGATATTTATATTAGAAAAACAAATGAACAATTATCATTATTTATTAATTATGATTAAGATATATAGAATATAATAAGTTTCATTTATTATGATAATGACTTTAAATTAAGAAACAAAAATGAAATCAGATATATATTACACTAGATGAACAATTAAGATTGGCATGTATGATTTGTAAATGAAACGTTTTTTGTGTATCAATGGCATGTATAATCGTAAATCTGTGTATATATGCAAATTATATATTCTTGAAAGTTGTATTTAGGGCTGACAATTCTCGACACGACACGACCCTGACACAAAAATAAACGGGTTCGGGAAGTTGTTTTTAAAAAAAAAATATTTTTTTAAATTTTTTTCTGTATTTTACTTAAAAGTCTCAAATAGTCAAAATAGATTTGTTTGAATTTGGTTGTGTTTAGACTTTTTATTTGTTTGAATTTGGTTGTGTTTAGACTTTTTATTTGTTTGAATTTGATTGTGTTTGGACTTTTTATTTGTTTGAAACTTCGATGTTTGAATTTGGTTGTATTATTAGGTGAATTTACATGTGTTTGAACTTTTTATTTGTTTGAAACTTGTGTTTGGACTTTTTGTTTAAATTTTGATGTTTGAATTTGGTTATATTATTAGATGACCCACAAACTCGTTTATGACTCGCCAACCCGTTTACGACCCGCCAACCCAAGTGTGTGCGGGTTGACCCTCTCTGGACCGCCACGCCAATCCGCGACCCGATTGCCACCCCTAGTTGTATTAAAAGAGTTTCAAATACAAGCCATTGATTTATTAAAGACCATACAAAATAATATTAATCATCCATCTAGCGTAATAAACATATGATTTCACAAATATTCCATTGTTTTTTACTCTAAAACAATTTTCATAATAATAAGAGCAAATTACAATTCTCGTCCTTCTGGTTTATTAATAACTTTTTTTTGTTTTTGTGGTTAGAAATTGTCATTTTCATCCTTACAGTTTGTAATTTATTGTTATTTTTGTCTTTTAGTTTCTACCTTTAAATACGAACGACTAAAATAGTAAAAAAAGAATATGTAAACCCAGGTCCTAAGACAAAAAAAGAAATTGTAAATCACGAAGACTAAACTAACAGTGAATTATAAAAGATAAATACGAAAATCCACAATTTATGAATCACATAGATGAAAATCATAACTTTTATAATATACCATAGGAACGAAAACCCTAATTTACATCTAATAATAATAAATGTAAAATAATATTAATAAATAATAATAATAAAATATAAGAGCTCCTTGTTAGGGACATGACCATGATGCAACCGTCCCCTTGGAGAAGTTAACGTCACATGTGTATACCCCCTTATAGGGGTGACATGACACGTGTCATTATATTAGTAGCCTATGTTGGAAAGAGGCAAAGTTGTTTAATACGGATGTTTTTTGTCGGACCACCGGTCACGTGACGCTTCCAAAATATTTGTGACCCCCATTCCCACTAATTAATTTAATAATATTATTATAAATAGAAAAAACAAAAAATAAATAAATATTAAGCAGTAACATTCAACAATTCATAGGTGTACATGTTCTTAAAATGTAATTTTTGTTGCTCCAATAACTATACTATTATCTATGTTAAACTAGAAAAAAGATAAGAAAAATTGTAAAAATTATAAAAATCTCTAAAACTCAATAGAAGAAAGAGAAAATAATATTTAATTATAACCAACCAATTAGAGTGTTTAGATCAAATGTATAGGAAAGAGAAATAATATTTTATTAATATAATTAATGCTAGAATTTTTAAAATAGAGTAACTGTTGGAGTTGAATGTAAATTTTTATAGAGATTTTAACTTGTATTACTCTATTATAGAAAATTTTCAACATAGTTGTTGGAGATGCTCTTAGTTTTCAATGAGAAGAAAAGTTAAGGGTAGAAAGTGTAAGAAAATATATCCATCATTGGATGCACATTAGAATGAAATGCACTGAAATAAGATGAACTGAGATACACCGGATCTGTCCTCGTATGAAACGCGATTCATGGGTGGGTTTGAGATTAAAGGTGATTAATGGTCCAAATCTCTTCTTACCATTCTTATGTTAACTTAACTTCTCACACGATCATATGCCTTGTTATAAATAAGTGTCTTTACAAATAAAGAAAAATGTAGAAAATTGAAGTTCTTGTATGATATCTAGAGTGTAAACATACAAACAACAATGGTCGATAGAAATCAATTAGAAATTCTTACTTGATATGATAGTATTTTTGTAAACATCGAAAAAATGACTGAGGTATACACTTGGTAGTATCCCAAGACAGAAAACTCGTCGGTATTTCGTACTCCTAGAGATTACAACGATTTTATTAAAGCAGAACTTGAATATAGCGAATCAAACTATGTTTGGTGATGGATTTTTCGGTGGAAAACGGATGAGAGAATCCAGTCATAACCGAAAATAACTACCAAAGCGCAATGCTACTGAATAAACCCACATTGGTTACCGTTTTGCCTGTAAAATGATACATTCTGGTCAAGCGTTGAGACCCCAAAGCTCTATCTTTGACGCTTGATATGTAAATGTCATTTTCAAAACTCAATCAACACACTCAAGCCTAAGTCCATGTAATTCATTCATTCCTTAGGTGACGTTTGTTTTTTAAGAGTTGCTGAAGTCTGAAGTCTGATTTTAGTTCTTAAATAGTTATGAAACATCTAAACGAATTAGACATAAATGATGATTAAGAGTTTAAAATGAAAAAAGAAACAAGGCCTTAGACTTTATTAAGTGATTTCTTATTAAACTTGGCTCATATGTGGGGCAAGTTCATTTTATTGACAAAGTTCCAACACAATTGCCTTCTCTTTTGTATAGCCACTTGCCCACTCATATTTATTGAGTCTATCATTTACTCCTTTTTCTTTATAAATTAACTTTTACATATAATCAGATATATTTAAGGCGAGTGCTAATGTCACTCCTTTAATAGTTGTGTGCACGGAATTTCTTGTACTTTTATAACTTTGGGAATATAAAAAGTAGTTTTTGATATTAACATGTGTGTAGTGAATTCACTTTTATAGGGGTGCCATTAACATATCTTACGGGTGTCATTAACCTCCTTCATATTTAAAGCTTAGTCAAAAGTTTGCTTGATAGGATATGTTTTTCATATATTTGATTGTGAAATGAGAAAAGAAAATAAATCAAAATTATTTATGTTTTTAGAACAAGTTCATACATGTCGTTTTGACAAAACAACACTTTAATCTTTTTTTCTTCTAAATTTTATTCATCATTGATATTCTAAATATGACTACAAATAGAATAATATATTTCTTTTGAATAAACTCATTTTCAGTATATTCTCAGCAATATGAGTATAATAAGTATGACCCTTGAATGTTTGACCTATTTTTATATTTGTTGTTTTTTTTTTCAAACAATTATTACTACAAATTGCAATATATCTGAAATCTACCCCTTTTAAGTAAAGTGGTCGAATTGCCACCTCTAATATATTTACCATGTATTAATTTGATCAATGAACTTTATTCACATATTTTCACAAGTTTTATTTTTTATATTTTTGTATTAGGGTAACTCCTATCGCTCATGCGTGTTTAGGGAAAAAGGCCAAACCAATATGTCGTTTAGTATATCAGTTCCAACATTTTAAAGCAAACATAATAACATGAATGGTACCACATAATTTAGTAGTTGTTCATTCGGTGTAGAAGATAATTCGTTATGGCTCTTAAGTGTCGATTTTGTATGCAACGATCAAAATGGCCCAATCGAAAAGATATTGAGATATCAAATGAAGAGAATTTGTCATACAATTTTGAATACAGATATTCGGTCCTAAATTTTGAAATGTCTAAACGGCAATGATGCCTTGTTACATGCAATATGCAGAGTGAAACCACAAGGCTTGTGGGAATGAGGCTAGATAACTCATCTACCCTAGGTTCGAATCCAGACGCAAACAACGTGTGGCCACTGAGGAATTATATCAGGGTTGGATGCTTTAGCAGTCTTAAATTTTCCAGGGATTAGTCTAGGCAAATGCCTAGGATACCCCTTTTCAAAAAAAAATATGCAGAGTGAGTGGTGGACCATACTTCGTTCATACCTACATTAATTCCGAAGAATGTCGAAGATGAATCAGTAAACTAGAATCCTAAACTAATCCAAAATTTAAATTATGAAGAAAAAAACAAAATGAACTCGAGAAACCAAAAGCATCCGATTTGGACCCCTAAACGATGGAATTCGCATAACGTCCGACTTACGATTTTCTTAGAAGGCGATTCCACTCGAGAAACTATACTTTTTCACGCAAATAGACAGTTGATTTTTTTTTTTTGTGTCAATGTGTAGGTTTTAGTGTTTTGGGTGCTCCATACAGACCATGAACTTGGCTTCATGTCGTGCCGCATCATGGGATCATAACATCATGCACAAAAGCTAAAGACTATAGTGATCTTAGATGTCGATGATACAAATGTTAGATTCGAAAATAACCAAAAATAATTACCAAAGTCTAAAACGTCTAGTGCTTGACTTTTCAGTTTGGAATAACAACATACTCCTTTACCAATGTTAACAATCTAATGGCTCAAGTTATTCCATAAATGACATGATAATCCCATTCTCAAGATTTTTGTTTCATTTGGGTCCAAGTTTATAGTGTTAAAATTGATAGACATTAGTATCTTCAATAATTATGCTATAATTTTTCTAAAGTAAAGTATTAAAAATTATAATTTCTAAATAAAATTATATCCAACTTCAACAACTACTTTATCTTAAAAATTATAACATTAACTGTATTAATAAAACATTCAATGTATTTAATAAAATATCATGTATCTCTCCTAAACCTTTAATTTCATTTTTTTTTTCTATTGATAAGAAAAGATTAGAAACTAATTCTCTCTCTTAAATATAAAGATTTAGAGATTTTTTTTTTTAAATTTGAAGATTTCTACCGTAATATAACATAGCCGTTGTAGCGTTGTAGCAAAAATATGCTTAAATAAAGTTAAAACAATCAAACTTTAAAAAAGCCAAAGTCACAAGTTTAATGTTTTAAGGGCCTTTTGGCAGATTTTGGAAATTAAATAATTTAAATGATAGCCAAAATGTATTTTCCTTAAAAAGTTCATTTTCAGGATTAAAAATATTGAAAGCGGGTCGAAGACCGGCCCATTGTGACAGCCAAAAGTAGTGGGCCAAACACTGGCCCAAGTCTAGATCTATAGAACTAGCCTGCTTAAAATCTAGAGGAACAATATCATGCCCACATATCTCTCTTTCTTTTTCGTATTCATTACATAAGGACAAATTATAAAATCCTTACGTAGATCGAAACTAAAATTCTAAAGGGACCAGATATCGCATTTACTTAGATAAGTTTTAAATCATGGGTTGTAACTAAAATTGTTTTAAAAGGGACCAGATATCTCATTTACCAGATACGTTTTAAATCGGGGGTTGGAACTAAAATTGTCTTGAAAGAGACCAGATATCTCATTTACCAGATACGTTTTAAATCGTGGGTTGGAACTAAAATTATCTTAAAAGAGACCAGATATCTCATTTACCAGATACGTTTTAAATCGTGGGTTGGAACTAAAATTGTCTTAAAAGGGACCAGATATCTCATTTACCACACACACACACACACACATAGGGACGGATTCAAATGAGAACTCAAATTTGGTTGTGAACGTCTCTGAATGTAGATTATTCAGACTGAATAAATATTATATTCAATCTGAATAATTCTTTGATTATTCAGTCTGAATATGACACGTGTCACACTCTCATTATATATATATATATACACACACATACATACACACACATATATAGGGGTTAAATCAAATAAAAATCAAAAAATGGTTGAAAACCGTGAGGACCGAATTCTAAGCTTTAATTCGTTCTGATCTTATGGTTTTAATTAAAAACTAATTATAGTTAGAAAGAAAATAATGTCATTTTTTATAACATGATTCACTAGATGAAACATACATATTCACTCACCATATGAGTCACATATACCAATTCACAACATGGAATTCAAATATGGTTGATCGTTCTTTATAGAGCACACACTAAGTCACCATATTAATCCATAAGACATACTAGTTCACCAGATTCATCATATGAATCCATAACACATCCTAAATCACCATATGAATCCAGGGGTAGTCAACGATGAATTAAAAAAAGTCAAATATGACTCTTGTAACAAAATCACTATTACGCCCTTCTCTCTTTATTAATAATACAAAAATGTCGTCATGATTAGTAACATTTGATTAAACTGTTTAATGACTGAGATTAATCTTCACGGTCCTCAACCTTATAACGGTTTTATTTGATTACAACCCTATATATATAGGGACGGGTTCAAATGAAAACTCATATTTCATTGTGCACGTAAGGACAAATGAGAGCGCGACACATGTTTCATGCGCCCAGCGGTTATTCATCATGAATAAATAATGGTCATGTGGTATTCATATTGAATGTTATGTTATTCATACTTCGTTATTCATACTGAACAGGACACGTGTCACGTTCTTCTTTGTGCTCACGTTCGTAATGAAAAATGAGTTTTATTTGAACTTTTCTCTATAAACACATATATCATTTTCTTATTCTTTTAATTAAAATATAAATCAATTCAACTAATGCTAAACTATATATCTAAGAGGAAAATATATAAAATAATATTATAATTTCTTATTCGATTAACCGAAATGGTAAAAAAAATAACCGAAACTTAAACATATCTTATTCAATTAACCGAACTGTTTAACACACAAACAAAATAACCAAAAACAATTTTGGTTCAAAATAGTTTTTCGGTTTCCAGATCTTTTATATCCATAAGGACCCAGTTACCTAAGTTTACTAAATCCTCCCCTTTGAAAAAGGTAGTACTTCCTACTTCTGAGTTTCGAAAAATGAATAAGCCCAAAACTACGTTCATTTGGGCTATTGCAACAAACGGGCTTAAAATGGTCTTATCATTTGGGCCTTTGTAAAACATATAATGGGCCTAAAATGATCTTCCTCAAGACCTCAACTGGGCCATGCAAAAACATAATGGGTCTAAAATGGTTGGCTTCTTTGGGCCTTGAAAACATATAATGGGCCTAAAATGGTTGGCTTATTTGGGCCTTGAAAATATATAATGAGCCCATAATGGTCTGCTCAACTGGGCTTTCAAATCATTTATAACGGGCCTTAAACGGTTGGCTTATTTGGGCTTTGTAAATATTAATGGGCCTAATATGGTCGTTTCCAAGTAGAATTGGGCCATAGAATCCACAATATTCTTAAATCTAATATTATTATTTGAGAGTATCTCCAACAGCTTCTCTAAATTGATGAAAATGTGAATTTTGAGTTAAAATTTTCTCCAACGGCTTCCCTAAAACCATATCAAAAATGGAGAAAGTAAAAGAAAGATGACGTTTTTCTCCAAATATGAAGCAACCCAAAAATGATTACAAATTGAAACTACCAAAAGAAATTTGAAAACAAATTATTTAGAGAGAGAGAGATGATATTTTAGTGGATGATTTGAATATTTGAATTTTATAATCAATGTTGGCATCTTTAAAATAGGGAATCTATTGGAAATAAATGTAATATTTTTTTAGAAATTTTGACTTTTCGTTTTCCATTTTAGAAAAAATTTGGGGAACCTGTTGGAGATGCTTTAAGAGCATTTCCAATAGTTTTTTTTATATAATTTATCTAAAATCAGATAAATAATAAAAAGTCAAAATATCTCAAAACATTTTATTCCAACTTTAACAACTTTCCATAGATTTGTTGACTTCCATTTTTAATTTGTCTATAAACTTACTAAGAGTTTTTAATTAATTTTTAATGGCCGAATTACTTTAGGATAACTGGTAAGGAACCATAAGTTAGTTACAAACTCCAACTACTGTCCATGTATGATCCATATTGGATCTGAACGACCGCCTATCGTATCATTTTTACGTTCTTAAACAATTCATCTTTGTCTCAGTAGAGTGTTTAAGGAGTATATTTCGAAGTTATCTAGAATTCTAGAATTTTTTGAAATGAGAGAAAAATAGTATAGATGCAATATTTAAAATAGGACTTCATTTTTTCTTTTGTATTTCTTCTGCGAATTGTTAGGCAACCCATCTTGTCCGATTCATCCTTCACAACTAAAAAATACAATCTAACCAGTTAATTGACCCATCCTATCATATTCACCCGTAGGAACTACAATATTATTACAATGCTTTAAATAACTAAAAAAATGGTTCGGTACAAATTACGTAAAAAAACGTTTTTTTATTTTTGTTACAACAAGTCCATATTTAACCACATGGGTTGTGACGTACTGGTTAGGTTCAGACAGATGTAGTGGAAAATCTCATCAACCCTGGGTTCGAATCCAGGCGCTGCCAAAAGATCTATGGCTATAGCAGTTCACTTGTGATAACTTCAGATCAACCATGGTCGCCCAATGTTTGGCAAAAATATGCTAGCTTATAAGCTGACTTATAAGCTAGCTTATTTTCTGAGTAATCGTTTGGATGCATATAAGCTAGTTTATAAGTCAGCTTATAAGCTAGCTTATCGATAATTCTTGGAGTAGGCATGAGAGAACTTTTGACAACTTTTTCCAATTATACCCTAACTAATATCATTTATTTATTTTTAACGTATTCTTTTTGGTCATTTCACATTCTCATGTTTAGTTTTTGACAAACATAACTTATTCATCGGTAATTTTATCATTCAAATTTAGTTTATAAGTCATCTGTTACCTTATCGCTTAGTTTCTTTGAAACACAGCCTTACTTGATGCAAGTAAATTGAACCGAAATACATAAATTATAAAAAAATATATATTTCAAAATATTTCAAAATATTTCAAGTGTATGTGTTGGGAAATAGAAACAAAAGTGGTTGTACATTACCAATGTAAATATCCCCACCACTCTGTGTTTTACATTAGTCAATTAGTCAAAGTTTGTACAGTCTGCATACTTTATAGCTTTCTGGTTATCTTCCACACTACCCCACACAAACTCAGCTAAATACAAACAAGGGGTATTTTTGACCATTTATATATATATATATATATATGGAAATTTTATTTAAATAACCATTTTTTAGTTGTAGTTTTACCTCATAACCTATTTCTATCAAGTTTTACACACATAGTTCTTTAGGTTGCAATTGGAAAAGGGTGAAAATGTAATAAAAAAAAAGTTTTGAAATAGGTTTGTAATTTCAGGGGCTAAAAATGTAAATTTTGGATATTATATTCCCAATTATGAATTGAATATTACGAACCTAACCTAAAAATTACATATTTGGTCCTGAAAATTACGAATCTAAAGACTTTTTAATATAAAAATGACTATTTTAATAAATTTTCTTGTATATATTTATCTTAAAATAATTGTTTGTATTTTTTTTCTTGTCTAAAATAAGGGTGTAATTTTAAAAGTCGATGGTTAATTTTAATTGTACTTTTAGTTCTTTTATGAAGAAATTAATTATTTTATATATTTTTGCTAAATTTGTGCTTCAAATTAAAAAATCCGTCATTTTATCAGCTTTTCAACCAAAACTTGATAAATTAACTTTATGGATTTATAACTTAATGGAAAAATAACCAAACTAAATGTTACTGTTAGTATGGTTTTTTTAAAACGAAACAGAACAAAATAAAACAGACAGATAATCTCTTTTAATTTATTATAATTTAAAAATAAGGATTTAAATAAAAAATATGAATCTAAAAAGGAAACATGGAAAGGCGAAGAGTCAAAGTGGAGCACTTGGTCCTCCTCCTTTAATCCCATTGCTTGACAGATACAAAGTACAAGTATTTAATTATTGCATTCTCAATAATATATATTAAAAGTAGCAATAATATTTAATTATTGTATCCTCAATTTATTAAATATTTATTAAAGTGGATAATTATATGTATTTTTTTATATCAGAAGCTGATTAAATTATTTATTAAAAATGTGAAAAATAAGTATTAATATAGATGTATGTAAAGAAGAGATTAGTAGATAGATGATATTTAACCTATTCCTTATTAAAAATGTTAAAAGCACATCCAACAAAAAAAATTAAAAATAAAGATTTTGGATAATTTTGTGTTTCAGTAAATTCTCCAAAATAAGGAAAAAAACGCACGAGATAATGCAAAATTCTTTAGATTTTAAAAACTCTTAAAAAATATTACCATGTGATAAACAATTTTTTATTTATAATCCCACTAATAAGAAAGTTTGATGTTAAATATTTATATGAGAGAAAAATAATATTTTATTACATATATAACATATTTTAATAATGTAATTAATATGGTGAACCGGTGATCTTCAAAATTGAGAATATGTTGAAGTTGAGTAAGATTTTTTTTCCTTTTTAGAGTATTTGAGTTTTGATCCTCAATTTTAAAGAAATTTAAAAAAAAAATCTGTTAGAAATGCTCTAATACTAAGAGGTTGTTATTAAACGTTTACCCAATAAGTGATTAACAGGTAATTTTCCTTACCAGATGAACATGAAAACACCAAAAAATATTATCTGGTAAAAACGATGATAAAGATGGAGAGTCTTACTCGATTAAGTAATGAAGACGACTTTTAATAGGTTAAACGCTTACTGGATAAATTGTTGCATACTGTACGGTTTTGATCAACTACAATCTTATCCATTAGAATAAATTATATCGTTGACTCTTACAAATAAACGTTTGAATAGACGATCCCTGAATATGACATTTTATTGGTAATCGATTAAATGTATATACGTATATTTTGTCGTTTTTATTAATTGAACTGTTATTCTAATAGTAGTTTTCAATCTATCATATTTAATATATTAACTGTGTACGAATTAAACGAATGATAAAAATAGATATTGGTAGGTGAATCCAATTTGTTTTTTTATTACCTAAACTAGTTTTGATTCACTTTTAGATACACTGAACCCGTTTCACTTTCTCACCTCTAAAAACTAAATATTATTCTATTATTTTTTTAATTTTTTTATGTGGGAAATTCATTGGAATAACCATTTTTAGATATTAGTTTTACCTTCTAACTCATTTCTTTCAAATTTTATCTAAATAGTCTTTTGGTTTGCAATTATAAAATGGTGAAAACGTAAAAAAATAAGTTTTTAAACTAGGTTCGTAATTTCAAGGACAAAATGTATAATTCTTTGTCTAGGTTTGTAATATTCAATTCACAATTGCGAATGTAATATCCAAAATTTACATTTTTGGTCTCTGAAATTTCGAACCTAGTTTATAAACTTTTTTTTTTTATATTTTCACTCTTTCACAATTGCAAACCTGGAGGCTATTTAGTTAAAACTTGAAAGAAATAGGTTAGAAGATAAAACCACAAATAAAAATGGTTATTTTGATAAATTTCCCTTTTTATGTTGGGCTTAACGATTTGATAACTTTAAAATTGATAAGATATGTGACAATTTTTATGTTAAGATTTTGTTTTCATACAATTTTTTTCATAAGTACAGTATTTGATGTACATTTGTTTCATATGTATTCGTTTCATAATGTGAAATATTTTGACGTGCATTTTTTTTTCACAAACACCAAAAAGATTTTCATTGTAAAACGAATACATGTAAAAACAAACATATGGTGAAACAAATATATGTTGTTCATTACATTAAATTCAAACTATAAATGAAAAAAAATAAAAAATAATAACACATGATGTATTGGTTCTCAGATATTTCACAATTTAGAGAGTTCTTAAAAGAAAGTCCATCAACGTTTAAACTATTTTTGGAGATCCAAACCCAATGGGATGTTTTGAAACCCGAGGGTTCTATTTAAGTATAATGCAGGCAAAATGGGTGTGGGATGCATACTTGTATAATTGAACGTGAACCTAGAAGTATTTATACTACAGGCAGTTTTTGTGAAGAACATAGTTGGTGTTGGATTATATATTTCAGGATCATTTTTGTTCATAGTTTTTGTGAATAGCACGACCACCAAATTTTCTTAAACTTTTTGTTTGCTCCAGAAAACACCCATAGCCGCTCCAACTACCGTGTAATTTATGGCCAAATCCATGTCGATATATAAGCATCTTGACTTTTGACACGGGTTTATGTATATAAACACATAGTCAATTACAAACCCAATAAATTGTATAAACTAGTTTTCATGTGTTGCTTTACATATGAAACAACCTGCATGAAAATGCAATATTTATACGGTGTTAGAGGCTATAAATGTTTTTTTATGATTCTTTCAACACATAATCAATTATAAACCCAATAAATCGTACAAACCATTTTTCATGTGTTGTTTTACATATGAAGCATGTAGGAAAATGCAGTATTTATGGTTCTTTTAGGTTCAAGGCTAGAATTAAGAGGTTGTTTTGAATTATCGAGAGGTGGAGTTCGTAAAACCTAAAGATTAAATAAGAGTCGAATTACTATTTGAATTGAATGCTTGACATGATTCAAATCACAAGGTTTATTTTGAGTATCTCTAACATCTATACTAAAATAAAGATTTGTGATAGTTGTTATATATTTTTGCTCCAACAGTTATGCTATAACGTATGATAAAATAGATAAAAGAAAAGAAAGAGCGTGAAAATCTCTAAATTTGGAGTAATCTCTAAAAGTTCATATTTAAAAGAGATAAATATATTTAATTATTTATCACTAAGGCGAAAGATCGTGCCACGTGTGAGAAAAAGATTTAAGATGAAAAATATAAGAAGAGATCTAAACCCTTAATTACTTTTAATCTCATATTCACCCATGAACTGCGCTTTAGTTAGAGAATTGATTGGATGTATCTCAGTGTATCTCATTAATGTTGATATTCAATTAATATTGATCCAAATGTAGAAATATATTTTTACGCTTATCACCATAACTTTAATTATCACCGTAATCCAACATTTACCACTTATAGGAGACATAAATTAAATATATTATATATTTTAACAACATAATTAATATTATAGTTTTTAAAATAGAGTAACTATTAAAGTTAAATGTATTAGCATCTCCAACAACTGTACTGTATTTTCTTTTTCTTTTTTTCAAATTTAAAGATTTTCTTTATTTCAAAGGAGAGGTTAGAATGACTATCTTGGAATATTTTCCTCAAATCTTTGAAATTTATGAATACATCGTCCGTCACAGTATGAAAGTTAGCCATGTCTGAAGTCGTTACCTTAACCATAAGGAGGGGGATGTCGAAGGCAGGACTAGTGATCAAAGTAACATAACTGTTAAAGATGTTCTATTATTTTTTTAAAGTATTTTAACTTTTGATACTGTATTTTAGAATAATGAGTTAGAGGTTGTTAATAATTGAAGACATAAAAACCCATGCATAGGTCTTAATCAAGAACCCCATAGCTTGTGTGGGCCTCATCAAAGCAAAGCAAACGTGTGTGCTGAAATTTAGAACATCACAAGACCCACATTCTTAAAGTAAAAACCATCACTTGCATAATCACATGGCCTTTGAAAAAGACTCACCCCCTTTTCTTTTCTTTCTAAAATATCCATAATCCTAATGGGGACCATTCATAACTAATATCATTACAATCTTAGAATCATATAGTTGGGTTTTTGATAAAAAGTGTTATATATATATGGTGAAAAGTTTGAAAATTGGTTATTAATCATTGGATGAGAAATGAACGTATATTATGATGAAATGCATCGAGATAAGATGAATGAAATAAAGTGTAATTCATGGGAGGACATGAGATTAAAAATGATAAATAGTTCAGATCCATTTCACACGCTTCTCATCATTAACTCAACTTCTCACACGATCCTACACCTATATAAACCACAAGGGTTGTGGCCTACTGGTCGAATGCCTGGGGGATGAGAAATATTCCATCCATCCAGGGTTCGAATCCAGACGCTCTCAAAAATTGTGGCCACTGAGTTTATCATGGCTGACATATTGCAGTCAAAAAACCTTGCCGGGATTAGTCTGGGCTTTGCCTGGGATACCCTTCACAAAAAAGATTCTAACATATATTGAAAAGAATATGTATAATTATAGAAGTCGTAACAGTAGAGGGGGCGAGGAAAAGTGTAGCCGGAGTAGGACGTGGGATGTGGATGATTGAGGCTACAGATTATGGATTTAGACATTTACGAGGACATGACATATGATAAGTGCCTTTGGCTTTGGAGACGAAAGGATTAGAGTAACTAACTAAGGGTAGGGAACTGTAAGTTCGTAACAACATAGAAAAGATAGGGTTGCTAAGTTAGACTGAAGTTGTGAATAAAAATCTTCTGTCTTTAAATCCTATGTTTCTTCATGATCGACCAATTAGGCGAAGACACATAATTATTTTTATAATATAAATCATATTTAATCGTTCTTTTTTGGTGATGCGGTTTCACATTATTGTTGGACAAAGACTAGGCATAAGATTTGGGGGCAAAAGATTTTAATTCGTTTTTCTTGTACATGATATTTTGTGTGTGTATTAGTTTATCTTAACGAGCTTCTCAAATACTTATCATATCTGTTTTTCTTTTCTGTTACAGTTTTCACAAATCAAAGATCTTCATGTAAACAATTGTTCTATTATTTAGAAGTTGGGGTCCTATTTGTGTACATTTTACTTCCCCGGCCCTAAGTTCCACCTCAAATGGGATATACCAGATTCGTTTGATGGATACAAGTCTAAGGGTTTGTTTGTTAACAACTTAATAAAACTTATAACTTATTTGTTCATTTATACCTGGATGTTTGGTAGTGGCTTAAAGATATAGAAAGTGGCTTATTCAGTAAGTTTTTAAGGAGAAATTATACAGTTAAGTTTTTCCCAAAGAAAAAAACATTCTCAATTTTTAGAGACATATTAATCCACGTAATCACATAATGGTTTTATCTATAAATTTAGACTTTTAACAATTAGAATTAGGAAAAATTATATAATTATATAATAATATAACAAGCATTCAATTACAAGATGTTGAGTGGGAGGGTAGTTACCATACACAACCAAATGAACCCAAAAGCTTAATCATATCACCTTAAGCAAAATGGGATTTACCATAAATGGCTGATTGAATCAGATCGGATCGGATACCAAAAACATGCACAATTTACTATTTTTTTTCACTTCTACGTAAAAACCAACCATTTTTTTAATTAATTAATTAATTTATCTTTTCATACGCGATGTTGTTGTAACTGCAAGAGCCTCGAATAAGCCCCTTCCGGTCGGCTTATTAGCTCACCATGGCTCCCTTGTTCCACGATTCGACCATCTTGAACCACACCGATATTATCCACTCCTCGGATGGTCGATAAACGGTGAGCTATGACCACCGTGGTTCGACCCCTCATGAGCCGTTCGAGTGCTTCTTGTAGCACGCACTCGGATTCCGCATCTAGAGCGCTCGTTGCTTCATCTAGAAGTAGAATCGTCGGGTTTTTTAAAACCGCACGCGCTATTGCGATCCTTTGTTTTTGTCCGCCGGAAAGTTGAACGCCTCTCTCGCCCACCGGAGTTTTATAACCTTCCGGTAAGCCGCTAACGAAGGTGTGCACGTTAGCAGCGGTTGCCGCTTGGATAACTTCCGATTCGGTGGCTCCGTCTTTTCCGTACGCGATGTTCTCCATTATGCTAGCGGCAAATAACGCGGGTTCTTGTTGAACGAGTCCGATTTTCAAACGGAGAGATTTTAGGTTTAACCGACGGATATCTTTTCCGTCGATCATAACTTTTCCGGAGGTGGGGTCGTAGAAACGTTCGATCAGTGCAATGACCGAACTTTTCCCTGACCCGCTGGCGCCGACCAGAGCCTGGCTCTGGCCGGCGCGTATTCTAAGATTGAAGTCTTTGAAAACGACTACGTCGGGTCGAGACGGGTACGAGAACTCGACCCGACGTAGCTCGATCTCGCCGCGGATCGTTTCGACGGGGTCCGCGTCGGAATCGTCGGGGTCGATCCGTGTCGACCGGTCGAGAATCGAAAAGACCGAGCCGATGGCTTCACCGCCTCGGATGATTTCGGGGGCGAGGCTGACGGTTTCGGCTACGGAATTTGCGGTGATGACTAAGACGATGAAGACTTTGATGACTTTTGAGAAAGTGGAAAGGCCTTTGGAAACGAGGTGGGCCCCGTACCAGAGGATTAGGGCTTCGGATGCGAAGAGGGTGAGTTGGGAGATACCGAAAAGGATGCCGGAAAATTGGCTTCTACGGAGGCTTTGGTTTTGGGGGACACGGAGTTCGGCGGAGAATAACGAGAGGATTTTGTCTTGGGCGTTGAAGGCTGCCACGGTTCGAATGTTGCTTACTCCTTCACCGGCAATCATGCTCGTTTTTGCGTGCGCCTTTGCTGTGTCTCCGGCGAAACCTTTGAGAGAAAGTTGCTGTAAAATTGGAAAAAAAAATACGTTAATATTTGGCAAACTAACTGATAAATTAATTGTTGGCCGATAAGTTAGTTAATATTAGCTGATAAACATTTGGCAACCCCATCTTTCTGGAGGTTAAAGATTAAAGTGAAGTGTGTGTGAGTTTAGTTTGCGGTATATATTATATAATTCAAAAAGAAATTAGATGATAAGTAAATGACAATGTAAAATGACTTAAAAGTAACATGTTTAAAAATTAATTGGGAAAAAATAAAGGGCATAACTAGAGAAAGGAAGTGGGAGAAAAAATCTAACTTAAATGACATTTTTTTAGAATATTTTGAGCTCAATGTACAATATTTTCAAGTGTCTTAAGACTATTCTTCACAATTATGCATTAATTAGGGGTTATTTAATTAGAGGTATTAGGCGTTCTTCACAATTATACGTTAATTAGGGGTTGTTTGGTTAGACGGATTAAGGGTTCTTCATAATTATGCATTAACTAAAGGCTGTTTGGTCAGAGGTATTAAGCGTCCTTCACAATTATGCATTAACTAAAGGCTATTTGATCAGAGGTATTAAGCGGTAACTAATGAGATAGATAAAATATAATGTAATAAAATTTATTTCTTCAGAAGAATAAATTTTCATTTCAGGGAGAATAAAAATCTGTCTTTTTTTATTTTATTTCCATTTTAACAATTAATTCAATCTGAAGATACATGGTCTTGGTTCTTTAAGACTCAAAGCTTATTTTAACAAAGATCATTATTTAATTGAAATATTGTTTCATGGAAGATTGTACAAAACATGAAATGACATAATTACCCTTTTAAGTGTGGAGTAAAAGTGGTGACCCTAAGTTAAGTTAAAAGTCAGTCATGTCTGGGACCCAGAAGTGTTAGAGAAGTAAATGGGTATGTGACAAAAGGACACAGATATCTAATCTGGTGGTAGCTGATCAAAATATATCACTCCCACTGTTGATAAAATATAAGCAACCCCAATATGAGGTTCTTCTGTATATTCTTATAATAACATATTATACGTCTTTGGGCAAGTTACAGGTTCTTATAAAAATTTAGATATTTAATAGATTTTTATAAAGTGTTTTTGTCTAGTCATATATTTAGGGGTTGTTTGATTGGTTTTTTCGTAAATGTCTGTTTGTCAGTATCTTAATGAGTTTAGTGGAACTCACGACTTATTTGGTGAGTTATATATATATATATATATGACTGTTTGGAAGTGACTTAATGATATAGAAAGTGGCTTCTATAAGGGAGATTTGTGTAGAAAACCAAGTTTTTTCCAAATCTGTCCCTCCCAATAAAAAAAACCAGCATCTTTTATCTATGAAAAAACCTTCCAAAACAAAAATCTTCCTAATCCATACAGACAGATTAATCGACATATACATCTTTATTCATACAGAACTTAATGAAAAACCAACCAAACAACCTTGTATGGATAAAGTTGTTTGTATAGATAGAGAATGTTTTTGTTTAGAAAAGTCTTTTTTATAGACGGAAGGAACATGTTTTTTTAATTAGAAGCTCCTAAAACCTTTTTTAAATAAGACACTTTTTATATCATTAAATCACTATCAAACAGTCATGTATAACTAACGGAATCACTGTAAATCCTATTAAGCTGCAAACAGGAAACGGAGGGAGGGTTGAATGCCTTCCTGCCTTACTGATAGAAAGAAAACAAAACAAGTTGGGACCCTACAGCAGAGACCCATTGCTATATATGCATAAATGCTTCTGACAATTAATAGAGGCTCCAATGAAAATTAAAAAATGGAAGAGTGAAAGTTAAATGCCAAAAGGTATAAATTATTGTTATTATTATTATTATTATTATTTATTATTAACATTATTATTATTTATTATTAACATTATTATTATTATGGAAGAGAATGCAGGGATCACGGGTTTAGAATCTCTGCCATTCACATCCAATAGCCTTTCTGAATTTTTTTAGTAAATAAAGCAATCAAGTAAAACTGCATCTATGTCCTCTTCTTCTTATCTTTTTTACCCCACTTTAGTTTAAATATACAGGATTTTTTTTATAATATTTATATATATAATAAATATTGATGTACATAATACATTATATATTTTTTAACCTATCAAAAGGTGGACAACATACTGCTAAGCCAATTACTGTTTTGATTTTTATATTAGACATGATTTCCTTTTCATATTCATCTCGTTTCCCAAGTTTGTGATACATATTATATTCGACACTACTCTCAACCAGTCAACCTAATGAACCATGTTCTTGAATTTTGGAAGGGAAGTGAGAAAAAAAGGAAAGAAAGGTAAAGAAATAATTTTTTTATTAATGTTATTGAGAGTGAATAAAAGAAAGGAAAGTGTTTTTTTTTGTTTTTTAGTATGAGAAAAAGAAAGATGTTAATTTTATAAATATACCATTATTTTTTATACAATGTAGTATAATTGACAGGTATACATCACTAAAAAATAAATGACTTTTATCCAAAAAAATTACCTTGGGAAATTTCCATAGGCGATTGCCTACGGATCACCTAAAAAATACCAATGGTTCGATAAAATTCGATGTTTTTCGAAAAAAATATCAACAGATCACCCAGAGAATCCCTGGAAATTTGTCAATGATTTGAATTACCCTCTAACAATTTACCCACCAACTTTTGTGACGGGTTTGTTAGGAATCACCCTTTAGCGACAAATTTCCAAGAAAAAGTCCGCAGGTAAAAAAGTCTTTCATTGCATGTAGTTTTATAATACTTTTAATTTTTATAAATTATTTTCTTTTCTTTCATTCCCTTTGTTCCCATATTTGAAAGAAAAGTTTTGGCAGGAAAATAACCATTATTTTATTTCCCTTTCATTTCCTTAAAAAAAAACCAAGAACACAGATTTTTTCCCTTCTACTTTCCTTCACCTACCAAAGCACCAGTTCAAAATCAAGAAACCAAAAAGTCCCTTAAAATCAACTAAAAAGCTTAATAAATCCTCAAAATAGTCATCACACAATTTTACGGATCTTTGATCATCTTGAAAGTTAAAATTACATCAGTTCGGTAAAAATACTGGGTCCACCGCTACTGTTAAAGAAAACCTACTCCTAGAATGCTGTAGCTATAGTTATCTAGTTTTAAATTCTAGACAAAACCCATAAATGTTCTGACGTATAAGAGGAATGAATTTTGTAGTGGCATTGAAGTTGATGGGCTCGAAAGGAATCTTTTACCAAAATTTGTAGTTGTTTCATTACATTTCTGATCTAAAAAACAAGAAGTTGAAAATAGAGTTTTGAATGTTGAAAATTTGAAATTTTCAAGATAAAAAGAAGTGGATACTTTATTGGAGTAAGAGGAGTAAATAGTAATAATGTATATGAGTCAGTTGGTCAGGTGTGAGTTTCGGGAAAGTATGAACCGGAATAGAGGAAGCACATGTAGTGCACTAGATTTCTGCCACCTTCGAATTTCAATATACATTCTTGTCGTTTAATATCAAAGATAATATTACCCAAATCAAGATTCCAGATTATGGAAGTAATTAAAATATTATTTAAGATAAGAGTGGTTTTGTTAATAGCTTAACGAGTTTAATAGGATATATAGCTTATATGGTCAGTTATATTGTTTGGTAGTAACTTAATAATATAGAAAGTTGCTTATTTATAAGTTCCTTCCATCTATGAAAAAACTCTTTAATAAAAATCTTCTCAACCTATATAAGGTATTTATGGCATTAATTTGTATAAGGTGGCTAAAATGTGCATAAGTGAGGAGTCTTGGCTTATTCATATAACGATTTTTGGCTTAATGGCTTCACAATTAAGCTATAAAGAAACACTTCTCTATGGCTGAGTGAATAAGCCACCCACACCATTAAGTTATAAATATAACAATTAGCAACCCCTAACTTGATTAGTGGCATATTGGTCAGCACATCGGTCAGTCAGTCAAAAGTGTAGGTAAACAACATTATCTAGCACATCACTCAATTAAAAGTATAGGTAAACACAACATACTATTAACCAGAGTAAGAAACAGAAAAATTGACCAAAATAGTCAATCTTTCCGACCATCTTCACTTTTTAGCCATTTTTTCAATTGAATCCTATTTTAGCCACATTTAGGAAAATTCGATTTTCAGATTAAAAAAAAAGATTTTTTTGCGTAAAGAATCCTTACACATATGCACAAGGATCTTTTTTCTTTTTCCAAAATCAGATGCATAAAGACCGGTTATTTTAAGAAGATACTCTAAAAAAATGACTAAAAAATGAATTTGATTGATGGAATCGGTTATTTTAGTCAATTTCCCAATAAGCAATCAGCATTAAATAGACAATGGTATAAGTAATAGTAATAAAGTGAGTGTTGTATTATTACCTGAGCAAAATGGGCAAGGACAAGAAGAGGGAAGGTGCCAAGAATGAGAAGTGAGACCCTCCATTCCACAATGAATGCAACTACAAATGAAGTTAGAAGAGATGTCATATTTTGTAATATAACCGATATCCTCTCGGCTATGGCGGATTTCACATCTGCCGCATCTGTTGCTAGCCGAGCCGCAACTAGACTAGAGTTATGCTCCTCTTCATCGAACCATCCAACTTCATTTCTCATGATCGCTAACACAAGAAACGGATAAATTATAAAACTTTTTTACATGAATAAAAATATAATTAAGAAGAAAAAGAATTAGAATACAAAGCAAATTCATTTGAGAATCAACTATTCATGTTGATTTATTCATAATGAATATCATGAATAATGAAAATCCATGATATAATATTCATGAATATTTAGGTATATTCATCATGAATAATCTCTCGTTTCTTCAAATACTTATGTTTTCTAGAATGTAAGGGTCAAATTCACAGGAAAACCGTAAGAAAATGAAAAACTAAGGAACACTTGGTACCATTCACCTGCACGATATTCACATGTGCATAAAAGTAATTTGTAAGCAATTTGTCCAGTATTCACATGTGCATAACATGCACATATGCATAAAAACCAATAAACAACTTCAATAATTACTTGTATGCACATGTGCATACTGTCCAGATGAACGGTTACCAGGGTATTCCTCAATTTTTCATTTTTTAAGGGGTTTCCACTGAATCTCCCTCTAGAATGTAATACATATACATATACATACCTGAAAGCATCATCCTTCTTACTCTTGTAGTGAGGTTCTCTCCCATGATACTAAAGAAGTAATGCTGGATCAAATATGCAACAACGGCATATAAACCGGCTCCAACGTAAATGAAAACGTACTCTTTAGTCTTTCTCTCCATTCGAGCGGGATTATTGAAATAAAAAACTTCAATCATATTACTCATCACAATAGCGAAAGTTGGACCAATAAATCCCGATAGAATCGAGCCTACAGCACCCATTAATGAATAAGGCCATTCAGGTGAATTCATCTTCAAAAGACGGAAAAAATACCCACTTGGAGCTGGATTTTTTCTATCGGTTTCAGCATTCGATATCATTTCTATACGACCATCTGCACCGGTGCTGTATTGATAGCTTAAGTTTCTTAAGCTTCCGGATCGGAGGCTAAGAGATTTTGTCGATAATGAATGGCTTAATCGCGATGAACGAGTACGGTGAGTCGAAGGATTTGAAAAGTCTCGGTTTCCCACCATTTCTTGGAATCTAATTAAGGAAGCGTATGCCCCTGGTTTTGAAATTAGTTCTTCGTGGGTCCCGGTTTCGACGATTTGGCCTTGTTGGATGACTGCTATTGAATCGACGTTTCTTATGGTAGAGAGACGATGTGCAACCACGACGGTTGTTCTTCCGATCATTAGACGATCAAGAGCTTCTTGAACGATGCTTTCAGAACCCGAATCGAGGGCGCTGGTTGCTTCATCGAGGAGGAGGATTTTCGGGTTTTTTAACATGGCTCTAGCTATAGCGATTCTTTGTTTTTGACCGCCGGATAGCTGAACTCCTCGCTCCCCCACCTGGATATTAATTTGTTAACATTTTATGTGATATAGAAGTTGTGAAAATATGTGAAACCCTATATATATAGGGTGTATGCAATACACCCGCCCTGATCAGTGCTCACAATTGTTGTGTACGCTAGATTCGAACACTGGGCAGATGGGATATTCCACCACATCCCCTGGGCCTCAACCAGTACGCCACAAACCTTGTGGTTAAACCCTATTATATTACTTTCTAAAAGAACCTATTGAGGAGAGAAAAGAAATTAAAGAGGTTCCAACGTATATTTTAGGTGAAATAGTTCATGAAGTAACGGTTTATGGATAAAGTTGTCTATGTGAATTAATGTGTTTGTATAGATTGTTTGGGAGGGTTTTTCATAACAGAAGCATCATGTTTTTCTGTATAAAGTCCCCCCTTAAAGCTTACTAAATAAGCCACTTTCTATATCATTAAGCCACTATCAAACAGCTACAAACCTGGGTGTGGTAGCCATTAGGAAGCAAGGTGATGAAGCTATGAGCATTAGCAGCGGAAGTAGCAGCTTCGACTTCAGCTGTAGTTGCGTCTGATTTTCCGTAAAGTATGTTTTCAAGTATCGTAGTGGCAAAGAGTGCGGGTTCTTGGTTCACAAGACCAATTTGATCACGCAACCAGCGTAGTTGCAGGCTCTTAATGTCCACATTATCTAGCAATATTTGCCCTGCATGCATAACCCGTTAAATAGAGTCGGAAAAAAAAAACTAAGTCCCAAGATCATTTGGAAAACAAATAGCTTGTCAATAGGGAAATTTACAGAAATAGTCAATCTGCCAAATGGGTTTCACCTTTTCAGACCTCATTTCACTTTATAGAAAGTGGAATTAAATTGAGGTCTGAAAATGGCTATAAAGTGAAAAGAGCTTGGGAGAACGGCTATTTCTGTAAATTTCCCTTTGGTAATAAGATACCATAGAAGTTATCTGATTTACCTTGATTAGGGTCATAGAATCTTTCTATGAGGGAAACAACAGTGCTTTTACCCGACCCGCTACCTCCAACAACAGCAACCGTCTTTCCAGCCGGGAAGAAAATGGAGAAATCTCTAAAGATAAGAACATCTGGCCTTGAAGGGTAGCTGAATGAGATTTCCTTAAACTCGATATTTCCATTGACTTCCGTTAAGCACTTCCCGTCTGTAGAGTCTTGAACTATAGTCGGTTTTTGCTTAATGATTTCCAATAATTTATATCCAGCAGCTTTTCCTTTGCTGAATGCTCCAAGATTCGAAAAAGACTGACCCAAACTCCTGTTTTATGATTGACTTATTTGATTAAGCTTTTGAAATTAATGGTTGAAATTGGATTAGAACTAAATAAGAAAAAATTCTTACATGCCACCAACAATGGCGGAGAAAATAGCGGTGAATGCCTTTCCGCCATCTGTCTGTCCGTTTCTAATAAAGACACCGGCGTACCAGAAAACGAGTGCCCAAGACATGCATGCGATTCCATACGTACATCCTAATCCCAAACCTTTTGCCATCCCGGCTTTATAGCCGAGTTTGAGGGTGTGCTGAATTGCGTCTGAATAGGAGTCGAGGACCTTGGTTTCGCCAACATACGAATACACTGTTCTTACTTGTGCAATTGCCTGTTGATACTTAATAAGCTTTAGAAGGTCGCATTGAAAAAATAAAATAAGAAAATCACCCCGGGTAAGGGGCTGATTGTTAGATGCTGAATGATTAAGTAGTCAAAAACTTTCAAGTCCTTAAGGGTGCGTTTGGTACACTGGACAACACAAAACAAAACAGAACAGGGATCATTGTTTCATGTTTGACAGCACTTTTATATGGAACAAACATAAACAGTGTGGAACAGGCGTGATCGTGTTCCACCCCCACCACATGGAACAAGGTGGAGCAAACTTGTAATTTACCAATATAACTTCAAAATAAAACATAATTCTCTTCTAAAACACCAAATACGTTTCTTCTCTTTACATGTTATTCATTCTTTAAATTTTATTTATTATATTTATGCTCTTTAAACTTTCATTTTACTGTCCTTAAAATATTATTTTATATGGTTTATGTATTTTGGTTAATTGGTATAATTTATTAAATATTAATGATAATAAACGATATAGAAAATGTATAAAATAAATAATGGAAACTATATAAACTTTTATTTTGGTGTCATTTTAATCGTCTTAACAAAAACTTTCTGATAATATATTTTGTTATAAAAATATTTAATATATTATAATTTAATCAAAATATATAAACAACTCATTACGGTAAATTGATCATTTTATATGTTCTATCTTACGCTATTACCAAATGTTGAACAACTGTTCTATCCTATCGGGATACCAGACGCACCCTAAATTTAATGTGTCTTTCTTAACAAAAGTTTTTCATAACCGTGCCTCAAAGCTGGATGAAATATGAAACAAAATGATTGCAATTCATGTAGATGTATATGATCAAATTAGTAGTTGATTAATACCACACTAAGGAAACAAGAGACTAAAGTGAAGGGGTAAAAGTAAAGCAAATATATGAGGCAAGGTGTGTTCTTATTACTGTAGCGCATGCTGTGTAATATATGATGATCACACAACTTTGAAAGTACTTTAGGAGCATTGGTTTCCATAAAGTAACTAATTAATTATTTAATTTAATTAAGGCAGACAGGCAAAGTTAAGTGGAAATCTAGGGAAATCATGGTGTTATGAAACTTGTGGCAAGAAAAGAGTTACAATCATACCATCAACCCATGGCAAATTCATTATGGCCGAGAAAATTTACGTCTTAAGTCATTTCTCTCTCACCTTTTTAACAAAATCACCACTTCCGCAATTAACATGTCCTGTACTTGCGGTGTACTTGTGGAGAGGTCAAAAATTTTAAAAGAAAAATCTAAACGGGTCGGCAAGTAGCACTTCTGCAAGTTGAGGAAGTATTTAAACTAATTTACAGATTAGTCCTTGTATTTAGACTAATTTACGAATTTGGTCCCTCTTGCAGATGTGTTACTTGTGGATCATGTTCAGAAAAATCTTTTTCTACGCCTCTCCAAGTTAAGGAATGATTACTTGCGGAGGTGGTGATTCTGTTGAAAAAAGTGGGAGAGAAATGACTAAAAGGTAAATTTAGTCGGTCAAAATGGCTATTTGTGCCATTTATTTGAGACAAGTACTTTAGTAATTTATCGATCTTTGTCTTTGTCTCCCTTATTTTTTTTCCCACCCCTTTGGTTTCCAGCTCTGATACCATATAAGAATATGTAGAACCCCCAGATCACTCTCCAAAAGAGCCTTTAAGGAGGGAAGGAAGATTCCAAACATATATTAAGAATAAATGATCCAAGTCTAGCCAATGTGGGATTCCAACAGTTTTGAGTCACGCGAAAGGAACATGAACGAATTGAGCTAAAGTTTATCGGATACCACAGTCACCGGAAGAAAAAAAAAGATGTACAAATAATTTATCGAGGCTAGAAACAGTGACGAAATAAGATCACCTGCTCAGCGATGATGCCAGCATTCGCATAGGATTCACGACTCTTGGAAGTGAGACCCGTAAGAGTATATGCATATAAACCACCAGCAAAGGCAATTCCGGGAATCACTGCAACACTTAGAAGAGCTAGCTTCCATGCCGACACGAAACCAACCACCAATCCAGCCAAAAACGTCGAAAGATAATGGATAAAGTTTCCCACCTAACGATTGGAGCACGGTAAAAAGTTAATAATTACTGTTTATGGAAATTCATAATTTGAAAGTTTAAAATGTGGAAAAGGATTAGTTAGTTAGATGGAAGTGTTTGTATTCCAAAAACAACAAAATCTTCAAAATTACTAATAATGGCGCATGTTAAATTATGTATGCTAACGTGCACCATAAAAAAGATGATTCAAAAAAATTGCTTTGCTCTAAGAATGGACAATCTTCGTCTACACATAACTACAAAACTTGAAAGATGATGTCTACTGTCTACCGCGAGCTAATCCAAATATGCTAATTTGCACATATGAATGTTCCTTTCTTATTTGGACCCATGTCCCCGCCATTAATAGACCAATATCACTATATATGATGATTCCTTTTTCCGTTTTATTTTCTCACACAAAAAATATATTCCCACCTCAAATTTCATCCGAATTTTTTTAGTACATAATATTTAGGTCTCGATTAAAGTTAGAACCCTAAATACTATATATTAAAAAAATCGGATTGAATATGAGGACGGAGTAAATTTTTTCTTGGAAACTGGAACGGAAAAAAGGAATCATCATTTATGGTAGTATTGGTCTATTAATTGCGGGGACATGGGGCCCAATAACGAACGAGACAGTCATCTGCGTAAATTGGCATATTTGGATTATTATTAACTTGGATATCCAACCCGTTATAAAAGCTGACCAATCCCAGGGTGACCACCCGCGTCACCGTATTTGAACCACCGTAGTCACAAGGGGATTTTTATTGCTCCCTAGATTCGAACCTGTGATCTCCAGCTACTTTTGACCTTTTGGAGCACAAGCTTCAAACCATTGAGACACCACACTTGTGGTTAAAAGTTTTTTGTGATTATGAATAGAAGAAGATTGTCCATTCTTAAAGTAAAGCATTTTTTTCTAGAATCATCATCATCTTCATCATCTTTTGTTAGAAGATTACCTTCTCGCTAATGGCATCTTGGACAAGGAGTGTATCGGTGGAGACGCTAAAAACTATATCTCCTGTTCTTGCATCCGTATCGTAAAATCCGACGTCCTGTTTCAAAACTGATTCCAAATACCTCTTCCTTAACGCGCTTACTTGCCGTTCTCCGGTATACATCCAACATCCGATTTCTATTCATTTTCAAATTTAAAACACAATCAATCAAACAATCAACCAAATTTAACTATTGATCATGCTTAATTTCACTTCCTTAAAATCAAATAGTGATGGAGACATTGGAGATATGTGGTGTGAACTATTATAAAAAAATATCCACAATTTGACCAAGTACGTGACGAAAAGGACAAAGGATAGCAAGGAACCCACGTGCACCTGATCCTTGGTGAACTGGCTAAAATAAGCACTTGCAAATAATGAAGTATGAAATCAATAAATTTATGAAATGATGTATAATATATATACACTGGCCTAATCAAATCCGTAAGAAATTTTGCCTTAAGGTTTTTGTTTTATATGATTTTTTTTCATCTAACATGTATTTGTTTCACTATTTGTTTGATATGAATTCGGTCCGTGAAACTTTTCTACTTGTATTTTTTGTTTCATTAAAGCGGCAAAAAGGTTCACTGTAAACTGAGTACATATGAAAAAATATACTATGAAACAAATATACTATAATCACTACATTAAATTATAGTCATAGAAGAAGAAAATACATGATAGAGATTTCACAATTTATAGATTTCTCAAAATAAGACACCTATAATATATATATATATATATAGAGAGAGAGAGAGTGAGAGAGATAAAAAAAAGGAAGGAAACGGATCGAGTTTTGCTTCTCACCTGCGTAAGACGATACGCACACGACCAATCCAAGATAGACAAAATACAGAGCATACTGCATTCAATTAGAGTAAATAATATTCAATTTCAGATCTGAATCTATTATAAATAGCATCCAAATATGAAAAAATCAATATAATAATCTATCGATTTTCAGACTAGATATGATCCTTCTTCACAAAATTGCAAACGGTTATTGTAATAAATCAATCTCACCTTAGAGACTTCATGAGTCATGGTAGTCAAATCGGATTGATTTTTACCAAAACCATTCACCATTTGACCGAACAAAAGGAAGAAGAAAGGCATAGAAGATCCGTGAATAATGGCGCCGATGCTACCGAGAATCATGAGAACGTAATCGAATTTATCAGCAAATGAAAACAGCTGGTAAAACGGTACACTCTGTTCCTTCTTCTTCTCCGGCATTGCCTTCGTCGGTTCCGTCATTTCCGCCATTTTTGCAAAACTCCGATTAGATAAACCGAAGAAATTTTATCCAACTCTTTTTTTTTCAGAAATTAAACGAGAAATGTTTTAGAAAGAGCTGAATCTCCATGAAATAGGAGGTTCCAAAAAGGAGAATGAGATCTAGAAATCAGCCATGGCGGAGGTTGGTGGTGGAGTGAAGCATGGCGGAGCTCAGTGAGACTGTAGTCAAATGGAGTCTAGAGAGAGAGAGAGAGAGAGAGAGAGAAAATGGGGGTTTGGAGAGAATGTGAAGGTGAAGTTATATAAAAGAAGAAAGAGGGGAGTTTTAACCATGGTTTAGAAAAAGAATCAAGTCAAAGGACAAAAATGGAATTTCACATTTTAAAAATGACATTTTTTTATTAAATGTTTTTGTTTGAAGAAATTTACTTGCCGCTAAATTGCACCGTCAATTTTAAATTTTTAAATCTAAAATAATATAAGTAACTTTTTTTTGGTAAGCCACGGTAATTTAGTGAATAAATATGATAAGAACTAAGGGGCTGTTTGGTTGGTTTTTCATTAAGTCATGTATGGATAAATGTGTCTGTCCGGATTTAGATACCTTGTTGTTTGTTTGTTGTGCTGAATAAACGGTATGAATGTCAGAAATGACTATTTTAGCCCACATTGTATATTAAGCACTGATTAACATAACTGTTTGGTAAAATGTGTTGAATGACTGATTCTGAAAAATAAATAATAATAGTTTAAACAATAAACGTTTGTCGGGTAAATTGTTTCATATGATGTCGTTTTTGTGAACTTAAATCTTACCGGATAAGTGTTTTGTAAACGACTCTTGAGTTTTTTTAATTATTTTTTCAATGAAAAAACTATTAAATTCTTTTATTTTGAATGATTAAGTGGTTAAACTTTTTAAATAAATAAGTCAATCAAACTTTCAAAAAATAGTTACTTATATTATTTTAACCTAAAAAGATTACTTGAAACCTGCTAGGAAAAGTTTAAAGTAAAAAAAATCAGTTCTATCGTTCCAAAACCTACGTCATTTAAACCTCCCGTCGTCTCATTAAAACATTTCTTTTAGTTGGTTACATTTAACTTTTTTGTGGTTAAAATAAGGGCAAATTGCATCAAAAGGTAACATACTTTGTTTGAATTCCTATTTTGGGTAACATACTTTCAAAACCTTCATTTAGGTACCTGAGACAGAAAGTTTCACACATTTAAGTACCCGAGTAATTCATTTAACCATTTACTGGTTAACCATGCTGACATGGCAAATGACACGATATACAACTAGACATTTATTTGCTGATGTGGCAAATGAGATGGATTTTTTTTATATAAAAAAATTTTAAAATATATTTTTTTTCAATTAAAACTAATATAATAAAAAGAAAGCTTGAAAACCCTAATTCCCATGCGTTCCTTCCGGCCGCCGCCTTCCTTCCCAATAACACCAATTTCTACTGCAACTCACCATTCGCAACCAAATAATCAAAACTAACCCACCATGAACTATTAATCATTCATAGACTCTATGATATCTGGATTGCTCACAGTTCTGACCTAACTAATTTTCTTCCCTTCTATGAGAGGGAAATGTATTGAAAGCTTGCATAGAGAACCATAGAAACCACAGCCATACCCCGTCGGAGATAATGGTCGGAGACAAACGTCGAAGATGTTGACCGGAGACGAACGTCGGAGATATTGTCCAGAGAAGAGCGTCGGAGTTGTCGTTTTCATCTAGTTGACGTACTATGTATTATAATTATATATATATAGACATATATATATATTATAAGATAATAGATACTAAAATAATATATATTAATTAAAAAAGAAAATACATATAATTGTTGAATATAATAAAATCCACCTCACTAGCCACGTCAGCAAATAAATGTCTAGTTGTATGTCGTGTCACTTGCTATGTCAGCATGGTTAACCGGTAAATGGTTAAATGAATTACTCAGGTACTTAAACGTGTAAAACTTTCTGTCTCAGGTACCTAAATGAAGGTTTTAAAAGTACGTTATCCAAAATAGGAATTCAAACAAAGTATGTTATCTTTTGATGCAATTTGCCCTTAAAATGATGTAAGTAGCCAATTTTTAAGAATTTGATTGTTTATCTATTCATAAAAAATTAATAACTTAATCATTTAAAACGAGAAAGTTTTATGAGTTTTTACATTAAAAATATTAATTCAAATACTTAATCACTCAAAATAAAAAAAATTATAAAATACTTCAAAATTTAATTATTTAAAATAAGAAATTTTGTTGGGTTTTTTTGAGTTTTTCCTTTTCCTTTAAGAAATAATCACTTGTTTTTTTTGGGATTTTGTATTAAATAGAGTAAAATAATTTGTTGGTCCTCTTGGTGTTTCGATTTTAATAGTTTTCATTTCTAAAAGTTTAAAAATTACAATTTAGGTTTGGTTTGCAAAAACGTTCAAATTTAGTTCTTCTCTTTAATGGTCGTTAAAAATCATCAAGTTAGAGACATTTTACACTTTTGTCATTTTTCTCTCGCTCCTCTTTCGAAAAGAAATGTAATGATACAAATATACAGTACATAGTGTTAGTTAAACCGACTTGTCCCCACTCTCCTTTTCTTTGATGAAAAATCCCTTTTCCCAGCGTCGCTCGTCAAATATGTGTAGAAAATTGGGCTGAAGTCTCCAAACCCACTCATCGAAGTCTCATTCTTAGTCGAGGTTGTCGACACCCCTCATACGTGGATCTCCAGTAACCCAAAATCTCGTCTGCAATTCCCCCTCCTCTCTCTAATGAATAACTCCCTTCCCCTTTCCGTTTAACTTTATTTAGGTTTTTAGATTTGTTATCATTTAATTTTAATACTTGGGTTTTGATTTTTAACGTCTGAGTTTATATCTGCAACGAATTTTAATACTTGGGTTTTGATTTTTAGGGTATGGGTTTATCTCTTTCGTTGTAGATATTGATGTTCTTCTCCAAACGTTTGGAAAGTGTTTGGCTTTGAATCTATATTTTTAATTGCTACTATATTTGGTTTATTTGTTTGTTTTTGACCGAAGTATTCAAGAAGGCTAGTACATAAAGTTTAATATATCACAATTTGGAGGAATGTAGGGCACTGGTAGAACATTGATATCTCTGCCATCAATAACGTCCCAGACTGGAGGGGTTGGATGGAGACAATGAGGTTGAAGAAAGGAGAAGCATAATGCTTAGAAGCGGTAGTCTATACAGCTCTGTGGTCTCTGTGGAATTATCGCAACAGGACAACTTTTAGAGATAAGAAATCTGTAAAGGCAGCGCTATGTGATAGTATTGTTACACACTCGTTTTTCTAGGTGAATAATAGGAATAATAAGTTGAATATTAATTGGGTAGGATGGCTACAAAACCTCTTAATAACTATTTCTACTTTGTAATACATTTTCTAGCATCTTGCTAGTTTTAATAAAATTTATGCTGTTAAAAAAAACAATCAGTATAGTTGCTTCCTTGTCCTTTGACTCGATTATTTTTTTAATAAATAAGGTTTAAATTGCTTTTCTTTTCGTACCCTCATACAAACTACAATGGCTAAATTGTAGTTTATAAACTAGAGTCAAAATTGCAATAGAAACAACTGGGACAAAAGAAAATGTATTTCACTCTATTAAATAGTATTGTACTTTTATTATATTGCTTAAATTAAAACAAAAAAAATTAGATTTGAATTGTTATATTTTTTTTAAATGAATAACTTGTCTAAAATAATTGAAAAATAAAACAACTTGTTATAAACAGGAATAATAACTTTTTAGTATATGAAGTGTTTGTGAAAACAAATTAAATAAGGGTATATAGACAAGAATGAAAAAAATAAAAAAAAGAATTTGGTTTCATATAAATATAATGAGCTAATTTGAGATTATTTTAGTTGACGTATTATATTATTTAAATTTTTTTAGGATCTTGTTTGCATTAGCTACCATATTTATTATTAGTTAGTGACTTAATTATATTATAAATTGTTATAATTTATTTGTTTTTTAAAATGTTATTTTTAGTCATTTTATATTTTACGTCTTGTTTATCAGCTAATTTTTGTCAAACGTGATTAAAGTATCAACTAGATTATCAACTAATATTTACCTTATCAGCTAACATCTGCCTTGTCTTGTCCAGCTTAGTTTGCCAACCATAACATAAATGACTAAAAAGTACAAAACAACTAAATAAAATTACCAATGAACATATTTAGTTGGCCTGACCAAATTTCTCACAAATTATCAATTCAATTAATCGTTTTACTTATAAACCGATCAAATCAAACCATTTTGGGGGGGGGGGGTCACTTTATTTCTATCTCGTAATTAAGGTTTTGGTGTAAAAATATACAATAACTTTTGAAAATAAACACTTATTCTATAAGACAAACTAACGTAGAAACATGGACATTTTCACTTATTATGGGGAAAATGAAGTATTAGCATTATATATGAAATATCCAACATACAAATGTTGAACGGGTAAAGGTGTATGTATGTAGATCATCTTCACGAGTCTCTTCAAAATATAGATGGAAAAATTTTGAACTAGTAAAGGGGTGTGTGTGTGTGTGTGTGTGTGTATATATATATATTCTCTACTCCAACAATTTATCCATTTTAAATATTTTTGCATTAATCATGTTATTAAAATATTTAATAGAATATCACAAGAAACTTCAAAAAATGTTTTTTTATTAATTTGTAATCTTATATTCAATCTCATCCTTATCTTTCCTCCAAAACTTATATTTTATGGAGATCTCTTTCTTTCCTCCACATGCGGAGACAATTGTCTTCTTTCTCGTCCTTTTCACTATTATTATTGTTGTTCATGTTGCTACAAATTCACAATCACATGTACATCACATAAGTATAGATAAATTGATAAAGTGAATGGAGCATCATCCAATACAGAGGAGAAAGGTTATCAAGTATAAAAGATAGAAAAAAAAGACCAAACAGTTGCAAAAGAATGAACTCAAGTAAAGTCTACTAAATATAAGCAAATGGAGCAGTGGCACGTGATGAGGCTACAAAGCGTCACGACATGTATTTGATTAGTTGAGAATTTAGGACTTTCCTATTAGGGATCAGGGTTAGATTGAGTAGAAGTTTGAACTTGATGATTTAATGTGAATAATTGATGAAGTAAATATCCAATGAGATGCTTGAAATTTGATTGAAGCAACCAAGCACGAAGGGGAAGTGGAGCCAGGGAGACAGATAACAGATGATCAAGTATATAGAGTTAGGTTGGGTTCAAGCGGGATTAACAAAATGTTGACCAAATACATACAGTTTAATGATTTACAACAACACAATTAGACATAAAATGGTTTTGTGTTGGATTGGTTTGACATGTTAGGTTGGTCAGTTTTTGTGCGAATTTATCTGTGGGTTCTACTAAATTCTCAATACATTGTTTTTCATGTATGGCAGAGAGGGTGTTTTATACTAACATTCCTTGATGTTGTATTATAATCGCACTACGTTATAAATAAAATCAGTAACCTACAATTCAAAGATAAAAGAGTAATTTTTGTGCCACTAACATTGTGTTCTCGAAATTGGGGAGAAAATAAGGGAAAAGAAAGTGAAAGAAAATAAAAAAATTATTTGTTTTTTCGAAAGAGAAAAAAAAATTATGTTCTTCAACAAAAAGGAAAAGAAAGAAAATATGTCATTTTTACCCGTATACCCTTCAAAACATATATCATTTAAAATGCAATATTGAGTAGTTTTGTAATTTTAATAAATTTATAAAAAGATTTAATGTATTTCATTTCCTTTCCGTTTTTCCTTCCATGTTTGAAAATAAAGTTTTAGGAGGAAACTTATCATTATTTTTTCCTTCTCTTTTCTTCCTTTTTTTTTCTTAACAAGTTTCGAAAACACAGTTTTTTTTCATCCCTTTACCTCCTTTCCTTTTTTTCGTTCGTAAAAAAAAGTTTCTAGAACATAACGTAAATTTATGAGACCTAAAAGAACAATTCCAAAAGTATTCATTCGATTACAACCATTCAGGTACCTGTTTAAACTATAACTATACTAACTACCCGATTAATGAATATAAATAATACGAAAAAAAAAAATTCAAACCATGTATTATTTTAATCCTGAATTTAAGGAAATTGCTAATGTTTAAAATGATACTTTTGACATTTAAAAAAAGTTTTTTCTTTTGGGAAATAAATAAAGTGGTTATAGTTGTGGTGTTAGAACTTTTGGGGACAAAAGATTTGTTTTAAGAAATAATTTAGAGGTTAGAATAAAAGTGGTACCACACACAAAGAGTTGGTATGAAGGGGCATGTGATGTGCTTTTTAGGGCTTTAAGCCTTTTGGACCACTTCATGTTTTTTTATAGAGTTTTGAAGATATTATAATAAGTTTTTAGCTTATTTTATTGAATGTTATAAAGATGATTATTATAAATTTAGATAATCTTCATGTTATATTTTTTTTTTATTCTTTTAAGTTTGGATATTTCTTTAATCTATCTCTTGTATTTTCTATATTTTAGATAGAAATTTAATATACTTATCAGACCAATTTTTTTAAATATCCAAAATGTCTAAAATAGCATAGTTGGTAAAGGTTAGATTTTGTAATAGTCGGTTTGTAATTTTGACAAAACTGGTGATGGGTTTTTATTTGTTTTTACGATTAAAATAGTATGATTTGAAAAAACAAGTAAGATTTTACTGCAAAAAAGCTGATTATTGAAAATAGATATAAATATCGCTTAACTATACATAAATATAATAAAATAATTATTTGATTCTTAAAGTATAACAATCACTTTAAAAATTACTTCGAGTTGATACAAGATATATAAACGCATCAAGAGTGCAAAAAGAAAAAAAAAAGACTTACATTTAAATACAGAAATACCCATATGTTTTAATGTCAAATGTGGCTCTGGGTTTATCTACTCGTTAAGCAAAACCATGTTTTTCTTTGAATACGCGCATTGAGCTTGCGAGTTACGACACATTTAGAACTTGTTGTTTTTAACATAACTGAGGAAACCACGAGCAATCTACAGATAAAGGTACGTCGATCTTTCGTATCCGACCTCAGTAGTTATGTAGAGTCAGGTTCATACGAGATAGTAATCAAATAAAATAATAAGAAAACAGTTAAATCAAGCACGATTTTACACTAAAGTCGTGTGTAAAAATGACGCGTGATTCACACGACAGGTCGCGCACGTCATCTGCACACCCCTTCATTGACCGTTACTGAAAAACCAGACATGACTTTACACATGATTTGGTCGTTTTCGTGTTCTTTTATTTAATTACGATTCTCGTTTAGACCTTCCTCTGGTTATGTACCTAAATATACCCGCATGGTACAAGTATTTAATGCATTGAAATGAATGATTGGGGGTATAAATATTTGATTTGAAAGAGTGTTGATGATTAGTGAATCTTAGAAGAAGGTTCAAAAGCTAATTATGAAGTACAAGAAATTGATGCAAGTCATAATTGCACACACTGAAAATAGAGAAAAGGTACAACACATCAATGCAAGTCTTCCTGGCCAACAAATGATGGTACAAACAACTCTACCTTTTTATGCATATGTCTATTTGTTTAAAGTATTTTTATGGGTCCATATTTTTTTTTAATAAACTTTCAATTTCAAAAACAGATAACTAATTCTTTCATGTCTATCTTTAATTGATATATAAATATTTAAAATTTGTGAAAAAGAGATAAATTAAAGGTAAATTATTATTTGTTTAATAAAAAAATGTATAGTTTTTATTGTGAACATTCAAGGCTATGTTTGAAAAATTAGTTAAAACTGAGGATTTTAAGACAATGTTTTGTTGCTACAGTTTCTAAACTATCTTTAAAATGAAGAAAGTAAGAGATAAGAGAGTTTTTTTCCTTCCAAATATGGAGAACACTTCATAAAATGATTACCAAGTGAAAACATTACTAAAAAACTTATGAAAATAAAATTTAGACATAGAAATAATATTTTAATAGAGAAATAAAATATTTTAATATTATAATCAATGTTGGAAAACCCCTACATGAAAAATCTCTTGAAGTTGAATATCAATGTTTTTGATTCTCCAATTTGATTTTTTTAAGGAATATGTGAGAGATCCATACAATTTTTTAATACTATATTTAAAGTATTAAGAGGTTGTTGATTCAAATTGAGAAATGAAAATGACGGATAATGAAAATAGAAACCATTACCACCAGTTTAACCAAAAATGAAAATTTAAGTTTCTAATAAAATAAGCCCATTGTATTATATAAAATCAAATAATTCATTTTATTATCATTTTCATTAATTACTGATTAATACGTCAAACCATAACACCCATAAATAAAAACAACTTTAATATATATGTGGGTTTCCATACCATATATATCACGATGAGCTACTATGCCCATAATGCAACAAGTGAGATATGTTGAATGAGCTCATCCACATTCCACAATTCTACACCATGTTGTGAGATATATGGTGGCCCACATCATATTGTATGAAAGTTGATATATTATGAAATTAATTAGTTCTAAATGTGTGCAAATATGGCAATGTTTATATTCACAACTATATAAAATAAAGTGTTTTTAGATAATAAGTTGCATAAAACGTCCAGTGTTGCCAATGGCGTGTAGCTCAGTTGGTTAAGGGGCGAGAAGATGTTTGCTCTAATAGGCCGTTGGTCTTGTGCTCGATCCCAGACCCCCTCGCAATCGCCTTGTCGCAGAGTGAGTCAGATATGCCCCTCACATTGGGAATTGGCAGCCTGTGTGGGCCGGTTTGCATGTCTGGGAAATACACGTTTGCTCCAATAAAACGTCTAGTGTTACGACCTATGTGTAAAGTAGGTTTGAATATTGGACATATGTTTTGAGAAATGTTTTGCGTTAAATTATAAACTTTGTGAACTTAAAAGTTGAATAGTGACATATTTTTTTTGTGAATGGTATCACAAGCTATGCATGGACTAATCCCGACAAATTATTCGTGCAATACATCAACCTTGATAAATTATGTTTGTCATAGTTGTTGTGTACGCCTGGATTCGAACCCTGAGTACATGAGATATTTCACCACATTCCCTAGGGACTCAACCAGTATGCCATAACCCTTGTGGTAAAGTAAAACCAAAAAAAGGAAAAAAAAATATAGTCAAATACTAAACAATGACACTTGCTTATGTTTATGTAAGACATCTGCTTATGTTTTCAGTTAGATGTTTGGTTATGTTTAAGTTAAGTTTTCTGATATCCGATGCATATGTTGCAAGACAGTTATGATTATGATAATGATGTTATGTTGTTCAAGTATGAGAACTGTTTAAGATGCTACAATTTTTTCTTAAGAAAGTAAACGTCTGAACTCGATTTGAGCATGGTCTAGTACAACTTTCATCAAATTTCAGTTCAAGTACAATTATAAGCTCAAAACATAATGATGACTCATGTTTAGGTTTATAATCATGTTAGAAATTGTGAAGAGCATGGTCTAGTACAACTTTCAACCCAACCCAACCCGTTGGGCTGGTCGGGTTGTATTTAAACAAAGTAAAACTAACATGAAAAACATAAAAATAAAGAAAACCTTCATTTGAAATGCGATCAATCATTTAAGAAAAAAAAATATACAAATTCCTTAAACATTTGTGTATTACATGTAACTTTCCAACAATGTCCTCTCATGAGTTTCATTACTCGTTGCCAAATTGTTTTTGGTAAGTTATACATATTAAATATAAATACAAATACTTTTAGAGAAACAGCTGAAACTTTTATCGCGTTATCAGGTTGGTCGGTTATCTTGGGACTAACCCAATAAATTCAGTTTTCCCTAATTTTGTATCAATTATATATCAAAATGATTTTTCTCGGGTTTTTCCGAGTTGATTGGTCCGGTTTGTCGGTTTTTTGAGCAGCCATACCAATATGATAATATGGCAAGAAGTGAAATGCAACCTAGTTGGGCTTGGGCCTAGCCCAATTAAATAATTATAAAGACTAGAGAAAGAAATAAAAAAATTTAGCTGGGCCACGCCGGTTTGATGGGTAATGGGCCGGTAACAACGGTTTATTTTCATACTCGAAAAAACATCAGGATCAAGGATTACCTTACCCGCTCCTAATACGACCCCGGTTAACAAATATATGTATTTATCAATATATTTTTATCATTATACCATAATTATATTTGATTTTTTATATTAATAAATAATTTAAGCTATGTTTAGTAAAAATAAGCTAACTTATTTTCAATGTACACGTTTGATAAACCATAAGCTAACTTATTAAAACGCTATTTGAAGTAGCGTTTTGAAAGGATCGAGGATTACCTTACCCGCTTCTAATACGACCCCGGTTAACAAATATATGTATTTATCGATATATTTTTATCATTATACAATAATTATATTTGATTTTTTATATTAATAATTTAGGCTATGTTTAGTAAAAATAAGCTAGCTTATAAACTAATTTATTTTCAATATACACGTTTGACAAACCATAAGCTAACTTATTGAAACGCTACTTGGAGTAACGTTTTGAAAGCTTATTGTCATTTTTTCCAATTATAACCCTAATTAATATTAATCATTAATTATTATTTTATTATTTAATATGTTCTTTTTGGTCATTTTACATTCTTATACGCTAGTTTTGCCAAACATAGACATTTTTATCAGCAGACTTATCAGCTACCAGTTAGCTTATTAGCCATCCGCTAGCTTATCAACTAGTTTGCCAAACATAGCTTTGACGATTCATTGTAATTTTTATTATATAAAAACACATTATTATTAACCGTTTTTCACTAAAGCGGGTATCCAACCTGTTCCCAAATTCCTTCCCTTATTTCCATATGGGATTAATCACGATAAAAAAACCCGACCCACTTATTTTTGGGCCTCAAGATACAATCCAATCCATGGCCTAAAGAATTCAAAATTCAAATCTCTATAACGGTCCAAAAGGGCAAATAAGTTTCAAATTTCAAAAACCAATTTTGGAGCCTTTTTTTTGTTATTACGCCGCTTTCATCTATAAATACCAACCAACCCTTCAACTTTACCATTCTTTCCCTAATCTCTACCCCACAAATTTTAGCAGCCTACAGATCTTAGCGAAAATGAGAGAGTGCATTTCAATCCATATCGGTCAAGCTGGAATCCAGGTCGGAAACTCTTGCTGGGAGCTCTATTGCCTTGAACATGGCCTTCAGGTATGTTTTTTGTTCTTAAAATGTTCAGATCTGGTGTTGAAATTATTCGATTTTTTTTTGGTTTTTGAAGTTTTGTAACTTGTTGATTGTATGTTTTTTTTGTTCTTGAGGTGTTTAGATCTGATATTATCCTGTTTGATTGCTCGTTTTTTTTGTTGTTGAGTTTTGAGATCTGGACTCTTGAAGTTGAAATTGTTTGAATTCATTTTGAGATCTGGAGTTGAAATCGTTGGAATTGTTTTTGTTATTTTGATTTCTAACTTGTTGATAGTAAGATTTCTGTTGTTGAGCTTTCAGATCTGGATTCTAGAGCTGAAATTGTTCGAATTCTTTTTGTTATTTTAGCTTGTAACGTGTTTGATGGTTCGATTTCTGTTCAGTTTTCAGATCTGAGAGTTAAAATTGTTCGAATTCCTTTGGTATTTTTTGTTTGTAAACGTGTTTATGGTTTCTGTAATTTACAGCCTGATGGTCAAATGCCGAGTGATAAAACTGTTGGAGGTGGAGACGATGCCTTCAACACCTTTTTCAGCGAGACCGGTGCCGGAAAGCATGTTCCCCGAGCTGTTTTTGTAGATCTGGAACCAACTGTGATCGATGAAGTCCGAACTGGAACTTACCGACAACTATTCCACCCAGAGCAACTCATCAGTGGCAAAGAAGACGCTGCTAATAACTTCGCCAGAGGTCACTACACAAGTAAGCAACATCGATTCACTTCTTTCTCTCACTTTTTAAACTTTATTTCTTATAATAAATAGATCTGATTCTTTGAGGCATTTCGTCGAACAGTTGGTAAGGAGATTGTGGACTTGTGCCTTGACCGTATCAGAAAGCTTGCCGACAACTGTACTGGTCTACAAGGGTTTCTAGTTTTTCATGCCGTCGGTGGTGGAACTGGATCTGGTCTCGGATCTCTTCTTCTCGAGAGATTATCCGTCGATTACGGAAAGAAATCAAAGCTCGGGTTCACTGTTTACCCTTCTCCACAGGTCTCAACCTCAGTCGTCGAGCCTTACAACTCCGTCCTCTCCACCCACTCTCTTCTCGAACACACTGATGTTTCAGTTCTTCTCGATAACGAAGCCATTTACGACATCTGCCGTAAATCACTCGATATCGAAAGACCCACTTACACCAATCTCAACAGGCTTGTCTCCCAGGTATTCGACGAAATGCATCCGAGAACCTAAATTAGTTTTTTTTCCATTTCCAAGTTAAAACCCTAATTTTATCTTTACGATTTGCAGGTTATTTCATCGTTAACAGCTTCTCTTCGATTCGACGGTGCTTTGAACGTCGATGTGACCGAATTCCAAACCAATTTGGTCCCATACCCACGTATCCATTTCATGCTTTCATCATACGCACCCGTGATCTCCGCCGAGAAAGCCTACCATGAGCAATTATCAGTTGCCGAAATCACCAACAGCGCGTTCGAACCCGCATCCATGATGGCTAAGTGCGACCCACGCCACGGCAAGTACATGGCTTGCTGTCTAATGTACCGTGGTGATGTGGTTCCAAAAGACGTGAACGCAGCCGTGGGTATCATTAAGACCAAACGAACCATCCAGTTTGTCGATTGGTGTCCGACTGGTTTCAAATGTGGGATTAACTACCAGCCACCGACCGTGGTTCCAGGTGGTGATTTGGCTAAGGTTCAACGGGCGGTTTGTATGATATCGAATTCGACTAGTGTGGCTGAAGTGTTTTCGAGGATTGATCATAAGTTTGATTTGATGTATGCCAAAAGGGCTTTTGTTCATTGGTATGTGGGTGAAGGAATGGAAGAAGGGGAGTTTTCGGAAGCTAGAGAGGATCTTGCGGCTTTGGAGAAGGATTATGAGGAGGTTGGGCTTGAGTCGGCTGATGGGGAGGATGATGGTGAAGATGAGTATTAAGTTTGTTTGATTTGGGGTTTTTTTTTAGGGTTTGAATGAAACCAAAAGGGCTCGTTGGTTTTTGTATTTTGAAAACAATGGTGGTGGTGGTGGTGTGTTTATCTTTTTGTTTTTTGTGGTCCAAGATTTGAAATATGAAGTAATGTTACTTTTTCTTATGGGATGTTTTCTGTTATAAAGTCTCTGTTCCTTTTTCTAGCAAACATGATCTGTTGAATTTTTAGTCTAAAAGATAAACAACTACCAAAACCACACAGAGGAACATGTAAGTTACTAATATTTTAGCGTTTTTTTAAAATGTGAGAATAGTTTGTTCAAAATTTGGTGAAAATTGTATCATGGGTATCACCATTTTTGTTAGTAAAATAGCGTCACACATTCAATTTGTTAAAATTTTGGTTTGCAATGAATACGTTACAAATGCAAAACCAAAACGTTATAATCACTCTAAAATATTTATATTCATCCAAGTTGCATTAAATTATAATTTATGCCTTCAATCAGTGATTTTTATTTTTGGGTTTGTTTAATATTCAACCAATAAAATCTAGGATGTTTTTGCAACTTGATTGATTTTTTTTTACACCCTTAAATTTTATCTTGAAATTTCATATAATGTTAATGATTATCCAATAAATACTTAGCAGTAAAATAACGTTTTAACTTATTTTACCCGGTGAGACTGTAATCCATCAAAACGGTATCATATACAACGCTTATCAAGTAAGCATATAGACAATGACCCGATAAACACTTATAAGATAAACGTATAGTTAATCGTATTTTATGTAAAAAAATAGGTTGTCATCGAGTATTTTATCGGGTTAAATGAAAACTTTTGATACAATATTTAACATTATTTATAATAAAATAGCAAAACCCTAAAACAATATTTATAAAAAGGGGTTTTAAAGATGTTTTAAATTCTAAACAATTAGTGACGGGTATTAGAGATATCGGTTCTTTAGTTTTCTTCTTGATTTGTGTTACTTCCGACTTTTAAGATTCTTTAATTTCTTTCTTTTTTTATGTCAAAATGATTTGTTGTTATATAAGATATCATTATTTTCTGTATTTCATTCTTTCCTTTCAATTGTGGTAGTCTCTTTGATATCATTGTATTGTGAGTTATTTCTGGTAACAACAAAATTTCCTGGTCATTCAAAAATTGTAACGTAATCACATGGTTACAAGAAACTTGCATTTAAATATAGCTTTATAACATCTCTTTATGGAGAGAGAATAACTTTGAATATCATAAAGTATGGAATGTAACAAGTATTTTATAGCATGTTCCTTTTCCCTCCTAAAAAATTTCAAAACGTTTATATTTTTTTCTTCATCTTATTTCCCTCCATTTCCTTCCATAATACTTTGAATAATCCCTCCTAAAAAGGCTTTCTTAGCTCCAATTATTTTATGCAGGAACAGGGAAAGATGAGTTCTATACTTTTATATGTATACGTATAATCTCTATCTAATTAAATGGTATAATATAAATTAAGGGCCCTTTTATTAAAAACTTACCAGATAAGCGTTTATCAACAGAAGTCATCACTTTCATTTACCTTACAGTATATAACATTTTATAATAGGGGTGTCAACAATTCGAGTTTTTAACGAGTTACTCGAGGTCGATGAGCTCGTTTATCTCGAGCTGGAGTCGATCTCAAACACAAAATAGAACTCGTTTAACTAAGAGGGTGTTTGGATGAGCTTATTGACTTATGACTTATTATCGGTCTGGAAAAGGGCTTGTGACAAGCTGATAAGTTAAAAAAATTTACTTCTTAAAAAACAACTTATCTCCGGTTTGACACCGGATAAGTTGTTTTACCCAAACACTCAAAATGACTTATTACCGGTGGCCCACCGGAATAAGTCAATAAGTTGTTTTGATAAGCTCAAACAAACACCCACTAAATGAGCCGAGTTTTATAACATTAATATTCAACTCGGCTCGTTCGAAAACTCGATTCAATTTTTCGAGTTGAGCCGAACCATTCTAGCATACCCATTTTTCTAGCAAAATGCTCATATAATTACTAAGCATACGATAAGAATATAAAAATTATGGAGCTCAGGCGATAAACGAGCTAATTGATCCGAGTTTGAACCCATAAACGAGCATAAAACATTGAGCTCGATAACTCAAAAACTATTCGAGCTCAAGCTCTAGCTCGGGCCCTACATTGATAACTTAATCGAGCTCGAGCACAATATTAATTTTTTGAGCCCGGCTCGATAAATCTATTACTAGACCTTTACACAATTACACCCCTAAGCGTATATAATAAACTCTTACCAGGTAAGAGTCGATCAACTATACAAACCGGGTAAAAGTCTCGATTCTTGCCTTAACTCTTACCGGTTAAGATTTTCAGTGTTCTATTTTGTTCAATCGGTAAAGTAATTGAACCGTAAACACTTGCATAATGTATTCCCGCCAAAAATGTTGCTTATTAAAGAAGGCTATTTCAACTTCAACCTCTTGGAGTTGTTCAATTCGTTTTAACAATTTATATATATTACTTTAAATCTTATATACTTACCTGGATCGGATCAAAGTTCCATGATCATGTGATTTCCTGCATCTACTGAAAATTTTGAAAACATTTAGTATCAGTAATTTCATTGGGCAATAAAAAGTCTAAAACCAAAATCAACAAATAGAGAAAAGAGCTGGTAAACAAAAGGAACTGCTATATGAAATCAAAGAAGAGAAGGCTTTTTCTACTTAATTTCTTACTGAGTTCTGACTGTACATTGAAAATACCCTGCTGGCTCTTCTGCCCTCTTTACATACTTTATTTTCCCCAATTACAGTAGTAGTGATATTCTAACTCTCTAATTCAAGGTTGTCTCTATCTCTCCCTGCTCCATATCTCTTAACCTGAAAATGAAAAATTGGGGGAAAACAGTCAAAAGACTATGTAAACAAACAATAATATAGGAATGAAAATTAGACATGAATCTATACATCACGTAAGGGAGATTTTGGTACCAGAGATTGTGATCGCAGAAAATTGTATAGATTTTGTTAATCAACAAAAAGTATTATGGATTCAAGTGGAAGTTATTTCAACTATTTTTGACAAACTACATGGATTCAAAAAGGTAGAATGAATTCAACACAGAATTAGCAAAATCGGTGAATGAATTCAAAACAGAATAAGCAAAATCGTTGAATGAACTCAATACAGAATTAGCAAATTCGTTGAATGAATTCAACACAGAATAGCAAAGACGTTTTGAAAAAATTTAACACCGAATAAGCAAAATCGTTGAATGAACTCAAAACAGAATAGCAAAATCGTTGAATGAACTCAAAACAGAATAGCAAAGACGTTGAATGAACTCAAAACAGAATAGCCAAATCGTTGAATGAACTCAAAACAGAATAGCAAAGATGTTGAATGAATTCAACACAGAATTAGCAAAATTATTGAATGAATCTAAGAACTATTTCGCAATTCCATATGCAAAATGAGAAAATGAATTGGCTAAACTTCGATAAGAGGAACAGAAAGGAGAATTTCCGATGCAAAACACTGATCAACAACAGAATTAACAACACATAATGACACAGACCTTAAATTACATGATCTCAATTACAGTTCTATATGCATATATATATATATACATACTGTGATGAGAAAAAAGAAAAAAACGAACATGTTGCGAATTCAGTGTTCTGTTTTGATCGACGCCACCACCGCCTTGCCGCTGAGAGGCGACGGCCGCCTGGAGAATATCATAACATCCACGCGACCATTACCGGCGCCACCGAACTTCCCTATATAAAATTCACCAATATCTTCTCCGATCTGCGAATCCTCAGCTCTAATCCTCGTAACCTGATCACAAAAACGAACGCCAGAAACATTAACCTCCTTCACTGTTACCGGCGGCCACTTCTTCGCGACAACCGACTTCGGAGAGTAATACTCCATATCCTCCGATGACGATGCATTACTCTCCATATCCGTTTCAATCTCTTTCAAAACCTTCAACGGCGCCATCGTTTTCCGATCTCGTAAATCTCCAGCAACCGCTGCGTTCACTGAAACGGCATCGTTTCCAGAGCTTTTCACGGCAGTCATGGTGATGAGAATGTGATAATGCTGTAGTTTTTCCGGTGATGGCGGTGGACTGTGGTGGTGGTGGATATTCATATTGGGGGAGATTTCGGATTTGTATACAAAAGGAGGTGAGTTTGAAGAGGTGACACGTGTCCCAGGGGATATGTGGATGAGGTGGCGTTTTGATTGGGTAAAACGACATGTGGGTGATTTTGAAAATGGGTGACAGGGACTGGTCAAGAGGATGCCGTTTGAGTAGGTTTTCTACTTGGAATTTTATGTGCCACGTGTCATTTAAAAAGATTAATGGTTGGTTTATATTAATTCCACTTGTATAGTTGTGTATATATCGGAATTTCGGGAGTGTAAAAGGGGTCCGAATTCAAATGGTTAGATCCGAATAAGTCGGGTCCAATACTTTTATTATCGATAAGACAATAAAGTACCCACAATAAAGGAATTAGTTATAATTTGCATTTGAATTTTGAACATGTTGTTTTGTGTTTTTGTAGGAAGTTAGATTAAGATATAACGTAATTGAGTGAAACAAAAAATGAAGCTTTTTTATTCTATTAAAATAGGTGGAACAAAAATTTAAAAGAAACTACTAAATTCAAGTTAAAATCTTTTCATACGCAACATTTTCACATGCACCAGTATAGTGTCATTCATCTACACCAATTTCTCATCCAATTTCATGCCCACTTTTGGAATTTATGAATTCTTCTTTCTTTTTTAAGTTAGGAGCCGTGTGGCATTACCATTCGGCCATGCAGCCAAAACAATACACAATAGGAGATAAGCGTGAAATCAAAGTACATGATATATAATAGCTGGAAGACATGAAAATGAGGGCATCAGTTCAAAATAAGCCCCCTCTTATAATTTGATTTAATTATAAATGGTGTTGAAAGAATTCCTCTTTTGTTAAAGTGTAAAATAAATTGTTGATTTTGGTGTGTTTTATTTTATAATAGATGCGTTCATTTAGAATAATTAATGATGATGATTTGTTTAGCAATACCATTCTTTTAACGAGGAAATTTTGTTTTTGTGTTTACTACAGTATGAAATATGAGAATATGTTCCGATAGTTATCAGAACTTCTAATTCAGTCGACTAAAATAAATTTCTTGTTTAATCAGTCTTATCTCCTTCATACTCTTCAATGAAGAAGCATTTCACTAACCACCTCGGGAGCAGTAACAAGTACCTCCTTGGGGTTGGGTAGCTACAGTCACTCTCGGACCAAAATGCCTCTTTCATTGCTCTCAAAGCATTTACAATAGTAAGTCAAATTATAAATTTAAAATATATGAGAGATTAATAAGCAAAAGTATATATATATATATATATATATATATATATATATATATATATATATATTCTCAGAAGGAGGCTGGTGACACTCCTATATCTTGTTAGTAACACAATATAAAGTAAATTCTCCATTTCTCCTTGCACACAAATAAACATCAAAAACCCGATTTTCATATTTTTAATACGATGTCATTAGCATACCCTACATTTAACGTACATCTCTAAAAAATGCATATTGCACGTGGCTTGTATTATTGGACCAAGTCACATCACATTATTGGTTCCCAAAAATATCTTTTAAAGCACAATGAAAAGAAAATATCTTTTTGCTATTTTTTTCTGTAATTTACTAAATTGTACAAAACTTAATTCAAAAAAAATTATGCGTCCAACTTAGTTCATTTTATTGCCACATTTTAAATAAAATTTCCAATATATCTATGAAAACTTTGGTCTAAATTAAATGTACCTTTCCTAAAATCGTTCATTGATATTTATACTCGATTGTTTTATATGACATTTGAATTCAAGACCAATGTACACCCTTTCAAAACCCTTTTTTAGGGATAAAGATATTAATTATTAGGGATCCATCTCACAATACTTTGAGCAAAAAGTTGATTACTGGCAACTCTGTCCATCTCACATGGGACCCTTCCGTTAGGAACCACATGTGATAGAGGCATTTCATAGCTATAATTGTTTTTTTTTTGAAAGGGTGTCCCAAGGCTATGTCTCGCCTAATAGCAGAAAATTATGACTGCAATACATCTGCTCTGATAAACTCAGTGGTCATTATTGTTATGTACGACTGGATTCAAACCCTGGGTAAATGGAATATTCTATTCCACCATATCCCCAGGGGCCTCAACCAGTACGCCACAACCCTTGTGGTTAACCGGTGGCACTTTGTATTCAAATGAACTGAAAACATGCAATAACAAGTGTTCTAAAAAGCGGTCATCACATAAGACACGTCTCTGCCGTTACGATAAAGGTATGACCACAATCGAAGAAATTTAAAACAAGAAAAATCTCATTTGCAACCGAAAAAGTTGTATAATAAATTGACACTTAAAAAGAGTTCCACAAACAACAAATACTATAAGAAAAAACTAAATCATAAGGGTGTTTACCGTTAAGTAACAACTAACAAACATTGATTGAAATAAGCGAAAAGTACAAAATGTAGAGACTTACGCGTATCAATAAAGATTAGGATTCGATCAATCTTCATCCTCTTCGTCTCCATCTCCACCTCCACCGGAAGCCTTTTTAGCAGCGGCTTTTTGGTTCTTTCGCTTCACTCTTCCAGGACGGCCACCTCCAAAAGGACTAGTAAGCGAGAAGTCAATGTGTTTCTGAGAGTCCACCCTCACCATGAAAGATGCAACATTAACCACTTGCCTCCCAACCCTAGTGGAAAAAAATAACAAATTAAGTTTATGAGAAAATATCATTGGTCGTTACATCCCACAAGTTTGGATAGTAATCTAAGAGCTTCTCCAAAATGGAGAAAAAGAGGGAAATGGGGATTTTGAGCGGATATTTTAATTAGAGAGCTTCCCCAAAATAGAGATAAAGGGGAAAATGGGGATTTTGAACAAATAATTTACTTTGAGAGCTTCTCAAAAACTATCTCCAAAATGAAGAAAGTACGAGAGGAGTAGTTTTTTCTTCAAATATGAAGTTCACCCCAAAGATGATCCACCCATTGTGAGCACCAATAGGAAAATTTGAAAGTAAATATTTAAAGAGAGGAATAATATTTTAATAGATAAATGGAATATTTTAATAACATAATCAATGTTGGATTCTCCAAAATGGGGAATCTCTTGAAGATGAATGTGATTTTTTTTGAAGATTTTGTCTTTTAGTTCTCTATTTTGAAGAAATTTTAGGGAATTAGTTGGAGACGCTCTAATGGGGTTCAATATATTCTAACATGTCTTTTAGCATCTTAGGGGCTGTTTGGCAAATGCTGAATGGTTTTGTGCAAAATGATTAATTGATCAAAAAGATTAATAGGCTTTTATGATATAATGCAAAATGAACAATAATTGTTTGGTAATTGTTCAAAAGGAAATTAGAGCTCTGAACGGTTAATAAGGAAGGTCCATCTTACAAAATGATTAAGAGGGTTTTGGAACCATTAAGGGACAGACTTATTTTTTGCCAAACAGGATTCACCTCTTAGCAAATAGCAATTCAGAGGCTGCCTCTTAATGGAACTCTTAATGGAACTGTTAAGAGGTAAACAAACATTAGTAGTTATATATACCTGATATGCCTCTGCCTAATCAGCACACGAGCATGATGAATTGACTTTGCCATCCCAGTTTTGAATACAAGTGTTTGAAGCCGACGTTCAAGAAAGTTCTCAACAGTCAAAGCCAAGACATAATCGAGCTTGTTTTGGCTCTCATCCAAAAGCCCGTATCTATTCATCCTGCGAAGAAGGGCTTCACCTTCAAAGATTCGGCGTGGGTCTTTCTCGTCAAGAGTCAGAAGCATACGTGCAGCATTACGAATGCGACTCAATGCGTATTGAACCCTCCATAGCTCTCTTTTACAACGAAGCCCATACTCTCCCACGAGCTTCAACTCAGCATCCAAACGCTCCTTCTCATATGGACGGCGAGGCTTCTTGAAAGTTTTTCCATCTATTTGTTAATTTATAAGATTAGTTGGTACATAACCTTAATAATACAAAAGACCAACAAAAAGATGGCAAACACAACCCTTTTTCGCCAATAATTCATGTTCTTACCTAGCTTTTACTACTAACAGATATGAAACCCTAAAGTTGTGTTATTTTGCAAGTTCTACCGATACGAAAATAACTTTGTGAGAAAAAAGAAATTTTGCAAATTTGTTTCCAACTCTAATCATTCTAGAACAGAAATATGAACTTTTTTCTTGCTTTGGGTATGATGATACAAGTTAAAAGAAACTGGAACTTAACTGAATGTGTAGACTTAAAAATAAACAAGATTCAGCTTCTTTTCTATTAGTAAAGAGATGTTTTTCTAAGCACAATTTAATCTAGACAAAAGTTATGATCTACACATCATTTGCTAACGACTTTTGTCTATAATTTTAACTTTACACAATCAATTTTAGATTATTTTAACTGGTATTCACCGGCTCATCGCACTCAAAAGCAAAAGAAACTTACAATCCTGTTTAAAGTTGGAATCAAACTTTTTAATTTCCTTCTTCTAACAGAGTTATTATCAGATTGGTAGAACTTGCATAACCACACAACATCATCAGTTTCACAGCTCTAGAGCTTCATATACACTTAGATTTGCAAACAAATAGTCTAAAAGTGGAAAAATAAAGCAAATGAAAACTCATTTCAAAGCTTCCAGTTATCCATTTGAGGTAAACTCACCATCAAACTACCATCAAACACATCTACTAACACTTAATTAAACACAACAAATCGCAATAACAAAGTTTCTCATCCGGTAAACAAGACATAATCAACGTAACAATTGCATTAAAACCGAGAAAACCAAACATAAATGCAGATATTTCCGATCAATTCATATCAATCGTCAGACTAACTGTAAAGATCAAATGCAGTTATGAATCGTCATATCGATCGGAATGCAGAAGTTAAAAAAGAGAAGGTAAAGCTTACAATTGCGGTAGAAATTGACGTGAACCATGGCTGCCTTTGAGAGAAAAGCAAAATGAAGGCGAACTAGAGAGAAAAAGACGCCTGATTTAGTTCTTTGGCTATATAGGATAATAAAATGCCCTAAATCTAGAAACCCTAATTCCGAGTAGTCAGTTTTCTTGTCCAATTTCCAATTGTTTTTCAGATGAACTATGGGCCAACTAGGAGATACATTTGGGTTGGGCTTTTTTTGACAAATATAGGACCCAAGCCCAAATAATCCAAATATAAGAGATAACACCAATGGTGTCTTTTGATATGTAGAGTGTAGTGCACAAAACATAATAAAAATTTGTTATCTTGTATCCAATAGCGGATTTAGAATTTTAGGCGATTAGGGGCATCTTTCATAATATTTTCATCTGCCTACCATACTTTCAGTTAGGGGTGAGTATCGGAACTGGGTATTCGTCTTTGGAACCGGAACCGATGTGATTGGTTCCGGTTCTTAAAATACGGAACCGATCAGGACCGGTTCCGGTTCCATTTCTCATTTTTTTGGAACCATTACTCGCTACCCGCCACTTTTAAATAAAAAATATTTTATATTTATATAAATAATAAATAAAAACCCAAACTTTCTAATTTGTTTATGTAATAATTAGTTTTTATCGGATTAGTTTTGACCATGTGTTGTATTTATTATTTTAAGTCGGTATTTTGTTGTTTATAATTACATTTTTATCGTATGTAATATAAAAAAAATTAAAAAAATGTTGAAGTCGGGTACCCGGAACCGTTTCCCATTGGTTCCGGTTTCGGTTCCAAAATACAAGGAACCGATGTTAGCGGTTTCTGTTTCGGTTCCGGATTTCCAGGAACCGCCGGTTTCGGTTCCGGTCCCATGGAAAATAGTCGGGTACCCGGTTATGCTCACCCCTACTTCCAGTTAACCGTTATTTTTTTTGAATTCTAGTGCACCTCTGAAATGTGGTGTTTTGAGTTTTGATCTGATTACCGGACTATACACCTCTCTTTTCTGGCTGCAAGGGACGGGGGTGTTACAATTTGTGCATTCCATTCGTGTACCAAACATATAAAATAAATTGGTTGAAAAAAAACCACAACCCCTTACGGGTTATCTTGCACTTGGAACCGTCAAGAATGCGTGAATCGAGAAAAAAATATGTTGAATTTTCAGATACATTTATTATAGATTGGATTAGGCTTTCTGGTGCATATCCTTAATTCTTCGACACCAAGACCATCAGCACCGCCACCACCAATTGATAATATTATTAATTTTATGCTTTTACGGTTTTTATAATTCAAGCAAGAAAGAACACAAATTCAGGGTATTTTAGTCATTTACAATTATTACATTACAAGTCCGAAGTTATATTCAACAAACCAAACATATATACAATTCATTTGACAGATTCCATTCAATTTCCTTGCCAACCATAGTCAAATCCGAGTCTATTTCATTCCAATTCCTTCAATACATTTCATTTTATTCCGAAAAAAACATCTTACAAACCAAACACCCCCTTAATTTTTCGGGAAAACGAAAGATTTACAACCCGAACACCAATCTATCAATCTCTTCTAATACTGCCACTAGAACTAACCTTGCTAACCATAAAAACAACCACCATTTCCATTCTATTCCGCTCTTTGTTTTTCAGAAAGAACGTTAAAAGGCCACGAATCAGCCTCCGATGGGTATCGAGCGTGTGGTTTGCTCACATTTGTCCCATGTTGCTTCTTTACCATCTCTGCATAAAGCTTCGGGTCGTTCTGTAGGGGCACTACAAATACAGGGCCCACAATGGGCCCTGGCGCTGCGGCCTGAATTGAACTGTGCAATTCAGGCTGCGGCGCCACTGGATTGCATTCCAAATAGGAGGGCGGATAATGAACTCTATCCGCTATCTGGCTTTGAAGCTTCTTGATTTGAGCTTCTATGGCACTATTTTCCTCTTTTAATTCATTCTTCTCAACAGCAATCTGTCCATCCGCATTCCGAATGAGATATGTTAACGAAATAAATATGGTCATTGTAACGATCTTTAAAGATTTTGTATAGCGTATTTGCAATATTTCTTCTTGTTTTTATGTTAATCTTACATAAAGATAAAGAGGGCGTTCACATAACCTCTCTACCCTTAAGGGTACAGTTAAATGACCTTCTGACAAGATAAGGAAAGATTCATATACAGAATTAGAAGCTTTTGCACAATTTGCTTCTGATCTCGATAAAGCTACTCAGAATCAATTGGCAAGAGGTCAACGCTTACGTGAATTGCCTTTTCTTTAGAGAGAATCCTCGGTAAGATTGAGATGAAAACAAGAGAATTTGGATAAGAGCAATAGTTAGTTATCCGATTTTTCCCATTATTTTCATATCCGTAATAGTGCGAAAACGAAAAGAAGGCCCGGCCCCAAGTTGTTCAAGAATAGTGTCGTTGAGTTTCTCGACCCTTTGCCTTAGGATTAGTCAGTTCTATTTCTCGATGGGGGCAGGGAAGGGATATAACTCAGCAAAAAAAAAGGCTCGAATGGTATGATCCCTCCGTCACCCCAGAATTATATGAATCATTGAAAAAAAAACATCAGAACATGCATATGTGAGCCCATATTAATAATCTGTAACATTGATTCACATATGCATCTCCAAATAAATGTTTTTCAATGATTCACATATGAACCTTCCCTTAATCTTCCCTTCTCACGATATTTAGCCTTCTTATTTGAACCAGCCCCAAATGGGATGCCAAGATTTTTCAGGGGTGTAAAAATGACCATTTTACCCTTATATTTGAAACTTACATATTGAGATTCGGCTAAAAGAACAGCATTCTCCTTCTTAAGAGAGTCAACTTGAGCTATCAGGTCCCGGAGTATCCGAATGGTATCGGTCAACGCAGAAGACTTTCCATTGTTTTGAGTAGCTGGTTCTGTAAGCAAATGGAATAAAGCTTTAAATAAGTGTTACTTGTAAATGAATAATCAATCGAACTATGATTGCACAAAAGGTTAATTGGAGAAATATTGTGAGAATATTGTGGAACATCATTAGATTACTCTGCAAACGAGCCCTTAAAGACAGAAAGGAGGTTAACAAATTTTTTTGAGAATAAATGGTCAAAGTCTAGCCATGGGATTTTAACAAATACGAAGAAAGAAAGTTTTAACTCGGATTGAAAGCCACACCTAAAGCTTTGGTGAGGTCTAAAAATAGCTGATTCATACGGTCACGTTTCAGCTTCTCCCTTTCAGCTTTATGAATCTTTCTAGGAACCTTTGTACCATCTTTCTTGCTGATGGAAGATCTGTAGATATGCAAGAATAAAAGAGTCAACAAAAGTGGAATAAATCTTGGAAAATGGGGTATAGATTTAGAACGTTCTTTTTTAGAACGGTTTTTTTCATATATGGAGAGTGTTTTTTGATTGGAAGCGACAAGTTTGGAAGAAAAAAAAACTTGGCTTTCTGCATAAAGCTCGCAATAAGCCACTTTCTATATCATTAAGCCACTACCGAACAGTTAACAGTCATGTATAGCTGACCAAATAAGGAGCTGTTTGGTTGGTTTTCCATTAGGTTCTGTTTGGATAAATCTGTCTGTATAGATTGGGGAAGTTTTTGTTTGGGAGAGTTTTTTCATAGATGGAATGTGTTTTTTGGAAAAAACTTGGCTTTAGGTACAAAGCTCCCCCTATAAGTTTACTGAATAAGCCACTTTCTATGTCATTAAGCCACTACCAAACAGTCATGTATAGCTGACCTAATAAGTTGTGGGTCCCGTTAAGCTCATTAAGCTGCTAACAAACAGGCCCTAACTTGTAAGTTCTAGTAAGCTCATTAAGCTGCTTAAAAAATATACAGGAGGGTCCTTGTGCAAAACGAGCTTTCGGAGAAGGTCATTGAGCTTAATAGACCCAATATACTTATATACATGCCATTGTCATGTGAACTGGTTTTCAATTTCTTTTCTTTCTAACAAATTGCTACAAACATTTAAGGAAATAAGTTCTTTGATAAGCAATTATCCTTGCAGATGAATGGAATTGGGGGTTCGAGATATCAACTACATTAAACATGCTTATATGAATTATGAAACAATGAATTGAAGAAGTAATAATTCAGAAATTACCTGCTAACAGATTTCTTCTTTGCCACATTGACATTTTCGTCCATAGATCAACAATTGCTGAATCGATGAAGCTGAAGTGCTGAAACCTCCAAAATTTTCAATCTCAACGTTCACGTAATACCCTGGTAAAAACAGCTATACAAGCTTAATGATAGTTGAAGGTGGCTAGATCGAATAAAACAAATCAAATTACAGATATCTAGGGTTTTTGTATGATCCAGGATTTTGAGCATCTAATTACATAACTATAGAACAATAAACAATTGAAATCTCAAAAAAGTTTAGCATGCCAAATTTGAAATCAATGCTTGCGAGTTGCTTAGATTAATGTTTCCCCCCAAAATGACAATACAAAATCCACAAAACCCTAAATATTTGCGTTCTACTGAACTCTTTTGATTCAAAATACAAATTGCCAGTGAAATCAAACACTAAAAGGAGCTTAAATCAACAAAATTCAACCTGAAACTATGCAAATTTATGCACCAAACAGCAAAATTTCTCCTGAACTGTTACGAAATCAGAAGAATGAGGCGATCGATTATTTAAGATTAGTTTGTAGATAAGAAAGAATTACGAACCTTGGAGCAAATTGAAGATGACAAAAATGGAATTGGAAGACAGGAGATCGTGTGTGTGTGCACGAAGGAGAGATTGGTTATGGAGGATGGCACACGACGGCGTGTGGCGGGCATCCGCTGATGACGATCGGAGGGTCCGCCATTTCGACACGTCAGACGGTCAATCTTGTTATTCAAGTCAAAGCCCATTGATGATATGTTGTAAAAGAAACGTTTGCATTTACAAACAATTCTTTATTATAAAATAATTTTTTTCAATTTCGTTTTATTTTTTCGTTTCTTATAAAATTTTTGTTAATAAGTTTATTTTTTAATTATTTCAGTGTTCGTTTTTATAAAGATAAATATTTTTTGTAATTTTATCATTTTGTAACTGTAACACAAAAATATATTTATGTTTTAATTGTTTTTTAAATATTTATGTTTTAATTATATCATAAAAGGCTTTTTAAATATTTATGTTTTAATTATATCAGAAAAGTAAATATAGCGGCTTACAGTATTTGGAGAGCTCGGAATAATCTAATATTTAACCGCAAATTGTTTATTACTGAAGAATGCACAATGCTCGTTAAAGAAGTGACTTTCAGATGGATAAATCCCAGACTTAAGGACAAGAATTTGGTGTGGAAGTCTTGGTTTGGTAGCCCTCGTTCGGCTTGCTCGTAATTGCTTTGCAGAGACGTTTTCGGGGGCATGACAAAAAGTGGGAGGGACTCTAGTGACGGATTTGTGCGGATCTCTCCTCGGTTCGTTCTGTATAGTGATGGTTTGATAGTTGTTATTGTATAGATTTCGTTGTTCTGGCGGTGTACAGTGATTTGTATCGTTGCTATTCTCACGCGGGATTACCGTCTATCCCTTCGTATCTTTGTATGTAACTATTTTCGTCTTCTTTCAATAAAATTTGGGGTGTTATTCGGGGATGATGGCCATGCCGAAGTTCCTGGGTTTCATCTTTGCTGCGTTTTAAAAAAAACAATTTATATTTAAATTATTTGTAATTATGTAAAATAAAGGTTTAATCATTTGAGAACACAAAATTTTATGAGATTCATGAGAACTTCTACTTTAATTTATGTTTCACATTATTATTATTTTTTTATCTAAGCATATTATCAATGTATTGACTAACATATATGAGTTTCACAATATGTTTGTTTCATACTTTCACATGTATTTGGTTACAATGTGAAACACTTTTACATGTATTTTTTGTTTCAGAAACACGTAAAAACCATACAAACTACAAGGACCAAATCCGTAATTAAATCTAAAAGATTGTTGGTTTTTATACTTTAAGCTTTTTAAATTAATTAAACCCTTTAACAAACTCAAAATATAATACCATCAAGAACGACTAGTTTAAAGTTTTCAATAATACATTGAATAAAGGGTAAATCCTTTGTCTATTAATCATCGCTTAAATTACCTCGAATAATAAATTTAAAATCAACATCAATAACAGATAAACCAAGCATCAGATAAATACTAAGTCAAAGTCGGATGTTACTAAAAGACCAATAACTGACGTTATCTTCAATTGTGGAAGACATCAACGAATAACTAAAATTGTCTTGAGCCTATAACTAGCACTCATTTCATTACGGTGTCGCTAGTACCAACCCTAACGAGGACCTCATGCACATGACGACAAATAAAAAGAGTTAGTTTTTTTTAAAAGGGTATCATAGGCATTTGTCTAGACTAATTCCTGGTAATTTTAAGACTGCTAAAACATGCAGCACTGAGATAATTCTTCAGTGGCCATAGTTGTTTGTGTTTGGATTCGAACCTGGGGTAGATGGGTTCTCTAGCTTTATCCCCCACAAGCCTTAATCAGTACACCACAAGCCTTGTGGTTAAGAAAAAAAATTAGGCTTAACGTCTAATGAGCTCAAACAGTTTTCATAGTTTATATAAACCGGTAAACTGAACAAATGTTATTTAAATCACAATTTCCAAAACGAGTTGTATTAAATATGAAAACGACATCTTTAAAAAACTTAAAGATGGTGAGGTTCTTATAAGAAACTATCTATAATGTTCGTTCTTGTAAAAAGCAACGCTTTTTCTTTTGCATATAAATAACCTTGCATTAGAGATGTTGTAACTTGTAAGTTGGGAATGACATGACAAGAAAAAAAAAATACCAGAGATGGAAAATTGTCACTTCACACCAATTTCAAGGTAAGAACTAAGGTTTTTGTACAATAACTACAGAATGTGAGGTTCTTATAGAAGTTTTTACGAGAAGCTACACTGTTTGTTAATAGGAACCTTACATCTGATATTCTCTAAGATATTTAAAGTATTTTCAACACATAATTGAGTTCCGGTGAGAATGAAAGTCATGGTAAGAAAGGTTAAAAAAAGTTTTTCTCCCTTTGAACAACTCTGATTGAAAATCAACACTAATGAGGTGCACTGAATCAATTTTCGGAAGAAACACAGTTTATAATTTTATATATGTGGAGGTGAGTTTAAAAATAATCAAGGATACAAATCATTTTTTACTACGTTGTTCTTATTTATCGTAAGAGTAAATTACATTTTTGTCCATGTAATTTACACTATTTATACATAATGATTCCAAAATCAAAATAAATATAAATTTGGTACTACGGGACTTAGAAATGCAATTTGCTCTTATTACATTTTTGGTCCCTTTAATTTGTACTTTTTATTCATAATGATTTCAAAATCAAAATAAATATATATTTGGTACGAAATGCAATTTACTCTTATCGTAAGTTTTGTTTGTATTTGCAAAACTATCCTTATATTTTAATAAATATACTAACTATTTCTTTTTATTTATTTTTTAAATTAACTTTTAACAAATTCTAATATTTAATACGGCCTTCTCCACTTAATTTTCACAAAATAATGAAAAAAAAAATTATTACGAAACAATTTTGTATTTAAATATATTCATTAAACTATTTGCTTCGATGTTTATATTAATTTATTATGTTTCTGTATCTAAACATTGTCCAACTTTACAAGGACAAGACTGAATTATACTTACACAATACAGCCAACATTATTTAAAAAAACATAAAAAATTAAAGAAACATTAAACATTTATTTATTTTTCGATAGGCCAAGTGCACTAATGCCATGGACTAATCAAAACCATCATACATGTGGTACCAAGTTTTCTACAACGCATGATTCGTAGACACACCTACTTATTTATTCTTGAGGAGATGCAATAGCGTCCGTCCAGTTCTCTTGTAGTTCATATCTTAAGAAATGTTGCACCACCAAAGATAAGTGAAAAAATATTACATGACGAGGATGATGATAATAATAATAATAATAATTTGATGTATTTTTTATTATATTAAAACATGCATACTCACGCGGAACAGTCAACAGTGGGACTTATTGGGACGTTAACGACAACGTCACACCTGCGAGGGAGGTCAGAAGCGAGATCTTGTCTAATTTGCAACTGAATTGCAGCAGTTTTAGCACAACTACAGGCAGTTTGCCTGTCGGGTCTAGTTGGGGTCTCCGCTTTAAGCTTCCTCAATCCATTGCAACACTCTACTGGGGGGTTTCCACCTGTCCTTAGGTACGGTAAGCATGGCTCAAGCATTACGGTAACATCGTTACAGGTAATGGCTACACTTGGACGCACCATGAACTGAGCCATGACTAACACTACCCACACAACTATTACAACACCTTTCATCTTTGATTTTACTATATTTAAAATTTAAGTGTAGATGGTATCGAACAAAGCTATCGAAGTAGATTTATAGTAAGATGAGCGAAAGCGTATATACTAAGAAGATAAGGCTACATCAGTGGTGACAATGCTTTTAATTGTCTTTTAGTCGTGTGATGTAACAAGCGTGATAGAAATCCATTCCTAAGTTATATTTATCAGTTTAAGACGTACATCTCCAGTATGATGTATGCATACCGTCTATTCTTGGTTACACATTTAAAAAAATAGCAAATTCATTTATATTTACATACGTATTCCAAACTCTTTTTCTGTTTGAGTTGTTTTTCTTGCATCATGATTGCTATTTTGCAACAGTTTATCATACAATGGTCTTTCAAAAAAAAAATATATCATACGATGAGAAAATATCAGTTGTATGATCTATATCATGTTTGCTTGATGATTGGATTTTTCCTTGGCATAATTTAATAAACTTTAATGATATTAATTTGTATCATTTCCACAACAATATATACTTGTCCATAAATTTGTTATGAGGTCAAACATGGACTATAAAAGAATTTTTTGAACAAAACAATTATAAAAAGAACCTAATTACAAACAAAAATCAATTTGAACCAAATATCGAGTTATGAGACATAAAAGGTACTGATCCCTAAAGAAAATTACAAATCAAAATCAAAATCAAGAAACAAAAACAAATATTATTGCTCTATCTTGAGGTGTGAAAAATATCCTATGTTTTTTTTTTGTGATGATAAGCACAAAGACAAATAAGAAAACTGTCTATTTTTTAATAAAGCATAGATGCAAGAAAAACTCATATGATATGACTACTAATCTATTATCGATATATCAATGTTATTTAGTGACGACGATGATAGTAATAATACTGAATAACATAACATTGCTGTCCAAAATTATTTATGAATCGTCCATATTTACCCATAAATCTTAACGTTTCTTTAGACTCATAATTTATTGAGAACAATTGTCTAGACTCGTTTTTTAGCAAGCCATCTCCTTCAATGAACAACTTTAATACACACTAAGAAAAAACTTGACTCACGTTTCCAAATTTTATATCAAGATTAGTAATAAAGATCAAATATTGATTGACTAGGCCTTTTAAAGCAAAAACAGTAATGAATCCAAATCCACGTGTAAGGTACATGTTGTAAGACAAAATTTATCATATGAGTTTGAAGGGTGATGTTTGGCTATTTTTCATTAAAGCATGTATGAATAAGTTTAAAAAACATGTTTCTTAATTAAGATGAACATGTTTGAAAAAACCGTTGCTCTTTACATAAAGCTCCTCATACGAGTTTACTAAATAAAACACTTTCTATATCATTAAACCACAATCAAGCAGTCATGTATAGTTAACCATATAAATTGTGAGTCTTATTAAGCCATTAAGCTGTTAACAAACATGTATGTATTTCATTTTTGAATGAAACGAGAGCGTACTGAAGTTTAAATATAAAATAAGTGAAACTGCTTGTTTTCATAAACTAATAAACGTATAAAAGGTTTAATTATGACTTATCATTGGAGATAAATCAAGCATGTAGTTGGCTCATATTTAAGAATGAAAATATGAATGTAAATGAAAATGACAATGACAATGACAGAGAATGAATAATGATTTTTTATTTATTCAGTATAGCCCAGAACGAAGTTTTGGGTTTACGAGAGAATGAATCCATTATATTTTTTAAAACCAAACATTTTCGATTATTATAATTTCTATTAATTACTGCTTAATACCAGTACGATTTTATCCGTGTTGCTTTGTTCAACATTGTCAAAGACAACTGTTTGTTTACTTTTTAACAGATGATTTCAAGACCCTTTAAATCATTTTGTATCTTAAACATTCCTTAATCATTAAACTTTAATTATATTCCGAACAATTAACAAAAATTATATTTTATTTTATACTTATTTTAATAAGCTGACTTATAAGCTAGCTTATTTTATGAGCAATCGTTTGGATGCACATAAGCTAGCTTATAAGTCAGCTTATAAGCTACTTGTAGTAGTAGCTTATGAGGAGCTTTTTAACACTTTTTTCAATTATACCCCTAACTAATATTATTTATTTATTTTCAACAACACCTTTTTTTTTTTTTTTTTTTTTGCCAACACCTGCCTAGCAGAGTTGGTCAGGAGGTTGTTACCACATGCAGGAGGTCTCGGGTTCGAGCCTCCTCGTGGGGGTTTTCCTCTTGAGGCCTTAAAGTGTAAGGCGTAGGTTCGGATCCCGCATACTGTCCAATTGAATGTCACTGTGGGTTCGAATCTCTAACTACTAACTTGCCGGTTCAAAAAGAAAATGTCTTTTTTAGTTATTTCACATGCCCATAAGTTAGTTTTTGTCAAACATAACTTATTCGAGTTTGCCAAACATAATCTTAATCACCAAATCGTTCCCTCCAAATCATCATTAACACCGAATTGATTTGCAAAATACTGCCGTACAACATATATTGGGGAACTGTAGATATTTTTGAAACAATTATCGATAAGAGTATCGTTGATGGGACAAGAACTCTCGACGCCATAGCCAAAAACCAGGGAAAAGAGGGAGGAGGTTTTCGCAAGTTTCGTCTATTCATAATTTCGAGATTTAGAGAAGCAAAATGGTAGCGGTAATGGCTTGGAATGGTTATATGCTTCCTCCTCAAACGGAAGGTATAGCTACACCTCCTACACGGCGGTTTGTCGGTCGCCGGAAACTCTGTTTCGACGGAATCTCCTCCGTGTGTTCTTCATCAGACACGCATCATGACGACGGCTCCGTTTCACCTCCTCCTAGCATTTTCACCAAAACGTAATATCGATATTCATACTCTTTAATTACTTATATATATATATATATATGCTATTTCAACAAATTATGTGTTGTTATTCATTGATTGACTGTTTTTGGGTTGTGAATTTTGTAATTGGGATTTGTTATTGAGCAAGAGGTTGTTTGTTTACCTCTTAACGGTGCCATTAGATACATTAGACACAAGATCTGAATCCCTAATAGGGGAATCATGTTTGGCAAGAAAAACAAGTCTGGTTCTTAATGGTTCCAAAACTATCTGAATCATTTGTATCCTGTACCTCACTTAACAGTTCAGAGCTCTAATTTTCATTTTGAACGGCTACCAAACAATTATATTTCATTTTGTACTATATCATAAGAGCCTCTTAATCATTGTGACCACTTAATCATTCTGCACCAAACCATTCAGCAACTGCGAAACAACCCCTAAGTAATCTAATGGAAGGGGTGTAGTAATGACATATGAGAAATTTGGAAACCCTAATGGGAGGATGTATTGTATAGTCATGGTGGCTGATTGTGTGCCAATGCAGTGGTGTTAATCAGCTGATGGGAGGTTCTATTTTTACAAATTATATTTGGGAAATTGACCTCAATAGCCAATCCGGTCGTCCCATCTTTTCAACAAATTGACCGAAATAGTCGGAGATTACGCTAGTAGTACTTATGCAACTTGTGTAACCCACTTTTTCAATATAATATTAAGATATATTGAAAAAGTAGACATTATGCAAGTTTGTGTAAGGCTCCTTGCGTACACGTAGACATTACGTAAGTAACACTTATGCGACTTGCGTAGTCTACTTTTTTTCTGAATATTATATTGAAAAAGTGCGTTACAGTAAGGAGCAGTTTGGTTGGTTTTCCATTAATTCCTTTATGTATAAAGTTGTATGTGTCGATTAACCAGTCTGGATAAAGTTGTATGTGTGATTAATCTGTCTATAGATTGGGAGGGTTGTTTCATAGTTGTATACACATTTTAGAACCGTGAGTCCAAGTGTGTGGACAAAGCGGAAAATATCTGGTCAGGTTGGTTGGTCGGTTTTTTGTGCACCCCTACGTGCTACCTGCTTTTAAGTTGCATTATAATTGAATTTTCATTATTTTCCAAAAATATTCATGTATGTTTTCGTTCATGCTTATAGAGTTGGTGAAAAAGCATTTAAAGATTTGGGAGAGGTTACAAAGGGGTTTCCTACAACACGCAGAATGCTTTTAACAAGTTTATTGATGCCATTATATTTCCCCCCTTCAAGGTACTCATCAGGTTCGAACAATCCATCTTTAAACAATTATTTTTCAAGCCGTCTAGAAGTGTTCATTTACTTCTATTTTACTTGACTAAAATATTACCGTTTGTTTTGATAATTTTTAATTTTTATTTCTTTTGACTCATGTTATGTGCTATACTTGCCATCTGGTGAACCCTAAACCCTAAACCCTATCCGGTGATTCACTTGCAATTGGGTTGTATTCATGTATTGGTCCCTATATCTTAACGAGCTTAATGAGACTCACGGCTTATTTGGTCAGGGTTACATGACTGCTTGGTAATGTCTTAATGCCTTGATAATATGAAAAGCTGCTTATTCAGTAAGTTTCTAGGGGGGAGCTTTATGCAGAAAGTCAAAAAAAATTCAAACCTGCCCTTCCCGATTACAAAACATGCACATTCATTCTATGAAAAAACCCTCCTCAACAAAATATTTTCTCAATCTATACAGACAAATTAATCCACACAGACAGCTTTATCCATACGGGACTTAATGGAAAACCAACCAAACACCTCCTAACATCTCTTCCTTTCTAATTCATATATAAACATATGTTTGTGCAGCTTATGCTTTAGGAGACCCGTCTGTAACACTTGAACAAGTAACACCTGTTGTTATTCCTTCGGGCCCACTTTTTCCACCTGAGGTTTGCATAAATTGTTTCCTTAATTTATTGCTTCTTTTCTTCCTCTTCTTGAAGTAGTTGTCTTGAATATTTTACATTTTTACCCTTTATAATGGATGTTTATGGCAGGTAAATTGATATGTGTATGCTTGGCAGGAAAGAATCGTCAAGCTATTCGAGAACAATACTTACTCTGTTGTGAATATATTTGATGTAACTCTACGGCCTCAGCTTAACATTACGGGGGCAGTTGAGGTAATTGTGAATGAACGTATTGCAAACAAACCCGTTTATTTGCTTAATATTTCATCCGTCCCAAAATAAGTGTCCACTTTAAAAAATAAAAAATAAGTGTCTATTTTCCCATTCTACCCTTGATTATGTTATGTAGAAAGTTTCACTCTATTATTAATGGTAAAACTTAAAAGTGTTATTTTAGTTAATTAAAAAGTGTAATAATTACACATTCCTAAAACTATGTGTCATTTTTATAGGAGTAAATTATGATTTTCATCCCTGTGGTTTATTAATAATTTTGTAATCGTCTCTGTGGTTTAGAACTTAGAAGTTGCGATTTTTGTCCCTATGGCTTACAATTTATTGCTATTTTCGTCCTTGAACTAATTCCTACCTTTTAAGTACAAGGGACCAAAAAAGTAAAGAATGGTTTACCAACAGGGACTAAACAACATTAAGTTGTAAATCGTAAGGACGAAAATAGCAATGAATTACAAACCATAGGGACTAAAACCGTAATTATTAAACCACAGGGACGGAAATTGCAAGTTTTAACAAACCACAGGGACGAAAAACGTAATTTACTCTGTTTTTTTAATTGTGGACATTTATTTTGGGACGGAGGGAGTAATTGGATGGAAGTTGTTGTCTGATATGTAAAGATCATTGGCAGATTCCCGAAGGAAATGGTTCTGGAGTTGTTTGGGATAAAGAAGGGCATATTGTCACGAATTACCATGGTACGATTTATGTTTCCTGTTTTTGGAGCTTCAGAACAAGAGATATTAATTGATATTTTGTTGGCCAAATTGTATATGAAAATGCTACGTATTTTGGTATGACTCCTATTTTGTGTAACATACTTTCAAAACATTCATTTTTGAAACATTTAGACCAGAGTATGTTACACAAATAGGAATCGGACCAAACTATGTTGCATGTTCATGCATTCTTAGATGTAAATTAAGGGCCTGTTTGTTAGCAACTTAACGAGCTTAATGGGATTCACTGATTATTTGGTCAGCTATACATGACTGTTTGGTAGTGGCTTAATGATATATAAAGTGGCTTATTCAGTAAGCTTACAGGGGAGAGCTTTATGCAGAAACCAAGTTTTTTCCAAACCTGCTTTCCTAATTAAAAAAACTTGGTTCTTCCTCCAATGGAAAAACCCTCCCAAACAAAAATCTTCCCAATCTATACAGACATATTAATCCACACATACAGCTTTATCCATACAGGACTTAATGAAAAACCCACCAAACAGTCCCCAAGTACCTAACAGTCCAAACCACCAAACAGTCCCTAAGTAACCCACCAAATGTTTGAGATGTCACACTAAGGTACCAAAATGAAGATTTCGAATCTACGTTACACAAAATAGGAATCGGATGTTGCAAAAGTACAAAGTGTCTAGTAATGGTAGATCATTTTTGGTATAATACCATAGTGGTAGTTGTTGACCATTTGGTATGTGATGTATATTAGCATTAAGCCAATTAACTACTCGTATGGTTGTCCAGTTATCGGCAATTCTCTATCAAGGAATCCAAAACTCGGAGAAGTTGTTGCACGGGTTAATATTCTTGCCTCAGAAGGGTGAGACTACTATGGTTTTTGGCCTTATGTTATATTCAGTACTCCTTCCATTCCAAAATAAATATCCACAATAAAAAAAGCATAGTTTTAGAAATGTGTAATTGTTACATTTTTTTAAGTTAACTAAATGACAGATTTACCCTTAGTAATAGAGGGAGTAATGAATTTCTCCATCTCATAATTAAGGGTAGAATTGTAAAGTAGGCACTTACTTTTGAAAGTGGATACTTATTTTGGGACAAACTAAAAATAGAAATGTGGACACTTAAACATATATAGAGGGAGGTTTAAACGAGAAAAATAACTAAATAAAAGAACACGAAAACGGCCTAATCACGTGTGATTTTACACTAACAGTCAATGTAAAGGTATGCGGGGGACGCGGCCCGCGACCTCATATCACGGCCAAAATATGTGAATCACATGTGATTCTAGTGTAAAAATCACATGCGATTCAACCGTTTTCTTATTCTCTTATTTGGTTACCGTTCTCGTATGAATCTGACTCTATATATATACACAAACGGTATGCATATGTGCGTACAAGTAATTTGTCCGGTATGCCCATGCGCATGTGCATAGAAACCAAGAAACATCTCAATGACTTGTGTGCTCATGTGCATACAACATGAATGGTTTATTAGGGTGTTCCTTAGTTTTTCATTTTTTTGGGGGGTTTTCCCCTTAAACCCCCCCCCCCTCTCTCTCTCTCTCTATATATATATATATATATATATTTGTACTGCCTCACCACATTCCTTGTGTGTAACATATTGAAAGGATACAAAAGAATTTTGAAGGCAAGCTAATTGGTGCGGATCGCTCCAAGGACCTTGCTGTCTTAAAGGTAAATAAATATTTCAACATTGTTTCGTTCGTGCTACTCTTTTCTGGATTTTGTTACTTTATAAGTCCAAGTTTGTTTCTCTCCAAAGTCTAAACCTACCCTTCCCAATTAAAAAACACACTCCTTCCATCTATGAAAAAACCCTCCCAAGCAAAAACCTTCCCAATCTATACCGATAGATTAATCCATACAGACATCTTTATCCATTCGAGACTTGATAGAAAACCAACCAAACAGCCCCATTAGCTTGTCCCAAAATAAGTGAGGTTACAATTGTCATTTAGTTAATTAAAAAGTGTAATAACTACACATTTCTAAACCCATGTGCTTTTTTTCATTATCGACATTTATTTTGGGATAAAGGGTATTATTAAAATATTCATTAATATTAAAAAGGCCAGAAATTTCCCACTCTCTCCTACTTTCTCCATTTTGGAGCAAAAAATGAGCATAAAAACAACAAAATATCATTTTTCTTCATTTTGGAAGAATTGTTGTCTAATGCTTCTTTATATTATTTTGTCGATGATTTAGGTGGAAGCACCCACCGAGCTATTGAGGCCAATGAGCGTGGGTCAATCTTCTTTCTTAAAAGTTGGCCAGCAGTGTTTAGCTATCGGAAATCCATTCGGGTTTGACCACACACTCACGGTAGGTGTCATTAGTGGGCTCAACCGAGATATATTTAGTCAAACTGGAGTCACAATCGGTGGTGGAATTCAAACAGATGCTGCTATTAACCCTGGAAACAGGTTCCTTTTTTTCCGTTTTCCTAAATCATAATTTTTTTTACCAATTTTAGGACCGAATATTTGTAATACGAGTGTGTTTGTTTACAAATTGATCAATAAAACAAGCAATATCCACATTTCTTAAGTAAGTTTTGTTTCTTTTTGTAAAATATTAAGAATTTATATGTTTTAATGTTGGCAGTGGAGGCCCTTTGTTGGATTCTAAAGGAAATTTAATTGGGATCAATACCGCAATATTCACTCAAACAGGTATTTTTTTACTATCTTTTTTGTTTGTTGAATAATACTACTATCGGGCTAGGTAAAATGAAACCTGTAAATATTTTGAGAACTTGTGAACCAAGTATTCATGTATTATTCATGTTGAATATCGTGTTAGATATGCGTGATGAGAGTAGGTTTAGGGGAAAACCATAAAAAAAATAAAAAACTGAGACACCCCGGTAGCCGTTCATCTGAATGATGTGCACACGTGCATATAAGTAATTTATAAGCAATTTGTCCGGCATGCACATGTGCATACAGGTAATTTATAAGCAATTTGTCCGGCATGCACATATGCATACAGGTAATTTATAAGCAATTTGTCCGGCATGCACATGTGCATAACATGCAGACGTGCATAAAAACCAAGAAACAACTTCAATTACTCATATCGTCCATATGAATGTTTACCGGAGTGTTTCCTCAGTTTTTCATATATTTTGGGGTTTTCCCCTGAACCTCCCTCTACAAGACGAAAAATTTAAATAATGAAAATGCATGATATCATGAATAATGAAAAGGCATGATACTCATGATGATTGATGAGTGATATTCATGAATATTTAGGGTTATTCATTATGAATAATGATTGAAATAGTTGGTTTCCAAGTTGTCAAAATATTTATGGTTCTCATTTGAACTTTTCCTTAGTACCGTCGATCATATCATTTTCAAATAATGTAGCAATATACCTCGAAGAGCAAACGACGTAGACTCAAATTTAACATTATTGATGTCTTAATGTTACATTAATCACAAAATTCTCGACTTTATAGGGACATCAGCGGGTGTTGGATTTGCCATCCCTTCCTCAACGGTGGTCAAGATAGTACCTCAATTGATTCAGTTCGGTAAAGTAAGTTCTTACCCTTTCACAGCTTATTAAGTCATCTATATATGACTGTTTGATAGTAGCTTAATGATATAGAAAGTGGCTTATTCAGGAACCTTCTATGGGGATCTTTATACAGAAAGTCAAGATTCTTCCAAACCTGTCCCTCCCAATTAGAAAACCCGCTCTTTCTATCTACGAAAAAACCCTCTAAACAAAAAACTTCCCAATCTATACAGACAGATTAATCCACACAGACAACTTTATCCATACCGGACTTGATAGAAAACCAACCAAACAATCCCTAAGGGTGCGTTTGGTTGTGGAAAATTTTCCAAGGAAAATAAAAATTTAGAAAACCCATTTGGTTCATTAACTTTCCAAAAAATTTGCAAGAAAACAAAAAATTTCATTTTCTAAAATCCTATGTAAATTAGAAAACTAGTTCTAATAGTTTTCCAAGTTTTTGTTTTCTAAAAACTTTCACACACACACACACACACACACTTTCACACACACTAATTTTAAAAAATGGAAAATGAGAAGTGATAAAATGCACAACCAAACGCTTTTTTTAATTTTCTAAAAATGGAAAATGAAAACTCCACCATTTCAACCAAACGTGTTTTCTAAAATTATCATAGAAAACTGAGAATGAAAATCCAACTCCATTTTCTGAAAATGTTTTCTAGGAAAATGAAAACAGTTTTTTGCAACCAAACGCACCCTAATGTTCTCTATATCATGTTTTTTAGGTTGTTCGAGCTGGTTTGAATATCGAGATTGCTCCTGATCTCGTTGCAAATCAACTTAATGTCCGAAATGGAGCTCTTGTTCTTCAGGTAACGATTAGCGGCATTCAGCACTAGTAATGCTGGTTCGTGACTTAATAATGTTTTTAATGATGTTTTTTTTGGTGGCATTTAGGTTCTGCCAAACAGTCAGGCGGCAAGAGCTGGCCTTCTTCCCACCAGCAGGGGATTTGCTGGTAATATTGTTCTCGGTGACACCATTGTAGCGGTCGACAATAAGCCCGTTAGTTTTTCTCTTATACTTTCTCATAATTTATCACTGAAATGGGTCGATAAATCATAAATCATCTTACTAGGCTATATTCGGCAAATTAACTGAAAAGCTGGTTTAGAGGATAATGTAAAATCACTTGCAAAGAAAACATAAGAGGGTATAATTGGAAATAAGTGAAAAAAACCCCAATAAGCCATTTGAAGTTACTTTTTAAAAAGCGTAAAACTGTTTTTTTTGAAAGATGGATAAGCCAACCGTAAAACGGGTTTGTTTTTTGAAAGGTGTTGGGTGAAAAATAAAAACATTCATGCTTTAAGGGGTTGTTTACCAAGCGCTGACTGGGTAAGCGCTTATCAACAAGAGTCACCACCCTACTTACCTTATCGGTTAATATTCTTGTCTAGCAAAATGGATTGTTGATTAGTGTCTCTTACCCAATAAGCGGTTACCTGGTAAGAGTCTTCTCCCCCACTTACTGGGTAAAGATTCTCGGTTCTTGTTATTCTCGCAATCCTCATCCTGTAAGGTAAATGACACCCGATAAGTGCTTACCAGTAAGCACTTAGTAAACAATCCATTACTGGTCCGCTTAGCGCCTCTTATTGGGACTCAGTAACTCAGTAAGGGACTCTTACTCAGTCAGCGATTAATGCTGACCCAAACTTTTATACGGTTAACATTTACCCGATTTATGTTTGATGATATTTATTATTCAGGTAAGGAATAAAGCAGAGTTTTTAAAAACATTAGATGATTACAGTGTGGGAGATAAGGTTGTATTTAAGTTGCAAAGGGGTAAGGAGACCCTGGAGATGTCTATTGCTTTAGAGGAAACCACTTCATGAGAAACAAATTTTGTAAATTGGATCTGAATTATATTTACAACTTTATATATCATGTTTGTTTTGTAAATTCTACAAATGTAAAATTTCAGATATTTTTAACTAGAGAAGGCTTAAAATGGGTCATGGGTCGGGTCGGGTCGGTCCCTTCAAAATTGATTGGTTGGCCCTGAGCCAACTCGGTTTAAATGAAATAAATTTATATTTAATTGCGATTTTGAAAATTTAGTATTGAAGAAAAACTGCATTTTCTCTTTACTTTCTTTGTTTTTGAAGAATTTGAAGCACAATATTGATATTGATATTTAATATTTTTTGTTGATTTATTTGAATATAACAAGACTCTCCATATGTTTTCAATTTTGTCTCCAAGATCCCATCAATCAATAAACCACACTATTTTAATAAATACATTATTTAATTATTTATGAAATATAATATCCATCTTTGATAGCTATTTTAGGCTTTTTCTTTCCTTTTTTTTTAATAATTCAGATGCATTTTTTAAATATAAAATTTTATGTCATAACATAACTTATTCATCTTTTATGTCGCCATTACTAAGTTATCTTGGTGTTGATTTTTAATTATAAAATTCCACTAATTAGATAAATTATTTTAAAATCTATTTTCAACCTATTTAAAAATATATTAACTTAATAAAAAAGAGGAGAATAGAAAATTATCTTTAAAATGTATTTTTAAGCGTATTTAAAAAGTATATTTAGTAAACAAAATAAGACTATTTATGTAAAACAAAAGGAGGTTAAAAAAAACTGTTTGATGACACCAAAACATCAAACAAAATAAAAAACTTTACGTAGTTTCTATTTTTTGTTTTATTCATTTTCTATATTATTTTTATTATTAATATTTAATAAATTAATCGAAATATAAAAACCATAAAAATAATATTTTGAAAATACATTTAAAAAATAAAATAAAATATAAAGAGAAAGACATATTTGATGTTTTAGAAGAGAAATAATTTTTGCTTTAAGATTATATCGGTAATAATAAGGCGCTATTTGTTTACCTTTTAACAATTTCATTAAGAGGCAGCATCTGAATCGCTAAGACGTGAATTATGTTTGCAAAAAATATGTTTGTCTCTTAATGATTTCAAAACCTTCTGAATCATTTTGTATCCTGGATCCCTCTTAACCATTAAGAACCTTAATTACATCTTGAACAATTACAAACAATTATATTTCATGTTACACTATATCATAAAAGTCTCTTAATCATTCTGACGACTTAATCATTATGCACCAAATTATTCAGTAACCATCAAACAACCCCCAAGTCTGTTTCAACTTGTTTTATAGGATGGGACTATAAGAGTGGAACAAACTTGTTTCACTTCGTTCTTGTCCATTTAACATACAAGTCTTGTACTCAAATTTAAAACAATGATCTCTTGTGTCTACCGAATAGAGATGGCAATTTGGGCCCGGCCCAGGGCCGAATCCGATTAAGGGCCGGCCCGGCCCGAGACCGGTAGGGACCGCTTATAAGCCCGAAATCTAGGACCGGTCCCACATTTGGAGGGATTCGGCGGCCCGGCTCGGGACCGAGTTACGGGACCGGTTATGGCCCGACCCAATTTTTACAAAAAAAATGTATTTCTATATACACTTATATATATATATATAGAGAGAGAGAGAGAGAGAGGAAAGTTCAAATGTGAACTCATTTTTGGTTGTGAACGTGAGGACGAATCTCAGCCACTTATCCGGTCAATAAAGGCGACTTTGACCTGGTTCCCCTCCTTTAATAATCTCCACCCTTCCATGAATCGCGTCAATCCTCCGTGATCGCGGCCACCATAACCGAAGATGTGTGGCTGAGATTCGTCCTCATGTTCACAGCCAAAATTGAGTTCACATTTGAACCTAATCCCATATATAATATATATATATATATATATATATATATTTTGAGATGTATTTATAACTTTCTAGGCGTATTTGAATATAAACTAATTATAAATTTATAATAAAACGTATTTTTAATATTTATATTAAAAACGTATTTTTAAAGTATATTTTAGTGTCTCAAACTCTCAATTACGTTAATAATTGTAATTTTAATATTTATAATAAAACGTAATTTAGTGTTTAAAATCTCAATTAGATTGTACATAATTACATTAGATTACAATTACATATTTGATATATTAAATTAATAAATAAAATAAATGTTTTTATAAAATATTTAAAAATAATATTGTTTTATTGAAGACTCAGTTTGGATCCGGGATCGGGACCGGTTATGATAACATACTAAACGAGCCGACTTAAAATCGTTGGGACCGGCTATAAAAAGGCCAGTACAAAAATTACTGTTAAGGCTCGGTCCGTTCTGGCCGCGATTTTTGGCCATTTCTAAGTAACGAATACACCCTTAGAAGCTTAGTATTTGTTATTATATTCATAAAATTCTATCTAGAACGTTGCCCCCTTTTTACCCGACATTCTTAGCAAACATTCATGTAAGTTTTACTTCTATTTACCTTGGATAAATATAATCTTTAATGGCTACTAACAGAGTAATAGATAACGTCGAACTATTTACTTTTTATTATTTATATTTAATTTGTTTTTATTAAATAATAGCGAGGGAATAAAAATGGTTAGCACGGTTATTTTTTTTCTTCTAATTTTCATACTTAATTTCTGTGGTTAATAAAACATAAATTAATTAATTTCACCTCTTTCAAAAATTTACTCCTTTTTTCATAAAATCAAACCAAGTAAATTCAACAAATCTCACATAAATTGTATACTATATTCACTTTTCAACGAAAGTCTTCCCTTTTTTTTGAACAACCTTGTTATTTTGAGGTGCTTACTGAAATAAAAAGTGGTTAAAAAGGGTCCGACACAAATATCAGTTAGAAAAGTAAGCACATTTTAACCTAAATTTCGAACCTATGATCAGTACTTAGCAGATTAAAAGAAACCTTGAAAACCCCAAAATCCGTTTCGGATAACGCCCACCAAAGCCCAAAAAGGCTAGGCCGAAGACCGGAAAACCGCTCAAAATCCGAAATTGATACATTTAAATTTTAAATCAATTAAATTATTTTTAATAAAAAATTAAGACCATACATCAAAATATAATAAGATAAACAAGGTTTGAACATAAAATCTTTTTTATTTTATTTCTTTAAATGGAAATTATCAAAAGGGTGATGTCATTGAAAAAACAAGAAATCTTGAAAATATTTCAAATAATTTTTTTCCCCACATTTAGGGGGTGTTTGGGATTGCTTATAAAAACAACTTATTGACTTATTTCGGTACGGCACCGGTGATAAGCACTTTTGAGTGTTTGGCAAAATAGCTTATATCGGTGCCAAACCGGTGATAAGGAGTTTTTTGAGAAGTAAGGAGCTCCTAACTTATTAGAAGTTGATAAGCACTTTTGAGTAAAAGCTATAAGTTGTTTTAAATAAGCAATCCCAAACACCCCCTTAGAGTATGATGATGCCAAAACCAGACTAGTGCAAAATAACAGTCAATTTTCTTGTTCAACTGCACCTTCATTTACAGTTGGGTGAACCATATCAACCTAGTCATCTTTGTTTTTAACATACAATTTCAAAAATAAAATTACAAATTTTATTTGTGTTATTAAAATTTGTATTAAACATTCAATAGTTTATGCTAAATTGTGCCAGAGAAAAAAGGGTGAAATTTTCACAATAAATCTGTATTAGCAATGTCTAATATGAACTATAATTTCTTTTTCGGACTGATGTTGATAGAATGTTGTGAAACGTATCAAAGAGTTCACATTCGACAAACAAATTTTGATTTTTTTTCTTTTGGAACACACGTTAAATCCACTACAAGACAGATATGTCAGCCAAATATAAAAGACAACAAACGTAAGATAGCTAGATATATTAATTGTGTAGTGTATGAATGCTATGGTCGATCATCTTATGGACCTTTGTTTCAACATCAAACGGTTTTAACTGTTTATTTTTAATTTGAACAGATGTTCGGGAGCCGACTGATGAAAGTACCAACGGGGTCTCGTGCACCTACTCAATCAATAAGTAGAATGGTGCTAGGATATCCCGAGCGAGTCAGCTAAGAGACGGAAATCTCAGTACTATCCTGGCTAGCTTATGCTTGTTAAGTGCACATACAAAACTTTGAAGGGTGTTTTCATATACTATAAAATACCAAAGACATGAACCAAAAAACGAAAAAGACACTCAAAATCAACAAAAAGACTTAAAAAAATCCCTCGAAACATGGAATTCGGCTAAAATGCATCGCACGACTTTGCAAGTTTTTACCTACTCGGCAAAAACTTAGGTCTACCCCTGCAGATGTTTTTGCTTGATCATTTGAAGTTCACATCGGTGTGAACAATATTTCTCCTCAATATATGTTGAAACATTTCTTCTATTAATTTTAAGACCTTCTTTTAGAGATTAATTTAATAGTGTTTTATCTATTCTATGATATAATATTAGAGACAAAGTCTATCACTTTACGAACTCAACACTTTAAAAGGTTTTTTTATATATAAAGTAATATGATGGGTATCCAAATATATGATTTTATATATATATATACTCAATATCTCCCTACATGGATATATACAAAAAACAATTCAATATATCCCAAATCTACCCTTGTCATCTTGTCTTAATTGGATCAAGCAAAATATCAAAATATTTAAACATTTAAACAATATAAAAATGTTAATTTATCAGCCTCTTGAGATTATAAATCAAACATTTAAACAAAACTAAAAAAGAAGTCATCATAAAAGATTGAAATTTGCTTATTTAGTAGTCCAACACCTTGACTTATGTTCTTGATTGCTGTTCTTCAAGACTGCTAAACCCTAAGCTTCTTCTTCCTTTTTTCTCTCTAAATTCATCGAAAAAACCCCAAGAAAATTCGGAGACAGACCCCTTTTCAGGAACCATATATATATACATATATATATACATATATATATATATAGATACATCGGGTACACAAATTCATAAACCCTAAACCCCAAACCCTAAAGATCGTCATTAAAAGGTTGAGAACTTGCTTTATTAATTATGTTCATGGATGATCATAAGATGGATGACGTCATGTTACCTGGTTTTAGATTTCATCCAACAGATGAAGAACTTGTTGGATTCTACTTGAAGAAGAAGATTCAACATCGATCACTTCCTATCGAGCTTATTAAACAAGTCGATATATACAAATACGATCCATGGGATCTCCCAAGTAAGATAATATAATATTTATATACCGTAAAAATACTGTTCTTTTTGGTGATGTTTGAACGTTTGACTATCTGGAAAAAGTACAGTTACTACCGGTCACTACTAGAAAATTGAGTATTTTCAACGGAAATTAATTTTCAACGGAAAATGTCGTTGAAAATTTTCTACGAATTTTAAAGGATTATTGACATAACATAAATTTTCTACGAATTTTCAACAAATTTCCGTTGAAAATCTCTCACAAACATATATGCATTTTCAACCAAAAAAATTTCAACGGAATGTCTCGTCAAAAAGTTTTTGGTTGAAAATGCATTTTGTGAGAGATTTTCAACGGAAATTCGTTGAAAATTCGTAGAAAATTTATGTTTCGTCAATAATCCCTCTAAAATTCGTAGAAAATTTTCAACGACATTTTCAGTTGAAAATACTCAATTTTCTAGTAGTGGGTAACTCAGATACTGCTGGTTTAACTGATTACCCTTCCGTTAATTATGCTTAATATCATAGAACACGATAATTGGATTATTAATTAAGACTTGTATATATATATTTTGTTCGTTTATATATAGATTTGGCTCCATCGGGTGAAAAAGAGTGGTATTTTTATTGTCCAAGGGATCGTAAATACAAGAATAGCACACGACCGAATCGTGTTACGGGATCTGGGTTTTGGAAAGCTACAGGAACCGATCGGCCGATATATTCATCGGATGGAAATAAGTGCATTGGTTTAAAGAAGTCGTTGGTGTTCTATAGGGGTCGAGCTGCGAAAGGAATAAAAACCGATTGGATGATGCACGAGTTTCGGCTTCCTTCACTACTCGGTGAACCGGCATCATCGGCTAAAAAGATTCAAGATAAAAACCTTCCTACAAATGTAAGTCTCTTAGTATAAAACAAAATCAGCTTTATTGGACACTCTGTATATTTATAAAACTTAAGTTTATAGAACCAAAAATAAGTTTTTTTAGGACGTTTAAAAAGTAAAACCGTGTTATTAATTTGTCTTTTTATTTAACATTATTGGAATAGTTGTCAACGCCTTTTGACCTGATCATCATTGTTGGTATGTTCATTGGACATTTATCAAAAGTGTCTTAAAAAAAAACTCAAATTTTCAAGGAAAGTTTCCATCTTAGATACCCAGATCCGTTTTGTAGTGCTTGTCATAATTCATAAATATGTCGTAAACCTCTTATTGTATAATCTTTATATATATAAAATACATAATTATTTAATTCTATAAATTTAAATATAAAAAGATATTTAGACATACCGATTTTTAATACAACGTATGTAGATAGTTTGATTTCATCAATCTTTAAAGTTATATATATATATATATATATATATGGTTGATGGAGTGTTTTTTCGATTTTTCATTTTTTTTAGTTTTTCCATTCAACATACCCTTATATATATATATATATATATATGGTTGGGTTCACGTGAGACAAGTTTGTTTTCGTGAGACCACCCTTTTACACTTGAAACTTTACAGCAAAAACACTGTGAAGGTAAAAAAAATATGATGGGTTCACGTGAGACCAGCCTGTTTCCGTGAGACCCGTCGGAGACCCGTGAAACCACTTTTTTACTTTTGAAAACTTCACAACAAAAACACTGTGAAGGTAAAAAAAAATCTGAACCTTCACAACAAAAATACCGTGAAAGTTACCTTCACACTCAAAAAAATAGGTGTTTTGGTTCAATTATATTCTAAGACTAGTCATTTCTATTATCTTTTGCAGCAAAAACATTATGTAGGTTATTTTCATTGCAAAAATACTTTAAAGATTCATGCGAGAACAATAACAATTTACGAGAATGCGAGGACAATCCTCAACCAATCATTTTGTACATGAAACTTTTCATGTACAAAATCACATATGATTCACGTACAAAATCATATATGATTAGCCGCGACTTGCCCATGGAAAAAGTCGCGCGTGTCCTTTTTGACGCTTACAAAATCACATATGATTTTGTACATGAAATCATATATGATTTTGTACGTGAAAAATTTCATGTACAAAATGATTGGCCGAGAATTGTCCTCATATTCTCGTCAATTTGTACCGTCCTCGTATGAACCCGCCTCTATATATATAGAAGGAGGTTCAGAAGAAAACCCTCAAATAATTGAAAATCTGAGAAATATATCCCGGTAAAGTGGTAGACATTCATGTATGCACATGTACATATAAGTAATTAAAGTTATTTCTTGGTTTTCATGTACGTGTGCATGTTATACACCTACCGAACAATTAAATTGCTTATAATTTTAGGGTTTCTTGGTTATATATAAACATATATAATTAATTATTGGTTATATCGATTTTGGTTTTCAGGATAGTTGGGCAATATGTAGGATATTCAAGAAAACAAATTCAATGGCACAACGAGCACTTTCTCACTCATGGGTATCTTCAATAACACAAGATAGAATATCTTCACCGGAATTCTTCTCGCCGGCGACGACCAACCACTTCACTCCGGAAAACATCTCTTCCACCATAACTAATCATCATCTTTCCTACTTAAAACCATCTTCAACTTGCACCTTTTCCGATCTTCAAATCCCATCATACAACCAACAATCTCCATTATTATTCCCACCACCCTTTACCGACGTCCATGGCGGATTTGTGCTTTCATCCACGGATCATCCAACTGTAAATGTTGCTTCTTCTTCTTCCATGATTATAAATCTGGAAGCTACTGGAAGCATTAAGAACTCTGATCAACAACATTTTGAGAATTTTCCGGTGAACCATTATTGTGAACAGGAGGTGGGAAATGGTGGGTTTCCGATCAGTTTTCCGGCGAGTGGTGGTGTAGATGAATGGAAGGTTAATTATAATATGGGATGGGATTCATCACCTCCTCCTTGTCTTAGTGAATCCACTACTTATTCCACTAATCGATGTCATAATTGAGAAAAAAAAAAGATCGATTTTTTTTAGTTTTTTATGTGGATTTGTGGTTTAAAGTTGGCCGGAAAAGTTATTATGTTGGTTTTTCCGGTGATATGTATATTTATTATGTATTTTTGTTGTCGAAAGTAGAAATGTGTATAGTAGCTGTATAGGTTGTATGTACGGTTAAAGACGCCAAAACGTCGTAGTTTGGGTTCGTATTATGTGTGCATATGTGTATATATAGATATATAGATATATATAGATTTGGGATCACGTGAGACAACCTTTTTACACTTGAAACTTCACAGCAAAAATACTATTTGCTGTGAAGGTAACCTACATACTGTTTACAGTGTTTTTGCTATGAAGGTAACCTTCACAGCGTTTTTGCTGTAAAGATTCAGATTTTTTTTACCTTCACAGTGTTTTTGCTGTGAAGTTTCAATAGTAAAAAGGTGGGCTCACGGGTTTCCGACGGGTCTCATGGAATTAGGCTGGTCTCACGTGAACCCATCAGATTTTTTTCACCTTCACAATGTTTTTGCTGTGAAGTTTCAAGAGTAAAAAGGTGGTTTCACGGAAACAGGCTGTTCTCACGTGAACCCAACCCTAGGCATATATAGATATATATTGTTATATATTTATGTTGTGGAATCGGATAACACAAGGTCAAGATGGCCGAGTTGGTCTAAGGCGCCAGTTTCAGGTACTGGTCCGAAAGGGCATGGGTTCAAATCCCATTCTTGACATTATTTTTTTACTTTTTATTTTTATTTTCTATTGGCTAATTACTCTTCCCCCCCTTCCCTTTTCTATTAACTAATTACTCTTTTACCCTCCTTTTCGTTTGGCTAATTACCCTTTTACCCACCTTTTTTCTTTTGACTAATTACTCTTTTACCCACTTTTCTTTTAGCTATTTACCCTTTTACTCCCTTTTCTTTTTGCTAATTATCATTTATTACCTTTTCTCTTGGCTATTTACTCTTTACCCCCCTTTTCTCTTGAATCATTACCCTTTACCCCTTTTTCTTGGCTAATTTCTTTATACAGGCAGATTATTTCTAGTAATTTAAGAAAAAACGTAAAGCATATGTGTTACTCTTTTGTTGTAAATCGATATACATTTTTTTACATGGGAGGTTTAATCCTCGTGTACTAACAAAAATTCATAAAACATAATTAAAGTAATGAACGAACATGAAAACACCCTTTTATTTTAACCCAGTTCATGACCAATTTGGGTTCAGTTCAATCCGGTCAAAACTCGAACTATTGTTGGCACCTATATATGAGAATGGGGATTATGTGTTTGTCCAGAGTCAAACTTTAATTTTTAGGTCAGACCAATTAAAGATCACAAGCAGTTATAGGAGAATTATGGTATTTTATTATGCTTTCAATCCGGCCCTCCAAGACTCCAAAAATCATTACTTTTCATCAAACAATATTGATTTTTTTGCTTAACTGGTACTAAGCTTTACGCGGTTTGTATATATTTATAAAGCAAATTGCATTTTTAACATAAGGCTACGAATTTAATGAAAAAGTGTTGCCAATAATGAACAAGATTGATTACATTATAAAAATATTCTATATATTTGATAAAAATGGCGAGAATGTAATTAAAAAAAATTCTTTTTCATGATAATCAATTTTTAGGACTTCCCAAAATTTAGAGAATTTCACCCCCCTCTCTCCATTTTGGAAAATTTGTTAAAATAAAAAATGTCTAAAATCCGTAAAATCTCTATTTTCACCATTTTAAAGATTCTGTTAGAAATATTTTTTAACCCTATATTGAAAAGCAAACAAGGGGATAACAAACTAATAATAGACAAAATATACACAAGACCTTCTTCAACCCTTAATAACAAATATAATACACCTAAAAATTGTCCTATCCTATCAAGTTCTAATCATATGATTCATATCAAACATCAAACAAATAACTCGTCCAATCCGGTCCATTTCAATCTTATCTGCGTATACCAAACGCTACCTTTATGTTCTTTACCAAAGAACATCAAAATAACTAACAAGGAAATAGCAAAAATGAGGGTTCTACATGAATCTTTCTATTAAAAAACCTAACTTTTTTAAGTTGATTTTGGCACCAAAATAATTGATGAGGGGTTAATTTAGACATTTGTAGTACCCTTGCCACTAGTTTCAAATCTATTTGAGAGAAAAACCATAGTACTTGATCATGTGAGTCCCCTTCTTTCCAACTTCTTAACCTTTTTAGTATGCAATTTCCACTCCTCAATTGTTCTTTCAACTTCTTCTCCTTCTACAAAGAAAAATAGAATGTTAAAAAGATATGTTAGGATTAAACAATTGTGGGTCTTGCATAAAATGTTACAGTAAGTTGATATGATCGATGCTTTTTGGGTGTCTGAACAAGTTTTTGAGAACGATTTTAAAATAAAATGTTTAAATGGTGTAATAGACCGCTTAACACTTAACAAAGTTTAAGTTTACAAGATTGAACAGTTGTGTGTTTTATTTAAAGGTGTTACAATAAATTGATAAAATGCTTTTTGGGTGTTAGAACAAGTTTTTTAAGACAATTTTGAAATAAAATGTTTAAATGGCGTAACAAACTGCTTAACACTTAACATGATTCAAGTTACACGATCAAACAATTGTGTCATATATAAAGTGTTACAGTAAGTTGATATGACGCTTTTAGTAAGTTGAAATAAGGCGTGACATTAGTCTTTTTTATATGATATTTGAAAAAGTGTCTTATAAAGCAGTTCATTAGGACATCTTTGACGTTCTATAAAACTGATTTTGTTATAGTAAAGTTTCTTGACTTAACCTTGTGTAAATCTTTTTGAACCTCCATGAAGAGGTGGGAATCCTCGGGTTTCTGAAATTCTAATGGTGTTTTTCGTGTGTCCTTATCGGCACGAATGAAGCGCCAGAAGAGTCTTATGGATTCTTCTAGAATCTCGACTAGCATGTCACAACTCATGTCATTTCCATCAACTTGACTTCTTGCCTTCCTTCTATTCTTCGGACCGTCTTCTGCATTGTTATTAATTCTAAGAATTAAGATGACTTAACAAGTTAGTTTCAGAAAACTAACACTTCAATAAATCCAGCTTTCCAAAATGCCAGAAATGTCTAAATATCCCGATAGACTGCTTTATAAGACTTATATTTACAACATTTACAATATCAGATAATTATGCATCGTACATATAAAGGCGTTACTATAGGATATTAGGACGTATTTGGACATCCTAACAAGTTTCTAAAGACACTTACTTTCTCCTATTAGCTTTTTATATATAAGACGTTAGAAACGTCTTATTTTTTTCTACTGGGTACTTGTTTTTATAAAGTATTTTTTCAAACATCGTCATATAAAAAGACTAATACGACGCTTTATTTTAAAACTGTCCTAAAAGTACTTAAGAATAAATTATGTTTTTAGTCCTTATGGTTTGTTAAAAATTGCGGTCCCTACAGTTTGTAATTCATTGTTATCTTTATCATTATGATTTATAATTTATTGTTGTTTCTGCCCCCTTACAGTTCTTTACCATTTGGTCCCCCCTTGTAGGGCTTGTACTTAAAGGTAAAAATTAATCTAGGGAAGAAAATAGTAATAAATTGTAAACCAGAGGGACGAAAATCGCAATTTCTAAACCATAGGTACAAATAGAATTTATTAACAAACCACAGGGACAAAAATCGTAATTTTCTCAAAAACTTATATTGCCGCCTAGAAGTATCCTATCAACTTATTGTAACCCATTTAGTTAATAGACGTAGTTGTTTGGTCTTATAAACTTAAAATCCTATAAACCAGTATATTAAAACATTTAGACATTCTTACCTCTAACGAGCGGAACTTGAAGAAGATTTCGAAAAACACAACGAGTCTTGGTGTAGTTTTGAACCCGTGGACCGTGAAAAGGTTCTTCCTCTAGAAATCTTTGCATCAAAACTAGAAACCGTTGAAACTCACCGGAAACCTCGTAAAATTGATGAACTCCACGTGGGTCCGATTCCCATATTTCTAAAACCTTTTCGTATTGCCAACGAAGGATTTCCCAAGATAAACACATTTGTCCGACATAAACAACTTCTAGATCATTTTGTAGTTCTTTGATGAACTTTCTCGTGGGGTTTCTTTCGTGTTTCTTGATTTTCGGTGATGAAAAACGTCTGCAAAGATGCGTTGTGATTTCCGGGACTAAAGATCTTGAGCTCAAAACGGATTGAAAAGGATCATTTAGCTTCAAGAAACCTATATGTTGCACATCACGGATTAGAATATGAAGAAAAAGTGTAACATTTTACGGTTTTTATCAGCTAGTTTTACCAAACATGACTAGTTTATCAGTTACTTTTCAAACATGTTTTATGTGACATGGGACAGAGACAAGAAATAAGACCGGGTGAGACAAAAATACTTTTTTTTTGTGGAATCATAAGGACGTGAAACTAAAATATTACTAATCTACCTTTATTAGATATAACTCTAATATGATATATGTTTTAATGATGGGACAATATGTATTCTACAACAATGACTTATTAAAACCTTATTTTTTTTACTTTTTTGACTCAAATAAGTGTATGTTTGACTTGTGAATGCCAACCCTACTCCATGACCCCTACCTACAAAAAGGGAAACTTTATCTAAAGCAATCATTCTTATGCCTTTTAAATGAAAAGTTGCATAACTTTTTTTATGTGCACATGTGGATACAGATTACATACTCTTTTCTTGAATTTAGGATTAAAATCTTGATGTGTTAAAGATAGAATCAAGAAGAGATGTAGGAGGACAAATGAGAACAAAGTCAAAATAAGAAAACAGTCAAATCACATGTGATTTTGTACTGAAATCACATGCGATTACATAACACAGTCAACGCCCAAGGGTGAGTGGAAGACCTGGCCCGCGACCTCAAGTCACGGCCAAAGTCACGTGAATCACATGTGATTTTACACCTGATTTTAGTGTAAATTTACATGTGATTTGCCGGGATTGTGCTTTCTTATTTGGTTATTGCTCTCGTTTGAACCCGACATACACACATTCTCTCTCTCTCTCTCTATATATATATATACATATATATATAGAGGTTCCTTCAAGTGTTAACTCAATTATTTGTGTTAACTGTGTTAACCCGTCGTTCACTGGTGAACACCATGCTCGTTCACTGGTGAACACCATGCTCGTATACTGACGAATTGTGTTCACCAGTGAACGAGCATGCATGTATGGAACCATTCGTTCACTGATGATGAATGGTGTTTCACCAGTGAACGAGCATGGTGTTCACCAGTGAACGATGGGTTAACACGGTTTACACAAATTATTGGGTTAACACTTGAAGGGGCCTCTGTATATATATATATATAGAGAGAGAGAGAGAGGAAAGTTCAAATACAAGCTCATATTTACGTACAAACTATACAAACTGGTTCAAATCAATATAAAAATAATATTTTTTCATGATTTTTTTCCATCAAATGCTATGATTTAAGATATAAGTATACATATGTTTGTTTCATAATGTAAAAGTTTCACATGTATTTGTTTTCACAAGTTGAAAGTTTCTCATATATTTTTTTATGAAAAAGTTTCATATGTTTTTGTTTCATAATGTAAAACTTTCACACGTAATTTTTTCACAAGGTGAAACAAACATATATGCAATAATATCTTAAACCATAACATTTGATGAAAAAAAATCGTGCAAAAAAATTATTTTTATCTTGATTTGAATCAGTTTGTATAGTTTGTACATAAATATGAGTTTGTATTTGATCATCCCTCTATATATATATATATATATAGGGGCAGGTTCAAACGAAAACGCTACCTATTTAAGAAAACAAGAAAACTTTTTTCATGTACAAAATTATATATGATTCACATACAAAATCATCTATGATTAGCCGCGACTTTTCCCGCTACTTAACCCGTGGCAAAAGTCGCCCGTGTCCATTTTTTCATGTTAGTACAAAATCATATGTGATTTTGTACATGAAAAAAAGTTTTCTTGTTTTCTTAAATATTTAACGTTTTCGTTTGAACCTCCTTCTATATATATATATATATATATATTGTAATTAAATCGGTTAGAAGTGATAGAGCTAGTGAAATAAAGGGACAAAAATATACCTGTGGCATACATTTTCTGGTAACTGAAAATATCGAATTTTCGCATTCTCTCTTTGTAGATTTTGTAGAATTTGTCAACTTCATTTAACTTATGTCCAACAACATTATGGTATGATTCCTCCTCTATCTTCTTCCATGGCTGCAACCCCATGATCTTTGGAGGTGATTCTGATTCTTCAAAAATGGTCGGCAATCCTATAACTTTAACCTTCTTGATCTCCATTTTCAACTGTTCAATAAGTTCTTGATGTTCCATTAAAGATTCCAACTTGTTTCTTGAATCATTTGACCGATTTTTGTTGTTGGAATCTGCGGTTTTTTCTTCGGATTCTTTTAAATCGATTGAGTTTGTGCCGAAATCATTACCATCACCATATGTATTACTGGTTGATGAATGAAAATTGCTTGAAGTAATTGAATCTGAGTCTTTATTCACATATGAATAAACAGTTTCTTGGTGGAACTTCTGCTCATCCACTTTCTGATCAACTTTCTTGTTTGAATTTTCGAGTTTTTCTTCAAAATCATCATCACGATACACATCAACAGGATTACTGATTGACAAATGAATATTCTTTGAAGTAATTGAATATGTATGTGAATTCACATATGAATATACACTTTCTTGATTAAACTTCTGTTCATCTACTTTTTGATCAACTTTCTCATCTGAATCTTCATGGAGAGCTTCTTTTTCTTCAAAATCATCATCATCATCACCACCACCATATGCATGACCTGGATTACTGATTGATTTTGAAGTAAATGAATCTGTGCATGAATTCACATATGAATACACACTTTCTTGATTAAACTTCTGTTCATCTACTTTCAAATCAACTTTCTCATTTAAATCTTCAAGTGGAGCTTCTTTTTCTTCAAAATCATCTTCGAACTCATCATCATCATCATCATCATCATCATCATACGTATCAATTGGATTACTAATTGATAAATGAATATTCTTTGAAGTAAATGAATCTGTGTGTGAATTCACATATGAATACACACTTTCTTGATTAAACTCCTGTTCATCTACTTTCCAATCAACTCTCTCATTTGAATCTTCAAATATTTCTTCATGGGGAGCTTCTTTTTCTTCAACATCTGCTTCTAATTCATCAACAAATTCATCAAAATCATCTCTTTTGCTTCCATTAATCTCTTCAAAATTCGGAAACTTAAACGAAAATTCAACAATTTCTTGATCCTCTTCTTCTCCCAATCTTCTTTTCAACTCAATCTGTTCATATCTTTCTGCTAAAACAACTCTCAAATCCCCAAATTTCTTCTCCCTAAACCCCAAATTCCTCCTAAATAATCTGTAATTTAAAACACAAATCGAAAAGGGGAAATCAATATTCATGCAAAGTATAAACTAATCTTACTGTAAAATTAGAACATTCAAAAATTTGGCATACCTTATGAAATAAAGAAACAATGGAATCAAATAGGCGGATACAAGAAGAATTAGGTTTTTATACAAGAACTCATGAACTGAACCCATATTAGCAAAATCGATGAATTCAATACGAATTAGGGGATACAATTTAATCCCATTTAATCAAAATCAATGAAGTCGATTTGAAGCAAGAACACATGGCGGATTGTAATTTTTTTTTTCTGGAAACTGACCAGCCATCTGTAGAAGATTAAGAATAATTGAACTAAAACGATACTGAAATCTGACCTAATTTGATGGAAACAAAAGGCAAAATCGAAGTGGGGTTGTTTTCTTTTTTATTGGATTTTGAGTTCAACATTCTTTGTTCCATGAGATACACACACACATACACACATATATATATATATATATATATATATATATATATATATATATACATAGAGAGGAAAGTTCAAATGTGAACTCATTTTTTGTTGTGAACGTGAGGACGAATCTCAGCCACTTATCCGGTCAATAAATGCGGCTTTAACCTGGTTCCCCTCCCATGAATCGCGTCAATCCTCCGTGATCGCGTCCACCATAACTATATAGCGTTAGGTTCAAATGTGAACTCAATTTTGGCTGTGAACGTGAGGACGAATCTCAGCCACACATCTTCGGTTATGGTGGACGCGATCACAGAGTATTGACGCGATTCATGGGAGGATGGAGATTATTAAAGGAGAGGAACCAGGTTAAAGCCGCATTTATTGACCGGATAAGTAGCTGAGATTCGTCCTTACATTCACAACCAAGTTCACATTTGAACTTTCCTATATATATATATATAAAAAGAATGTGTGTGTATTTGAGAGATTATGGAGATGATTGAAGCTTATTGGTGTTTGCATGGTGTGGGATAGGGGTGGGGATAGAATTGGAAAATAAGTGATCAAAATTTGTATCAAAATTGTAAAAATTGGAAAAAAGTTGGTATTTTTTTTTTTGAAATTTAGAATTATTGTGGTTATAGAAATTGATACAAAAATATCTTAAATTTTTGAAGTTTATATTTAGCATGTTTTAATTAAAGAAATATCATGTTTGTCCGCAGTTTAATGAGTTTAATGCGACTCACGATTTATTGATATATGATTGTTTGTTAGTGATATGATATAATATAGAAGGTGGATTATTTAGTAAGGTTTTTGGGGGATTTTATGTAAAAAGTCAAATTTTATCCAAACTTGTCTCTCTCAATTACAAAACATATTTCTTTTATCTATGAGAAATCTTTTTCAAACAAAAATATTCTTAATCTGTACCGAGAAATTAATTTATACAGACATTTTTATCCATGCATGATTTAATGGAAAACCAAAAAAACATAGCATCTAAAACAATCATCTAATCAACTAAAATAAAGAGTTCGATCTGCAAAAGATATAAGAGTGAGACATTCATAAAACATTTAAGTAAAGTGACATGTTATCAATATCATCTAAGAAGGTTAACCGGCTTAAATGATAAACATGTTATTTGCTAATAATTGGTAACCTATCAAAAATATAATGTTTTAATAAAAAATTATTTGAAAATAAATTGTTATAATAAAAAAAACAGAAGTTCAATGCCAATTTTTTTTCTTCATAAAAATATATTGTAATTAATGCATTTAACCAGTTTAAAATTATTTAGAGATTTATAAAACATCAAATACAACTCATTGTTGTATTAAAAATTATAATTGATTTATAAAACATCAAATTAAGATTTTGACATTTTGTTTTTAATTTGAGTTTTTTTATTCCGCTTTTTATTTCTTTCATTGATCTATAAAAGAATTTATTAAATGTTGTATTTGCTCCACATCAATCCTTCACATTCATTTCGTAGATGGTATACTTTGTTGCAACACTCGGTATCAAGTCTGCAGAGTTAGTTGATAAATACTTTTCAAAAAACCAGTTATAAACTTACAATTGCATTAATATAATACCACTTATTAGTATTTTAAGCATTAAAATTTTATCATTGTCATTGATTAAAAAAAAAGTTGGATATATTATCTTAGTAATTAAAATAAAAAGGCATCGTTAAATCAATCTAGTTTGGACTGACCTATGATTAAAGGTCCAAATTGGTCTTGGCCCCGCCTGGAACAGATTGTGACCGGTTATGACCCTACCGGTTATTTTTTATAATATTATAATACAAACTTTTAAGGAATTTGTTTTTCAAAATTTGCAAGTTTTTCATGATTTCTTCAAGTAAATATGTTATTTAAAGTGCATTTTAATACTAATTCAAAAAAATTGCAATTATAAAAACATGCATCATATTTGTGTAAAAAAATATTAATTTAAAACAGAAACAGACTGGTCCGGCAACATATTTGATGCCGGGACCATTACCGGGCCTCAGATGAGTCCTAAAATTTTTGGTCTAAAATGGGACTAAAACTGGAACCGGAACCGACCAATCCAATTTAAAAGACCGATTAAAAACCGAAGATTCATTTTCGGCTATCTAAACCCAATGGAGCTAGACAAGACATTAGATTTTGGCCCAATCTTCATTAATATGATAATATCCAATGTGAATTGGGCCTTAAGGCCCAATCTCCATAATTACCTTTCTTTTTCAAGCATCATGAAATAAACATGATTCCTTGTTAATACAATTATCCATTAAAAAAGTTAGTAAGAATATTTTTATATACTTTTTAAAAAATAAAGATTTTAATGGACTAAAAAACACCTCGTTATTACTGATTGCCAACGATGAAACAAGTTTAAGTTTGCTTTCGAAGCTGTGTATATAAGCAACTGTATCTCTTATCTGTTTCGAGTTTGAATTCAGACTCTGTTAAAGTCTTTATGATGGTTTAAATATGAGGAATTCAAACCATTCAAGGTTACCTGGTGATTTGTGTTTAAGTTGATCCAGATGACCATATACTAAAAAAATAACTAGATCCTTTTTGTGTTTTAAAAAATAAACTATGAACCCTTTGTTAGATAACATTCATCAAATAGAAGTTGTTATTGGATTTTTTATGTTTCATAAAGGAACATGTAAAAACGAGTTACCATATTAAATCAACCACTAGTGTAGAAAATAATTAGTTGGTGTAAAATAAATGATATAAGAATTTGAAGTGGCTCACCAACACATATGTTTTTCTTGAGGGCCATTTTAAAAGTAAGTGTGTTAAAATAACTGTGATCATTGATGATTGATATACAAACTAATACAGTAAAAGACATTCCATCACGTTCCATTCAAGTTGGTAATTGATTACCAACATTTTGATGTGTTGTCCTACGAAGAACTAAATTAATTACTGAAATGTCTAAGTATAGTCAAATCATTGTCATTGTTGTTTTCAACAGACAATTGTACATTGTCAAAAATAGATTCCCTGAAAACACCAATGATCTTTCTGTCTATTCTCACATAAAAATTAAATTCAAAATGCTTGAGAAAGAGTTTTTAAAATGGTCAACCTTCAAATGGATGTAAATCATTTTTATTTATAGTACAAGATAGAACTCTGCCTTGAAATACAATCCAAAATTCAGGGGCCCTTCATTCCAGAAGTATGGAAACAAAAAGTTGAATGAAATGTACCTGATAACGTTTTGAATGTTTAAAAAAAACAAGATCAGATACAGTAGTTATCAGAAAGTACATTTTGATTGAATTAAGTATTTCTTCTAAAAATCAAGACTTATCTTTTAAATAAATATCAAATCATATTTATTTTGAATATAAATAAACCATACACAATTATCATTATGCTTAGAATAAATTTATAATGTCAAATTATCGGTACAATACTAGCTAGGTGTATTAAACTGATGATCAAAAAGTAAATAAAAAAAAATCACTTATTGTGCTCTTAATTATTTCATACTTCTTTATTTAATTAAATTATAATAACTTCTCAAACACTCACCATTATTGAATGTTATTATAAAACACTATCTGATATATCAGATTTTTATTACCATTAATCATTTTATTTTGGTTATTTAATGCCACGTAGTCACTTATAAATCCCACATTCAAATACCTTCAAGATTCTTTACAATTTCATATTTCAATAATATTTACCACAAAGTTATTTTAGACAAATGTATGAACTAGATTAGATTTAACATCAAATTAATCATTAATAACAATTCATTTCCCATATTCTTTTACGTAAATTGTATCTTTTTTATTGCCATTTTTGTGAATACATTTGTAAAATTCACATTTAAAGATCTATATTATGAGAATAAGTTAATTAACCATATTCCGTTACAAAAAAGTTAATTAACTATATATAATTTGCACAATGTCTATTCAAGTGTATATATTTTAAAGTAACAATTAAATAAAAACATATTTATCTTGGTCATAGTTTCTTATTTTTACAGACCTGATATAAAAACTAAAGAAAACTGTGATTTATTAAAGAATTTAATTTTTATATATTTTTATTAAATGTGAAACTTAATAATCATATGAAATTTCAATAATTAATTTATTTGATGTTGTTAAATAATTTATATTATTGCTATCATGACCATGTCTTTGTTTTCTTATTATGATCATCATTTTACATGTGAAAAAACTCAGACTTATCCCAATAACATGATTTTCTACTTATCAGAAATAAAATAATTAGCAATTATAATAAATAAATTTATTAGTCATATATTTATATATCATTATTAAACTTGCTAATTTCAAAGGAGTTTGAGAAAAAATCAATAACTAATATGCATGAATGTATACAAAATCCCATCTTGATAATTTAATAAATATTCGTTGTTCAAAAAAATGCATGAATGTAAATACAGATTCAAAGACATTTTAAAATATACGAAAAACACGAGATAATTAGGATGATATAACATAATATAAAAATAATTAATTATAAAGAATATTGTTTTCTTGAAAGTGATGAACAAGTGGTTTTTTTGCAACACATATATATATATATATATATATATATTGACTTTTTTTTTCTTTCTTTGTTGTTGCCTAAAAACTAAAAGATTTTACGGATTTTAACACATCTTGGATGGATTGTTGTTGCATCCTAGGAGGTTGACTATTGCTTGAATCGGGTCATGTTTCTGCTTGAGTTCTCATCTATTTGTGGGGCTGTTTTGTGGATCTTGTGCAAAGTTTGTCGAGTTTCAGAGGGATGCTTTTGAGACGTGTTTAGTTTCGTATTCAGTTTATTCTGTTTTAAGTTAGATAGTTTTTTCTGTTTTTGGATTTTTCTTCTTTGCTGCTTTTGTTCATGTTTCTGCTTCTCGAAGACTCCAAAGCATTTTTGTTTTCTGTGATTTGGCTTCGTTTTAATATATGGTCTTTCAAAAAGAACGTTCACCTATATTTTTTTTATCATTTATTTCAAAATAATATCTTTTTCCTTCATATTTTTTTAAAGTGAGCTATATATATATATATATATTCACAAACTTATAACTTATAATCGAGGAACATAATAATTTAAAAAAGATACACTTTTAAGAGCTTTAAAAGAAGTTCTATTGCATCAGTACGATAGAACATTATATGAGCCTTCTCTAATTTTCTTAAATTAGCCCAAGTACATGTATATATACAGTCATAGTTGTGCACATCAGTCTTTCATCAACGATAGACCCTGTATGCAGAACATTATAAATCATAATTACAACCCATAATGTAAATGTGAACATGAAGTAAACGTGATTACGATTATATACACACATCGATAATACCTGCGATCTATAATCACTTAGGTCACGTGTTTTTTAAGAGGTGCTAAAGTCTAAAGTCTGATTTCAATTTTAAAATGGTTATAAAACATCTAAATAAATCAGACGTCAGACTATATTATTTGACTGATTGAAACGACTGAAACCAAAGTAACATGGAAGTCCTTTTTATAAATGTTTTTTGGTAAATTGAACAACACATGCCACTTAAGGGCACATGGTGGGGGTGGGTGGGGTCAATCTTTATCAATAAATTTCAAAGCTTTAGATAATATGTCAGATGAGATAATGGATGACGTCTTCATATAACTGTTTGAGTTAGAAATTGTGTATATATATATATATAAAATTAAGGGGTAAAAGGTGTAAATAATAGCAAGAATGAGGTTAATTTGTTGGCCATTCTAGTTTATTTTAATTAGTGAATTATATAAAAAACATATATTATGAGTTTAAATATTTGAGAACCGTAAAACTTATGAGAAATTCTATGTTTTAAGTACTTTGTTTCATATGATTTTGTTTTTGTTTAAGTATATATTTAATATAGTGATTTACATATATTTATTTTATATGTATTCGATTTATAATGTAAAACTATTTTACGTGCATTTTTTGGTTAACAACCACGTTAAAAAGATGCATATTACGAATTAAGTACATATAAAATAAATATATATACTATATTAATCACTATATTAAATTTTATATATAAATGAGAAAAAAATCTTATGAAATAACACATGATGAATTGGTTATTAATAAATCTCTTACGATTTAGAGAGTTCTCAAAAGAGTGTCCCCAATATATATATATATATACACACACACACATTAATACATATATATATATAATAAGTTAAGTGGCTAATGGTATCCATGCATTTGTCCGTCCAAGAGGTTAAATGTTCAAACCAAAAATTGATTAGAAACCAAGAACCTCTACCACGCAGCACATGTTTCTCTTCAGGAAGTATATTCAATGAAGGTAGACATGTTATTCATCTTTAATCACACATTCATGATGAATAACATATCCATATTCCTAATCAATTTTAGGTTTCTAATAGAACCTGCTCATACACACAAGCACGCACACACATATACACACAGACATATATATATATATATATAGAGAGAGAGAGAGAGGGAATGGGGGAGGGTTTAAGGAAAAATACTAAAAAAAGAGAAAACTGAAAAACATCATCGGAACCTTTTATCTGGACGGTATACACTAGTAATACAAATGTTTTTTTTATATACCAATAATTCTATAATATATAATATATTAATGCATATGTATTTGTGCATTTAATACTGAATTGTATATTTATATTTTATAAAGAAAAAGACAAAGAAAATGAATAGAATTTAGAAGTGGAGTAAAATGTAAATGGAAGTGAAGCAGGCAGCGAGAAACATGGGTCGGGTACTAGTCTTCCCTTACGATCCAAAGGGTCGGTCGGTCGGGTTAGGTCACACGGTGTCTCATCATGTACCTTAAAATCATCTCTTTTATTTATTTATTTATTTATTTATTTATAAAGTGTAATAATAAACAAAAATATATATTATTATTAGAGAAATTAATTTAAATGATCATGATCATTTTAGTCGAGTGGTTTAATTATTAGCCATTTCTTTTTGAATTTATTAAAATAGTCATAGGTCCGTAATTTCCAGGGGTGGATCTGTAATGGTGGCCATGAAGGCCCTCCGACGAAGGGTAAATTTTTTTAAGTTTGTGAAAGGGTAACCGTATCGTTTTGGAAACTTCAAAATGGTGCACCTAAACTTTTGAAATCAACCAAAAACCGAAAAAACTCTTAAAATCAACTGAAAAATCAAAAAAGTCCTTCAAAATCGAATAAAACCCCGAAAAAATTCCCTGGAAATTAAGGAAAAAACTTTCAATATCCCTCGAAATTAACGGTGGAATTAGGCTAAAATCACATCGACCGATATTGAACGTTAGTAAGAACATCAACACACGTCGATAAAATCGTGTTTTTTGTAATTATTTTTTGTCTATATTATATGGTGTCATCGTATAAAAAAATTATGGGTCCGACCCTGATCACTTTAATCCAGTGGTCAACTAGGCTCACTATTTTAACTAATTTCCCTTATTATTATTAGGGAAAATTGTATTATATCCATTTTAGAAAATCTTATACCCCAAATATCCAAAATCTCTCCCAAATTACCAAAATGACCAAAAGGTCCGTGGATTCATTAATTGGCTCACATAATGCAATAAAAAAAATGAAAAGCGTGTATATGGATTCCATGAGTCCATTCCCCGTGTGTGTGGGGGTATATATGGATTCTGTGAGTACATTCTCTTTGTGTGTGCGTGTGTGCATATATATATATATATATATATATATATATATATATAGATTCCGTGTGTGTTTGTAAGGATTATGTGTGTGTTTAAGGATTCCGTGAGTGTGTGTATATGGAGTCCGTGTGTGTGTGTGTGCACGAGTCCGTGGATTCCATTTTTTTAATGCATTCCGTGAGTAACTTAATGGATCCAAAAACCTTTTGGTCATTTTGCTAATTTACGAGTGCTTTTGGATATTTTAGGTATAAGATTTTCTAAATTGGATATAATAATAATTTTCTATTATTATTAATTTTAGAAATACTTTTCTTGAAATGAACAAAACTTTATTGACGATAACTCAAATAAAAAATAATCAACAAAAATTGTCAGTAAGATGTAGAAAGACTTGCAAACCAACAATAAAACAAGCTAATAAAATAAATAGACAACTCATCTTGTTTCCTTGTATTAGATGTTTTTTTTTTCACTTTTCATGTGGTTTCACTGTGTTTTTTTTTTGTCTTTGGTATTGGTTTTCGGATCTTGTGGACCAGTCTGTTCCTGTTCTTGTTTGTTTGTTTGATAAATTTAGTTTTACTGTTGTTCAAGGAAAAGATACATGTAAACAACAAAGTTTACTTAAAGCTCACCTATAGATACACCTGAATATTAATTTAATTACGAAATACTTGTAAAATGTGACCAATAGGTTCTTACAATTAAAAAATGTAGTTTTTCAATATTTGTTATGATTTATCATTTAATAAAATCACTTCGATTTTTCTTTCTTTTCTTATTGTTTCTTTTATAATATCATTTCATGCACATTAAATGCATAACTTATTAAATACTCCTTTATTTTCAAAAGAATAAGAATTATTGCCAATATTAAATTTTGACATTTATATATTCAATTAAATTTTCATATGACACTTCATTAGTATAAAAATAATTAATAATAACATTAATAATAATTAAATCTTGGTTTTTAATCTTAATATAGTGAAGATTAAATATCTTTTTGATTTGGTTGAAATATACACTTATTTAATAGACACATAAATTTACGTACAAACATTAATTAGGAGCTAGTTATCATAAATTAATTTGCAATAGATACCTTATATTTTGAATAAATTACATCTATTGGTCCCTAAAATTGTTACTCGTTATCAAGTTTTGTTTTTATTTTCAAATAATAACTATTTTTTAATGATTATGTTGTTACTTTATTTTAGGTTTGATTTGTCTTTAAATTTTCTGTAAAAAATTATAATTGTTTTAAAATATACACGAAACTTGATGATAAATGACAACTATAAAGATTAAAATAATGTTATTATGATTTGAAAAACTGAATTAATGATTTTTTAAGAATATTTTATATGCGATATTGAAGGCCTTAAAAATAAAACAAATTTATGAATTACGATAATTTAGACATGGCTCTATGAGGACCATATATATAAATATATAAAATAATTAAATTGTATACTCATATATACGTTTTTAGCAATATATAAATCAAATATTGTAACCCTTATGACACGACACTTGAATATTATTACTATCTTTCAATTCTCCATCTTAATAATATTTAAACAAACAACGAGTATTGGATTTATTTGTATGCAATAAAAATATCCTTTGACCAACCAAAAATATCACCCCTTTCATGATATGTACTTAAAAAATATTACCTCTTTTCAAGAGCGGAACACAAGCCTTCTAATTAAGGGGGCCGGACCCAATAAAACCTCTTTATTGATAAGCTCAATTTATTATAAAAAAGTTGTGTGACAGAAGAATAAAACCTATGACCACATGTACATATACAGGGGCCATATACACATAACCACTTGAGTTAAGCGTAATTCATTGATAATATTTCTAATATCTAGTATTTAAATGATAAAGCGCATGAGCCATGTCCCCCTAGGCCCCAATTGTGTTCCGCCTCTGTCCCTTTCATTATACACACACACACACACACAGAGGTGTTTAGAGTAAAATCTCAACAAAAAAAAACTGAAGAATATAATGAGAGTCTTCTACATTTGGACGGTATGCATTTGTGCATAGACGGTATGTACAAATGCATAAAAAGATTAAACCTGTTTTTTTTATGCACGAGTGCATGTTACAAATTACCTGTATGGATTTGTACATATTGTCCAGATAAAGGGATCCAGCCTCCAGGAGTGTTCTTTAGTTTTTTTTTGTTGAATTTTTCTCCTGAACTTGACCCTATGTATATAGGGTGATAATCAAATAAAAACCACAAAATGTTACAAACTAATAAAAACCGGTACAAAAACAATTTTTTTTCATGATCTATTTTCATCAAATGCTAGAGTCACCTGACATGGTTCCAAAGAGCAAACCCCGTTACGGGTAGAAAAGTTTAGAAGACATGTAGCCTACAAATCTTCACTTCAGAATGTGGAACTTGGATTCAGAAGAAAAGTAACCTTTAAAACTTTGGTGCAATAATAATTGTTCATCCGTTCGTAGTTATTTTATAATTATTCTTATCCTCAAATAATTACTTAACCACACTAAATTAATTGATGAATTAAACCTACTTATATAGGTGGTCTTTAATTAATTTCAAATTAACATACCAAAAACATAACATATGTGTGATTTTAATCTCAATTTAATTTGCCTTGAAATATAGAGTGCATATTTGAATTATCACCTTATAAATTTTGTGATGCCCATAGGCTGAAATTGGGTCCAAATTTTTACTTACGGACAATGATTTTGTTCGGTCCATTTCTTTTCATCAATATCTATTCTGTATACTGAGTTTAGCTAACATAATTCACAAATATGATGTATTGTATTAACTTGGTTGGACTGGGTTTTTCTAGTTGTATTAGTATGGACTTTTTTTTATCTAGAGAGTCAAAATTAAATTATGATGTATTTTAGCCGTTACATATTATCCTAGTATTAGACGTTGTTTATCAACATTGTGTTAGCGCTAATAAAATAAGAGTGTGATCTAAATAACAGGTTATATACGAGTAATCATTTGCTAAAAATCTAAAAAATATTGTTTACCAAATGGTACCTTTAAAAAAAGAGTTGGGAAACTGAAGCATTCACTGAATCAAAATGTAACTCCTAGGCTTAGATTTCTTATTGTGTCAACATCTCTATCAACATATTTGTTAGTAAATTGTGTTGGTAATTAAACACAACCTCTTATCTAGTAAGTGGCATTGATCAAGTAGCATAAACAACCCATTAATATCTTATAGAGACATAATCTCATTTAATAGTCTAAAGAAAAACAATCCTATTTGGTTTATAGGCACCATTTTTTTTATAAATTTTTTGCAAGAAAAATACTCACAACCTCAAGTTAATTCAAAGGAAAAAAGTGTCATTCGTTATTAAATATTTTAATAATATAACTAATGTTTAATTTTTAAAACGAACAAAGTATTAGATTTAAATATAATAGTTTTCTTTTTAATTTTTTTGACTTTTTCCTTTTTATTTTGATTTTTTTATGAAAGCCCGTTAAAAAAGACGTTCTAATGATTCCAATGGAACCTTTTGAAACCGTAAGAAGTTATATAAAAAGGAAACCTAGCTATTAATTATGTGAATATTGGTCGTTCACCACCTTTATTTAGAAAAACCCTTGAATATTTAATTTCAATGTAAACATTAAAGAAAACCCACATGATCATAATTAAATCTCTCTTTTTCTTGCTGTCAATCTCTTCATTCTCGTGTTCTTTTTTTCTTACCCATTTTCAGGGGCAAAGTTAAGAAGTCAAGCATGTCTCTTTTTCTTTATAAAAAAATATCTATACCGAATAATGTTACTTTTGTTGTCCGTTCATTAATATACCTATCGATTTATTGGTTTTCGAAGATGGGAATTCATCCCATAAGATTGACGGTACAATGCAATTAAGCACCACATATTCGATGCACCAAAGTCTTTTGAATTTTGGCTTAACACGAGGGCATGAGTTTAAAGTTTAATTAAGAGAGCTTATAAAGAAACCAATTACATCAATACGAAAATTTTGACATGGATGTGTGGAAATCTTTGTGTGACCAATTAAAAGGATACACTATTTCTTTGGAAAGCTTAAACTTAATACAACAAAATCTGGTTTATAAAACATCTGAATGTGTAAGTGTTATAATAGATTGTTTTATAAATATTAATGTTATAGGAATAAAATCAAAACGTGTGTCCGATTTAAAGTGGTGCAATAAGGTTATAGGTGGCTTTTGGACGCAATTTTTTTTAAGGATACTTCTATAATAAAATGTCACATTACGTTTTTACATGACACTTTTGAGAAGCGTTATCTAAACACATCTTTTTACTGGGCACTTTGTATACATTTTTTAATACCATGTCTAATTTCAAAAGTTTTTTAAAAATGTTGTCAAAAAGCCCAAAAGCTGTCATATTTGAAACTTATTGAAATGGTTTTACACATGAGGTACAATTAGTTAGTGTCCATATAAACTTGATTTTGTTGTGGTGACTTTATACTATATCTACATTATATGCTATCACTCTTTCTTACCTTTTAATATGAAGCAAATACGAGCCTTTAACTTGAAGAGAGTATCTATCTGGCAGTCATGCAAACACTCACGTCTCACCAAAACTTGGGCCATCATCAGTTACCTTAGGAATCATATATAACTCGTGTTATAGTTAATCAATCCCTTGAAATTAATCTGAAGTTGGAAGGTAATCGAGCATGATATATAATTAGATGTTTGGAATCATCTGTGACCACTTGCAAACCGATTGCGACGATGGATCTTTAATTCAATGTATTTATAGTCTATTCATTGGTCTTTTTCATTGTGAAATGAATTATAAAGTTTCTTATCTATCGTCAACATTACGACAAACTAAATTAACAGGTTGTAATTATTATTACTCATTCATAAATATCTAATTTGTGCGATGATAATAACTAAATAAAAATTAAGATGATGAAATTATAGAATAATATAACATGAAGAAATTAGGGATTAAAACCACAAAATGGTGAGGTGATAAAATTGGCGATGAATGAACGAAGGATAATAAATAAACCATGAACTTAATTACATTTGTTAAGTTATAGTTGTTTTATAATTTTTTTATAAACCACAAAATGGCTAGTTATAGTTGTTTATAATTTTTTTTTGTTGTATAGTATACATATTTTCATTTATTTACTTAATTTTAGTAGCACGACTTAAATGATCTTACTAATTTATCTTTTATTGTTTTATCTATATATGAGTCTCGCTTTTAGTTAAAAATTATAAACAAATTAGCCATAACTTTTATCGAATTAGTACGTGTAATTAATAATTCATAGATGTTGTATTGTTGAAATTAATTCAATAGCTTACTGATATTGACTTGTGATTCTTCCTTCATTTTGAAGTTGTATCATCTAATATTAAATTATCATAACATATATATAACCCATAACTTGAAGATGATAAATATGTTCAAATGACATATGGAATAGAAGTTCTTTTGTTTTATATATAAGATAAATCATAGAGTACTTTCTAAAACCTATATATAGGGGCGGGTTTAAATAAGAACTCAAATTTGGTTGTGAACGTGAGAACAAATGAAAGTGCGACACGTGTCACATTTAAAGAAATATTATAGTATATATTCAGACTGAATATTCCTTGGTATATTCAGTCTGAATATTGTTTATTTTGACACGTGTCACGCTCTCATTTGTTCTTACGTTCACAACCAAATTTGAGTTCGCATTTGAACTTTCCCCCCTCTCTCTCTCTCTCTATATATATATATATATATATATACACACTACCTCAAAACACGACTTAGGCAACAAATGCAAATTGTTGCCTAAGAGTGATTTATGTGTTGCGTAAGGCTTACGCAACATACTTATGTTGCCTAACCTATGTTGCGTTCTCTATGTTGCATAAGAACCAAGGCAACATAGGGAAACATATATATGTTGCCTTAGCTGGCTCGTTGGGCAACATGTAACTGGTTACGTTGCATAAGTAAATAACATACATTGCTTAAGATATCAACTTAGACAACATACTTTATTTTCATATGTTAACGTGAGATCGATCTGTTTTTGTAAGACCCGTGAGACCATATTTTTACACTTGGAACTTCACAACAAACACTGTGAATGTAAAAACATTTGAACCTTCACATCAAAAATACTGTGAAATTTAGTTTCACATTGTTTTGGTCTTACAAAAATAGTTTGATCTCACATGATCCCAAATATAAATATATATATATATATATATGGTCAGGTTCACGGGAAAACGTCAAAAAAAACCCGAAGAACACCCTGGGAGGCCTCCATCTGGACGATATGTCCTAACATGCATTTGTGCATATGCACGTACTAATGCACAAACACACACATATATATGCATTGATGCATAAAAAAAGAGTTCCAATCACTTGTATGCATGTCATATGCACTAATGCATATATATGCATTGATGCATAGAAAAAAAATACCGTTCAGATGGAGGGCTATTAGGGTACGTTTTTCAGTTTTCTTTTTTTAGTGTTTTCCCCTGAACCTCTCTCTCTCTCTATATATATATATATAAACTTTTTTTCATGTACAAAATCATATATGATTCACATAAAAAATCATATATGATTATCCGCGACTTTTCCCGAGGTAAAAGTCGTCCGTGTCATTTTTTTGATGTTAGTACAAAATCACATGTGATTTTGTACATGATTTTTTTTCTTCTTATTTTCTTAAATTATTATGATTCTCGCATGAACCTTTTTCCCGGGAAGACACTAAAAATACTGAAAAACAACCTGGAAGCCCTCCATCCGGACGGTATGCACTAATGCATACAAGCGTTTTCTTTCCTGCGCTCCAATGCTTCTATAATTACATATGCATTAGTGCATATGCACAAATGCACATTACAAATTATCATTATACATTAATGCATAACGTACAGATGGAGGGCTCCCTGGAAGTTATTTAGTTTTCTCTTTTTCGGTAGTTTCCCTTGAACTTGACCTTAACCAACAAAATCATATATGATTTTACATTAACACACAAAAAAAAGACTTTAGTTATGGCCTCAACTCCGCGTGACTTTTTCGGACATTCTTTTATTTTCTTAAATAGGTATCAATCTCGTATGAACCCGACTCCATATATATATACACACACACAAACACACACATAAACACAAACACTTGAGATCATGTGAGACCAGACTATTTTCATGAGACAATATTTTTACACTTGTAATTTCACAACAAAACACCGTGAAGGTAGAAAAATCCGAACCTTCACAAAAACTAATATTGTAAAGGTTACCTTCATATTGTTCGACTATGAAGTTTCAAATGTAAAAAAGTGGTCTCATGAAAAAACAGTCTGTTCTCATATGATCTCAAGTGTGTATATATACACGACGTTTCAAATGGAACTCGGCGCAATTTTACGACCAATGCAACCTAATTAATTGGGATATTTATGTAAATTATGTGAGTTCGTTTATTATGATTTGAATATTTATGTAAGATTATTGAAGTTCATTAGTTATGATCAATGATTTATATTAGGAAATAATTAAGATATATATGAAATTACATATTTAACATATTAAATGAACGGTTGAGATCAGGTTACTTTTGTCTACGGACTTTTTCCTGGAAATCTGTCGCTAAAGAATGATTCCTCACAAAACCGTCATAAAAATTGGTGGCTAATGGTAATTCAAATCATTGACAGATTACCCAAAGATTCTCTGGGTGATACGTTGGTATTTTCTCGAAAAACATCGGATTTTAGCTAACCATTGTTATTTTTTGGGTGATTCGCGGTAATCACCAACAAAAATTTCACTGGGTAATTTTTGTGGATAAAAGTCATTTGTTTTGTAGTGTATATATACATGGAAGTTTGAGGCAATAACAGGTCTATGATGCCCTTAGATGTTCTGGGTCGCATGCGTGCTACACTGATGAATTCAATGAGTATATAGCCTTGGCCGACATGCCCGGAAAATCTTTGAAATTTCATCGTTGTTACACGCTCCTTAGCAGATTTCGACTTCCATGACCATCGTCCTGTTGTCTTAATCGACCAACATCCTTTATGGGTTCTAGGTTAGAGCGCAGTTTGGGGTGGTGGTGTATGACCGTTCTTAGTTGGTGGGGTGATTTGTCTGGTTAATTCCGTTAACGAACAAGACCTCAGCCTGCTAACTAGCTAAGCCAAGATGATAGGAACGGGTAATGTTGTGCAGGCAACAGGGTGCTAGACTTGCCTAGACATTCCTGATAGCGTCATGTGGAGGGACAAGGCATCGGGCGTGCTTAGCTTGCCTAGGCGTTCTTGATAGAGTCTTGTTGTGTGTGTGTGTGTTGGGGGGGGGGGTTATATATACATATATATATATATATATATAGAGAGAGAGAGAGAGAGAGAGAGGAAAGTTCAAATGCGAACTCAAATCTAGTTGTGAACGTGAGAATAAATGAGAGCGTGACACGTGTCAAAATAAGCAATATTCAGACTGAATATACAAAGCAATATTCAGACTGAATATAATATATATTCAGTCTGAATATACAAAGGAATATTCAGACTGAATATTCCTTTGTATATTTAGACTGAATATATACTAAAGAAATAGGACACGTGTCGCTCTCTCATTTGTCCTGACGTTCACAACCAAATTTAAATTCTCATTTGAACCTGCCTATATATATATATATATTATAAAATAAAATCAACCATCCAACCTATGGAAGAGAGAAATTAAAAAAGAGCAATTACATTTACACATCTAGAACTAGGTAAAAACGTGTTTGTAGGGTTAATTAAAAAAAGTCAAAAAAAAAGAGAGAATTTATTAGGGTTTTTATTGCAGAGTCCCCAAAAAACAAACCTACATTGAATGCATGACGCGGTTTGAGAGAGACCATCGATGATGATAATCATAATGCCAAAACACACTACACACACTACACACACAGTAAAACAAGTGAGAGAGAGAGAGAGAGAGAGAGAGAGAGAGAGAGAGGTGTATAGTGGGCTGACTTTAGCTTTAAGCTTCTGTATACGTACAGCCATAGCTGTGTGTATATGTGTGTGTGTGCCAGCATGCATGAGCTTTGAGTAAATGCATTCGCTGTCAGCTCTCCCTTTGACTCTTTCACTCTCACTTTTTCTATATATTCATCATATATATCTTACCCCCTAATTATACTTGTGTCTCACCTCTTTTCAATTCCCAACAAAACACACATCTATCCCTTCATATATAATATATAATCGATTTCTTCTTCTTCATCATCATCATCATCATTATATATATATATATATATAGCTAGAGAAAAGAAAAGAAGAAGAAGATCTATAAAGAAAAGGTTGTTTTAGTTTGAAGATCTATATATATATATAATTATAGGTTATATATAGAGAGAAATGGGGAGGCCACCATGTTGTGATAAACTGGGTGTGAAGAAAGGTCCATGGACTCCTGAAGAAGATATCATGCTTGTTTCTTATGTTCAACAACATGGACCTGGAAATTGGCGCCAAGTCCCTACTAATACAGGTATATATATGTATATAACATTTGTATGTATATATAGAAAAGAGGTTGTTGAAATATTTATGGGTGTATTAATTGATTTTACATATATACAGGACTGAGAAGATGCAGCAAGAGTTGTAGGTTAAGATGGACAAATTATCTGAGGCCTGGAATCAGAAGGGGAGACTTTAATGATGATGAAGAGAAAATGATTATCCAACTTCAAGCTCTTCTCGGAAACAAGTAAGTTTAATTTTACCCTAATTAACATATATATATATATATATGCATGTATACACACACATATACAATCACTAGATTGAATGATTACCAAATTGCTTACAAATTACTTATATACAAACCATCTAGATAAATGGTTCAGTTTTTCATTTTTTTTGGGGAGTTTCTCATTAATCTCCTTCAACCTATATATATATGGTTACCAAATTAATTACTGCGATGCAAATTATCCAGATAAATGGTTATTGGAGTGTTTATTTAGTTTTTCATTTTTTTGGGATTTTCTGATAATTTCTTTCAACCAATATATATAGGTTACCAAATTTGCTTATAAATTACTTGTATTTACATATACATATCGTCTTTGGTTATCAGAGTGTTCTTCAGTTTTTTCAAAATTTCAGATTTTTCCCTAACTTTTCCCAACCTATATATATATTATATATATACACACACACAAAAGTTGTGATGTTTTGGTTCAAGGATCATGAGATGTTGTGTGTTAATTTAATTTTTGTGGTATTACAGATGGGCAGCAATAGCTTCATATCTTCCAGAGAGAACAGATAATGACATCAAGAACTATTGGAATACCCATTTGAAAAAGAAGCTCCGAAAGCTTCAAATGGGTGCCGATGAGCACGACCTAATTCACAATAACAAAGATAGGTTTTCATCTTCAACTTCATCATCATCTTCTTCACACTGCCTCTCTAGAGGCCAGTGGGAAAAGAGACTTCAAACCGATATCCATTTAGCGAAACAAGCCCTAAATGATGCTTTATCGATCGATCAAAAACCCATGATCTTTTTACCTCAAAATACTACTACTACTACCAAATCCTCCACTCATCAAACACCTACATACCCTTCTAGCACCGATAACATAGCCAAATTGCTCAAAGGGTTCATGAAAAACTCACCAAAGAATTCGAACACCAAAACAAGTTCTAATTCGAGCACTCGTGAATCGAGTGAAGTGAATGCAATTAGTAGCATCGAAAGCAAGACTTGTGGGATTGATTTATCCGAAGCATTTGAATCCCTTTTTGGGTTTGATCGATCTTTTGGATCTCCAAACAATTCGGATTTTTCGCAATCAAACACATCACCGGATGATAGCAAGGAGGAACTGCGATTTACGATGTTTGAGAATTGGCTTCTTGATGAAACAACAGCTGCCGGTGTTGTGGTTAAAGAAGATTTAACTGACTTTTCGTTCGATGAAAGCCCTGATTTTTTCGACAATTGATCGATCGATTTGTGTTTTAGGATCGAGGTTTTAATTCGAAACTTCATTCGATCTTTCCATTCGGTTATATTATTAATTAATCTCTTGTTTCAATTCTATAATTTTTTTTTGGGGGGGGGGGGGTTTAATTTCAGTTAATTATTTGGACTGACATGAGAGATGTGTAGAACTCAATTTGTTTGAAGTTTCCATGGGGATGTAAAAGGATTACATCAATGATTCTAATTAATTATGCATTTACATATATAGCCAATTTTACTAAATTAACTTGTGCATTATATTCCTAAAATGTGTTTCAACTTTTTAATTATTGTTGTAAATAAGAGTATGTTTTATTTGATTCAAATGTATTGTATGATGGATTAGTTATTCATATCATTAATCAAAAAAAAAATATTATAAGTTTAATTGTTTTTAAAGTTTAATTAATGGTGTTTTTACCTAGCTATTTGAGTACTCAATTGGGGTTTTAATTACGGATTAAAGTCGATTATCTTGAAACCATAAATTTGAAATCACGGTAATTGGTCTAATTAAATAGGTTATATAAATGGCTAAAATTTAAAAATTAATGATGATTGATACAAAAGAAAACCTTTTAATTTGTGATTTAAATGCTTTTATTTTATCCATATTAGGGTTAATCTTATATATGGACTACTAGATTGAATTTATTTATAATTCATGGGATAACTTTCCACAAATTAAAAACAAAAAAATCCGTGTTTTCTTTTTCATAATTAATCATTTTAATATGAAAGCAACATAATAATTAAATTACCCTAGAACTTATTCCCTTTTTCATACGTCAACAAAAAAGAATCAAGTTAATTTAAAAAATAGAAATTTAGAAAACACAAAATATGATGAGATTAAATACCACCGGAGGAGAATGTGGATCAACACATGAATGAAAAATGGAAAAAACACATGAAGCAATTAAATAATTGCACGAGAAATCGATTGGTTATGAATTTAATAATTAATCTTTGGGGTTTTCATTTGATTTATGTGTATGAATTTAATATTGGAAATTAAATTAAATAAAGAAATTAAATGGAAAAAAAAGAAAAGAAAAAGACAGTGGAGAGTATGAAGAAATATGTGGGCAGAAAGGATGGAATTGAATGTCCTTCAAAAACCTGCAACTTCGGTCTTTATTGCATACATGTGAAAGTGTTTTTCATATTTATAGCTCTTTTAATAAAAATAACAAAACAATAATTTCATTTTTATGTGATTATTTTAAATAGTTCTTCCTTACTAAATTAAATAAATTTTAAAATTCCTTTTAGTATTTAGATTTACATCTAATTATTATTTTTTACTATTATTATGTTGTTAAAGTGGTAATTACTTTTTTTGATAGTTTAAATGGTTAAATTTTTTAATATTAATTACGAATATTGTTTAGAGGTGACAAAATAAATAAGTCGGCAGAGTAGAAATAGCTCAATAAGTTTGATCCAATACCTTTTTAGTGAATCTTTTAAAATATAGAAATAATTATATGTATTAAACATGTAGAAAGAGGTTCAGGAGAAAATTATAAAAAAAACTAAAGAAACATTCTGAGATCTCTCCATCCGCACGGTATGCACTTGTGCATAGACGATATGTATAAATGCATACAAACGATTGAAGTTGTATTTTTTTTTATGTAAACCGTATATGCACGTGTGCATATTACAAATTATCAATATGCATTTGTACATACCGTACAGATGAAAGACTTATAGAGTGTTCTTTAGTATATTTGAATTGATATATGCTATATAAATTCTAATAAGTATATATATATATATATAGAGAGAGAGAGAGAGAGAGGTTCCTTCAAGTGTTAACTCAATTATTTGTGTTAACCGTGTTAACACATCGTTCACTGGTGAACACGATGCTCGTATATTGACGAATGATGTTCACCAGTGAACGAGCATGCATGTATGGAACCATTCGTTCACTGATGAATGGTGTTTCACCAGTGAACGAGCATAGTGTTCACCAGTGAACGATCAATGAGTTAACACGGTTAACACAAATTATTGGGTTAACACTTGAAGGGACCTATATATATCATATACGCCCCCAAAATAAAGAGCCTTGAATACTAGAAGAAAATCACCTATACCTAACAAGATTAAGTGAATACCTAAAATTGTGGTCATTTTATTTTTATCTTTCCATAGGGGAGATTTCAAATACAAATCACTTCAATTCGTACAAACCGTACAAACTGCGTGTTTCATTGTTTTTTTGAATAATTTTTTTTTCATGAAAATGTTTAATATGATGAATTTTTTTTACATGAAAATGAATTAATTCATGAAACTCTCAATTTGATGAATCTTGTTTCACGTATTCTTGATTCACCAACTTTCATTGATTCACCAACTTTCATGTATTGTTGATGAATTTTTTTCATATATTATTGACTAATCAACCCTAAAATTAAGAAAAAGTGAAAAAATTAAAAAAAAAATACTGGTTGCATGCGGTTTGTACGGTTTGTACGGATTGACGTGGTTTGTAACGGAAATGAACCATATATATATATATATATATATATATATCAAGGGTTGAGTTCCAGAGAGAAATGTTATATATAATTAAAAATGGTTATTCATCGTTGGATGAGAAATGGATTCACATTATGATGAGATGCACCGAGATAAAATGTAAGTGCAATTAATGGAAGGACATGAGATTAAAAATGATCAATGATTCATATCCACTTCTCTCACTTCTCACCGTTAACTTAACTTTTCATAGATCATTAACTGAACTTTTCATATGATGATACGCCTATGTATTAATGCCTATATACTTCCATACACAATGATATGTGTTGTAAATATACTCTTTACATAACTCATATTTTGATACATCAATGCATGTGTATATATGTGTGTATGTAAGTATGAATAAATGTGAATATAATTATTTAGTGGGTAGGGTCATATATATTATGTTATAAAAAATGTAGTTAGAAATTGAATTTTACGAGCACATGCCCTAACTTAAATGCCACCTTCTAAAATTAGATATATATATATATATATATATATTATGAAGATGTTTTAAATGTAACATATTCCATTTATACAACAACTTAATCAATTGAGACATTTGTCAAAATAAAAAAGTTCATCTTTTATGATTTAGAAACATATAGAAATTGACGAGAATTCATTAATTATGATTAACATTTTATATTACAAAACAATAAAGATATTTATGAAACTACGTACATACTCGTTAGATTAAACGGACGGTTGAGATCGGATTACAATGGTTGTACAAATGAGATTTATTGTATAATAAACCGCCTCTATATTGTGTGTGTGTGTGTATATATATATATATATAAGGTCATGTTCAAGCGATAAGTTAAATATTTTGCGAGAAGACATGAAATTTCAAATGATAAACAAGTTTAATCATATATGATTAAACACATGTTGCACTGACAACACATAGACGTTTAATCATGTATGATTAACACTCATCCAAAAGAGTGTAATCATCTATCATATTGAAATTTCTCCTCTTTTCATAAATGTTAATTAACTCATTTCAAGATGTATACTATGTGTGCGAATTAATCTATATTGTTATAATTCGAAGACATTTAGTTGGAACTAATTTAATATGGTTATAGGTTTTATCTTTATAGTAATTTAATAAATAAATAATAACAAAACAAGCCAGAAGTTGTTGAATGTGTATTTAAATGTTTATCGTATCAAAATCATTTTATTGAATCAAGTCTAACCACTACAAAATAAATCACTTTTATCCATAAAAATCATCCATGAAATTTTTTGTGGTGATTAGCCACAGATCATCAAAAAATATCAATGTTTTGATAGAGTCCGATGTTTTCGAGAAAATACCAATGGATCATACAGAGAATGTCCGAATAATTTGTCACTTATTTGAATTACCTGCCAACAATTTAAACACTAAATTTTGTGACGATTTTATGATGAATCACCCTTTAAAGACATATTTCTTAGGAAAAAAGTTCGTAGACAAAAGTTTTTATTTGTTATCCAACTTGGCTAACTTGTCCATATTACCACCTTTGCTCTTTTAGGATTTTGTCTATGTGCATACCTCATACAACTTTCATAGCTAAATGAGATATATTGAATTTATTTGGGTTTTTCTTGTGTTCCTTTCTATGAACTTGGTTTTTATTAATTCTTAATTTTGAATTTTGGTTATTGTTATTATTTTAAACTGTTAAAAAATATTACAATTTTATTTACATAAATCATCTCAATTTGTTATTAAAAGTACTTATTTGAAGTATCAATTTCTATTAATCATATAATATCATTAGGGCATTTACAACATAATTTTTCAATATAATTAATGGTTGGTAGTGTTTTTTGTATTTTCGAGGTATCAAATTAGATCGATAGAAATCCAACACATCACACGTAAAAGTGACATTATATGTGTAAATGAGTTACGGATGGATAGGAATGCATTTGCCATTTTGTGTGAGTTGCTAAAACCTCATGGTGGTCTATTAGGTGATGGTAATGTTATAATTGAGGAGCAAGTGACTACTTTGTAAACGTATTTTTTGTTAATTTTCATTTAGATTGATTATTTGGTATAAAAAACACTAAACACAACTCAGTGGGGTAAATTGGTCATTTTAACCAGTCATGTCATGTCTTACCAAACATGGAACATCTGTAATGTTCTGTCTTACATGTTCTGTCATGTCATGTCTTCGTATCAAACGCACCCTAATTTTCATGAATAGGTGGAATTGTTCTTTATGATCAATATTGTCTATAATTCTGACATAATACTTCATGTATAAGATATTTGTATCATGTGTTCCTTTTTCTTTTATATATCCAGGGTTCCAAAAAACTAACGTCGAACATGGTAACTGAGAGATATATTCCTAATAAACAAATAGCTGATAATGTAAGGCCACTGATTCGAATCTTGCAAAACGGCCATTATTCAAGGTGCATGTAAGATGATGCAGACCATGTGGTTAACAAAAATGAAATTGATAATAAGGTGATAATGTAACAAACGTAAAAGATAACTAAACCCGAAAAACATATGTTTTATAATTTAATGGAGTTTTTGTTCCCATGATTTGTTCATTTATTTTGTTTTCATCATCTTTCTATTCTGTTTATTATAAAACTTTTGTTGAGGTTTACATTTTCTTTAATTCCCCTTCATGCCGTTAAGGGCCCCATATATCCTTCACACATAAGGGTAGTTTTGTCATTTTATAGGAAAAATGTTATTGACATTTTATACACTACTAAACAAAATGGCTATTCCGACGGTCAATCCGTTAGAAAACCGAGGTTTCCGACGGATTTGGACGTCGGAATAACCCTCGCCACAAAATTGGATTTCCAGCGGATTATTCCGTCGAAAACACTATTCACAATTTGCTAAGATATTAATCAAATAATTAATATTATGTAATTATTTCTTTTAAAAGTAAAATTAGGGATAAAAACTAGATGCAAAAGTAAAAACCCTAAAATTAAACACCCTCCTCTCCCCAAAACAATTTTTTTTTAAAATTGACTCAAATGACCATATTCCATAACCCAATTGACCTCCTAACATTTCTTTCCCGGATTAACCCGAATGTCATAGATCCGCAATAATACGAACCACACTAAACAACAACAAAAATTAGAAAATGGGGTCAGGTCCCACTGCTAAACGAAAAACTTTTACCCACAAACTTTTCCCTGTGAAAGCTGTCGCTAAAAGGTGATTCCTCACAAAATCGTCACAAAAATTGGTGACTAAATTGCTATTGAGTAATTCAAATCGGTGACAGATTACCAAGGGATTCTCTGGGTAATCCGTTGGTATTTTCTCGAAAAACATCGGATTTTACTAAACTATTGATATTTTCTGGGTGATCCGTGGGTAATCACCAACAAAAATTTCCCTAGGTATTTTTGTGGGTAAAAGTCATTTTTTTGTAGTGTCCATAATACGAAGAAAAAAATTGGTGTTAGGTTCGCAATAGTCATGGTTATTACAGACCTAGGACATTTTTGTAAAATGGGAAGAGAAATGGTTAGGAGGCCAATTGGGTTGTGGAATATGGTCATTTGAGTCAATTTAAAAAAAAAAATCTCGTCCCTCTTCTTGTCACGCTTCCACATTTCTTGAGTTCCCATCGCCAATGATTAAGAGCCAATACAGTAGTAAAAGCTCCATCAATGATACCGTTTCCTCCCTATTTCGTCAAGAATTGTTGTCTTGCTACTTGTTGCCACCATGAAGATCCAGAAGTAGAAGATTCATCGAGCGATCATTGCTTCTACTACCATCGCTACTTCTGCTTTTGCCACCATGCTCTGCTACCTACTCCTCCATAATGGCCCTCCACCTCTACCACCGTGTTTTTTCATGCCGTTGTTTGAGCTCGTGATTTAGAGGGGTTTGATTTAGATTTTAGGGTTTTTGAAACAATCACAAGGTTTTTAATTTAGAATAGAAATGTTTTATATTTTTAATTTTCAAAAGAATTTATACGGATTTGTTGCATACGTTCATATTATGCATTTGGATTTGTACAAATAAAGTATAGGTTTATAATTGATTATGTAATATTTTTGAATGTTTATGGGTTTACAGATTCAAATATTATTATTTGTTGAGTCTATAGTTTAAAGAACACAGGAGAGGAAGGAGAAGGATCAACAAAGAGGGACAAATTTAAAACCTAAATTGCCTCACTTGATATGGGCTCGTGAAGGCAGTTAACAGTCTTTAAAAGGAAAGACAAAAACCAAAACGAAATGGAAATCACATGAAAATAGTTAGATCGAATTCACTCGTTAATGTTTTTTTATCCGTTAGTATTTTATAACTAAATATGATAACTCATATTATTATAGAATAACGTAAAAATACTTTTTCTAAAATAAAAATGATTTACGGGTTATAAGTATTTGAATACATTTTGAGTTCTTAATTTTAACAATTTCTTTATTCCATTGTTAGAAAGATATATAGAACCCGTCTTTGGTGGAACAGATTTTCGAGGATTCAATGGTCATTTTCAGGTTATTTTCAAACTTTATCGGAACTCTGGCAAATGTAATTGTCATTATGCTTCAATATTTTGTTGGTAGGTCTTCATGATTACGTTTTTCCGACTGCGATGTGGTGTTAGGGTCGAAACGTAATTACTCAAGTTGTTAGTTCTTTTTGTCGTATTAATTTGAAGGATATGATATTTTCCTTTAATTTATTCTCAATAAATATTCAAATTAAATACAATTTTAATTGTGTAATTTGTTTTTTTCATTGGGCTCGAAAAAATTGGTTGAGAAACATATACTATCAAAAAAGGAGCCCAAAGCCCATAATCAAAGCCCAAAATTAATTTATTCATATTACAATAATTATATATGTCTACAAGAAAATAATCCAAAATAATATTTGAATGAATTTAATATCATTCAAATATAAATAAAGAAATTTGTGTTTTTAATTTTGAAATTATTTTTTTAAGACCTTATAAACGGACAAAAACCCAACACGGAAATTCAATACCGTATGTCCGTATCATTTTCTTCGACAAGTACGATGATATAACTTTCCGATTACATTATTATTAGAGTGTTCTTATTTCTTTGCATTAAACTTATTGTTTAAGTCAATAATAAAATACAAAAATGTGTTATTTCTGTAACTAAAGCTTCAAAGAAAACATATTTCAGACAATAAAACTCTAAAAGAATAAAAAAATTATTGTGCATCGATCGTTACAATACTCGATTAGTGAATCTATTTTGAGGCATATTTTTTTTGTTCCCCTAAAAATGTTACGATTATGAACCAATTCTAATGACGACGTCTTTTGTGTTTTCATAGGTCCAACATTGGCCCAAATTGATTAATTTTGTATGAAACAGAACCGATTAATTTCAAAAGTTTTTCAAACAGTGCATTTTAGAATCAAATTCATGATGTTTAACTCATTTTTATGTTTGTGGGAGTCTGGCGAGCCTGTCTGTATTTAACTCAAACCGACGACCTATGGAGAGGAGTCTTAAGTTAGCCATTATTTGTTGTTCAACTTTACTTTTTGATTTGACGGTTTGTATTGAAAGACTTAAGGGGTGTTTGGCTTTGACAAAAGAATGAAAATGTGAATAAATTTTCGTTCATTCTAGTTTAATCAAGAATAAAAATTTGGGCTTTTGAGAGAATGAACCCATTATGTTATATAAAATCAAACAGTTTTTTTATTATCATTCCTATTAATTACTGTATAGTATCTCCAACCAAACATCCTTTTAATAAAACATGTTTGTTAACCATAAATTAGTTTATTTTTAAAATGATCGGAAATGTTTGTTTGGTAAGCTAGTAGTAAATCAATAATTTTCTTATTAAACTTCCCAGTTTGCTAAACAATTTATCATCAACTAGTAAAAAGATTAGCCAATGAATTAATAGGTTTTAGAAAATATAAGCGTTTTATATTTTACATAAATATTCGTTATAATTTTTCTTTAATTATTTTAATCGTCATAAAAGTTATCAAATTATTTTTAACAAACATAATTAATTTATCAATCAGTTTCTACTAAAATTTAACTTCTCGGTAGGAACTAGGTTGTTAAGTAATTTATCAAACTCCCTTTAAAAAAAAGTAATTTATCAAACAAAGCCTTAATTTTTGTGAAAAAGTAGAAATTATTTACAACTTAATATTAAAGAAGAGTAAATACTTTGGTCCCTAAGTTAGTCATCTATTAGCACGTTTTGTCCCTAAATTTCATTTATTATTTTGATAGTACTGTTGGTTGCCACTTTGTTACATTTTTTATCCCTTTAACTAACTTTTGTTAAAAAGATTCATTAACTTAATGGTATTTAAATCATTTTATCATGTTAAACTCTCTCTCTCTCTCTCTCTCTCTCTCTGTGTGTGTGTGTGTGTGTGTGTGTAGATAGAGAGAGACATATGCATGCACAAACACCTAGGGGTGAGCATTGGGCGGGTTTTCGGGTTTCGGGTAGAGAAAACAGGCCCCGAAACCGTCCGATGATATTTGGGTTATTCTCGGGTTCGGCTTTTCGGGTTTGAAATTATATATATATAAAGTTTTAGGTTAAAAATTAAAATTATGTTTTATATACATTATTATAAATATATATATATATATATATTTAAATTCTTAATCGGGTTAATCGGTTCGGGTCGGGTGGCGTAGGACAAACCCAACCAGATCCTACTATAGCCGATTAACATCTCGAGTTCGGGTTTTCATATTTAGGTGCTTATTCGGTTCGGGTTGGGTTCGGGTTTTGCTCACCCCTACAAACACCCCCAAACTCTTATTCTTCTCCCCTAGATATAACCCGTCAGAACCTCTCCCCAAACCACCTTCTTCTTCTTCTTCTTCTTCTTCTTCTTCTTCTTCTTCAACATTCTCTTCACCGTTGGCCACACTTCACCCCACCCCTACCGTTGTCTTCTTTCCACCATATCCCTCCTCTTTCTCACACCCATTGTTTCTCTCTACATGACCCTGAAAACCTTCAACAACTGTGACCCTCAAAACCACCAACGTGTAACTCATGTGAATTCATTTGTCGACGACTCACTATCTTATCATCTCTCTCTCTCTCTCTCTCTCTCTCTTATCCGAGTCCAAACCACCCTTCCCCTCTTTTCCTCCCATAAGAGTTGATACTGGAGTCACATAACATGTAGAAAAACATGAAAACAGTTTTGGTAGTTTTGTGATTTTTGCATTCAAAACGATAAATCATAGAGAAAACATTTGGGATTGGGATTTGATTTTGGATGAGTTTCTTTTGGATATTTGTTTATATTTGGAATTAGGTTTTGATTTTGGGTTTGAATTTTTTATTTATTTTGAATAAGGGTTTTATTTCAGAATTAGGTTTTGATTTCAGTTTAAATATTCAATTTTGCATCTAGGTTCGTTACATAATTTTGGTTCTGATTTGGGTTTTGTTGGAGAAGATGACTAGAACAGTTCTTCAGACTGTGAGGAGTCAAACGGAAGAAGATGGAAGGACTGATGGTACAAATGCATCAATAGGTTGTATACATACAATAAACATGCATACCTTGCAATCTATGTGAAAAATATAAAAACAAAGATAATCTAATAAATAAATACAAATAGAAAAACCAAAATACCATCAAATTAACAATATATTATAACAGAGTTAGTTAGAAGGAGCAAAAACATAATAAAGGGACAATCACCGTTACCACCAATCTATTAAATTAACTTTAGGGATGAGAGTTGTTAGTAGATAATAACCATAGGGACCAAAAATATAACTTATTCTATTGAAAAAGTTTGATTGAACCTCAAAATGTCCATATCACCTTCATATAGCCTTCTGCTTTTACTAGTTTTGGTTAGACATCCCCACCCCCTCAACTTTCTTTTTTTCTGTTTCTAGCACATGGCATCATTATAATAATTCAAACCTTTACCAAACCCTTTTTCTTTTCTTTATTCTATTTAATTTAATGGTTTTTGTTTTTTTTTCCCTAAAATGTTTATAATAAATTTTTACTAATTATATATAGTGTAACGTATAACTTTGATCCCCAAAGTTTACAATTTTTAAAGAATATCATCCTTAAACCTTAAAAAAATCAGATTTGGTCTTTAATGTTTGTCAATCTTTAGCGATTTTCGTTCCTCTATAGAATGATCGTTAACTTTTCCATTAAGTCCTATTAAATAAAGGGTATTAAAAAAGTTCATTATATTAAAATAAATAAATTTATTCTATTTTAAATTTTAAATTGTAAAATAAAACAAATTAAAAGAAAAAGGAAATGTGGTGGTTATGGAAAAAGTTAACGACCCGTTGGATAATAACAAACGTGAAGGACAAAATCCAAGCTTTAAAAATTTAGAAACAATACCAATTGGAAAGTTATTGACCAAAATTCAATTTTATTCTTATATATATTTATATATATATATATATGTGTGTGTAAAAGTTACATAAAATAATAACAATGTGTACTAATTTTTCTTAATTTGATCATCTAAATCATGTAATTTTAGCAAAATATTTAAAAACCATCTATCTCTTTAAAATTGTTATAAAAATTCATTCAACTTCGTTAATATGTTAGAGATTTTCTAGAATTTTTAACTAGTCCAAAATATTTGAATTTAAAAATAATTTGGTTTGGTATCTAATAGTTTTTAAAATCCATGTAAACAACTTCGAGTTTAAATAAAAAGTTCTTGTTATATAACAATTGCCTGATATTAAATTAAATACGGATTAATTTAAATGTGGTGAGCCAGGCAAAAGATTATATGAAGTTAAAAACTATATAAAAGATGACAAATATAATGCTATATATGTGACCAATATGCATCGATCAAACAGAGATTGTTTTAAAAGAATCTTTTTTGTTGACTAGTAGAAAGTTAGGAATCGTAAAATAAAATCATTTGCTTATATAGGGAAAATAAAGGGTACAACGGCTATGAAAGCCAAATAATAAGAAATATTGAACATTTCGAATCTTTTAACAACGTATATACTTTGATACAGACTCTCATTATTTTCTCTCATTGTCAGTACATCCTTTATTTAAGGGTCTTGTTAATATTCTAACATTGGATCAAATGTCTTTTGGGGTAACTCATTAAAGTTTGAAGACCAAACAAGAACTCCAAGGGTCATGCTGCCTTTTCTACGTATATTTGTTGTATTTATAGATCGAATATTAGACAGATGTACTTACAAGAATGTTGAACTTAGTTATGTGTAAACACAGATAATTCAAAAATCAAATTAAAACCATAAATTGTCGAATTTTAAAAGTAATCATGAGTTGAGAATGAGGACCACAATACAAAGTCTCGACTACTAATCTTTGTTTTTGATGCTCTCTAAGACGATAATGATATTGTGGTCCACCAAACATCTTTCTTCTACGAAAACAACAATTACGTCCACTAATCTTGCCCTTTACTTTCCTAAGCTAAACACATATAAACAAAACTTATATACATAGGTTAGACTTTTCGTCAACAAGATTAAAATACAAATTATTTATATATATATATATGTGTATATATATATATATTGAGATAGAGAGTCAAGAAAATGTTACAACCCCATAAGAACATATCTAAACGAATAGTCTCATAGCCTTTGACGAAAAAATTGTATATATATATATAGATAGAGAGAGAGAGAGGGAGGGAGAGAGAGAGAGAGAGAGAGAGAGAGAGAGAGAAGAGAGTCGAGAAAATGTTACAACCCCATAAGAAGTTAACCGATCTCAACATATTTTTTCATAACCTTTGACATTAAAAAAATTGTTACAGCCTCATGTAAGGGTAGAAGTTATTGTAAGAAAACGCTTTAAATCATAGTATTTTTACCATTCTCATTTGAGAGTTTGCAAAAACACACATACACACACACACACATATATATATATATATATAGTTGGGTTCCGGTGAGAATGAGAATTATGGTGAAAATGGTAAGAATAATCTCCACCTTTAGATCAATCCTAATTGAAGAGAACCACTAAATCAACACTATGCGAACCACTAGATCGGTTCTGTTTTAAAGTGCAACTCATTGGTTGTTTTGAAATTAAAAGTGATCAATGATCCAAATCTTTTATTAAAGTGTGGATCATTTACAAACAATCATATTAGTACAAACTTTGTAAACATATTCTAATCGTTCATATATATATATATATAATCTAATCGTTCATATATATATATAATCTAATCGTTCATATATATATATATATATATATTGTGGATCATTTACAAACAATCATATTAGTACAAACTTTACAAACATAATTTAATCGTCCACTTTTTATAATTATGACCATTTTAACCACCACTTTAAAGAGAGAGATGGGGAGTTCAAATGCGAGCTCATTTTTCATTGCGAACGTGAGAACAAATGATAGTGCGACACGTGTCTCATTTAGTATGAATAACGAATGTGAAGTTCATAAACTATTAATAATGAATGATACAACATTCAATTATTCAATATGCATAACACAACATTAAATATGAATAACACACGATCATTATAATTCATGATGAATAACTCGTGGACGCATGAGACACTTGTCACGCTCTCCTTTGTTCTCATGTTCACAACCAAATCTCGGTTTTCATTTGAACCCGACCTCCTAACCATTTCTCTCCTAATTTTACCCAAAATGGACAAAAACAATTAGAAAATGGGGTCAGGTCCGTAAAACAAAAGAAAATTGGTGTCAGATCCGCAAATATTACGGACCCAGGTCTTGCAATATTGCAGATAGTCATAATTTCACTGTTTTAAGTGTGGACCATGCCCCTTTTTTTGTCATTTAGTCAGGTTCACAATATTGCGGACATGATTATTACGGACCTAGAATATCTGAGTAAAGTCAGAAAAGAAATGTTAGGAGGCCAATTGGGTTGTAGAATATCATTATTTGAGTCAATTTTTCACACACATACACATACATATATATATATATATATATATATATATATATATATATATATATATCCATAGTAGCATGTAGTAGGGGATGGTGATTTGGTAAGCTACATGCTTACACGTCCTATTTGCCACTCCTGGACTACAACAATCAATGAATGATATTTGGGTTGTTATAACAATAAATGTGTAGCTTAAATTGTAGAAAATTAAATTATATATATATATATACACTAATGCATACATCGATAAACATTTAACAACAATAGAAAATTACTTAATAGACGTACTACTTACAAGCTTTTTGTTCAGTAACAACATCCATTAACGTATTTTGAATAATAGAAAAACAAAGCTTAAATAAGATCGTTTACCTATCACCTCATCCATAGTTCATTTTATGTCATTCCAACGTTAACGTTTATTCATCTAAATTTTATAAACCAAATAAACAATTTGTAAGATAAATTTTAACAGCTATTGGCATGTGAAAAATAACGTAAAACTAAAATGTTACAAATTTTGCATGTGTTAAAAAGTCGAGGGATCAAACTAAAAGTTAGGAAAAGTATAAAGTAAGATTAAGACGTTGGAATATTATTTTCTATAAAAAGCATAAAAGAAATTTTTTGTGGCATGATCGTAACATAAACCATAATACCATAACAAATCAAGATTTAGTGCTGTGAAGTTATGTATAACTCAGTAAAATAATATTTGGAATAATTATTTTAAAACATCATTCAGGTTTGATATTTGTTTAACAATTATAATTTACATATCATGTTTAAAATTCAAATATTTGTAAACTCGTTTATAAATTCATCAGGCCCGTTTTTTGGGGTGTGCGAACAGGTTCCGCCGCACAGGATCGGGGGCCTCCGAATTTTTTATTTTTTTATAACCTTATAAATAGTATATAAGAAAGAAGATCCATATATTACATTAAGCTGCTTATAGCACAGTTGGATAAGCGCTTCCTTTGGTTGGGCAGTTTCCCAGTTTTGAATCTCAGCTCCCACTTTCCTCCTTTTTGTTTTTCATTATTTTTAACTATTTTGCAACTTTTATTTATTTATTTTTTTAACGGCAATTTTAATTTATTTTTAACTACTTTACAAGTCTATTGAATTTTGAAGTTTTATTTACTTTTATTTTAGATAGTTTAATTTAATTATAGATTTAAAAATATATATATATATATATACACACACTTTTAATTTATAAAAATTTCCTTAACTTTTAAGACAACAAACGATTTCTTTATTTTTCATGATTTTCATTTTCTACATTATCTATAACAAGGTCAAGATTACAACTTATATATCCGGTTTCTTTTTGTCACCGTTATCACAAAATTATAATGCTCTTTGTTAGGTTCCTACTTTTAATGTATAAATTTCAATCTCTAAGTAAATATTAAATATTTTTCTTTATTTATTTTAGTTTTTCATTATTTTTATTTATTAACATTCTTTGATTGTTTAACGAAGGTTAGAATTTTTCTTGATCTTTATTAACTATTTCTATATTTTTTTTTAATTATGTTTAGAAACTTATAAAAATTCATTTGTGCTCAACTATGTCTCACAAGAGATTAAATGTTTTAAGTTTGATTTTCCGATTGAAAATGAGTTCCTAACAGATATTAATTATGAAAGCATAGTAGATAATTCCGCTTCCTTAAATGTTAGAAAATCTACGTTCAAAAAATAGTAAAGCTTAGTTATTTGCTTTCTTTCTGTAAAAAATGTATTTAGTATTATTAGTTTATTGGAGTATTAAATTATCTCTGTTATAAGTTGTACATTTTACTTATTATGTGTATTTTTAATTGTGTTGGTAATTAACCTTTTACTCTTATCATAAGTTTAATCACAATAGAGTTATGAATAGTAAATTAATATTATTAATAGAGCAGATCATTTGAATTTCTAGGAGATAAAGGGTTCAAACTACACCAAAAGTGATAGGGTGTGTGAGTTTATTTGTTCAAATTGTCATATATAAATATTATATACTTCAAAAAGATATAGCGATATAAACGTAAAACGTCAAATTTTTATTTGAATATTGTTTATAGTTCTTTTTTAATATTTCTGTGTATATTCTTAACTAAAATAGTTTATTTTAAAATTTAGTATTAAAACTTTTTAAGTAATATAACTGAAAGGAGATATAAGGTTGTATTTAAGTTTTTGTACAGGGCCTCCAAAATGTCAGGAACGGCCCTGAAATTCATATTCAATGTTCTAACTCGATATGATGGACAGATGACGGCGTCGAACCTGAAAAGGTGTGTTTATGGGTCGGAAATTTTAAAACATGTTAAAATCGTTTATTTTATAATAATCAATTAAAATACAAGATAATGTAATTATTTCTATAATTATTCATGATCTATCTTAATTAATTATCTATAAATAATATTGAATTCCACCAATTTCACGAAATTAGAACTGTCCTAACGAACTCTATTTTGGACAACTTTTTAATAAAGATTTTTGTCTTTAAAATATTAAAATATTATAGACCTCAATAATATTGATTTTAATTCACTAAATATTTTCAACGAAATGTGGACGGAATCAGAACATTTAATTTTGTAATAAAATCTTGGATTTTGATTAAAGTTGACCGACCAAAAATATAAACATATAATTAATATTTGCTAATTTCATAAATGAGAGTTGACAAATTCAAAAAGCATTTGTTAATAATTGACCAACGATAATGTTGTATATTTCAATACCTTTTTCGGGTATTATAATACGACCCAAAATACGTATTTTAAGACATAAAAAAAGAGGTAAAAAGGAGCTTTGAACATATCAATTTTATTAGTTTCTCATTTTCATATTAACAGTATTTTTTTAAATCTCAACCACATTTTACATATAGAACAATAATAAAATAAAAACCACAAAAATGTTATAAACTCGTAAAAACCATGATAAAATAATTTTTTTTATCAAAACATATTTAAGATAGTATTTCACATATTTTTTGGTTCACCTTATGAAATAATAACATGTAAAAAAAATTTGGATTCACCTAGTGAAACCAAAATTATACATATAGTAAAACAAATACATGTGAAGGTTTCATGTTATGAAACAAATATATGTGAAATAGTATCTTTTTTTTTAAAGGATGTGAAATAGTATCTTAAAACCTAGCATTTGATGGAAAAAAAAATCATGAAATCTTTTATTTTTATATCGATTTTCATGAGTTTTTAACATTTTTTTGATTTTTAATTGATTATCGCCCTACACATATATCGGTGTTTTCATACACGGATATCAGTGTTCTCAAAAGTTCGCCATCACAACGGTCATGATGCAAAATCCGTGGTGTGATGCCACGTTAAGCCGTTAAGCTTATAACACGTCATAGCCCAATATATAGTTTCTGTAACATGATATTTGATTTTTTGCTATATTTTTAGTGTCTTATTTTTTAATTTTTAAAGTATATATAATCTAATTTAACTTATTTAACATAGGTCATTCATTGAACATGTATATGTGTGTATATACATAGAGGCAGGTTCATACGAGTACGCTAACTATTTACGAGAATACAATAAACGTTTTTCATATACAAAATTATATGTGATTTTGCACTAACTGGAGCAGACGACTTTTAGAGTCACTTAAGTCACATGGAAAAAATCGTCCGGATCATTTATGATTTTGTATAAAATCACATACGAACATGAAAAAAATTTCATATACAAATGATTGGTTGATGACTATCATTGTATTTTCTTAAATTCTTACCGTACTCGTATGAACCTCTTTCTATATATATATATATAGGGTTAGGTTCAAATGTGAACTCAATTTTGGCTGTGAACGTGAGGACGAATCTCAGCCACACATCTTCGATTATGGTGGACGTGATCACGGAGGGTTGACGCGATTCATGGGAGGGTGGAGATTATTAAAGGAGGGGAACCAGGTCAAAGCCGCCTTTTTATTGACCGGATAAGTGGCTGAGATTCGTCCTCACGTTCACAACCAAAAATGAGTTCACATTTGAACTTTCCTCTCTCTATCTCTCTATATATATATATGATATATAGATTTTGTTGTCATAAATCACGCCTTAAAGAATGTCGTAACAACATCCTAGCTACTAAGACATCATCGCCACAACGTTCAGAACCACAACAGATACTCGAAATCTTTTAAATTTTCCCGCTAAATTAAACAGATACACAACTAATATCATACAAAACCAGTATTGTACACAACTAGTACTAATTTGGAACATATTAATTACATGTCACTTGTTAATTTAACATTCATATCGATCAAACAGTCATCGACCACACCGCGCCAACAACCCGCTCACGTGGCTATCGGTGCACCGAGTCTACATCCACACGACGTTAGACGTTAAACAAAATACACACGTAATTGATATATTTGTACACTACATATATATATATATATATATAGATAGATAGATATAGATATGTGTGTGTTATATAATTAATAAACTTACATTAGGGTTTATGTTATGAGAATCATTAAAAAGGGATTAAAAAAAGAAATTTAATACTCAAGATCCCACATTGATTTTAGTGATTAAAGAAAGTGGTGGGAATATTAAATGAAATCATAGTATTATATTGGGATGCTAAACTTTCTATTTTTGGATAATTCTTCATTAATATATATTTAATTAATAATTAATTAACAAAAAAGGGTTTCTAATTTAAGTAACTAAATTGAAAACAACAGCAGCCTCATTACTCTTGTTTCTTCTCTCTTGCTATCTCTCTAATTAATTAAACAAGTGCTTATTATCCATAATCAAATATTAATTAAGATTAAGATGATGATGATGAGCCATTAGTTCCGATAACATTACCACCGCCGCCGTCGCCGTCGCCGCTGCTAATACTGTCGTTATGCGGTTGTTGCCGGTGGTGATTGTGGTGGTTGTGGTTGTGGTCGTCGTCGTTATCTCTATTGCTTAAGAAATCAATACCACCGCCACCGCCACCACCACCATCGGCGCCGTAAGATCCATTGTCGTTTTGGTTGCCGGAATCCTTCTTGCTTCCTAAATTCATCTTGTTGTTATGCATCCATACTTTGAAAACCCCTTTTTCGACACCAATTTCGTTGCAAAATCCGATGATTAAATCTTCATCTCTCTTCTGCATCTTCCACCCAACTCGTTCCGCTAATTCCTGCATCTTTTCCTTCTGATCTTGACTGAATTTCGTCCGGAATCGCTTTTTCCCGTTCGGGTGTGACCCGATTCCGGCGACGGAGCCGGGGGTGATCGGAATTGAAAGGTGGTTGTGGTTGTTGTGGTGGTTGTTCTCCGGTGGCGGAGCGGATAATCCGGCGGAGAGAGCTAGAAGCATGTGTGGTGCTGATGGGTAGTAAGACGACGAGATCGGAGGTGGGGAAGGAGAATCCGGTGGACTACTACTGTTTCCTCTAGCTCCGGCGAGTGAAATTGGTTGTGGATGCGGTGGCTGCGGCGGCGGCGGGGGGTGGTGGCGGTGGTGGGGTTGGTACTCGATGACGTGCTGAGCAGGTGGGTTGTTTGTCGGAAATGATTCATCCGGGTCTCGCCGGTGGAAGTTCCGGTGACAACCACAAGCGGCGCATTTTAGCGAAGTTGGGTCTGTGGGCGTAGATGAAGACGACGGCATGAACTCTCCACATCCATCGACGGCGTGGCCGCCCATGGCGGCGGCGTGGTTCTTGAGACATTCACGGTAAGTGATGACCACCGGCGTTGGGTGGTGGTGGAGGTGGCGTGGTTTGTGGCGTTTAAGGACGCCATTAGAGAAGGGTGGTGGTGGGAGGTGTTTTGCGATGGTGTTGGTGGGTTGGATCCGAGGGTCAGGATCGAGTGGTTTGATGGTGACGGCGGTGGTGGTGGTGGTGGGTGGTGGTGGTGATGGTGGTGTTTCCATGGAGTAATTAAGAGAAAATAAAAAAGGGTTTAAGAATCCATGGAAGGAAGAGATTGAATTTTAAGTAATTTTGAGTGTTTGATTTTGGGGAAGATGACTGTAGATAACCTTCTTTTGTGGTGGTGCACTGCTTTCTGCTTAACCCTTGGGTTATCTAAATCACCAATCCTTGGTTAACCCGAATCCATGTATTTGTGTTTCTGTGATGATCCGACCCGAAATCACACACACATAAGTTATAAGTATAAAAACAAATATTATTTATTTATTGTTATAGAAAAAGGTTTAGATGATAATGCCAAAAGAAAATAAGAATGTAATAAATATAACCTCGTGTACCTTAGTTGATAAAGAGGTGGAATGACTTTAGTCATTTTACCTAAATACATAACAGGTTCTGGGTTTGATTCCAGGCGTTTCCGCTAGCCTCAGCCGCCAAGTGAGCTTTAAAATGCTATTTATATTGGTGTCCTTAAAGACAGGTTCCGTATGGGGTTGGTTAGGATTGCCATTATCAACTTTTTTTACCCAAATATAATAAGAACAAATTTCAAGTCATATTGTAACACGTAAAAAAAGGGTCTTTCTTGTTTTTTCTTTAACTCGAATTGAGGTAAAAATCAATTATATTGAAGATGAATTTTTGTTATGTTTGATTAGATATATACATATATTTTTCATTTGCTTTTTTTTTCGTTATTATTTATGATCTTTACTTCTTCTTCTTTTTTATCAGTTTTTATTTATTTATTTTTAAAGTATATATCCAACATGTTTTTTAAACAGGAGATTTTAGGATATTAAAAAGTTTTAGCTTTGAGAAATCTCAAATAAATTATTTGAAATGAAAAATTTTGAGATTTCATATTAGTTTCTACTTCAATAAATTCTTTAAAATAGATAAGACATAAAATAATATGAAAATTTTCAAACTTGAAGAATCATTCAAAATTGATTACAAGAAAACAAATTTTAATTACATTTATACAATTATGAAACTTCAATGTTATTTATTTATGATGGAGAAAATAATATTTTATTACATGTAATAATATAATTAATTTTATAGTTTTCAAAATTGAGAAGTTTTGTTTGAATGTAAGAGGTGTTTACCAAAACTTATTGGGATAAGTGTTTACTGTTAAATTTAAAACTATCATTTACTTGTCAGATAAGATTTTAGTCTATCAAAATGATATAATACGTAATAATTTATCCGGTAAGCGTTAATCATGGTAAGAGTCGTCACCCTCACTTAACGGGTAAAACTCTCGGTCATTTTCTTTACTCTTATCGGGTAAATTTTCTGGTCTTTGCCACACTCATCCGATATGATAATATAACTTGGTAAGCGCTTATCCGGGTAAATTTTCTGGTCTTTGCCACACTCATCCGATATGATAATATAACTTGGTAAGCGCTTATCCGGGTAAGTTTTTAGTAAACATCACTTGAATTTTTATTTTTTTTTGTTTTTTGGATTTAATTATTTATTTTAGAGAAATTTTTAAAAAATTTACTTAACATGTTCTAATAAATTCTTTAAAACCGAAAGAAATAGAATGTGAAACTATCAAAATTCCGGATAACTCTTCAAAAATTATAGTTTTTAATTCTTTATCTTTTTCCTACCAACAAAAATTACTAAAATTGCATATTTAGAATAAATAAATAATATTTTATCATTTATCATCAACATTTTAATACTATAATTAAAATAATAATATTCAAAATAAATAAATTATCTAATAAATACCATTTTTTTCAGAAATTTTAATTTTTCCATTCCTTAATTTAGAAAAATAGAGTTAATGATTTTTAGGTATAGTATAGGGGGAAAATCGTTTTTGACTTGTTAACAACTCAACGGGTTTAAACTTTTGAAGGTGATGAAAAACCGGGTCAACCCAGAAAGATGTGGGTCCCATGACATATTAGAAAACGTAAACTATTCGCATGGTGTGGGACCCACTGACCAGTAAAAAAAGACAGCAGGAAGCATTTACTGATCCACCCTCCCACCTTCATTTCTCAAAATTTTGCCCCTTTTTAATCCCAACTTACACTGGTGGAACATGGACCACATGCTCTTTACTTTTTAACCCCCCTCGACTTTCTTCACTCTTACACATTACACCCTTAATCTTTTTTTCCTTTTTCACTTTTAATCACTTTATATTAAAAAATATCACTTCACATGATAGTTAAATAATCGAAACTCTATGACTAGAGTGTAAACAAATCTAGTCGAGTTGATAGAAGGTTAATCGAGTTGGACTTGAAAAGTTAATAATTGGCTCGAGCTTGATTAACTTTTTCAATACAGGGTTTGAGCTCGAGCTCGAATAACTGTTGAGTTATCGAGCTCGAACTAGATGCTCGTTTATGGGTTCGAACTCGCGGTCAATTAGCTTGTTTATCAACTTGAACTCGAGAATTTTTATATTTTTATTGTATGGTTGATAAATATATGAGCATGATGAATCGGAAAAGTGTATGCTCGAATTCGAGTTGACTACAAATTTTGAATGGAGTTTGCGAATCAACCGCGTCGAACGTTATTGTTATAAAGTCCGGCTTGTTAAGTAAAAAACGGGTTTTATTTTGTGTTTGAGATCGACTCGAGCTTGAGAGAAACGAAGTTAGATCTCGAGTAGCTCGTTAAAAGCTTGAATCGTTTACACTTCTACTCATAACATCATGTTCACAAGGAGTTTTTGTTTATGTTATAAATTAATTATTACAGGTTGAATACATAATAAATTATATGAGAAGTTAATTGTTGACTAACAAGTTAGTTAAAATACAAGTAAATTTTTATTTGTAAAAGTTAGTTGATAGGGTAGATTAAAAAAATAAAATGACTGTAAAAAAACATGTTGAAAGATTAGTTGGAAATTAACATAAGTGCATAGTTATTGAAATGTTATGTGAAATAAACTTTTCAAAAAGCTACCTAATGGCTAATCAAACAAGGCAAGCTAGCGTATGATTACCAAATATCGCCTTTGATTTTAGAGTTTTTGAGGATAAAAATACTTAAGACTAGAAAAAATTAGCATTTAAAAAGTTGCTACAAATATATGATTAATGTGTTGGTTTTGATAAAAATGGCTTCGATTTCTTTTTTCAACCTGTAATCATCAATTCTAAACTGAAAATTGATTAATAGATACAATTTTCTTCCCTTCTCGTGTGTGAAGTACACTGCAAGAATATGTGAAACCTTATTAAATTAATTTCCAAAAGAGCTTTTGAGAAGAGAAAGAGGTTCCGATATACATATAAGGAAATTGGTCTAGATATAACTGATGTGGTAATCTAACATACCCATTTCAACTAAGGTTAGATAAACACAGATTATCCCAAGGTGTCGAGAAGGGGAAAGACAGATTGCCACAAAATGTCGAATCTGTAGATTAGTTGAATCTGATTATGATATCATGTAAAAATATGTAGAATCCCACTATATTACTCTTCAAAAGAACCTTTTAGCGATAAAACAGAGATTTCAACATATTTAAAATAGAATTGGTCCAGGTCTAACCAATACAGGACTCCAACATAAACAAAAAATCGATATCTGGACATACACACACCAATAGGGCTAATTTAGCTAATAATGAATCTATAGGAGTTATAAATGTAAATAACAGAAAAAAAGGTGAGAGAACAAATTGTACTAAAGTTCAAAAGCCCATGCTGTAATCAAATGGATGACGTCATTACACTTGCATTAAAAACATTTGATCGGAAAATGTTCTTTTTTCCGGTACGGCGGCTCATTTTCCGGCGAAGCTTACGTGGAGTATTTTGGAGGTTAGTGCAGGTTTAGGAAATTAATGAGCAGGCTAAACAACGTTGTTAAATTAATGACACGTGTTATTTAAGGTCTTACATATATTGACACGTAGCTTTGTATTTGTACACATATTTCATCATGGTTTTTGCTTCTTATCAACATTGTTTGTTACAACTAAATTTGGTCATCAATATTTTTTTTTTCCCAAATATTATTTCAATAATTTTTAATTATAAACATTTTTTTAAGATTTAGTTATTTATAATTCTTAAAAAACCATATATGATGTGTAATTCAACTGATAAAATGGATGAATGATTTTGCCTAAATATAAATTTGGGTGCGATCTCAAGTCCCCTACTCAACTGTCGAGTATAATTATTTTGGCAGAATCGTTTCATCCCTTTTTTAGAACTGAATGAACAAGAAATGATCTTTCATATTGTTGTCTTTAGAAGTAAATTTTGTATAAGGTTGACTGAAGTTGTAATAATCATTTTTTTTAAACCACAAGCCTTGTGACGTACTGGTTAAGGTCTGTGAGAGTTAAGGCTAGATAACCCATCTACCCAGGTTCGAATTCAAGCGCAAACAACTTGTGGCCAGCGAGGAATTATCTCAAGGCTGCATGCTTTAGCAGTCTTAAAATTGTCGGAGATTAGTTTAGACAAATACCTAGGACATCTTTAAAAAAAATTAGTTCTTAATCCAAATTATTACAAAACCTATGAAATTGATGAAATTTCTATGTCCTTTTTTATTTTGTTGTGTTAATACACATATATTTCATCTTGATATTAAGTGGGTATGTTAGCTTTAAATGTTAAAACAGAAAGAAAAAAAAAGGTTAACCTTTTTATTTATTTATTTATCCTTTTGAGAACTTTTAGAATTTTTATTTTAATCAATAAAACACGAATGTCCAGTAAAACCATGCAAATTTTGTCGTTTTTAACCATTTTAAACATGAGTTTGGTCAAAATTTGCATTCAAGTAATAATAAATTAATAATAGTAAATTACGAATCTGGTCCTTGTGGTTTGGGTTATTTACAGAGTTGGACACATAATTTCATTTATTACTTGAAGGGGGAATTGTTTGCACATTTTCCTGATTTTGGTCCCTAGACCAACGGCCATCCATCTCTTGTTCGATTTGAGGGTAAAGTGGTAAAGTTATCAAAAAAACAAAAAAAATTGAAAGACAGCTAACACATACACACAACACAGTTTTTCGGTGTATCCAGTCTCCTACTTAAGGGTGTCATCCAACTAATCGCCGTCGAACACGATCCATCCCAATTAAGGATACCAGTAAGTGACAGATCTGAATATTCTTTTGACAAAAGAAGAATCTTGCGATTGTTTTTCTCTCTCCACATTTGGCACACTAATCTCTATCAAAAATAATTACAAAGATTTATACAAATTTATTAAACTTTAATTTCAAACATTAAAATCAAAATAAAATCCCCAAATCAAGCCCTAGTTTTTCATAAAAGGATTTATGGAAAGGAAAAAGTTAATGGGTTGGATGTGAATGTACAAGATAAGTGTTTTTTCATTAGATTTTTGAAAGTACATAATATTTTTCTTTTTCTTTTCTAGTTGGCATTGATAATCGATATTGGTTTTTGAGAGAGTATCTCATTTAGGATTTTTATTTAGGGCTTATATCACAAGTTTTTGGAATCAGACTGTATAAGATTGTGGTTTATGTTCTATGTTTTCATTGGAATCCTTTTTTGGACTTCACATTTGGTTTTTAATTGAATTTGTATGAGTTTGTTCTTAAATATTCATAGTGTTCTTTCTTCTTAAATCAGAGAAGATAACGATTAAGAAAACTCCACTAAAATGCAAGAAAATGGCAAAACAGACTTTATTGCTCTCGACTTTAACGGATCTGGTAGACAAACAGACGTTGGGGTATCTTCATATTTGTAGAGAAAAAAATATTTTCTCTCATACTTTTTCCATTTTGGAGATAGTTTGGGCAAACTGTTGGAGTAACTTTTAGCTAAAAATCTCTATTTTCTTCTTTTAAGAAAAGCTGTTGGAAATGCTCTTCCATTGGAAATCTGATTTTGTGGCGGGGGTTTTTTCGACTACCGAATCCGTCAAAAATCTGTTTTTCTGACGGAAGTCGCCGTCGGAAAAACCCATTTTTTTTAGTAATGTTAGAGAGATCAATCAATTATTTTTATAAACCTAAATTTTTTGTCATTTTATTATTTGAATTTTTATTTTAGTTAGATTTTTATAACAATACCTTACTTATTTACATAAATTCGATTGACGGATTAATATTTTTGCATAATTTGCATTAAAGATTTTTTTATCATTTTTAAATATGAGAATAGAATTTATGCAAATAGGTAACGTATTTCGTAAGCTTTAATTAAAACAAGAATTTGTTCTAATGGTGGTTAAAGAGTGAATTTTGTTAGAAAGATTGACAATTTTGATCATTTTCCTGTATATTTATCGTATAAATTTTATTTTGTTTCTATTATAGGAACTTATTTTGTAAAATTTTCATTTTTATATTCTAAAATTTAGGTAAAAAGTTGATTACTGAAAATCTTAACCAGTCTACAAAACTAACTAATATCACAGTTACAAGACTAGAATAATTAAGATTTTTTATACTAGACCAAATAAGGAATGATCTGAAAAAGACTGGACGTGTAGATAAGGACCCGAGAGATCAGGTGTTTGTAACGCCATTTTTCAAATTAGGCATTGTTGCTTCCAGGGAACTTCAAAGTACCATCCAAACGTCTTTATTGTACTAACGGCTACTTTTGTTTCTTTTTGAGTATTTTTTATGATTTTTTATACAACAATATATTTGTCGATGGTATCAACTAATTTGAAAAGTATTCTTGAAAATTAGTTTTTCTGTGTTCGAAATTTGTATAAAATGTAGATGGTTTCTATTTTTTTTTCCACTCCAACTCTCTTAATGATCTCAACATTCTTTTTAAACCTTGCATTTTATTCTCATGATCAAAATTGCTAAATCGTGTTTTTGAAAAGTGTGTATTTGATAATATCTTTGATTCTCGTTTTTTTATGTAGTCCATCAGATATATTCTCGTACTTGTCATTGTTTAACTCATCATTTTGTTGGAGGTATTCCTCTTTTCAATCCAGGCATCTGAATTGCTCCCACATAAGAAGCATATGCATTTTGCAAAACATCCATACTTCTCCGGTGCCTATAGGGAAGTAACAAAATGGTTTGTCAAAAATCATGACATTACTTCCACAAAATCAACACGAGCTTTAATAAGTGAGTAACATAATAATTGTTTCCCCATTAATGTCTGTGAGTGACATGTTTTGACACACACATCTATATCATTACATAACTGAGTAACAAAATAACTATTGGATGTATCATGTATTATGTGGTAGTAATTACGTGAATTAGATGAAATTTGTTTATATTATATAACAAGAATGATATCTCTGAACCCCTTGATAAAACGACAATGAGGAAACATACACATGCTCATATAGCCTGTATTTAATATCTGTATATGCTTTGCCAATAATTCAAGTATAAAAAACTAGGGATTTGACATAAAGTATATGACACATCTATGGCTCATGTTCAATACGGATATCAAGGACAAAAAAATACATGTACATTGACAATGATCACGAGACTGATGGATGATTAAACCACCAATATTGTTCATTTAGGTGACAAACTGACGATAATGTATTGCTAGGTGACACTCTTCATTATAATTATGAATATTATTTATAATTATTATAAATATGGTAAGGTCCTAGTAGGTTACAACCAAAAAATATAACTAAATAAGAAAATCAAATAATTACAAGATGTAATTATTTATATCTGAATTATAGTTTAATTTAATTGGTATATTGATTAGAAAAATGTGAAGTCACATTTCACTAACTCTTCATGTATATAAGAATGTGAAGTCACATTTTACTAACTCTTTTATAAACCTCAAAGAAAAGGAGAAACATTTTCTCTCTTCCCTCCCTCTTGAATACGACATCCCCTTCTTCACTTTTTCGTGTCTAGCAACAGGAATAATAAATGGATCTGTTGACCCTTAATGAGAAGATGAGTTTGTTGGTACTTGTGCATGATGTGGAAATGTCGTTCATCAGGTTTGTCGTTTGATTAAACATCTTCTCCAAAGAAATTTGTAATCAGGAAGGAAAATTTGCGAAACAAACAATCCACGCCATTTAGTTTGGATTGCTAGGAGGTTACGGTATTTGTTTTATGTGGTGTGTATGACTTCTGTAACCTAAGACATAACAACCATGTTGATGACCCCCTCTCCAATTCGTCGAAGCAGACAACCAAGCATGAGCTTCCTTCTCCTTTGCAAACTTTTCCCTCTCCAACCTCATCCACATCTTTTATCCATTTTTATCGTTTTCTTCTTTTCATATCACCATGCATTTGTATTGGATGACTATTAAAGGTGGTTGCCACCTCTCAATTTCAGTCAAATGCATGTGTGTGTCTGTGTGTGTGTGTATAAACAGAAAGAAGACGAAAAGAGGTATATACATAAGACGTCAGAAATGCATGACTCAATATCATTTCCTTCCTGAAAAAACAACTAAGTTTGCTAAACAGAAAACCCAACATGTTTTTCCCTCAAAACATAAAGGTAAGGAAAAGAATCTCATAGTAGTACACTAGGTATTGGCTAAATGACAATCATAGATCTCACATTCGAAGTTGTTACATACTATCACTATTTATTGTGAGTCAAAAACTTTGTCGATTATAAAGTCAGAAGAGACTGTATTCTCTAAACTCAGTAAACCAGATCAAAAAACTTTCTCATTTCTATTACCAGTCAATTAAGTTTTACTTTATAATGTATTACAAAAAGTTAAATCAAAAATAATTTCTTCTCTTGACAATTAAAAATATTAAGTTTCATGTATTTGGGTGGTTGTTTTCAATAATTGGAAGTTGTTATTTATAAAAAAAAAGGGCAAAATTGGACAAAAATAAATAATATAAATCATGATAAGGTGTGATGGATGGGTAGCCAAAACATGTAGTGTTTACCTTAAAAAAAACATTTATAAATAATGGTAGACAGGATATGGGTGATGGGGTGTTGTGTAAGTAGTAACCAAGGTCTACAATCAATTGATCAACCCACCCCACCCCCACCCACCCCCTTACCCCACCCCACTAGCAACACTAAAATTTGCATTTTATAAAACAAAAAAGTTTTAAGTTTGGTCTCTGACTGTCTGGTTGAATACCTACAATTCTGATTAACGTTACTTGAAACCTGTTTCTTAGAAGACATTTCAGAGCTAATTTAACACTTGAGGTTAGCAGAAGGATTCAAGTAATTCTTACGTAGGATTCAAACCTAAATCTGTTGTGTATTTTAGTAAATTTGTTTCACTTGTTTACCAACTGAGCTACATACTTGAAGGTCTATATTTCATTTAAGAAAATTTTATTTGATTTAATTGCGTGTTATGATAAACCTCCTCCCTTTATATGTAATCGGCCAAAAATTCGATACAATTATTATAAAGAAAATATTGTACGGTTATATACCATTTTGGAAGAAAAGGTGTTTCACCATATGTAACACTTAAAACACTTTGTTTCGATTAAAGATATTAATTTTTATTGGTTTTTGTTCTAAAAGATATAGAATTTTTATTTATAAGCTTCCATTCTTAATTTAATTTTCTGCTCATCAGTCATTATTTAGAATTAATAGTCTGTATTTTAATTCACAAGGTTTAATATCTTGTTATTATTTTTAAAATTATATTCAATAAATTAATTTTTTTATTGAATTATGTGTGGTGTTAAATATTTATATTTTTGAGACAGAAAAATAATATTTTACAAAAAAGAAAAAAAGTACCACCTAAAGGCTTATATCAGTATGTCACTATATGAAATTGTTCTTTTAAAAATTTCCCGAAAAGCTAATCATAGGTTCCTCTTTTCATCGGAATATTTATTGGGCCTAAATTGTTATTGGGCTAATTTTTTTATTGGATAAGCGTGCAAATTGATTCGTAAAAAAGCCATTGTTTTTGGTTTTTATTAATAAAAATTCCAAAACACCCAACGTTTTAAGTAATTAAGTTTTATTTTTGTAAATAAATGAATATTTACACTTTATGAAATCGAACAATTAAATTCTTAAACTTGTTAAAACTGAGAAAATCTAACCACTCTCATATTTGAGCGAATAGAATCTGAACATTTTTTTAAACGAATAAATCTTTACATTTATAAACGATGAATTGTTTCTTTTTAAATGTATCAATAAATCAGTACAAAAACCAATAATAAAAAAAATACACCATTTATTAACCCTTGTCTACTAAGATTTAATTGACGATCAAATGTGGTTCTTATGATCATGTGATTGTCATTTGAATTTGAAAATTAAATAATTATCATATTCTTTTGTGATTCTCATTTGAATCTGACAAAATAAATAATGAATAATAGTGTTTAATCATTTTTATTGAATTATAGTATTTTGTTACCGATCTAGATACATCAATTAAGAATTGATACATTGTTTTCGTTGCATAAGTGTAAGGTTTTATTCGTTCAAAAATATATTTAAAGACCTAATTACTTAAAAAAGTTCAAAGACTTATTGATTTAAAGAAATAATTTATAAATTTAATCATTCAAAACACTAAAAAAAATCTTCAAGACAATGATTTTAATTATCATAATTTCTGGTTTTTTTGCATAATTAAATGTTTTTTTAATTTAAGAAAATAAAATGGCTGATTTATAACAAAATTAAATGTAGATGGTTAAAGAGGGTTTTGTTATGTACTCCTTATATTTATTAAAAATTTAGATTGATACAAGAAATTGTATTGATTTATAGAAAAAAACTACTGATTAGTAAAAACTGATCTTTTTGTAAATAAAATATTAATAGTCATTACATAGATGAGGTTTAGCTAGAACTCGTTTACGATATGAGTTTTTTAACATCAACGTTTGACTAAGCTCGCTCGAAACCTCGAACACGAACATACACTTTTTTGAAAGTAAACATGTCGATAAATAATATAATAACAAATTGCACCTTCTACACATGCATCTATAAAGAGTCTTTTAATTATAATGATTGAGTTCTTTTAATTATAAATTCATATATGAACTGACTATTTGTTTCTTTTTTCACCCATGTCATGGGACGACGATTTTCAATACCTAAATATTCCTTTTAATTGCAGTACCTCGGGAATTTTTTTTTATCTTTCACTCACTTTATGTTTTAGCCAATTTGTATTTGAACTTAATTTTGTTTTTGAGTCTGATTGACCATAAATAATAAAACCCATGTTTTCCAACAAAGGTTGAGAGAATACAATACGATCATCCTGATGTGGGATTGTGGCTTCACATGAGGCGTCGGCGTGTCACCTTTGATAATTATCTGACTCGTCAACCTAGGGCGGCTAGCACTGGTCGCGACTCGTGATCGTGAAACATTGTAGATCCCTAATTAACAACGAGATTCAAGATAAACACTCTAAAGATATGAACATTTAGCACAGAGTGTTTGAGAGTTTAAACTAGTCGGCCTCACATTAGATTGATACAATGTCGTTTTATACAAAATAACTCTCATGACTCTGATCTAAGCCCAAAACACCTTTTATATAGGGTCCATTTACAAAGAGTAAGCCCAAGTCCCAAGCCCAAAACCCAACTACATGATTAAAACAATACAAAATAATAAAAGTTTATTTTATAAGACATCAATACTTTTATCTAAAACCTAGACCTAACAAACATAAAATACAGAAAATGATATTGGTTTTATAGATACTTTTATATATATAACGGTAATTTGTGTCACCACTCACCAATGACATTAATGTCTCAAATGTAAACCTAAATTTTATTGTAAATATGAGGAAGCATCACAACCATTGATTAAAAATCAGATTAAAAAAATATTAAAGGTGAAAATACACGGTGACAATTTTGTAAATAACGTGAAATATATGTCCATCGTTTACTGAATAATTAGCGCGTATGGACAAAATAGGAATATATTCAAAACAAGTCTTATTTATTCTGAATAATGGTCAATATTCCGTCCAAATAGTAGTTAACTATTGTTCTTTAGACCGTATATTAATTATTATTCAAACTGAATATTTATCCATTATTCGGTTCGAATAAAATTACATATTTTGTTTTTAACTATTATTAGTCTTATAATAATAAACCAATAAACCAACCATCAGTGAGTACTCACGCTTTTAATGATCTTTTTGGAACATAAAGTAAATTACAAAAGTAGTAATCATAAAAGGACATTTTGTTCTATTAATTATACACAATCAATTTTATATATTACTTTCACTAGTTCAAGGGTTAATGATATTTATTTAAATGTACATGTTTTTCATACTTAACCAAAATGAAAGAAAGTTTAACTAGTTCTTATCTTATTAATGACAAGTTTTTAAATTATACTTAATAAATCTTAAATTAATGTTCAAAAGCAGGGATATTTTATACATATACTTAAATCCCTAAGTCTGTTATTAAAATAACAACAGACATTCCTTCTACAAGCATTACCGTTAATTCCAACTCCGAGACCAACCTCTCAATGCCTACCAACATCATTTACTCATCATCGATTACAACCTCAAGAAATGATGTTTTTTTTTCCATTCCAAGAGCAAACTTTTAGAAAATTTCATTCAATTGTCAAACAAAGACACAAAGAAGCTACTGCAAGCTTAATAGTATCTAGTTCGCCAATGGCGTGTAGCTCAGTTGGTTAAGGGGCGAGGAGATGTTTGCTCCAATAGGCCGTTGGTCTTGGGTTCGATTCCAGACCCCCTCACAATCGCCTTGCCGCTGAGTGAGTCAGGTATGCCCCTCACATTGGGAATTGGCAGCCTGTGTGGGTCGGTTTACGTGTCCGGAAAATACACGTTTTGCTCCAATAGTATCTAGTTCGACTATGTCTTTCTGGTATTTAGGTTTTTAAAGGCACACCAATATCTGAAGAGATTAAAATAGTCATAATTTGTTTCAATCCCTGTGAAAAGAATTTTTTTAGCACCAAGTTTGATAAAACCTCATTGTATTATGTTGAACTTCTCAGAATACCTTATATCTACTTTAGTCTCAATATTATCAACAGTTACGACCAAATCTCTGTATCTTAAGAGCATGTATCGAAGACTATTGAGCTTCATCAACCTAAAGCTTTATTAAACATCTTCAACTGCTATCAATTTCCTATCGAGAACGTAAAAATATATGTAATATATTTATCACCTATCTTAAAAAGCAGACCAATGATAATAAAACACTATTTTATTTAAAACCAAATACCATATTTATATCTAAAAATAAAAAAGAATAATTAACAGAGAAAATCATAACAAGTAGATCAGATACATGGATAACACAAACAAATAGAAAATGTGATATTTTAATGGTGAAGATTTTTTTAATTGAAAGAAAATAATTTTGATAGTTGCACATTGTTTTATACATGAAGGCTATGTTGACAATAGAGACTTAACTTTCCAATACATTATTATTTTGAGACTATAAAATTAGATTTTGTTTTATTATTATTATTATTTAAAATACTTTATATGATCCCACCTTCTCTCCATTACAAATTTCAACTTTAATTTGTGATGGATTTATGTATATTATAGTTTTCAATTTAATACTAAACACGTGGTTGTTTAATTATTATTATTATTTTAACCACAAGGGTGGTGCCTCAATAGTTTGAGCTTGAGCTTCAAAAGTCAACAGTACCAGGAGGTCCCAGGTTCAAATCCAGGGAGGGGTAAAAAAAATCCCCTTGTGGCCACGGAGGTTCAAATGCGGTGGCTCCGGATTACCCGCGAAGCGGGTAGTCGTCCTGGGATTAGTCGGCTCGCAAAGCGGGTTGAATATCCAGGTTAATCAAAAAAAAATATTAATAATTTATTTATTTTGTATATTATGGAAAGTATGAACTCAAATAATGATTCTTCATTGTGAATAGCACTCAAATAAAGTTCTAAGCTCATATTAAAGACCCTTATGTCTCTTTATTATGAGACAAAAGCTATAATGGAGTCCAAGAAGGAAGAAGTTAGAATACCATTATTGGTTGGCAATGGAGATATGGGAAGAAAGATAGATGAGGATCAATACACCAAAATTGGCACTACTTCCTTCTTTAGTACTTGTTTCAATTGTCTCAATGCTTTATCAGGTTTTTCTTTCATTTCTTCAATTCATTTTTTTATTTCTTAAATTTTGGGAATTTTGCATTTAAAGAAACGTGAAGGGCCACTGGCCTAATGGTATAGATTACTAACCGGCCTTTCAAGAGGTAAATGGTTTAAACCCCACTAAAGATGAGGAGTGTGTGAGTATTTGTTGTATATAAATATTATATGATTTGGATTTGAAGTGTTCATCTTGATGTTGGTTCTTAGGAGTTGGAATACTTTCAGTTCCATATGCATTGGCGTCAGGAGGGTGGTTGAGCTTGATACTGCTTTTTGCAATTGCAAGCTCAACATTCTATACAGGATTGTTGATCCAAAGATGTATGGATGTTGATCCAACAATAACAAGTTATCCTGATATTGGAGATCGAGCTTTTGGGAAAATAGGGAGAACGATAGTATTAATCTCTATGAACTTAGAGCTCTACTTGGTTGCAACGGGTTTCTTGATCCTAGAAGGTGATAACTTGAGTAACTTATTTCCATATGTGGAATTTGATATTTATGGTACTCAAATTGGTGCAAAATGTGGATTTGTTGTTCTTGTTGCGATTGTTTTACTCCCCACGATTTGGTTAAATAGCTTGAGCAATCTATCATATATATCAGCGAGTGGAGTTATAGCCTCTGTAATCATCCTAGGCTCAATCTTATGGGTAGGTGCATTTGATGGTATCGGTTTCCAGAAAAAAGGTAAACTTGTAAATTGGAATGGAATCTCAACATCTACAAGCTTATATGCATTTTGCTACTGTGCTCATCCAGTTTTCCCTACCCTATATACTTCCATGAGAAACAAAAGTCAATTCTCAAAGGTATATACATGAGTCGCAATTTCAGTCTTTTTACCCTATACCCTCTAAGCAAGTCCTTTGGTTAAACAACCTTATGGCATATTGTATTTTAAGTCCATGACCTTCTGATAGGTTTGAAAATGTCACTAAGTTTCTCTTACATTGCAGGTCTTGATCATTTGCTTTGCTATTTGTACAACAACTTACTCATTGATGGCAGTTATTGGTTACCTTATGTTTGGTTCAAAGATAGAGTCACAAATTACCTTAAACCTTCCTACAAACAAGATAAGCTCAGGAGTGGCCATTTGGACTACCCTGTTTACACCGATAACTAAATATCCACTAATGCTAACACCAATTGTCGATGGTATTGAAGCACAATTTCAGTCTTGTTACAACACAAGAAAGTGTAGATTCATAATTAGAACAATATTAGATCAAAATAAAAATAGATCAAAACTAAATATTATTACTTAAAAATATTTGGTAAATAGGTGGTCGACATGATTCGAAGTGAACTTGATGCACATAGATGTCTTATTATATCCACCAATGATACATAAGTACCCACAATCGCAACAATTTGGCCAATTAACACAATGAACAAAACAATCACCAACTCAAAGCAAATTTCTCCGTGAGCGCTTGAAATCTTCAAGTAACACAAGCATGGTAGCGTTATTGAAGTTGTGACACTTAAAAACGCTCCCACTAGTGGCATTAGATACTCGAAGAAAGGGAGATATACGGCAATGAGTACACTGCTTATGGGTAGGTGCATTTGATGGTATCGGTTTCCAGGAAAAAGGTAAACTTGTAAATTGGAATGGAATCTCAACATCTACAAGCTTATATGCATTTTGCTATTGTGCTCATCCAGTTTTCCCTACCCTATATACTTCCATGAGAAACAAAAGTCAATTCACAAAGGTATATACATGAGTCGCAATTTCAGTCTTTTTACCCTATATCCTCTAAGCAAGTCCTTTGGTTAAACAACCTTATGGCATATTGTATTTTAAGTCCATGACCTTCTGATAGGTTTGAAAATGTCACTAAGTTTCTCTTACATTGCAGGTCTTGATCATTTGCTTTGCTATTTGTACAACAACTTACTCATTGATGGCAGTTATTGGTTACCTTATGTTTGGTTCAAAGATAGAGTCACAAATTACCTTAAACCTTCCTACAAACAAGATAAGCTCAGGAGTGGCCATTTGGACTACCCTGTTTACACCGATAACTAAATATCCACTAATGCTAACACCAATTGTCGATGGTATTGAAGCACAATTTCAGTCTTGTTACAACACAAGAAAGTGTAGATTCATAATTAGAACAATATTGATGATAAGCAGTGTACTCATTGCCGTATATCTCCCTTTCTTCGAGTATCTAATGCCACTAGTGGGAGCGTTTTTAAGTGTCACAACTTCAATAACGCTACCATGCTTGTGTTACTTGAAGATTTCAAGCGCTCATGGAGGAATTTGCTTTGAGTTGGTGATTGTTTTGTTCATTGTGTTAATTGGCCAAATTGTTGCGATTGTGGGTACTTATGTATCATTGGTGGATATAATAAGACATCTATGAGCATCAAGTTCACTTCGAATCATGTCGACCACCTATTTACCAAATATTTTTAAGTAATAATATTTAGTTTTGATCTATTTTTATTTTGATCTAGTGTAACACCCCAAGCCGAAAGCAGTCTGCAGGCCTAACAACTTCAAATTCAACTTTAAACTATGGTGGAAGTTATTGGTAACCCACAACTTTAAATTTATAAAGAGCTCATAGACATATTGTTACAAATAGCTTCCATATTGTTACTTATTGTATTCTCTAGTTTGTATGGTCATTTGTTGCCGGTAGAATGGGATTAAGGGTGACGAGGGTGCGTTCATCGTAACAAGAACAAAACTAGAGTTCTAATTTTTGTTATTAGTACTATTTGTTTAAAATTTCATAAAAATTAAGTAGTCAAAATAACTTTTTACTCATTTTCTTAAAAGGAAAGATTAATTGATCTATTAACTTTTTATTTCATATAAATATAAGTTTTTACAGAAAACTTATTAAATGTCGAAAGATTGACAAAAATCAAGTAGTCAAAAATTTCTTCTATCTTTTTTTAAACAAAAATTAAATTTAAAATATATACAAAAATTCCAAAACTACCCCTTTTATTTTTTTAGTCAATTGAAAACAAAAAATTTCTTAATGTTGATCAAAAGAAAGGATGACACAGATCTATTTGCATAGTTTGAAATCTTGGAGGGGTTTGGAAATGATCAGAACTCTCTCTCTCTCTCTCTCTCTCTCTCTCTCTCTCTCTCTCTCTCTCTCTCTCTCTCTCTCTCTCTCTCTCTCTCTATCTATCTATCTATATATATATATATATATATATCTTATAAACCATCTTAATCTGTCGATTTTATTGTTTTGTTTATTGAAAGTTTGATATTATAAAGTTGTTTCATATAATTATTTTCTTGATGAACTTGGTTCATATATGGTTGTTTTTTTTTTACAAAAATGAAACTATTTCATGTAATTTTCATTTTGTTAGAATTTGTTTTCTAAAATTTGTCTGTAATTAACGTCTCCACAATACAGATTGCCAATCAACCCACATAACTAAAATAGGTGAAAAAAGAAAAATTATAATTGTTTGAATTAGGTTTGCACGGTTTAAACAAATGACTTGATTTGCATTTGATCCCTCCCCCTATATATATATATATATATATATATATAGAGAGAGAGAGAGAGAGAGAGGAGGGAAATTTCAAATGTGAACTCAAATTTGGTTGTGAACGTGAGGGCAAATGAGAGTGCGACATGTGTCATTTCAGCTTGAATAACAAAGAAAAATATTCAGACAAAATGTATTATTATTCAAACTGAATAACACTACATTCAGTAGTATCATTCAGTCTGAATAATACTACATTCAATCCTGGATCGCGCTTGATATGGGGATCTATCTGACACGTGTCAAAATAAGCAATATTCAGACTGAATATACAAAGAAATATTCAGACCGAATACAGTATATATTCAGTCTGAATATACAAAGGAATATTCAGTCTAGTATATATACAGTCTGAATATATACTATAATATTTCTTTGAATTGGACACGTGTCGTACTCTCATTTGTCCTCACGTTCACAACCAAAATTGAGTTCTCATTTGAACCCGCCCCTATATATATATATATATATATATAGAGAGAGAGAGAGAGGAAGGTTCAAATGAGAACTTTGTAAATTTAAAAGAATAAAGGAACACCTTGTGGACCACATATGATGTGGGTCCCACATCATATGTGGTCCACAAATTGTTCCTTTAAAAGTGGGTGGTTCTCGTATGATCTCTCCCCTATATATATATATATATATAAGGGAGGGATTAAATGAGACCACTCCTCCTTAAAAGAACAAAGGAATAAATTGTGGACCACATATGATGTAGGTCCCACATAATATTAAATCATTTATGATCTAATATTATGTGGGACTCACATCATATGTGATCCACAAGTGTCCTTTTGTTGCTTTAAAAATGCAAAGTTCTCATTTGAACCTTCCCCCCCCCCTCTCTCTCTCTCTCTCTCTATATATATATATATATATATATATATATAAATAAGGGAGGGATCATACAAGAACACCCCCCTTTTAAAAGGAACAAAGGACCACTTTGTGGACCACATGTGATGTGGGTCCCACACATTAAAAAATCATATTTGATTCAATGGGCCCCCCATTGAATCAGATATGATTTTTTAATGTGTAGGACCCACATCATATGTGGTCCACAAGGTTTTCCTTTTTTTTTCTAAATTTACGAAGTTCTCATTTGAACCTCCCTCTATATGCCCACCATTGAATCAAATATGATTTTTTAATGTGTGGGACCCACATCATATGTGGTCCACAAGGTATTCCTTTAAATTTTACAAAGTTCTCATTTGAACCTCCCTATATATATGTGTATATATATAATATTTGATGATGTTTTTAGTTGACATTTGTATATAGTGTTTTTTTAAGAAATTAGGAAAATATATTAATAATTGGTTGAAAATTGGATCACAATATTACTTGGATCCAATACTATCCAATCGATAACCACTAGTAATATCCAATAGATAGAACCGGTCCAATCCTATCATTCAATGGATTGGACATGATCGACTGTTCAATTTTAATCAGATTTGGCCGGATAGCAAAATCCAACCTCCAATAAATGTTTCGATCAAATCGAATCAGATCCTCTTAAATCCATTGGATTTCAACTAATAAACACCTTTATAATAAACAAGTTATTAAGTTCATATTTCAATGAGAATTAATAAGCTTCTTAATAAACCAATAAATATGAATCATCAGTTAATATACACATCAAAATGCTTCGAATAAGTCAAAACTTGGATTTGTTGGCCCTCATCAACATGTCTCATAAGTCACCAATACATTCTTTTCAAGATTGATATGTTTTATCTCTCCAAATGGAATAAAAAAATCAATTAAATCATAAAAATAAAACAAAAACTTAAGATAAAGTAATATGTTAACCCGTTTAATAGTTATTACCTATTAGACTAGAAAAAAAGAATACTATAGTATCGTAAGTTTGTGTTACTTTGTATAATGTTAAGTTTGATGGTAATTTATTGACTGTTTAAATGTGCGTTTTCAAAACAATTATAATGGCTATAAAGATCAGAATCAAGATCACTTGATTAAAGGTAAGGATGTATAGGTAATTTTACATTTACCCATACCATATGTGTAGTAAAGTTTGTAAATCACACTTTAAAAGAATACATAGAAGCGGATTCAAATGGGAACTAAAATTTGGTTGTGAACGTAAGGACAAATGAGAGCGCGACAAGTGTCCTATTCAGTTTGAATATATTCAGACTGAATGTGGTGTTATTCATATTGAATAATGTATGAACTTCACATTCACCGAGTGTCCTTCATTATTCAACTGAATGAGACACGTGTTGTCAGGCTCTCCTTTATCATCATTATCGCAACCTAATTTGAGTTCACATTTGAATTTTCTCTCTCTCTCTCTCTCTATATATATATATGTATATATATATATAACAAAATCCTAACAATATTCTTTTAACAAATGATATATATACACACACACATATAAAGATACAAACAGTGTTGCGAATGATTGATTCTAACACATTAGAGGTTGACCAGACACCCACATCTAGGAACATATTGATTCCCATCAAGGTTAATATTTTCATATGGTGTATAGGGTTAAATAAGTTACCAACTAGGGATAATCTGGCCAAAAGAGATATAGAGGTCAATTCCTCTCTATCCCCGATCTGTGAAGAAGATGTGGAATCAGTAAATCATATTTTTTTCGAATGCTAGGTGGCAAAGGACATCTGGAGGAATATAGGTAGATGGTGGAACCTTGATATCCCTGCTCTTAACTCTGTTCAGGACAGGAAGACCTGGGTGGCGTCCATAAGGATGAGGAGAAGGGTCCTTATGGTTTTTTCGAAATGGGACCGTATTCGGATCTACCAGACCTTAAAAGGCGGCTTGCTGGGATAACATTGTATCGGGATCTTATAACTGGGTGCATCATAGGAGTAGTGATTGTAAAACTAATTGGGTTGGTTGGCTTTCAAGACCCTGCCCTAACTATTTCTGTTTTGTAATTCTGGTCTAACGTTTTGCTAGTGTTTTAATAAAATATTGTTGCTCTAAAAAAAACTCTATGAATGGTTTCCCAACTTGACTACTTTATAGTTTATATTCCTTTAATTTGTTTTTCAAGTCACAAATTCATCTATATAGTGTTCTTTACAGCCCTTTAAATAAAAATGACTAATAATCCATTTGTATTTGAAAAGAGGGCAATAAATACTCCATTTCTCAAACACTTCTTTCGAAATAAAATCACGATTCATGAGGAAGATTTAAAAAATAAGGATGGAGCAAAAAAAAATTAATTTAAAGTTTAATTTGTTTCATAAGAGCATTTCCAACAGCATTGCTATAATAGAAAAAAATGACTTTTTCTTCTTTAAAATGCTTCAACAGTATTGCCATAATGTTTTCTATTTTAGAGAATTAGAGAAAAATCTTTAAATATAGAGAAATCTCTAAAGTAGGAGAGATAACCAACATTCAACCAATAATTTTTTTTTTAAGTTAAATGTGTAGGGGAGAGAAACAAAATTCAACCAATCAAAATTAAATGGATAAAAGAGAGAAATAATATTTTAATAATTTAATTAGTGATTTATTCTATAAAATAGCAAAGCTGTTGGAGATGGAAGAAAATAGTTTTAGAGATTTTGATCTTTTTTTCTCTAATTCAGAAACATTATAGCAAATCTGTTGGAGATGTTCTAATCATCCAAGATTTATTACAAAAAATTAATATTATGTCAACGAAATAAGATGATCAAAATATAATTATGAATATATTTTTATTTCACGTTTTTCCAAGATATTAAAATTTGAGCAACATATTCAACATGTTTCATGAGGTATATTTATATATTTAAATTATTGCTACAAAAATTAAATGAAATTATTTAAGTATAATTTTAATTCGGGTTTCACAAGGTGTATTCATGTCTTAATAATATTTTTTAATAGTTGGATATAATTAGATTATTGTTAAAGAAATACAATGAATTTTATTTTAATTCATGTCGGGTTTCACAAAGGATATTCTTGTTTTAACTAAGGGGGTGTTTGGTTGGAGGTATTAAAGGGTAATTAATGGAAATGATAATCATTATTTATGTTTGGTTCAAATAAGGAATGACAATGGAATCAAAAATGGTGTTTGGTTTCAAAAAATTAATCAATCATTATAATAGATTTTGATAAAAATCATTCCTCCACAAATTGGGGGGAATAGAAGTAGCAACAGATCTGATGAAGTTTTCCAATCAAGTTTTCCGGTCTGTTTTCCGACCAACTTCTCCGACCAGAAGTTTTATGATCAGTTAGGGTTTTTAAGGAAGAAAGAAATAAGGGATCGGAGGTTAATACCATCAGATCGAAACTTTTCTACAACAGATCGAAGCTTTTATCCAACATATCGAAGCTTTTCTTCATCAGATGGAAGGCAAACTTTGTTCTGATTTCTCATCTACTTGGTTAGATTTTTTAAAGGAAGAAAGAAATAAGGTTTTCAGGGTGATATTAGAAAGAAATAAGGTTTTCAGATGAGTTTTTGATGATGGAGATGATGTCTTGGTGGGGTTTTGTTGGTCTTGGTGATGAAGATGATCATCTGTTCGAAGATGCTTAGTAATATTTTTATCAAACAAACATCAACAATATAAAGAAATGGAATGGGATATAAAATAATATAATGAATATATTGATTCCCATTTTCATTCCTATTCCTTAAAATGAACCAAACACCCCCTAATTTTTTACCAACGACCTCCTAAATTAATCAGATTTATTGCAACAACTTCTTACATGCTTCTTTAAAAAAATCAAATGATAATAATTTTAAGAAGTTAAAAAATCAAAATAAATAAATTAAAAATTAAAAAAAAATTATCATCTAAATGGGAAAATGATGATTAAAGAATTCGCGATTTCAAAAATACCCCATCGTTCTTGTGTGATAAATTTCCATTGGGCCTAAACTTTTATTATTGGGCCGGTCCACTAAAAGAGGTGGTCCTATTTTAAACCAATTTCCATTAATCAATTTTAAGAATATGTGATTTGGAGAAAAATCTTCATTTATATGTAAAGATGGTCAAAAACCGGTTCCTGATCCGACCAGATCGGGTCAAAATTGGTCTCGGTTCAAAATAGTGTCAAGCCGGACCAGGTCTCATTTTTTCCATGAAAACCATAACTGATCCCGAACCGTCAGGCTCAAACCAGTCCCTAATCGGTCTCGGAAGGGACCCATTTGCCCATCTCTACTGACGTGTAACAGATTTCCAACTTTATTATTGGGCTAATCCATTAATTGCATTTTTGTCATAAGGTGATCATTTTAAAGGTGTTTTAGAAAGGCCCTAACATAGTTATGTTATTATAAAAATATTAAAGATATAAAAAAGGTTTGTTCTGACAGTTATGTTAAACTCTCTTTCAAATTAGAGAAAAATAGGAAAAAGAATAAAGATTTTTCCAAATTTAGAAAAAAGTGAGAAAATATAGCGTATGTAAAAGCATATCCAACTGATTATTTTTGTAAATAAAGAAAATGGGAATTTTGGGTAAAGTTTTTCTCCAAACACTCAAAATCTTCAAATTTGGATAAAACTTTCCAAAAATGATTCGTTATGAGAGAAAAGCCTTTTTTTTAAATCATATTAACCAATAAAAATCTGAAAATTAATTGTTTAGAAGAGAGATAATATTTTATTAAATGTATGAAATGTTTTTTTTGTCCCGAAATAAATGTCCACAATGAAAAAAACACAGTTTTAGGAATGTGTAATTGTTTTTTAATTAACAACATGACAATTTTATCCTTAATAATAAAGAGATAAATTTTCTCCACTCACATAATTAAAAGTAAAATAAGAAAATAGATATTTACTTTTAAAAATTGACACTTATTTTTGAACAAACTAAAAAGTAAAAATAGTATATAAACATTTATTTTGGGAATGAATACTATAATAAATATTGTAATTTACAAAACGTATAAGTTGTTATAGATTTATAGTTGAATGCAAATTCTTGATTTTAAATTTTAATTCTCTATTTTACAAAAAAAAAATCTGTTGAAAATACTCTAATCAAAAGTGAAAAATTAAACCACTAATGATTTAAATCTATTGTAACATGAGTAGATTTTTCAAATACTTCAATTAAGTTTTACAAAGAAATAAAAGTATACAAAAACAGTTTAATTGACCTAAAAAATAAATATAAAAATTGATTGATTTTAATTTTTTTAACCATATTATAACAAATGAAGAGTTTGATTCAAGTCTATTTGTATATAAATACAAAACTTATCCTTCCTTATTTAAGTGATAATATTTTTATCAATGATTTGATATACTTAAACGTTTCATTCTTTCAATAATTGAAACATGACCACTCAAATCAGTTTGTGATGGACAAGTATCGAAATATAGTATTAAGTGAGACAACATCTTGTTCTTATCAGTTGTAACACTACTATAAAAGTATCATCAAAATTCAAAAGGACTACTTGATTAATAGCGACAAGTTATAATTTCAAGGACTCGGGGTTATCAATATTGATAACTCAGGGATGGAATTAGACATATGTAAATATTGTTTAATATATAGTTGGCCAGTTGCAATGTGGAGTATATCTCATCTTGGTAACCTCGATCACAAGACAAATACACTTCCTAAGAGTTTCGAGGCGAAATCCAAAAGGATTCAACTCATTCAAGTGAGAATCGAGTTTGAAATGAGTAACGAATGGGGAAATCTGTAAACAGATTTCAAAAGGTCTAAATAAAAGTCACGGTTTGAGATGTGTTTTTATATAAAAAACTACTTTTAGTGGCCATCAATTGGACCAAGAATTGTCATACATGGTTGTTGGAAAGTTGCATAGGTTCAAGTCTCAAAGGTAAATATGTGTGAATAGAGGCATTAAAAAGACCTCACTTGAATCAAGTAGCTGGTTGTTTGAGTTTGACTCAGAAAAAATAAAAAATATATCAGGGCTTGAACTCGGATTATTTTTTTCAAAGTATTGCTCGAGCTTGATTGTTATTATTTTTAATCTTGGAGCTTGAGCTCGATACTCTTTTAACAAATTTGAGTAATATATTGTTCCTAACAGGACCAGTGCTATGGTTTTGGATGCCTTAGTATTGATTACCTCGTATATTAGATCATGCACGATAACTTTTTTTTCATAGAATTTATGAACATATAAATATATTAGATTATAAAAAAAAGTTTAAAAAAAAGGCTTCTATAATAGTAAAAACAAAAACAAATATAGTCCTCTTTTACAAAAACCAATTTTTAAAATGCAGTGTTGTTTTATATTGAAACATTCAAAACTTTTTTTTTCAAGATATAAAACAGTTTTAAACGTTTCACATGTTAAATAACAGTATATTTTCATATATGTTTTATATGTAGAACAAAAATAAGAACCAATTTATAAATTTATATCATAAGAGCATCTCCAATAGCTTTTCTAAAATGAGGAAAATAGATAAAATGAGGATTTTAAGCAAGTATTTTGCTCCAATAGTTTCTGTATAATCATCTCCAAAATGGAGAAAGTATGAGAGAGAGTGGGTTTTTCTTCAAATATGGAGTTCACTCCAAAAATGATTACAAAATCAAATGACCAATTGAAAACTTTAAAAAATAAATATTTAAAGAGAGAAATAATATTTTAATAGATGATGCAATATTTTAATATTATTTTGGAAAAATTATAGAGAATTTGTTGGAGATAAATGCAATTTCTTTTTGAAGATTTTACCTTTTAATTTTTCATTTTAAAGAAATTATAGAAAATTTGTTGAAGATGCTCTAAACTATTAGTAAATAATTATAATTAATTTAAATAAAGTACATAATTAATACCCTATCTAGACATATATCCAAGATTTGATTTGATTTATTTTTAATCCAATATGTCTTTTAATTTTAAACGTTATTGCAATCGAGAAACACTTGGAAGAAAATTTCAAATCAAATAAACAAATATACACGTTATAAAGAAATAATAATATTTAAATCAAAACATTTATTTCCATTTCTAGGGAATTGCGGTCCACGTGTGACCCCCCTTACGTATATTTAAAATCTCACAGATATCAAAACATATATTTCTATAATAGTAATAATTAATTATTGTTAATTTTACTTTTTTTTTTTTTGAACGGACAACAATTAATTATTGTTAATTTTTTACTTATTGATGTTTAATAGTAAAACGTGAAATATGGGCCCACCCGATCCGATATCCAAGTCCTGAGGAGTTTATTATATGTTTCAAAGAACAAAAAATTGGACTCCTTTTTTTTTTTATTTTTTTTTATTTTTAATACTGTGGATGTGGATGTTCAGATAAGTTTGTCTATATTTTGATTAGGTTTGAAACAGGTGTTCAAATAAGTTTGTCTGTATTTCGATTAGGTTTGTAGAACAGATAAAAAAAATCTCAATACCCTTGTATATCTTGAATCAGTGAAAATCCCCAAAAACCCAAATGTTATTACCAATTAAGCTAACCATACACAAATTCAGATATCTGATCTTTTACGTGGGTTTAAAAGAAAAGACTAAACATTTAGTTTGTATTAGATGAGATGATTTAGTGGATATGATTAAAATAATGGTAGACAACCATTTTTTTCAAATTTAAAAAAAAAAATCCCTATTTCTTTTGATCGAAAATGCATAAAATTTAACCCAAATATTTGGAACCGAATAAATTATACTAAAAATTCAACATTTTATTTGTTTTAATCTAGCATCCATATTGCATACTTTACAATTTAATTTTTTCATAATTCTCAAACAATCTTTTTGTCATTTTCATTGATAGTATACATATTTTGATGAAATATTCATGGTGTATATTCATCAATGAATACACATTATAAATTTAGTTCCCTTGTTCTTAAATTATACACATTATATATATAGGGATGGATTCAAACGAGAACACCATTATTTTATAAAAAAAAGCTAGAATACCTTTATTAATACTGAATCAAGATGGACGATCAAGATCGCAGGTCAAGTCGTTTGCACACTACCAGATCCCTTCACATGTATTCTTACATGTGATATGAGAGTTACCGTATTTTTAAAAATGGCAGTGTTCTTGTTTAAACCACCCATAAGAAATCAATCACTTTTTAAAATCATGTATGATATAATACTTTCTAAAAAATCTCATATAATATTTGTAAATTATGAAGGACATTTTAAATCACATGTGATCTTATACATAATAAATAAATCCATTATGCTACAAATCACATGTGATTTTGTTTTCATTATTTTTCTTTTTCAGTGTTTGATTTGGATTATTGTTTTTGACACTTTAAATCACATGATTAAGAAAAAAAAATTGGAAGAAAGGTAAATTATATATCAATCACATGTGATTTTGACAAAAATTATAATTATTTATTTAAATAATGCATTAAATAAAAAAAATCTTTAATAAAAAGAAAAATCTTAAATAATTTTTACACAAATAACTTTTATTCCCTTATATATTAATTTTTAGAATTTTTTTATTTAAGAAACTATTTAATTAGTTGTTTTGTTCATATTCATTTTCTTAATTTTCTTATTTAGTTATTGTTTGCAATCCAATTTTTCTTATTTAGTTATGGTTTGCAATCTAACAATAAGGTATCTTATGTAATTTCTAGCATACACACTCTCTTTTTCTTCTCTCTCCCCCCCTCTCTCTCTCTATATATATATATATATCTATATCTATATATTATATATATATATAAACATATTAACAACCCCTTTAAGAGTTATAATATGGAGGAGAAGAAGCAAGAAGATTACTCTCTTGCAATACCACTATTAGTTGGAAAGGAGAAGGAGGAAGAATACACCAAAACTGGCAACACTTCCTTCTTCAGTACTTGTTTCAATTGTCTCAATGCCCTTTCAGGTTCATTTTCTTTCTTTCATTTATTCATTTTATAAATAATATAAACCCAAATCTCAAACCTACAAACCAACATAATAATCTCTAAATCAACTTAAAATCATCGTAGGCATATAAATAACTTACAAATCCCATTTTTTGTTCATGTAGGACGAGTTATTTTAAATGTGCATATATGATATTAATATTTTCAGATATATAAAACCCCATCAGATTACTCTCTTTTTGAGTCATTTGTGATATTGGACCTAACAAATCTTTTATAAAGCTATATATGTCTAAGGTTACTAGATTTGAAACTATTCTAGTTTTTGACCAAATGGGAAGTCAAAACTGTAAGCATGATTTTGCTAATCTTGAAACTTTAAGTAGAGTCCTTGATTTGGGTTCCTCAATCAATGTAATAAAGTTTAGAATTCTTTTTTATCTTTTTAACCATTTTGACCGTTAAACGTAATTATCTTGTAACATCTGATGATGTGGATATCACTTCAGTCCCTAAATGTTACAAGATCAGCAAGTTTTTTTTTTTTTTGTGAAGGGTATCCCAGGCAAAGCCCAGACTAATCCCGGCAAGATTTTTTTGACTGCAATATGTCAGCCCTGATAAACTCAGTGGCCACAATTGTTGAGAGCGTTTGGATCGAACCCTGGGTGGATGAGATATTCCTCATCTTCTAGGCATTCGACCAGTAGGCCACAACCCTTGTGGTTACCAGATCAGCAAGTTATCTGTCAAAATGGGTACAAAATAAGAAATTTTGAAACTTTTTTACATCGATAGAGTAACAAAGTTACCCGTTGCACTAAACAAGAACTAAACAAACTTTCTTGTAATCCTAAATATTAGATTAAATTTAACTCCTATTAAAATTCCTAAAAAAGATGCATTTAAAACAATCCTAAAGTTTTTTTATTTTGATGGGTTTCTTAGGAGTTGGAATACTCTCGATTCCGTACGCATTGGCATCTGGAGGGTGGTTGAGCTTGATACTGCTTTTCGCAATCGCAAGCTCAACCTTCTACACAGGATTATTAATCCAAAAATGTATGGATGCCGATCCAACGATCAGAAGTTATCCCGATATAGGGGATCGTGCATTTGGGAATATAGGCAGGATTCTAGTATCCATCTCTATGAATGTTGAACTCTATTTAGTTGCAACAGGTTTCCTTATTCTCGGAGGTGATAACTTAAGCAACTTATTTCCGGAAATGGAGTTTGATATTTACGGTTTTCATATTGGTTCAGAATCTGGATTTCTAATCCTTATTGCGATCGTTATTTTACCTACGAATTGGTTAAACAATATGAGCCTTCTTTCGTATATATCAGCGAGTGGAGTTTTAGCTTCGGTGATCATCCTAGGGTCGATCTTATGGGCTGGTGTATTTAATGGTATCGGTTTTCATGAAAAGGGTAAAATCGTAAATTGGAATGGAATCCCGTCGGCTATCAGCTTATATGCGTTTTGCTATTGTGCTCATCCGGTTTTCCCTACTCTATATACTTCCATGAAAAACCAACGTCAATTCTCAAAGGTATACACATGACCTTCTGACAGGTTTTTATTTATTTAAATCCATGACCTTCTGACAGGTTTTTTTTAAATCCATGATCTTCTGACAGGGTTTTATTTATTTGTTTGGGAGGGTTGTTTCATAGTTGAAAGAAGGTGATTTTTAATTGGGAGGGGAAAGTTGATTATTTTTTTTTGGCTTTTTGCATAAAGCTCCCTCCTATAAGCTTACTGAATAACTCACCTTCTATATCATTAAGCCACTACCAAACAGTCATGTATAACTGACCAAATAAGCTATGAGTCCCATTAAGCTCATTAAGCTGCTAACAAACATGCCCTAAGAGTCTAAGCGATTGAGTGACTTAATAGCATGTTATTTAGCTAAATAACCTCTTGCCAAATGCACTTTATATCCATGACCATCTAACGGGTTTTTAGGCATTCTTGTGTATGGAAGTGACATTCTTCTATTAAGCAGTGGCATTCTCAATTTCGTCAAAAGGTCATGGATCTTTAAAAAAAAACTGTCAGAAAGTCATTAATCATATGACCGCTTAATAACATGTATATAAACATGTTGTTTCTTCTTACTTTACGATAAAGTTTGATTTTTCATAGCTCTAGATTAATAAAGTTTGGATCTTTATATATTTACTAGGTTGTAACTTAATAAAGTTTCAACCTTTATGTTTTAAAACGTTCATACAATATAAAGATTCAAACTTTATGCTTTTATACGCTTGCTAGCATCTTAGGCATGAATTTTTAGCTTCTATTGTGCATTTTATTCATCTCGAGTCTAACTATTAAAAAGATATATTTCCTAAATTATCTGCTAGCATCTCAGTCTCACTATCACTAACTTTCATTTTACATTGCAGGTCTTGATCCTATGTTTTGCCTTTTGTACATTTACTTATTCATCAATGGCCGTTATCGGTTACCTTATGTTCGGTTCAAATATAAATTCACAAATAACGTTAAATCTTCCTACCAACAATATAAGCTCGAGAATAGCCATATCAACAACCCTAGTTACCCCAATAGCTAAATACGCACTAATGCTAACACCAACGGTCAACGCTATTGAATCGTGGGTACAATCTTATTACAAGAAAAAGAAGAAGTGCGGTTTCCTAATTAGAACGATCTTGATGATAAGTACGGTAATTGTAGCCTTATTTCTACCCTTTTTTGGGGATCTAATGTCGTTAGTGGGAGCGCTCTTAAGTGCTATGGTTTCGATCACGATTCCGTGCTTGTGTTACTTGAAGATTTCAGGTACTTATAGGAGAATTGGGATCAAGATGGTGATTGTTGGGTTAATTGTGTTGGTTGGTTTAACGGTTGCAGTTGTGGGTACTTATGTATCTTTTATAGGTATAGTAAGTCGTTTATGAAGAGTGAGTTGATTGGAGAGATATGTTAGTTTATGGAAATTTTGGGGGGAATGTGTATTTTGACCTTCGGTAAAAGGCAAGCTTATAAGTTATAACTATAGTAACTGATTCCGAGTTTTTAAGGAAATATATGTCTACTGAATGATCATGCATTCTATTTTATCATTTCTCACAGCAATAACCTGCATCAGCAGTACTGATGGTATGCAACGGGACATTTAAGCATGTCCTTTTAGGTCATTTTATATTGTTGTCTAGCTTTTACCAAACATGACTAGTTTATCAGCCAACAACTAACTTATCAACTATTTTAAACAAGGTGATCTTTCATAAAATGATATGGAATGGTTGCCTTAATGTAGATAGGATGCATTTCTATGAATAAACAAAAGTCTATATATATATACATACACATATATAGAGGACAAATGAGAGCATAACACTTTGTATATTCAATCTGAATAATCTACATTCAGACATGTGTCACACTCTCATTTGCCTCACGTTCATAACCAAATTTGAGTTCTCATTTGAACCCGCCCCTATATATATATATATATATATATATATCTAGGGTCAAGTTGAGGAGAAAACCGCAAAAAAAACAAAAATTGAGGAACACACTGGTAACCCGTTCATCTGGATGGCTTGCACATGTGCATATAAGTAATTTGTAAGCCATTTGTCCGGTATGCACATGTGTGTGACATGTACACGTGCATAAAAACCAAGAAACAACTTCAATTAAATTTATGCACATGCGTCCAGATGAATGGTTATTTTTTCATTGTTTGGGGGATTTTCCCTGAATCTCCCTCTACGTATATATGGAAAGAACCAAATATTGCAGAAAAAACAGCAATGGAGCAAATTATGGATTGTTAATCTTCATGTTCAAACTTAAACCATCGAGTAACATATAAATATTCACACAAGAAGCTTTAGAATCATACCCGGATAAGAATCTCACGGTTGACCCTTTCACCTCAATGCAGCTCTCTCCGGCTATCTTTTTCATCCCTCCAACCCTCATACGCTTCCTCAGCTCGGCTGCATCCTCCCACTTGTTCACATCTGCATATTTATTTGCAACCATCACCAAATTCCCGCTCCACCTTGGCTCCAATTCAAGTAATCTTTCCCTTACCTTCTCCCCAACCCCATCAAAATCACCACCACCATTTACATTGCACGCACTCAGCAAAGTCCTCCACACCGTTGCATCGGGCTTAATGGGCATGTTTAAAATGAAGTCGTAAGCTTCTTTCATACGACCAGCTCGTCCTAAAACATCCACCATTGCACCATAATGGATTAACCGAGGCTTAATCCCATAAACATGCTTCATTTCTTTAAATAATCGATACCCATCTTCCACAAGTCCTCCATGGCTACACGCACAAATAACACCAAGAAATGTCACATAGTTAGGTTGGATTGAAGTGGATTTCATTTTCTTGAAAAGTGAAAGGGCATTTCTTGCAAACCCATGTTGAGCTAATCCTAGAATCATCGCACTCCACGTCCATGCATTATAAACAGGCATTTTGTTGAACACTAACTGTGCGCTATTCAAAGCACCACACTTGGTATACATGTTAACAATAGCTGTTCCTAATTGACAATTAAGTTCAAATCCATTTTCGATTATTTGAGTATGAACACACTTTCCCATCGTCAAGTTCCCAAGCTCAGCACAAACAGAAAGCATCACCACCATTGTAGTTCCATTAGGCTCAATCCCAACTTCTCGCATCTTCCTAAAATACTGTACTGATTCATTAAGCCACGATACACGAAAGAAAGAAGAAATAATGGTGTTCCAAGAAACAACACTTCTGTACGACATTTCATCAAACACTTTGCGTGCATCAATGATCTTCTTACAACACCCATAAAAATTAATCATGGTGTTCCGAACATAAACATCAGAATCCAAACCACGCTTCAAGCAATCAACTTGGATCTGTCGGCCTTCTTCAAGGGCCAACAAGGAAGCACAAGCTTTAAACAGAGACGCGTAAGAAAGCTCAAAGGATGGAATACTCGAGCAACGCATTCGTTTGAAAATCAATATGGATTCTCTCTCTAAATTCGCCATTGTTAATTCCTTTTGTGATGGCGCAAACCCTCATGAGATTGTTCCATGACATATTTGTTGGAATGGAATCCAGATTAGGGCATGAATTTGCAAGAGAATTTTCATAGAAGTAGAAGAGTTGTTTATGTGGTGTGAAACCAAATTGGAGTTGCAGGTTGAAGTTTTCTTTGAGGATTTGAAATTGCATGGAATATTGGGTTGTTCATGTATTTATATGTATGGTTTGTGTGAAATTTAAATCAAAGATAATGGAAATAGAGATTTAAAGATTTCTTTGAAATTGTTATCTCATGTTTCTTGTTTAGCTGGAGGCAATTTTGCTGTTACTACCGGTTTGATATAGAATGATTAAGAGACTCTTATTATATACTATAAAATGAAATATAATTATTTGGTAATTGTGCATGATGTAATTAGGACCGTTAAAGATTAAGAGAGGTCCAAGATACAAAATGATTCAAAGAATTTTGAAACTATCAAGACAGAGACTTATGTTCTACCAAACAGTATTTACCTCTTAACGATTTAGTGGTTGTCTCTTAATGGAACTGTTAAGAGGTAAACAAACAATATTGTTCACAAGCTCATTTGAGGTTTTTTTGTTGCCTTGGGCAGGTAAATGGATGGGAAATTAGCTCAAATAACCATTTCTCACACCTAAATTGAAATTCTAACCATTTCTCTTCCGAATTTACCCAAATGTCACCCCTTCCGTAATATTAGCTAGGTCTGTAATATTAACAAAAAGACAAAAAAAAAATCAAATTCAACCTAGCTAGGTCCCAATATTAGCCGCCGCAATTGCATATCTGTAATGAATTTGATTTTCTTTTTGCTTTTTAGCTACGTCCTCAATATTACGGGCGTAGATATCAAGGAAGCAATGACATTTGGACTTGCTACAATTCTTATTTATTCGGTAAGATCCCAGTACTTGCTACAATTCTTACCAAATAAAATTTTCAATCTTTGTCATACTCATCCGGTAAGGTAAACAACAGCCAGTAAGCACTTACAAGCAAAAATCACCCCATAAGATTCTCGATACTTATTATAGTAAAAGTTAGTAACACCCAATAAACCATTACCAAGTAAGTATTCGATAAACAACCTCCAACAGTAATTAAACCAAAAAATAAACCATAGGGGTAAGTAAATTAGTCATTTGATAAATAAATAAAAAAACTAACAATTAAACGATAATAACTTTTCTATCCCTTGGTTACATAAATCAAATCAAATCCAACCAACTAATCCAAGGCAAAAATGATTATCCATACACAACTCAAAAAACCTAAATAATACCTCATTCAGACTTTTTCCTCCCACCACCAATCGATTTCGACTTTTTAACGGTCGGCATTTTACCAGGAAACGCCCACCGTAAAAACCGTTCCCAACTATAACATCCAACAAACATCAAACCCGCCCATATCAAAAGCTTATCCCGCAACTCCCTTGGCAACGGAACCAACTTCAACCAATCGTTCAAATCCCGAAACAAATCCGAAGTAATAACCGTAAAAAACACAACCGCACCAAAAAGCGCGATCTTAAACGGCTTATTTTCCGATATACTTTGGTTAAACGGATGACCCATATAATTAACCGCAAAAGTAGCCACTTGGATCATCATACTAACCATATAAGAAACGGTATTAACCAAATTGCTCTCGAATTCTGAATCCGGCTCAATGCATTCAGCCGGCATGTGTTTTTCAGCCGCTTTTACGGACGAGATTAAGAAAAGGATGTGGAGGGCGAATTGGCCAAGTAACGATAAGAAGACGTAGAAACAGAAGACGTTAGGGTGGGGCCGTTCGGCGGAGAGTGTCGGCATTGGGCGGGCGTGGGAGATGAAGAGGAAGAAAGCGGCGGTGAAGACGCCGCTAATGGTGGCTTGAACGTCACCGAGCTTAACACCGTCTAGATACATGACGCTTAAAACGTAGGCGGTTGCAAGGCAGTTAAGACCGAGGATTTTGAACATTTGGAGGGTGGTGACGAGGGTGCTACGGCCCTGGCGGATTATGTCGGTGGTGGGGGAGACCGACGCGTGTTTGGCGGTGAATGGCGACGCCATTGATGCATCGCCGAGTTTGACTATCGGAGCTGAACGACCGTCGTCTCCTTCGTTAAGCTCGTCCATGAGTTTTTTTAGCTTTTGTCTTTGAATCTCGGCTGGCGTGAGGTGGCGGTTGCTGGCGGCAGGAGGGTGGTTGGTGGCGGAGCTTGATTCCGCAATGGTTTTGGGTTTCTTTGGCTTAGTGGGTTTAGTTTCTGATGAGGGTTTAGTTTCGGATGAGGGTTTGTCGGCGGTTTTTGGAGGAGGTATTGCGTTCAGTAAAGCCACTCCTACGTGTGCCTGAAAATGTATAAAAACATCAAGAGCTTGTTTGTTAGCAGCTTAATGAGCTTAATGGCTTAAGGAGACTTGACTTATTCGGTCAGCTATACATGACTGAGTGTATGGTACAGGCTTAATGATATAGAAAGTGGCTTATTCAGTAAGCTTCCAGGTGGGAGCTTTATGCAGAAAGCCATTTTTCCAAACCTACCCTTTACAATTAAAAAACATGTTCCTTCCATCTATGAAAAAACCCCTCCCATACAAAAACCTCTCCAAAATAAATTTATCCATACAGACAACTTTATCTATAGAAGACTTAAAAAAACCAACCAAACAGCCCCTAAATGCCCCATTAGACTGCTTTATACAACTAAACAATTGTGCAGTTCAGGGAAAACCGTAAAAAAATGAAAAACCAAGAAACACCCTGGTATCAAGACGGTATGCACACGTGCATACAAGTAATTTGTAAGCAATTTGTTCGGTATGCACACATGCATAAAAACCAAGAAACAACTTCAATTACTTGCATGCACACGTGCATACAAGTAATTTGTAAGCAATTTGTTCGGTATGCACACATGCATAAAAACCAAGAAACAACTTCAATTACTTGCATGCACATGTGCATACCTTCCAGATGAATGGTTACCAGGGTGCTCCTCAGTTTTTCATTTTTTTTGGAGATTTTCCCCTAAACCACCCTCTTGTGCGTCCTATGTAAAAGTGTTACAATAAAATATTAAGAATGTATTTGGGAAGTGTCATATGAACACATCTTTTTATAAAACACTTTTTTCAAATAATGTCATATAAAGACTAAAAAAGAACGCTTTATTTCAAAAGTATCCTAATAAACTTGTAAGAACACCCAAAAGCATCCTATCAACTTATTCTAAAACCCTTCCGTATATAACACACAACTATTTGACCCTATAAACTTTAACACCCATAAAGCAGTCTATTAAAAACATTTTCACACCTTTAACATCCTATAAAGCCGATTTTGTTGTAGAGTGGCATATTACAAATACATACCAAGGAAAGGTCCAAAAAGGGTAAGGATGTAAACAGACCTTGCCTCTAACCCAAGGGGTAGAAAGGTCATTTTCCGTAAAAACCATCGGTTTGCAAAACAGATATTTACAGGAAAAAAGAGCGGGAAATAGCAGACTTTCATGCATACCTGCTTCAAAGCTCCAACGTCATTAGTGCCATCACCACACATCAAAGTTATCCTTCCGGATGATTTAAAAGTGGTCATTATAAGTTCTTTTTGTTCCGGAGCCACCCTTGCAAATACCTGATATTTAAAAAAGATTTGCTTAATTAGCATCACATATTGAGACCGTTGGAAATTATCGATCTTATATTTTCTATTAAAAAAAAACTCACAACCTTAACGTATGGAATCACTTTGACAACAGCGGAAGTTTGTATCAACATTTCAAAGCAGTCGCCTCCGATACAGAGATCATGATCCTCGGCTAAAGCCTCAACTTCTTCCTCGCTGCAAATGGCAAGTTATATAACATCTCGACCAATATATATCTATATATATATATATATAGAGAGAGAGAGAGAGAGGAAAGTTCAAATGAGAACTCAAATTTTGTTGTGAATGTGAGGACAAATGAGAATGTGACACGTGTCTGAATGTAAATTATTCAGACTGAATAATCAAAGAAATATTCAGACCGAATAAAACTGAATATAGTATTTATTCGGTCTGAATATTTCTTTGATTATTCGGTCTGAATATGACACGTGTCGCGCTCTCATTTGTTCTCACGTTCACAACCAAATTTGAGTTCTCATTTGAACCCGCCCTTATATATATACTATATTATATAAAGCATTTAGGTAAAAGTCTTAAAAACAACTTATTAAGCGTTATGAAATTTCAAGTTTACAAGTGATTGCTATAAAATGTATAATTTTTTAAGCTTGTTGGAACTCTATAAGACTAACAGATAAACATGTTCAAATACAGGATAATCATTCAGCCATACTAACTAAAATATATTATATCTTTATTTCTAAATCTAAATACTAAAATTATATACCAAAAGCCAGAATTTTATGATCTTTAGGGTCGGTTTGTTAGCAGCTTAATGGGCTTAATAGGACTCACAGCTTATACTGGTGAGCAATACATAATACATGACTGTTTGGCTTTGACTTAATGATATAGAAAGTGGCTTATTTAGTAAGCTTCTAGGTGGGGAGCTTTATGCAGAAACCAAAGTTTTTTTTTCCAAACCTGCCCCTCTCAATTAAAAGACACTCCTTCCATCTATGAAAAAGTTCTTCCAAACAAAAACATTCCCAATCTATATACACAGCTTAATCCACACAGACAACTTTATCCATACAGGACTTAATGAAAAACCATCCAAACAGTAATTTGACATCAATATCGATATTTTTGGGTTTTTTATTAATCAGGTCTTCAAATTGGTAAGACATATTTTATTCAAATATAATCAAATATAAATTTCAGATATTCTTTTCTTAATGTAAATTTGCACGGGTGGACAACCAGTATATAAAATGCATAAACAACAGGAAGCAAAAGCTTAATGATTAAGTTACCTGTAGCTAACGGTCTCCGTTTCATCTGGTGAAACCCACTCGTATCGTTCTTTGTTCTTCATTGGCGCAAGTATTAATGATGGTTTCGAAATTATATGAACTTCACGAGCAACATGACAAGCCGTCAATGCTTGATCACCAGTGATCATAACCTGATCACAAAAGAGTTTCTCGATTAAAAAGAACACTAAACAAAGAGTACAACTACTTCTAAATTCAAATTTTATACCGACCCTTTAAGAAATATGTAATCGCTACACTTTTTAATTAATAAATGATAAATTTTACACTTAGTAGGACGTGTCTATCTCATAATTAAGGGTGTAGTCGGAAAGTAGGCAGTTACTTTTATAAGTTTGACACTTATTTTGGGAGGAACTAATATATAAATATGGCCACTTATTTTCAGACAGAGGGTATAAATGGAAGGAACTAAATCAGCGCTACTCACCAAGTCATGCGATGACTTTTTCAATTCAGACAAGACCGTAGCAGAATCTCCTCTGATAGGGCAATTAAATACCTGAAGTTTATGTGAAAAGGGCAAATATGTCAAGAAAGCATACCGGCGAGAAATAAAATGTTGTAAATATGGAAGGAAAAAAATGCAAGCATGCAATCAATTTGTAAATATATATATATATATGTTCGTACCGCAAAACCAGCAAAAGTAAGCCCGGTTTCCACTACTTCCCTGTCCAAGTTTCTAGCTTCACTTACCTATAGCCATTGAACCAAAAAGAAATAACTCAAAATATATTTATAAATATGTGAAGAAAAGCAAAGATAAGGTCGATTAATAAATCATTATCATACTAAGATATTGATCGTAGATTCATAACTTTAGGATAAAGAATACAATTTACATAGAGGGATAAAGATAAAGAGTGTAATTTACATCGCAGATTCATAAGCTTAAAATAAAGATAGCTCAAATTTTCATACGGGAAACTAAAGAATGCAATTTATAAAAATGTCCCGTTAGTATTGTCTCAAATTATTCTGTGAGAACTGAATACCAAATCATTTCACAATCTGAAATCAGAAACATATCTTGATTTGATATTTCAAGATTTCCTATTTTGACTTTCAAAGATAGATCTAAAAGCCAAATGGACAGGTACAATACTGCACTTATAGAATAAATTTCTCAAAATGCATCGTAAACTGATGCGTTATATATATATATATGGATGTCAAATTAAAAAGGACAAAAAATGATCATTTTTTAGTATAATTTGCTTTATGCAATTTTGATTATATTTCGTCCATCTTCGATCAAAAAATAGGGGAGTTTAATTTAAAAAATAGAGTCGTAACCAACTTGTCATCACATCCCTTGGATCAATTAATTAATGGTTGATGGGGATTCTCTCGTTTTCCATTGTTTAGGGTTTCCTTTAGCCCCCTCCCTCCCTCTCTCTCTCTCTCTCTCTCTCTATATATATATATATATATATATATTAATATATATATTTATAGGGGCGGGTTCAAATGAGAACTCAAATTTGGTTGTGAACGTGAGGACAAATGAGAGCGCGACACGTGTCATATTCAGACCGAATAATCAAAGAAATATTCAGACTGAATATAGTATTATATTCAGTCTAAATAATCTACATTCAGACACGTGTCGCTCTCATTTGTCCTCACGTTCACAACCAAATTTGAGTTCGCATTTGAACTTTCCTCTATATATATATATATGTATATATATTGGGGGGGTCAAACGAGAACCATAAATATTTTGAGAACATGGGAACCAACTATTTTACAAGTTATTCATGATGAATAACACTAAAATATTCATGAATATAATGATTTTCATTTGTTCATGATGATATTCACCATGAATGGTTGGTTCCTACGTTCTCAATTGTTCTTTAAGTACAACTAGGGATTCTCTGAACTCTGAAGTACAAATAGTAAAAACAATTGCAAAAAAAATTTACTTACCGTCATATCAGGAAGAGGCTTAAATGCTAACGCCAGAACACGAGACCCTTGACGTGTGTACCTCTTGTAGGTGCTTACATAAAACGCTGGCACATCATTTAGTCTTTCTTGGATGGTCTCTGGTGCTCCCTGAAATCATACGGTATGCAAAGATTTTAGAGGATCAAATAAAGAAGATAAAAGTCCTACAAGGGTTGGGTTCCGGTAAGAATGGAAGTTATGGTGAGAAAGAGAAAGAAGCGATCTCCACCCTTGGATCAATTCTAATTGAAGATCAACCCTAATGAGATGCACTAAGATTCATCAAGTCAATTCCCATGAGAAGCGCAATTCATGGTGTGGAGATGAGATTAAAAGTGATCCAACGGTCCAGATCCCTTCTTACAGGCTTCCACCATCATACTTGATGATGGACCTTTACATACCTTCACAAAAGCAAAAAATTGCTCCTCTGTACGAACAATAACAGCCATTCTTTTTAAGTGGGATGCAAAGTGATGTCTCTGAACGATTTGGACGGTACTGCCACCTCCCCTGAAAAAAATGTAAACCACAAACTTCAAGAAAGTTCTTTTCAAAAAGAAACCATATAGAATGTAGAAAATTGTAATAGCTAAATAGCTCGTTAAAAAGAATCTTTTTAGATAGTTAATTTCTCAAACTCATAAACCTCTTAATACCCTATTGTTTCTACCATCCAGATTTCAAAACGATATTTTCCTTCCAAGAGCATACAATCAAACACATAAAAGACTCGAAGTTATAAAGAGGAAATAACGAATAACTTACTTCTTAGGCATGGCCTTCTCATCAGATTTATAAGTCCACTCTATGCCCTTGATTGCAGCCTTCTCAAGAGGATCACCAACCTACAAGAAACATTATGACTATAAATATATAGACAGCCAAACCCAAAAAAAAAATCCAATTTTGATAAAGATTGGTTAATATATGTAGACTATAAATCCATTGTAAAGCTCATAATGCAAGACGTATCGAACAAATAGTAAGTGACTTCTTGTCATCATACAGGTACTTAAAAATATAAACAGATAATGTTGGTTCGTGTGCCTTAAAATGTTGTTTTTTTTTCTGGATACAATACCTTTGATATGCAGAAACATCTGCTTTAAAACATATTTTACATAAAAGTTTGCAACTTTGGTTTCTTTTAGTGCTATACAAGAGGACAAAAGTCCAATAGTTGGTTTGCAAGGCTTTTCTTCCACCGCTGACTCAAGTTCGAATCCCGTTAAGTGTCATTTTGTTAGTTTTTAGCTTTTAATTTCAGATTTATTATGTTTCTGAAGAAAAGAAATTGCAATAAAAGACTTGAACACAGGACCTCACATATGAAAAAGCAATGAACTAACCAACAGACCGATGATGATTTTGTGAAAATTATCCCTATATTTGTTTCTTATAGTCAAATGGTGCCACCACTTGAAAAAATTTCTAAGTCCGTCTCTGAATGATGATAATGTGTTTATAGCACAGAGTTGCCTCTTTACACCAGTAAACAAAAAATCCATAAAAAGGGGAAACAACGAGAACAATTACGTACCAGTTTGTTGTCCACAAAAACAAGTGCATGGCAAGAAGCAAGAATTTCCAAAGTGCGAGTTGGCACTTTTTTAGTATCTGTTTCTAAATCTATATTCTCACTCAACCCACCAACTCCAGAGAACTCCTGGAGATCAAAGCGCAAATGAAGCATGAATAAGAGGCTGTTAATGAAAATTTTACGGTTTTACCATGAATGCGAGACTGGTAAACGACATACCATGTCATCAGATGTCAATGTTCCAGTCTTGTCGAAACAACATATATCAACCTGCAGAACGATAATTTATATGAGCAATTTAGCAAATACATAATAAAAGATAATGCTAACCACTAGAAAGAAGATAAAAGCCATAAAATAAATGTAAAAGAAGCTCAAAGATATTAAACCCAAATGACATTATCAAACTGGTCTTGCTCACCTTCCCAGCAAATGGTATACGAAAAGGTTCTGTACAGAATATACCACGGCGTGCTAGTGCAATCAAAGATGTATTAACAGCTATTGACAACTCCATTGGCAGCTCAGGTGGGATCACAGAAGTTATAATTAAGGAACAGCTCAGAAGAAGCTTGTATCTACTCCTGTTTGGGTCCTCAAGTCCCTAAATAAGCAACATTTATGGTAATACTTTAGACATGCCCAAAAACACAAATAAAAGTCTATTCAACACCCAGTTGAGATGATAACTATGAGCTTACCTTTTTAAGTACGTAACCGGCTGCTATAATTGCAAACACAACTAAAAACAAAATAAAGAGTCCACTCTCCCAGCTGTTAGCAGTAACCTTCATGAAAGATATAAATGTATCAAATACAAGGCAATAAAAAAGAAATGAGACGCTACTTAACCATCAACTGCGAACAACAATTACCCTCTCCGTTGAGAACAAAATAGTTCGCATCAGTTTCCCTTGGGTAGTCTCGAATCCAGTTCGTAAAACAATCGCTAAACAGCCACCATCGGGAGTCTTCATATGAAAGGTCTGAATCATCGACAAAACAAACATATTAATTGTGAACTGCAGACTATTAAACCTGAATTAGAATTCGATATAACAAGGTGCACAACCTTATCAGGAGTATGCTGCAATATCTTTGTGCCACCAAAAAGAACATGGGTTTTATCTCTTTTGGAAGACAATTGCTCTTCTGGTCCTCTGCCCATGATTGAAACCTGTAAAATATATCTACTTGTTACATGTTCACACAACTCTGCCACCAAATTTTGACATCCACCCAAGTGTACTTCTCTAAGAACACACACACATACATATATATATGCATATGCATGTAATTGTATATAGAAAATAGACAAATATCCAACCTTGTCACATAAACCCTTCTCTTGCTTAAGAGAACATCACTACTACAAAATAACGGAGAAAATAGTGAAGTAAATTGAAAGAGAGAACCACCTTCCATTGGGGTGTAGACTCGCCTGTGAGGATTGCCTCGTTCACAATAGCAGTCCCTGCAAGAATAAGCATGTCTGCAGGGACAGACTTTTCCTCTCCATCATGACCAGCAGCACGACCAACAGACACAACGTCTCCAGGCAAAAGTTCCGTCCCTGATATCTTTATCCATCTGCCATTAAGCCGTTTAATAAGTCAACAATTGTATGTGAACTTTAACAACCAAAAAACATAAAGTACCAAATTCCCATTCAGCTAACAAACTTACTTCCCACAACGGTATGCCATTATCATCTGGGAATCTACTCTGACACGTCTAAGCTCTGACAAAGTCTTCAACCGACTTTTGGCCATTGTTGACTCAAACATAAACAGCATAAATAGAGTAAACAGACTGTAATACCAATATGCATCCAGACACCAAAGTCCCACACAGAAGACCTGCAGCTCATAGGTAATAACTTAATTAAGATATCTTTCAAATAAAAGTTTTTCTTGATAATGTTTCAAGGGCACAAGTAACAGGATACATCACAACGCACCTGAAATACAAAGAAGGGCTCCATGCAGTGCTCTTTCATCAATTTCTGGAATGTTGGCTGTGGATATTCAAATCTATATAGATGCCAGAAGATTTGAATAAGGTAGTAGTTAAGCATTTAGCAATTAATAAAATGAATTAAAATATGTCAATCTAGTTACATAGCGAAAATAAAGAAAGTATCAAAGAAATGAGAAAAAAAAATAGCTTCAGAAAGTAAAGAAAACGTACACATTGCGTCCCCATTTCTCAGCAGCAACTTGAACTTTCGCTTCAGTACCATGTCCAGTACTTTTGAGATAGTACCCAAAAGTTTCCTTGGATGGGTAAGGAAGCTTACAGAAAGTTTTTTTCTCATTTGAATATATGAAACATTGCTTTCGGAAATCAAAATATATCTCCTCTGTCGAAGAGCCTGCCAGCTAAGTTAAGCAAAATAACATATTGATGTCAAACAAATGATACATCTAAAGTTAACTAAAAACATGATTACATTAAGAAGGAAAATTTTCTATTTTATTTTCTACAAACTCCTGTCTGCCTGTCCTCTTGTATAAATAACTTTATTCTATTTCATCCAGTTTTGTAAATTACGTCCTATGTAACAAAAATAAATAAAAGGATGTAACATCTAAGAATACAAGTTGAGCTTACAACCTTTCGGAAATGTAGTGGTACTACTTCTTTAGCACCACAAAACTTGGCTGGAGTGATTTTGCATGCATCTGCATGATGAATATCTTTAACCTGCCAAATGAAGACACAAATCATATGATCCGAATAAATAGCTAAAACATGAATAGAAACATAATTGTTTCTTTCAGAATGAGATGTCAAGTATCGTAACAACAAATTTCATCAAGTCCTTGTCTTTTCAGTTCATATAATCTTATATATACATATATATATATAGATAGATGAATTCAGAATGCCACAAACCTTCGAAAAGTGAACGAAACATTTGAAATCCACGGACCATACTGTAAAGAGGAACACCAATATGTGGACAGCTAACAAACCACCAAGAACTATAAAGGCATCAAGTAAATCTAAACTGGGTACGATAACGATCATCCATGTAGCATAAATTATGGCAAACGGCCATGAATCAAATCGCCACGGCCAGTGCCTCTTCCTCAGCAAATCAACAGTATCAACTACTTTCCCATTGACATGAAACCTCGTCATCACCCTTTTTAATTAATAACTCAAAAGTTCAAATCTTGTTTAACAAGCAATCGCTCCCCTTTGAACTCTGGACTGCAATGAAGAATATAAACTAATCATAAGTAAATTAGAAAAGCTAGCACAATCATAAGTAATCTCAGGAAGATTTTACGTAATTACACTAATAAATCTTCTTTCAGATACTATAGTTTTTGAGTTTTGAAACCTAACAAATCGGACTCACACGATTGAACATCATAACATATTATGCAAACAATTAACATCGTTTGTTACTAAAAAATTCAATCTTAAATGATAAGAAATACAATTTGATCATGAAGTGGCTTACTTGTTACTAGGTTTGAAACGGTTCGAAAGAGATCAAGGCGAAAGTGATGGAGAAACCTTCTCCGTCGCTCTCTTCTCTCTCTCTCTCCCTCTATCTAGATCGGTAGGGTTTAAATGCGGTGACGGTGGCGCCGCCGTGTGAGGGTTTTGATTGTTGACGGAATACGGCGGAGATCTGGTGGAAGGCGCGATCGGAGGGGGACTTCAAGAAAGAAGCCAGAGAACTGGAAGTCTAAATAAAACTAAAAGATTGGATGCCGTTTAACTTTGAGCTAATTTACATAAATGGTCCCTAAATTATTCTATATTTACCATATTTAGCCCTTGTTTGTTTTACCATAACGGTCCGGTCCGGACCGGACCGGCTTGACTAAGAAGAGATGAACAAATGGGTCCGGCTCGGCCCAGGACCGGGATCGGGACAAGCTTGATCCAGGATCGATTTGAGACCGACGGTCCAGGACAGGTCCTGGTTTTCATCAAAAAACACTGCCCAGCCCGGGACCGCGGCACCAGTTTAGGACCGGCCCAAATTTTTCCCAAAAAATTGTATGTTTATATGTATTTGGTTGAATACAAAATGACAAAACTATAATAAAACGTATTTTTTAAGTGTATTTAGTTGAAAATCAATTACAAAACTATCACAAAATGTATTTTTTAAGTGTATTTGATTAAAAATCAATTACAAAACAATAATAAAACGTATTTTTAAGTGTAACCGATCGACTCAATTACATAATTTAAAGTGTATTATAATAACATTTTTTTATTATTTAAAAGAATTCAAAAACTATTTATGTGAAAAAATCAATTTTTAAAATAAATAAATATTGGAAGTGATTTGGCTCGGCCCAAGACTGGGATCGATTCTCATAACTGGCCCGATATATGCTTAATCGGGCCATCATGTTTTGGTCAGGACCAGTCCGGCTTGACACTATTTGAGACTGGGATTGGGCCTTCATGGTAGTAAAGAAAATTAATACAATTACTAAATGTAAATTTATATTTGTATGCATGATTATAAGTGTAATATGTTGTTAGTATGCATGTTTTCAAATATCTATATAAATGATCTAGTTTATAAATACACGTTTTGATTTGAAAAAAAACATATGCGTGTCTAAAACAAGTTCATAAACCTATTGAGAATGATTTAGACTTGGTCCATTTTTTATTCAAAATTATGTACTTATAAAATTCGGTATTCGAAATGATAGAAGGAATATTATTTATATATTCTTATTTAAAAAAATTGATATAACTGAAAGTAAAAGATTGTTTAATTAAAAAAATTGTGTGTGTGTGTTAGAGGGGTGTATTTGTGAGGTATTGTTAAAATATGAGTAAGATACAATTGCAAAGAAATGTTTGATGTTCCGATCAAAATCATGTTGACTAAATCTATCTGACATTTAATAGATATTGCAAAATAATTGGTAAACGGTTACATAAATGGAATCACAATCCATCTAATCTTTATCAAATCATATAAGACAGTTATTTTTAAATCGACATGCATATTTCTTGATCATATTAAAAGGGGATTATGTCTATCCAATCATAAAGATGGTTTTGTTGCCAAAATGACGATATTCTGTTTGAAGTTCACAAAAAGGAAATCATGATACAAGTATGAAGTAATGTATCAAAAAAACGAATAAATAAACTAGCAGCATAATATGTTCATTCAAGATGAATCAAGAAGAAGAACGTATGATGCAACCAGTCATGGACAATACTGAAAAACTGGGACATGTTTTTCATATCATCAAGATTTGATTGGATTGCTGAGTCATATTGACCGTTAACCGAAATGGTGATGTGTCTTTAAGGAAAGCTCGAATGGATTCTTGAACGGATAGAATGGTAATAAACCATACTTGCTTTTATAAAGGAACTTGTCCTTTAAAGATGAAACTACCATGGAGATACCTGCATAGGCGGTATAAAGAGAATGATACAATATACTTTTTTGAAATGGTATCTCATGCTAGACCCAAACTAACCCCGACAAAGGCGACTGTAAAACATCAAGCCTAATAAATTCAGTAGGCGCAATTGCTGTGAACGTATTGAATCGAATCCGAGACAGATGGAATATTCAACCACTACAATACACTTCTTATGATTATGACACCATCAGTGGCGGATCAAAAAAATTTGTCCCTTGGAAAATTTTACTGGGGAAACTAAGGCTAAATTTAGTATTTTTGATATTTTTTAGCCTTTATAATTTCTTTTAAACAATTCACTGGGGTCCTTGGACCCCCCCCCCCCCCCCCCACCCACCCCACCCTACCCACATTTTCAAGCTGCATACGCCCTTGGATACCATATACTTGTTATAATTGATGATATAAATTATAAACCCAAGAAAAGAGTACACATATTTTACAAGGTAAAGAAATAAAGGGGCAAACAAAAACACCACACAAGCAACAAAAGACAGAACAAAAGCATAAAAAACCAGAAGAAGGTCGAACACTACCTACAACAAATGACTACTAGAACCACACCATTGAACCAATGAGAAAGAAAACTTCTTATCAATTTAAACGGTATAATTTAAAAGTCAAAATCCTGATAATCTTTTTAATTCAGATAATAGATAACCGATTTAAACTCAACATGGGGTTTTGACATGGGTGAAATGTTACTAATTGAACTCAAATTAATATATATATATATATATATATACTAGAAGAGGTACCCACTGCAATACAGCGGAACTTAAAATATTTCATCAACATTAATGTTAGAAATCTTGAACTCTTTTAAAATATCAAATTATCTATCATTATAAACTTATAAATTGGCATCCATTATTTTTACAAAACCCAAGTACAATCTTAATTTAAAAGAAACAAAGTAGCACATGACATATTTGTTTTGACGGAAATGTAAAAATAATGGATGCCGATTTATAAGTTTATAATGATATATAATTTGATATTTTAAAAGAGTTCAAGATTTATAACATTAATGTTGATGGAATATTTAAATTTCGCCGCATTGAGCGGTACATTTCTAGTAATGATATTATTTGTTAAAAAGGAAACATATTTTTTTAATGTAATTTGATTTATATACGATTATTTATTTTAATATGATAAAGGTGTAAACTGAAAAATAAAATAGTAAAGGATATAGGGGTGTGCAAAACCGAATAATCCGAACCGAAAATAATGTGTTTGTGCAAAACCCGAATACCCCGAAATCTTAAAATCCGAAACCCGATTTTTTGGAGATATTTAGGTTCGGTTTGGGTTCGATATTTGGTCACCCGACCCGTCCAAAAACCTGAAATATTTATACATATATAGTTAAATATTATATAAATATATTTATTTATCTAATTATCTTATGAAAATCTTATATTATAGCCGGTCCAAATGTTTATGATTTCTAAATTTACTATTGCTTTCATCAATTTATCGATATGAACTCATCTTCAAAATCGATTAAATATATATTTTTTTGTATAATAACTATACCCGAAACCGACCAATCTCAACCCGAACCAATCCCAAATCCGAAGACTAAAGTTCGGGTCTTTGTTTCCATATTCGAAACCCAATCGGGTTTTTGATTTGTCCACCCGAACCCGCCCTACCCGTCCGATGCACACCTCTAAATGGATATGAACGAAATTTAAATACTAATTATATAGGGTGTAAAATAAAAAGGTAAGAGTTAAATATATAACTATAGGGCATAAAATGTAAATTGTTTAAAAATAAGTCGTTACTATTCATGTATATAATAATATGATTAAATCGAAAAATATTCAATATTGAATTCATTTTGAAGGTATTGACGACACGATCATAATGATATAATTTATAAAAATAGAAACTTATTTTTTAATTGTCTTATGATTCATATACAACTATTTAGGTTAATATGATAAAAGTATAAAATGAAAAAGTGAAAGACATAAAATAAATTAAATAACTAACTATATAGGTGTCAATTGTAACTTAAAATTTTAAAATAATTTAATTTATATAGGAAGTGGAGGTTGGAGTAAAATTCTAAAGCTTTAGATGTTGTAGTTCATGCAAAAAATGTTGTACCTCTTAAAAATGTGAACTTAACTGTTTAACAAGCTTTATATAATAGTATAGATAAGATTATATATGTTAATATGAAAAGATTGTGAAATTAAAATTATAAAAGAAAATGGTATAAACTAAATTAACTAACAAAGTCTAGGTGTATAAAATGTAATTCAAAAATTGAAATTAATTTTATGGAGGTTGACATGCATGAAAATATGGTACCTTGGGCAATAAGGTTGGAAGTCTTAAAATATTTAAAGTAACCGTTTAATAACTTTTATATAATAGTATATATAGTATAGATATTGATAGATAGATGAGGGGTGTAAAAGAAAAAATCAAAAATTAAATTATTTGATTTTTTAAAAATAAGTTAATACATATTTATCATTTTTTATAATATTTGTAAATAATAAAATACCGGATATTGGGCTCATTTCGAATGTATTAAAAAGACGATTATAATGGTATAATTTACGACAACATATAATATGTTTTAAATACAATTTAGTTGATATAAGATTTTATATGGTAAAATGAAAAGGTTATGGAATTAATTTGGTAAAAGGAAGGGATATAAAATTAAGTAAATAACAAAATCTAAGGGTCAAAATGTAACTTACAAATTATAATTTTTTTTTAAATTATAAAGGATTATATGTTTTATACTCTTAATACGTTTGTACCTCTTAAATATTCCAACTTAACCGTTTAAACTCCTCTTAAATTTATGATTAATTAAGATTTTCCATAAATAAAAGTTTGTGGTTGATGGGTACATGCATAAAAAATGTGTACGTAATGCATATAAGAGTTGTACATTTATCTAGATATGGTTGAATCCACAGTTTGTGGAGTCAGGAGGTGGACCGGTCAAATTCGTAAAGCAAACAAACAGCCAACAGCATTTCCATTTGTTTCACGTGTTCTTTTTATTTGATTTTTTTGTTATTAAAATATTTTGCAATCAATAAAAATTTTAATTAATTTTTTTTTCTGAGATTAATTTTTTTTAATTACTAAAAGGTGATATACATATTTTTTGTTTAATTGTTGATAAACAGACTGTATATTCCTTTTATTTTATTTTGTATGTTTTATATTTATTGTTCAAAATTTAGGAACTTCTTTATTAAAAAAAGGTTATTAATTTATTTGTTTAATTTTTTAAGAATTTAATCATTTAAAACATAAAAGTACTTGAGTTTTTTAGGGGTTTTCAAACATTTTACCATATTATCTGATTTTATAGGCTACAATAATATATTTAATAAGTTTCATGAATTTTAAATTTATTTATTTAAATTTTTTTTAACATTTAATCATTTAAAATGGTAAAGTTTATTAGATTTAAAAAAAAAATTCTTTTAAATAAAATTAACTAAATAATTGATTTTAATAAAAAAAATATTGAAATTAACAACATGACATTTTTTAAAGCCTAAAATAACTCCAAATGCTAAGAGAAATATCTCTAGATTTTCCTAATTTTAGAAAAAATGAAAAACCAATACTCATTTTTTTGAAAAAAATTATATTCATCTTTATTGATTTTCTCAATTTTAGATATAATATTAATTATATTATTAAAATATTTTATTAAAAAATAATATTTTTTTCTTCAACTCAGAGAAAGTTTGGGATATTTGATTCATATATTTGATTGATTGGAAATAGGCATAAAAATAAAAATTATAGTAAATGTAAATCGAAATGAATTTCCAACTTAATCTAAAAATAAAAATTTGGATCCCTGTAGGAATGAACCCATTGTATTACAATATATAAATCCAAAAACTACGTTTTATTTTCATTTTAATTGATTGTTGTTTAATGTTTATGAAATGTCACGTTTTGTTTTGGAATTAAAGGAGAAAAAAAAGAAAGAAAGAAAAATTACGACTGGTCTTGAAAGAGGAGGGGAAAAAATTACATAAAATAAATTTTCATGTACTTGAACACTAGAGAAATGAAAAAAAATATGTTATTTTTACTAATATACCCTTAAAAATATATATCTTTTAACATGAAAAGATTTATAGTTTTGTAATTTTAATAATTTTTTAAATGATTAAAACTTTTTTCTTTCCTTTCCTCTCATATTTTCTAAAAAGTTTTGGGAGGATTTCATTAAGGTGACTTTTGTTTTTTAAAAGGTGCTGAAGTCTGAAGTTTTATTTCACTTCTGATTAATAAAAGGTGGTGTTGAAGTCTGAAATATGAATCTATAAAATTGTTTGTTTGTGTAAACTGATAAATGTCTGAATTTGTTTAAATTATATGTTTTACTCATTAGAAAATTATAATATTGAATTTATAGATAAATTTATACAATTTCACATATTTATTCATCATCATTACGAAATTTACGTCTAAATTATATAATTAGCATTCGTTTAAACGAAAGTATATCATTGACGGTATGCAACACATTTAAATCCTATTAAAACACATCAATTAATAGAGACGAGGATCCATTTGGTAAGGATTGATTGAGATAAATGATCAATTAAGGTCATCGATTGAGAAACGTCGCTAATGAGGAATTGGAGAACAATAAGAGGTAAATAAGAGGTTGATTTACCTCTTAACAGATAAGAGAACAATAAGACATAAGTGCCTCTGAAAATTTGAAAAAAACAAACAGTCTATCAGACATAAGAGGTTGATAAGAGTTTTTTCAGAAAAACAAACAAGGCCTTAGAGTATTTGACTTGAAAGACCATTTGACTCATTCAAATTGTTCTCATAACTATTTTTCTCCGGACTTTATCCAAATGTCAGTAGGTCCGTAAAGGTCCGTAAATCTTACGGACCTAGCTAAATGACAAAAAAAAAATCAGACCAGGTCCGCAATATAAATTAAATGTGTAAAATTTATCAGTTCAAGGATTCTTTCTAGTGATAAGACATGCCAGGTCCACAATACCATTACGAACCTAGACCAAAAAAAAACTCGAAAATTTTGTCATTTCCTTTTTATTTATCTCATTTTTTTTTTTCAAAAAACATATGTTAAAAGCAATTTTTTGACCAAAATCTCCATTTTTGCACTAATTCACTCCTTGTAAACGTGGACGAAACGGCCGCCGGCCACCGTCGAGCGGTGGTCCAGTCTTCCCACCACCACCCATTTTTATCAGATTATTAGTTTTTGGCCAACGTCAAACTCTCAAAATCAACCCCAAATTTTGTTCTCTAAATTCCAAATTTCAATCGGACCCACTTTATCGAAATGGGAAACACGGTGATCCTCTGTCCATGGCTTCTCCGATCATTTAAATTCCAAACAAAATCGAATGGTTTTCCATCCCTTCTTCAGATTCAGATTCCCACTCTCTTCAATCAGTTTCTACTGCTATTATTCGTGCTCCTTTTTCAGTTTTTAACCCAAAAATCTCTTTGAGGCATTTGATCAAACACCTTGATGGCGGCATCAATGGGTTCCGTACCATTTGTGATCGATCATAATGTAGTCCGTCGATACTGGATCCCTTCTTCGTTATCGAATTACCGACGACCCAGAAGATCGGTTACTGATTTGATATTTGTATGTGATGGTGGTAATGGTGGTGGTGGTGGTGGAAGAGTACGGCGGATTAAGGCAACCGGAGAAAGGAGGTCTGGTACGGACGGTGGTGGTCGTGATACGAATACGATTAACGGAAGTATGAAGAATTTTGCCATGCAAAGAGACCTACTTCCACAGGTATTTTGTGAGTGGATTAATGCTACATATCTAAAGAACTATTTAGGGTCTGTTTGTTAGCAGCTTAACGAGCTTAATGAGATTTATAACTTAACTGTGATAGTGGCTTAATGGCTTAATGATATAGAAAGTGACTTATTACGTAAGTTTCTAGTGGAACTAAGTTTTTTTTTCCAAATTCGTCCCTTCCAATTAAAAACAAGATCCTCCCGTCTATGAAAAAGCCCTTGAAATAAAAACTTTTTCAATTTATACAGACAGATTAATCCATAAAGACAATATTATCAATGCATGTCTTGATAGAAAAGCAGTCAAATAACCCCTCAAGTTACTATTCAAAAAAGCCCATAAAAAAGAATAGAATTTTCAACATATATTGATGAGAAATGGTTAAAAAGGCTAGTTGATTCGGTTGTTGTTTTCTCCAACGTATTTTCCAAAAAAAATTACAAAACAGAGAAAGTAGAAGAAAGATTGAAATTTTCTCCAAATATTGAGAATTTCCTAAAAATGATTAATTATAAGTGAAAAATAATATTTTATTTTCCACCTATAATAAGTCTTAGAAATTAAATGTCTAGGAAAGAGAAACAATATTTTGTTAAATATAAGGAATATTTTTAATAATATAGTTGATTTTTTAATCTTTAAAATGGAGAATCTGATTTAGATAGATGGAATATTTTTTTGAGATTTTGATTTTTGATTCTCCAATTTAGAGAATCTGTTGGAGATGTTTAACACCCGATAGGCATAGTTGTCCCAAAGTATCTAGTGGGGCCGCTAATATTGTCCACCAGATACCTACCATGTGAGAATATGTGGAAACATTTTAAATTGCTCTCCAAAAAAAGTCTAGAAAGGAGGTTCCATCATATATCTCGAGTAAAAATGGTCCAAGTCTCGCAGATGTATACTCACAAACATTTTTGGTTTTGGACATGATCAAAATGTTATTATGCTTTTCTTTTTCTAGCAGATAATTGAAAGGTCTGCATACATCTTATCCTTCCTAGTCCATTTTGGTTTTGTAAATAACCAATGTGTTATTGTGTCTTTTCTTTTTCTAGCAGATAATTGAAAGTACCACAATCGACTCAGAAAAAGAGGGAATTCTTTATGAAGAAAGCGAAAAAACCTTATTTTGGAGCAAGTATCAATCGGCTACATCAAATGGTACATATGAGAAGTCCAAAGATACAACAAGTGAATCAATACAAGATGAAGGGGATGATGATCCTGCAAACGATAATGCCGAATCTCCTCCGTTAGCCGGTCCGAATGTAATGAATGTTATATTGGTTGCTTCGGAATGTGCTCCTTGGTCGAAAACAGGTAATTTATGTGAAATCCGATCTTCGGATTTGTAAATTCTCTGAAAATATTATGGGTGTTTTTGGTACGTAGACAGATGGATAAGAGTGAGGTAGGCGGGAGTGAAGTAAATTGTGGAAGGTTTTAGAGTTAATTTTGACATGGGTAGTTTAGTAATTTACCAATCTTGTTCCACCAGTTTTCGTGGGATAGGAAAAAGATGCATTAGTGAACCGAAAGTTAAACCTCCTAAATACTAAGGACATTACTTATTTGGTCAGCTATACATGATTGTTTGGTAGTGGCTTAATGATGTACTAAGTGGCTTATTCAATAAGCTTTTAAGTGTTTTCCAAACCTATCCTCTCAGTTAAAAAACATGCCCTTTCCATCTATGAAAAAAAAACCCTCTGAAACAAAAATCTTGTCAATCTATACAGCAGATTAATCCACACATATAATTTTAATTTTATCTATAGGTGGCCTTGGAGATGTGGCTGGCGCTTTACCAAAGGCTTTGGCCGAGCGCGGGCATCGAGTAATGGTAACTTCTACACTTTTAACTTTTTACTAGTCGTTCTGCAATAATCACTAAAAGATACACCGACTAATATGTATTTATTTTCTCTTTTTCCATAACCATTTTTAGGTAGTGGTACCTCTCTATGGTGATTACGTTGAGCCTCAAGATACAGGAATTAGAAGACGATATAACGTTGGTGGGGAGGTATACAACCATAAACGTATTTTTTATAGTTTGTATCTATTTGTAGGGGTAAAGATAAAATATGCGTACATCTTACCCCTTAGACTGTACTTCTATGTGGGATTTACTGGGTTTTTGTAATTTCAGGAGGTGGAGGTTCAGTATTTTCAAACGTACATCGATGGGGTAGATTTTGTTTTTATTGGATCTCACATGTTTCACAACTTGGGAAGTAATATATATGGAGGGAATCGCGAGGTAAGCTTCTACTCGGTGTTACGTAAGTCTAGTCCCTTCTGGGAGGCCGGTCTCTACTGATAACTTAGATACCGCTGGACCAATGACCCTTTGACACAGATAGAAAATTTACCCTTAGAGGTGGTACCCAACCCTAATGGGGCGGTGTTTTCTCCGCTTTGACGGGTAACAGGGCGGGGATGGGGATTTATTTTCATACCTAAAGCAGGATTGGGGGAGGGTTGGAGATGACATTGCACATGCCTAATCTGATCTCAATTGATTTTTTTATTTTATTTAATATATGTATATAGTGTTTGTATATATATATATATATATATAGAGAGAGAGAGAGAGGAAGATTCAAATGAGAACTTTGTAAATTTAAAGGAATAAAGGAACGTTTGTGGACCACATATGATGTGGGTTCCACATAATATTAAATCATTTCTGATTGAATATGATTTAATATTATGTGGGACCCACATCATATGTGGTACACAAATTGTTCATTTGTTCCTTTAAAGAGGGGTGGTTCTCGTATGAGCCCTCCCCTATATATATATATATATGTATACATTTACTATTATGACAAATATATTTGATTTTCAATATTGGTAATTAATGTAGTGATGATTCATTGTAACTTTAATTTTAAAATACATTGTTTCTGATATCTATTGATGCTCATTATTGTAGGATATTCTACGACGCATGGTTTTATTCTGTAAAGCAGCCGTTGAGGTACGATTTAGAAACTTACTTAAAACTACTTTCGAAAATTCAAGTGGTTTTGTTGTCTTATGATTCATGTATTTATTTATTCATTCATATATATACTCGTATGATATTGAGGGCTTCAGTCACCTACAGGTTCCGTGGTATGTGCCGTGTGATGGGGTTTGCTATGGAGACGGAAATTTGGTTTTTATTGCAAATGATTGGCATACCGCATTGTTGCCGGTTTATCTAAAAGCATATTATCGTGACAACGGATTAATGCGATACACAAGATCTGTCCTTGTGATTCATAACATAGCACATCAGGTTCGTTAACTTGATGTAATGTCTGTGTATATTCTATCCCCAGACCCGATCACCTTTTCACAAGACCCCATCACCTTTTCACAAGACAGATGTTTTTACATAAACAACTGCTCTATTTTTGGATAGTAGAGATTAGGTCCACATACATTCTACTAGGGGTGAGCATCAGAATCGAGTACCTGTCTTTGGAACCAGAACTACTCTGGAACTGCCGGAATCGGAACCGATGTGATTGGTTCTGGTTCCTAAAATACGGAACCGATCAGGACCGGCTCCAGTTCCAGTTCTCATTCTTTTGGAACCGTTATTCGTTGGGTACCCGCCAGGACCGGTTATGGGACCGGGTACTCGGTCCCATTGGGTATCCAGAATCGGAACCGACGGATACCCGCTACTTTATATAAAAATTATTCTATATATTTATTTAATAAAGTTATATTATCTTTAAGGTTAGAGTTAGACGAGCTATGTATGTTTATAATAGACTTAAAATTACATGTTTATCAAACTAGTTTTGACATTTTGTTGTATTTATTACTTTAAGTTGGTACTTTGTAGTTTATAATAAAGTTAAAATTACATTTTATCGTAAAAAAATTTAAAAATTGAAATCGGGTACCCGGTACTGAACCGGTTTCCAGCGGTTCCGGTTCCATAAAATTTGGCCGGATACCCTGTCATGCTCACCCCACATACCTCATCATGCTTTTCACAAGCCAGAAGTTTTCACGGAAACAACTTATGCCAACAATTGTGTTTTTATCGAAGATGTTTCTTATTCATCCATTTTTTATTTTCAGGGTCGTGGTCCGGTGGTCGATTTTGGCCATGTGGATCTACCACCACACTACTTAGATCTTTTCCGGTTATACGATCCCGTGGGCGGTGAACATTTCAACATTTTCGCCGCAGGTCTCAAGACCGCCGATCGTGTAGTTACCGTAAGCCACGGATACGCTTGGGAACTAAAAACCCTCGAAGGCGGGTGGGGCCTACACAACATAATTAGCGAAAACGACTGGAAACTAAGAGGCATCGTTAACGGAATCGATAAAAAAGATTGGAACCCGGAACTCGATGTTCACTTAACATCCGATGGTTACACTAATTACTCTCTAGAGACTCTCGATACCGGAAAGCCACAATGCAAAGCCGCACTTCAAAAAGAGCTCGGTTTACCGGTTCGTGATGACGTTCCGTTAATCGGTTTCATCGGCCGGCTCGATGTCCAAAAAGGCGTAGACTTAATAGCTGAATCCGTTCAGTGGATGGTCGATCAAGATGTACAGCTCGTCATGTTAGGAACCGGGAGACCAGATCTCGAACAGATGCTTAGAGAGATGGAGAGTCAGCACCGTGATAAAATCCGAGGATGGGTCGGATTTTCGGTCAAAACCGCTCATCGGATAACGGCTGGCGTGGACGTATTACTGATGCCATCACGGTTCGAGCCGTGTGGGCTTAACCAGCTTTACGCTATGAGTTATGGAACCGTACCTGTTGTACATGCCGTGGGTGGTTTGAGAGATACGGTTCAGCCGTTTGATCCTTACAATGAGTCAGGGTTAGGATGGACGTTTCATAAAGCTGAGGCTGGTGAGCTGATTCATGCACTTGGAAACTGTTTGCTGACTTATCGGGAGTATAAGCAGAGTTGGGTCGGGATTCAGAGGCGTGGGATGATGCAAGATCTCAGTTGGGATAATGCCGCTCATCGTTATGAAGAAGTTTTCGTTGCTGCTAAATACCAATGGTAAGTTTCGGTTCAGATAAAGGTGTAAAGTAGTCAGAAAATCCCGATAGAAAGTAAAGGAGTAGATTTTAGGAAGAAAAAAGCCGATGGATTCGTGAATAATAGCTTAATGATATATATGTTGATTGAATATAATTATAATGCTTCCGATTATAAAAAACAAACGAATCCAGTATATCCCATCTGGAGGTGGGGTTTGGGGAGGGCAAGGGGCGGTTTGGTTGGTTTTCCAATAAGTCATGTATGGATAATGTTGGCCATGTGGATTGATATGTTTGTATAGATTGGGAAGGTTTTTTCATAGACGGAAAGAACGCGTTTTTTAACTGGGAGGGGCAGGTTTGAAAAAAACTTGGCTTTCTGCATAAAGCTACGCCCTAGAAGCTTACTGGATAAGCCACTTTCTATATCATTAAGCTACTACCAAACACTCATGTATAGCTGACCGAATAGGCTGCGGGGCTGTTTGTTTACCTTTTAACAGTTCCATTAAGAGGCATCCTCTGAATTGCTAAGAGGTAAATCCTGTTTGGCAAAAAAAATAAGCCTGCCTTTTAATGGTTCCAAAACCCTCTGAATCATTTTGTATCCTGGACCTCCCTTAACCATTAACAGCCCTAATTACATACTGAATTATTACCAAACAACTATATTTCATTTTGCACTATATCAAAAGAGCCTCTTAATCATTCTGACCACTTGATCATTCTGCACCAAACCATTCAGCAACTGCCAAACAGCCCCCAAGTCTCATTAAGCTCATTAAGCTGCTAACAAACAGGCCTAAGATATATATGTCAGATTGTTGTTTAAACCAAACCAAGCGAACCCGGTATACCCTACCGAAGGTGGGGTCCGAAGAGGGTAAGATGTAATGCAAACCTGACTTCTACCTCAAACAGTAGAGTGGCTGTTTCCATTAAGACCTCTGGCTTGTGAAAAGTGTGAAAAAGTGAGAAAAACATGTATGATTACGACTAAAAACCCATGGGGAAACCTCTTTATTATGTATATAGATCACATAATAGTATAATACACAAATGTAAGATTAGATAATGATTGAATGTATAACAAATCCCTATCTTAAACCCAATAACTTAACAGAAAAATGGGTGATTATGGCATCGAGAATATGAATCTAGGCAGGAAGTATATAGCCAACTCAACCAAGAATATAAACCGTTTTTTTTTGCTTTCTATGTGTACGAAACTCTACTTTCATGATCAAATTGCAAACAAGACCGACCCGAGAAAAGTTCAGAAAAACCTTTTGAGAGGCAGCCTTCAACTGCACATGGAGACTTTGAGCAACCCAACGATTTGTTAAATGTCGGATTAATCTGCTGCTGATATTCGTTTAGTAACTTATTAGCGGGATCTGCATGCCTTCTTTTGGAGTTCGTAATTGTATTATTAAAGTTGTTATTAAATGTATCAAAGGGTTCGAATTCTTGGCCTTCCATTTCCTCGTCTAATTTCCGTTTTACCCCTGAAAAAACCTTCAATCCTGCAAGTATCATGAGAGAGAAAATCACTATTTTGTTCTCCAACAGCTTCTCTAAAATAGAGAAAATCACTATCTTGTTCTCCAACAGCTTCTCTAAAATAGAGAAAATCACTATCTTGTTCTCTAAATTCCTCCAACAGCTTCTCTATCCCATTCTCTAGAATAGAGATTTATGGGAAAATCTCCAAATATAGAGATTTCTCTAAAACTCCAAAGAGATGAGAGAGAGAGATGAGTTTTTTATTCATTCCACCAATGGAAATTAAATTAATATCACTTTATATATATATAAATGATTTAATATTATTTGGGACCCACATCATATGTGATCTACAAGTGTCCCTTTGTTCTTTTAAAAATGCAAAGTTCTCATTTGAACCTTCCTCTATATATATATATATATATATTAAAGTGTATTGGGATCTTAAAATTATAGAATATATAAATAATATAATCAATAATGAGATCTCTAAAATATAGAACCTGTTGGAGTTTATTGCAATTTATTTTAGAGATTTTAACTTTTAGTTCTCTATTTTAGAGAATTATAGAGAAGTTGTTGGAGATTACCGGTTAGAGAGTCGTAAATCGGTTGAGCTTCTGAATCACCACAGTTGCAACATAAATTATGAGTATCATCAGATCCAGTTATCCTGCACCATACGATCAAATAAAACATCGAATCCTCAATCACTTCAATAACAAATGTACGAAAATAGGTTTTCTTTGATCATTAAGGGGCTACTTGGCAGTTGCTGAATGGTTTGGTGCGGAATGATTAAGAGGGTTTTATGATATATTGCAAAATGAAATATAATTGTTTGGTAATTGTTTAAAATGAAATCAAGGCTCTGAATGGTTAAGGGAGGTCCAGGATACAAAATGATTCAGAGGGTTTTGGAACCATTAAGAGGCAGACTTATTTTTTGCCAAACAGGATTTACCTCTTAGCGATTCAGAGGATGCCTCTTAATGGAACTGTTAAGAAGTTTTAGGAACAAAGGTTATACCTATACATGTGCTCGACAAACTCATCAACGAGAACAGGCCAAGCGCCTAACAAAAACCATATACAAACACTGAATTAGAGAGAAACAATGTTGGTATTTGCTAAAGAAGTTGCACCTTTATGATAGGCTTAACAATTAAGTGGAAAATAGCAAGTATATGTGTTATTACCTTCAGGATCATATCCTTCAAGATTTTCATGTACACAACGACTAAATGCCAATACTTGCCGCCATGTATCCTCGGAGATATTGTGACGCTGATTGTTCTAGATGTTAAAATTCAAAGAATTAGTTTGCTCTAATAATCAAAGTAACTATTTATATATATATATATATATAGAGAGAGAGAGAGAAGAGAGGAAAATTCAAATGCAAACTCAAATTTGGTTGCGAACATGAGGACAAAGGAGAGCGCCACACGTGTCCCATTCAGTCTGAATGATGAAAGGCATTCAGAATGAATAATGAAGGTGAAATTCATACATTATTCAGACTAAATAACACTACATTTAGTCTGAATATTTCCCTTCATTATTCAATCTGAATATGACACTTGTCGCGCTCTCCTTTGTCCTCATATTCACAACCAAATTTGAGTTCTCATTTGAACCCGTCCCTATATATATATATATATATATATATATATATATATATATTGAATGATTGGGATTTGGGAAAAGGCCAAACAAGAACCATATCCGGTATACGTATATATATATATATATATTTAAGGTTCAATATCATATATGATTACACGCATGAGACACAAGCTTAATCATATATGATTAAGCACATGTTGCATTGACAGCACATAGACGCTTAATCATATATGATTAAGCACACCGAAAGGAGTGTAATCATATATGATATTGAAACTTCTCGCCTTCTTGCAAAATGTTTAACTTCTTGTATGATCATTCCTCTCTATATAAATATATGGGGGGGGTTTCTTTTGAGAACTCTCGAAATTGTGAGATCTTTGAGAAACAGTGCATCATGTGCTATATCTGTACATCATATGATTTTTTTCATCTATGGCTAGAATTTAATGTAGTGATTAACATATATATGTTTCTCATGTGCTCGGTTCAGAACGTGAACCTTTTGGCATGTTTGTGAAACAAAAAACACACTGTTTCACATTGTGAACCGTATACACATGAAACAAACACATTGTGAAACAAATATAATCAATACATTAAATACTATACTTAGATCAGTAGATGGGAAAAAAAATTATGTGAAACATAACCTTAAGGTAGACGTCACGAATCTCACAAATTTTAGAGTTCTCAAATGATTAAGCCCCTATATATACATATATATATATGTACGCATTGATGCATATACACTATGCATTAGTGCATATAAACTAGGGGCTGTTATTTCTCTTCCCTTTCTACTTAACATATGAACCTAAAGAAGCGTCTAACAAGTCCAGTCTTAACTGAGTAAAAGTACCTCAACGAAGCTACACCACTGATCGAGTAATCTGAATCTTCCAGATAATACTAATTTCCAAGCCATAATTGCCCTGCTTACAGCTGAGAAAATAATTTAAATTTATGAGTAACTCAGGTTAAGTTTATAGAAGACTATCATAGGAATAAAGGGAAGTAGGATGATACAATGCATTATCAACTTTCGGATGATATTCTACTTACTAATGCTTCTTTGACCATTTTCTCGGCAAATGAAGAATACAAAATTATAGAATCTTGAAAACTCACGAGAGTCTACCTGTAAATAGAAAGAAAAACAACTATTCCGAGTAAGAATGCATATGATTGGATGTTCAACTTCTAATTGCCAGAGCTTTGGTGCTACGATGATACATATAAATATATAATTGATACACACATCAATGATCACCAATTATCACATCTCACCATCAGATTAAGTCTCGACATAAGAACCGAAATTTCTTCAAGAATTGACATCCTGCCATGCATGATAAAAAAGTGTTCATCAATCTGAATCAATTTCAATTGAACTCACATCCTCAAAGACAAATAGTTAAGCATCTAGAAGTTGAAACCATGGATGTGAGAATAAGAGAAAAAGCAAGCAATGTCTTATGGTGAACATCACAAGCATTTACAATTAATTCAGGTCATGTCACAAGTCCATCCTATCCAATCAAACCTTCGACTTTTTCACTGGTGCATCAGAGTATTCGATACATTAACACATAAAAGGATGACCCATGTGCACCAAAGATTCTGTGTGTTTGATGGGTAGTACAAAAACATGTGGTCCCATGTTTAGCACGGCATTAGACCGGGATAAGACCTGAGTGGAACAAAAATGCATTTTTTTTCTGTTCTACCAACATAGGTGGAACAAAAATCAGAGAGATGAGACAAGGTTGGTAAATTACTAAACTACCCATGTCAAATTAAAGCCTTAAAATCTTCCACAATTCTTTCACCCGCCTACACTTTGTCTAAGTCAGTGTACCAAACACATGTTTGCAAGGGTTGGGATTAGGTCACAACTTAAAGGGGTACTTGGTTCGTTGTAAGGGAATGGGTATGGTTAGGGATGATAAGGATGGGGAATGAAATGGCATTCCCTCCAATATAGTAGAGTATTGATGAGTACCCACTTTTAAGTAATCGTTCATTGCATTATATTGAACCAATCATCATTATTCATCCTCACTCCCTAATATCCCCAACCAAACACCCCCAGAATCTATTCATTAAAAATTTGAGAGTTTACTATCATGAGTTTATGACAAAGGAAAGAGAAGGTGTTGATTAAACAGAACACTAAGTAGTAGTAATTACATTGAAACACAAGCAAACTGGATATTTGTATCTTTTGAGTTTCAGTGAGGTACAAGGTGAAGCGTAAGTAGCAGATACCTTTTATGTACCCTCGACTCAACCAATTCTAGGAGCTTGGACAAGGCTTCCCTGGCTATTTTAGCTTTCATCGACTCATTGGCTTGTCTGTAACCATCCCCCTCAGAAGCATACACATCCAACGTGATATCTACAAGAAACATCATAAAGTAATTGATGTAGATTTGGTTTACAAATACATATCTACAAACATAATGAATGATAAGTGCCTACGTTATATGTATATATACATGTACACATATGTGAGTACATATATATATGTATGTATGTACTATGTATACACACATATAAATGAATACATGCTGGATTTGAAGAACGGTTGAATCCTAGCTCGTACTTGAGCTAATTTATGTGTTTTTTGCATACTAAAAGCAGTAAATTCCTTGCTATATCTTTACTACTATAAGCTTGCAAACCCCACCAAAAGGATTGTAAAAAACTAAGACTAAGAGAGCAAAGCACCATATCAGTAACTACTAAAGCAAGCTCCAAACTATATCATGGTATCTCCACGAGAGGAGATCTATGGCAAACTATACTCTTCGCTTAATTCAATCTACAATAGAAGCCTTTTGAATAGCCAAGTAAAGGAAATTGGAAACCTGCAACGCTCTTGATCAAGGAATCATCCTTCTCTATAAACCCTAATTTACTCCTTGAAGTTCATTCTTCATCTATTACTCAACTTTCTAGCTCAAACTCAACATAATATGAAATTATTCTTGTTAAATTACTCTCTTCCTCTTCCATAAAACAGAAATTCTCGATGATTAAACGGAAGAGAATTCAAACAACTTCAGATTGAGAAGCTGTGTAGCAGTTATTGATCAGCAAAAGAGAATTATGGAAAGTAAGAAGAAAGTAATTTGGATTTAGGTTTACCGCAATAGCGCCTGTAAATCTCGAAGATGTCAAGCCGATTTGAAGAATCCATGGAGCTAAGACTCAGAGAGTGACGATGAAGAAAAGGGGATTTTTGATTCGTGAAACGAAACCCTAGAGCATAAGCATCAGGTTCATGTATCCCTTCCAGACACTGTCACTCTCCCGAAAAAGCTATGTCTTAAAAACTTCATTACACTTTTTGAATTTAGGGTGTTTGGGATTGTTTATAAAAACAACTCGGTAATAAGTCATTTTGAGTGTTTGGGTAAAATAATTTGTCCGGTGTTAAATTGGAAAAAAGTTATTTTCTAAGAAGTAAAAGAATTTAACTTATCAGATTTTCATAAACACTTTTTCACACCGGTAATAAATTATAAGTCAATAAGCTCATCCAAACACCCCCTAAGCACTTTTGAATGTTTGGATAAACAATTTGTATAGGATGTCAAATCGGTGATAAGGAGTTTTTCAACAATATAAACTCTTTTAACTTATGGTAAGTTGATAAGGACTTTTATAGGAAAAACATAAGTTGTTTCAAATAAGCAATCCCAAACACCTCGTTAATATTTACACTATGTTTTATTTTTATTCTTTAACGTTCTGTGTGTAGTGTTGGGTTCTGGTGCAAAAAAATTTAACGTGAGAAGCCTAAACGGGAATCTCCACCATTGGATGTACATCAAGATGAAATGTACCGAGATTAGGTGCGCCGAGATGTACCGGATCAACTTCTTTCCAATGCGCAATTCATGGATAGGTATGAGATTAAAAGTGATCAATGGTTCAGATTTCTTCTTACGTTTATCACATTAACTCGTCTTCATTAACCCGTCTTCTGACACGATTCTACACATCTGTGTGTATATTGTATAATTATATATATATATATATATATATCTTTTGGAACTGTGTATTTTTTGATCAATTTACGTGTGGTGGTTGATAACTTGATATTCTAGGCGATTGACATGAAGTCATGGCAGATGAACTTCTATGGTCATAAGGGTTTTGACGGTATTTGAATTTGAAACTTAATCAGATGAGATATCTAATGAATCTCCGATTAATTTGTGTGTGATTTGATTAATTTCATGTAATTTTTGCAAAGCAAATTCAAAGTCTTACCGGTTAAATTATTCACGAGTTCAAATGTATTTAGAATGACTAAGATATGTTAAATAAATTAAAAATTATAGTTCGATTTTGGTCCCTAATGTTTATAATTTTCAACGGATATCGTTTTTAAACTTCAAAAACTCATAGTTGGTCTCTCACGTTTGCCGATTTCCAACGGTTTTAGTCTAACGGTCGTTAACTTTCTCTGTTAAATCTAATTAAATAAGAGGTATTTTAGTCATTTTCATTATTTTCTTAATTTTATACTAAAATTAGGAAAAAAAATATTATATTTTAATTTTAATTTATAAAACTAACAAAAACAAAACAAAACGTAAGGTGGTGATTCTCCTTTTTATTTTCTAACAAATTACTTGTAAGCTAACTAAAAACTTCATTTCAAAACTTACAAGCTCATATATGATTCGAATTGTACTACAAAGTGGTTTAGGCATCATTGTGTAGGTCTATGATAACGGTGTAGGGACAGGCAATCAGTTAACGATTTGTTACTATCAGATTGAGTAAGAGACTGGTCCAAGAAGAATAAACTTTTGAAATAAAAGGGCCACGTGACGCTTTCCCATTAGCCAACAAAGTTGAAACTATTTTAGCAATTTTTTTGGCATTTACCATCTTACTACTCTGATATTTATCATCGATGTTCTTCCACTAGTAGCTCTCTTTTTGAATCTTTTGACTTCTTCGTAAAAAATGTCTTTCAGTTTTATATACCGAAGTCATTTGAATACCATCCAAATACGTTTGAAATACTCATTTTGTTATAAAAAAACGATTCATATCATTTAGAATACCAATTTTGATCAAATGTTAAACTGATATGAATTATTTTTTCTTAAATATCAGACGAATTTGAAAAGTTTATGGAAAATGCTTACAATTGATAACACGTACGATACAATAACCTATAATTGATTTGATGTTTTCTTCTTGGCCTACTTCCTAATAAATAAATTATTCGACTTTCAGAACGACACACATCCCAAGACAATCTTAGGTTTTTTTGGGGCACAAATTCTGATATATTTTTAATGAAGCTTTAAAGGGGCACATTCCAATTTTTATAGTTTCCGATGCAATATTTATAACACTGTAGAGATATGAATTCCAATGTACTTGTGAACGTTTTCGGCTTTTTGATTCATCCGTATATACTTAATATATACGATCATGATACTATTTTTTTATACAGTCAATTTACAAATATTAATCCATAAACATATCTGTTTGTTGTCAGCAAAACAAGGATAATATACATTTTTATCTAAAAAAAACATTTCTCCCTACAATTGCACCAATAAAACAAATAACACAATTTGATTGGATTAAAAAATAATTAATGTTTTTTTAAATGTGAGTATTTTTGAAAATCCTAGCTATGTAATATCATTTAGAAAGATAGTTCACATTTAATAACACTTAAATGTATATTTACATTATTAAAATAAAATAAATTTTGGATAGGTTACGGTGGATAGGGCCTTAATTTGGATATTGACCGGTCAATATATTTGACCAATCACTTAATGTTTCGTATTCATAGGGACTCGTTATAGTCGATTACAAGTCCAGTCATAATTGGTAGATCCCCACCACTGATACAAGATGGTTATGGAATGTGCATGGTAATGGGTTGGACCCTTACAGGTGACTCGGTTCAAAAATTAGAATCCAAAATCAGTAACAGATCATTAATGTAGGTAATTGACATGGGTATTGAGGTTAAAAGATTCCTACATTACTGATCCAATTTAACCAAGACATGTGATGTAACACGAAACCGAATAACATTGTGTTGGCTATAACCAAGTGACCTTCAAATCACAAACAAGCCTTTTCCTCCCTACGAGTTCCCTTTTAAACCATAATGAGATGTAATCCCGATCACATGTTCTCTTTTGATTGAACTCAATTGGTACACCAAGGTAGTTAAACATAAATGAATCAAATTGACAAAGAGAGATAACAAAAAATACCTTCATGTACACAATTATATAACTTATTATAAGTCCATTTAGTGAGTCCTACATGCTTTTTATCGAAGATATCTTCCTATCTGTATCACATAATCCTCACAAGTTGAAGGCGTTCACGAAAACATCCATTCTACTCCACATCTTGATGGGACATATGAGAGTAGATGTCAGGTTTGCGTACATCTCATAAACCAGACTCCACTTTCAGATGGGACATGTAGGGATGAGCTCGATCGGTACCGGACCGGTACCGAAACCGGGTAGTACCGAAACCGAGAGTGGAAAAAATAATACCGAATACCGAACCGATAAGAGAAATTCGGTACCGGTACCGGGATTTTCGGGACTAGAACCGTTTGGTACCATTTTTTGGGACGACAACCGTTTTTCACCGTTGACCATTAAACACAATAACAAAAACCAAAATCACTTAAGCGGAAACCGGATTGGAGGAGCAGATTGTGCAAGAACCGGGTTTTGGATAAATTACGGAACCGATTTTGGAGAATTGCAATAACCGAAATATAAAGAATTGCAAGAAAAAATATGTATTTGAGTGGAAAATACAAGAACCGAAAATTGTAATATATTTAGGAGGATTTTCTATTAAAAAAAAGGAAAGAGTTTTTGTTACCAATTCAAATAAAAAAAGACATTTTAAATTTTCTGGTTCGGTTCGGGATTTACTGGGACTAGTACCGGTACCGGTACCGAAAGTACCGAATCCCGAATATGGAAAATCTTGGTACCGAATACCGAAGCGGTAATGATATTCGGTACCAGTACCGGTTCGGTTTCAGGATTTCGGTCCATATGCTCATCCTTAGGGACATGTGAGGGTAGATGTCAGGTTTGCATGCACCTCATTTACCAGACTCCACTTCAAGATGGGATATATTGGAGTTATTTTGATTTGTTTTTTTAGGGTGTTGTTATATACACATGAAATAACGTAAATAGTCGTTTTGATCGACTAAATTCATATTCTAACCAACTCTCTTCCATTTTTATTATTTTATCCCACTTTTACACGTGTCCTTGTTGCAACTTACAAAAGGGCCATTTAAAAAAAAAATGCAAGTTGAGTGGGATCCTTGGGCAACATTCAATATTCAATAAATGAAAGTGCTACCCCTTTGCAAAACCACATACCATAAATATACATTTGTGAATGTATATTCTCCTCAAGTGCCCTCTACCAAAGGATACCTTGCATTTTTATTGTTTTCATGTGTGAATGTATATTTGCAACTTGCAGAGTGGAAGAGAGTTAGACACGGGGTGAATTTAATCGGTTAAAACGGCTATTTATATTAATAATACATTGAAAATGTGAACTGAAGGGTAAAAGGTTGTTTGACAGTTGCTGAATGGAATAGTGTAGAATGATTACGTGGTCAGAATGGTTAAGAGGCTCTTAATGATATAATGCAAAATGAAATATAATTGTTTGGTAATTATTCATAATGAAATCAGGACGCTAAATGGTTAAGGAAAACCCAAAATACAAAATCATTCATATGGTTCTAGTACCATTAATAAACCTGACATTTTTTTTTGCCAAACAAAATTCATCTTCTAATGATTCGCAGACTGCCTCTTAATGAAACTATTAAGAGGTAAACACACAGCCCATAAGTTTTGACGTTAATATGTATGAGATAAACATTAATAAGTAAATATGTATTTAACAATATATATGGATACATCTAGCCTAGCCTTTTTTTTTTATTATTGTAAAGGGTTGTACTAAAGACTTGTCATTTGCCCACTAACCAAAAAAAATCTTATCATCTAAAAGAATCAAGCATAAAATAAAAATTTCCCAAGGACAATACTAGAAAAAGATAGCCACATATGACAAAAAACATCAAAAGCATTAACCTTTATATCAAAATCCCATCACAAAGTATATACTAAAGATTGTATATGCACCATTCATGTCCATATCTCTTATTTTCATCATCTTTTATATGCAAGTAAATACCAAATTCTCATTTATCTACTTTGAGACAGATTCATTTAAAAACCTTAAAATATTTTAACAACTCATAAACCACACATATTATTTATAAGTATTCATAATGAATATGAACACTATTCATTAATGAATATGTAATCACATCATTCATTATTCATTATGAATACCCACAAAAAAGATGGTCCATGGGTTCCTAAAATCTTTTAGATTCCTAAATCTACTTTTTGATCTTTCTATTGTTCTTCTTAGGGCCAAGAACTTCCATCCTCCCAACCGAACAACCACATCGAGCTCGAAAAACAAGCACGGCTCGGCCATTAATCGGTGCCATTTTCTTGAGCTCGGCCTCTAACTCCTTATGGTAATCTCTTGGCAATTCAAACAACCCTTTCTTCAATCCAATTTTCCCTAAATTCCCACCATTAGAGGAGCTTGAATTGGTCAAATTGTTATCGGTTTCAAGTTGAATATCGAATTCCGCCGCCTTCTGAAGCCCCCGGCAACCGGGTTTGCCGCATTTTTGAGAAGTGCATAGTGTAATCGCTAAAACCGCCATTGATGCACTGAAGATACTTAAAGCTAAACAGCCATAGATCATTGGAGCATCTAAAACTTCTTCTTTGACCACAATTATGATTGATTCAAGAACTTCTAGGGTTCCAGAGGATAAGAGTTTTACATATGGATAGATAAGGAATCCAATTGCAGAAATTACAGCAATTAAAATGATTAAATCGATTAAAGCTGATGGAGATTGTTCACATGTTGAAATGGGTGTTCGTTTTGATGATTTTTGGGATTGATTAGCCATGTTCATATGGTGGCTAACCGGAATTGAGCTATGAAAACAGACCATTTGGGGGTACCAAAAAAAAAATCAAAACCCAGAAACGAATTCAAAATTCAATCAAATCCCAGAAACGAATTCGGATTTCGATCAAAACCCAGAAACGAATTCAAAATTTAATCAAATCCAAGAAATGAATTCGAATTTCAATCAAATCACAGAAACGAATTCAAATTTCGATCAAAACCCAGAAACGAATTCGAAGTTCAATCAAATCCCAGAAACGAATTCAAAATTCAATCAAATCCCATAAACGAATTCGAATTTTCAATCACAACCCAGAAACGAATTCAAACTTCGATCAAAACCCAACAATTATATCCAAATTAGGGATCAAATCAAATCGAACCCAAATTAAAAAAAGAGAGGATTAAAATCGAAAGAATTCTTCACCTGAGAAGCAAGATTTGTCGGTGGACGACGATGACGACGGAAATCAACCAGATCAATGACGTAATTCAATCAAATCGCACCGATTGAATGAAGAATCTGGGTAATTTTTCAAAGGAATTTTTTGGGGGAACTGATAAGAGTTAGGTAAAAATTGGCCGGCTTGAGAGGCTATGAAGAGGCAAAGAAAGAAAGAGAAACTGAAATCGATTTGTTTTTATGGGTCATCATCGTCTGTGATTTATTAATAATAAGGAGAAGAAGCGAGTGACACACGTTGAGTAGAAAAAGGATTCTTCCGCCATGGCCGCATCGAGCTTTGGGCTCAACAGTTTTCAATTGTTTTTATCTTTCTTTCTATATAATGGGGCCTTCTAACTAACAAGTATGCAAATAGGCTTTTCAAATAATTTGTAAAATGATAGATACTTATTTTAATATGGGCCTACTCTCTTTTCTAGTTTTGGATTTTTTTTAAATATATGTATTAAAATATCATTTAATTATAAAACTGTTTTTTAATTAACCTGGATATCTAACTTGCTATGCGAGTCGACTAATTATAGAACGACCACTTATGAATTGGAGTCGTCAAATTTGAACCTCTGTGACCACAAGAGGATTTCTATTCTTCATTGGATTCGAAGTTGTACCTTAGGTATTTTTTTTAATCTTTGGAGCCCAAACTCAAACCAATCAGACATTACTCTTGTGGTTATTATAACTGTTTTCTTTAGGTGTATATAATATGTATAAAAGATTAAATAAAGAGGTATTTTTAAAATTTTGTGAGATTTGAACCTTTGATTTATGACAAGATTAAAATCCATTGATAATCTGTAAGGTGAATCAAAGACCTATAAAATTGTTTGATGTGTTTTAGTCAAATTCTATTGTTTTTACAGATTTTTTGGTTGATTTTAAATCAGATTTTTTAGTTTTTGGATTGACATCCATATTATCTTTCTACTATCCTAAAACATTTTTCAAAATTTAGCTTGTATACATTTCAAAAAAAAAAATACTTACAAAAAAATTGATCAAGTGGGGTGGACTAAATAGTAAACCTACTAGGGCATTCATATTGTTTGCCCTTGCATTTCTTATTTATGGTATTGTTGATTACAATAACAATTTCAATCTTTAGATAATATTTCTATAATAGTCATGTCAATGGCGTGTAACTCAGTTGGTTAAGGGGTGTTTGCTCCAATAGGTTGTTGGTCTTGGGTTCGATCCCAGATCCCCTCGCAGTCGTCTTGCCGCTGAGTGAGCCAGATTTGCCCCTCACATTGGAAATTGGCAGCCTGTATGGGCCGGTTTGCGTGTCCAGGAAATACACGTTTTTTATCCGATTTCTATAATGGTCATGCTTTGTGATGCCATGTACTAAAACGATGTTGTTTCATCTGCTTATTTTTGGTTTTAGACTATCACTGGTACGTCGGAAAATGTGTTGGTTAGATGTGCATTTCGGGTATAACATGGTGCTGGGAGTGAACCGTGCGTGTGGAAAGAGATGTCTGAGATACTCGACCTGTGTCATAGATCATAACGGAGCCAAATGCAACTTACAAGTGCGATTATTATAATTAATAAAGATGTTTAACTTTTTTTAATATAAAGTATTTAAATTAAATAGTTTTCACCAGAACCTTAGGATTTGCATGTCGGCATGTTTATTTTTTAATAATTATAATTACATAGACTTTATACTTACTTAAGCATCCATAAACAAGTAATAAATTATCATAACTATATAAATAAATAACTATCTCATGGCATTTTGATTTCATCGGAAAGATAGTCCCATATATGAGGAAAGCTCACTCAAGCCCTGTACAAACAGCAAGATGTCACACCCTATGAACAGGTTTTGCCCGAACCAACGTGTCGACTTGCTTCAATCAGTTTGTTATCATGATTTGAATCGTCGATACTTCCATTATTGAGTACAAAGTGGGACCAATCTTAATCAATACATGCTTTAGTTGGACGTATCTGGTTACGTGTTGCATATGGAGACAAAACCTCAACTAGAATGGAGAAACTAATGCAAGAGTGACCTACCAGCCAATTGGATCGAATAATGTCAATAACCAATTTCATAAAATCAGATATCTTAACATGTTAATGAACATAAATTTTGCGTTTACATTTCGTTAATGTTATTATATTTTGTAACAACAATATTATTATCTAAATAAAAAAAATTACTTTTTTTCCATTTCAATATACTTGACTCTTATAAACTTATTCACTAAAGCAACATATTTCAATTAGTTGAAAATTAGAATTAGAAAAAGTCTAAGTCAAAATTAAAAGCTACCATCCATTGTTGACATTGACATATGCTCAAGCTACCGATCATCTATCTTCTTGTTTTTAATTTTTATTAGTTTACTTTTAAATAAGTTTTTAATCAACATAAATATCATATGATATCAGTAAAGTTAAAACACGATATAATTATGTCAATATCAATTATAAGAGGTTTTATATAACTTTAAATTTTATGAGTTCTTATAAATCATATATGTTGGTCTGGAAAGTGTAATTTAAATATATGCAAATTGAACAGAATGTTGAAAACATCGAATAATATATAATATTAGTCAATTATATGTACAAGCTGGACAGTAACGTGTATAGATTAAACGTCGGTAAGAATACTATCAAATTTTATCATGTTATTTATTTTGTTCATGTTAATTCTTTTGAGGTGGCTTCTTGTATTAACCCAATAATTTGTGTTAAACGTGTTAACTCATCGTTCACTGGTAAACACCATGCTCGTTCACTGGTGAACACCATTTATCAGTGAACGAGCATCGTGTTCGTCAGTATACGAGCATCGTGTTCACCAATGAACGGGCATGATGCTCACCGGTGAACGATGGGTTAATACGGTTAACACAAATAATTGGGTTAACACTTGAAGGGGCCTATAATTCTTTTATGATGAAAATTATAGTAAATTTTAGTTAAATATGTTCCATTATCATGTCGTATTTTAATTTCTATTAGGTTATTTTTATTTTCATAAATTATTAAGAATCACAATCATGTATTTATTGTCACATTTAATGTATAATAAAGCATAAGTTTATGTATAGGCTAATAAATTAAATACCATTAAAATCAATAATTGACACACATTATATGAATGGTCTAACAATATATAAATATAATCAAATAAAGGGTTGCGTGATTTGCAGCATCCTAAGACGAAATTCGTCTCACTTTTACTATAGTTTTAGATGTTCTCAAGATGATACGACTATTTAATCGATTTCAATCATATGAAATTGATTTTGAAAAATATTCATATGTGAATGAGATAAAGACTTTGTTGAGTGAGTGGGATGGAAGACCAACCACCAATTATGACATAAATAATCAGTATTCAGACCTTAATATATAAACTATCATCAACTTTCAATTATTTTGACGGTTAATTGTAGACAATTATTTAAAATATATAATTTAATAAATAATTAAGGAATAGTTAAAAAAAATAAAAAGTAGACTTAATGAATAAAAAGGATTTTGAATCCGAGGCCTTTTTGATATATCATGAAAATAAAGATATATAAATATATCGTGATTTCCTTTTGTTGTAATAGATAAGTTGTTTTAAAAAATAACCACCGTAAAAAATATATAAATTGAATGTTGTATTTATGTGATTTGACAATTTATTTAAACATACAGTTGTTAGAATTTTCGTTATATAAATTTTCATGGAGTCAAAAAACGTATCAAAGCAATAAAAATCTAGCTCTTTTTGATAAGATGATAATGGGCACGTCATCCCGATTATTAAGGCTATTATTTTCAAAACGTATTAAGTAATATATATAATCCATATCATATTCGATATATTGTTCTTGAGGGAGGTTCAAGGAAAAACGTTAAAAAAAGAGAAAACTGAAGAACATCTTGGGAGACTTCCATATGGACGATATGCACTAATGCATACCGATAATTTTTGTTCCTATACATCAATGCATCTATCATTACAGATGCATTGATGAATATTCGTTAATGCATGTTACAAGTTACCGATATGCATTAATGCATACCGGTAACATGGAAGTCACCCAGGTTGTTCTTCGGTTTTCTCTTTTTTTAGCGTTTTCCCTTGAACCTCCATCTATAGTTCTTATGCAAAAAAGATAGCAGCCTATAAAAAAGTAATTAAAAATCGAAACTTATGACACTCTAACTATCATGGGATAGGTAGCAACTCTGGGTTGACTATAATACATACATACATACATACATACATACATGTATATTTAAGTCATTGTCAATTTGTTAGGGCTTTAGAGCATCTCTCTAAAAGATTCTTTAAAAAAAATTCAAAATAAAGAAGCAAAAGCTAAAATCTCTATAAAAAAAACACTCATCCCCAACAAATCTTCCATTTTGAAGAACCAAACAGTGATAATAATATTAAAATATTATTTCTCTCTCTTTATATTTATTTTCAAAGATTTCAATTGGTGGTTTTATGTGGTAATCATTTTTGGAGTGATCTCCATATTTGGAGAAAAACATATTATCTCTCATACTTTCTACATTTTGGAGATAATTTTAGGGAATCTGTTGGCGCAAGATGCTGACTTAAAATCCTTGTTCTCACCATTTTCCCCATGCTAGGGAAGCTGTTGGAGATGCTCTCAGGGAAGATGAATCTAGATAAAACTGACATGGTACCATACAACAAAATAAAATGATGGCACAGTTAAGAAATGTAAAAAATTAAGCTACGGCGAAACAATTTTGTGCTAGCATGAGATCTTGCATCATGCCTTATGTGTGTGTGTGTGTATATATATATTATATGTGGTCTAATCAAATGAAAACTCAGTAATTTATGATAACCGTAAGATCTAGTGTGAGCCACTCATTTAAAATAATTATAATTAAATAAGTAAAACGATGTATTTTAGTAATAAAAGAGACAACTCATAAATGTGTTTAATTAATTTATTTGCTCCAAAGTTAGGAAACTCATAACTAATTTAATTAATTAATTTATTTTCATCAATAGGACGTCCATAACTCTCCATTGAATATTTGATGACAATAACACAAAGCATATAATCTCGTTGTTTCGTTTGTAGCACATTATTTGTTTTCATAGTTTATGGTATATCATATTGTGTATTTTAGGGTATCATGTGTATACAACGAGTATCATAGTGGATATTAATGGTTATATACTATATACAGAGAATGCTCCTAATTAATGTATTATAAAATGTATGCAGTAGATATTACAGTGGAATGTTCATATCGGAGGAGAGTGGGAGAGGGGATAAGAGAAATAAAATTTCTAAAATACCTAAAATGTCACATTTAAAACTTTAATTCAAACTCTTTAATTTCTTAATTTAAACATTGATTTGCGGTTGAAATTTGATCTTACATAACTCATAAAATACCAAATTTTCTCTTGAATGACCCCCTATATATCATATTATATTCTTATTGGTAAAAAAAATGTACTAAAAATAAAAAAGACCAAAATACCCCTCATTCTAACAAAGCTAGTATCAAAAACCAATTTCATAGCAAAATATAAACTAAAACAATAATTTATAGACTTAGGCCTTGTTTGTTTTTATTTTAAACTCTTAATCACTATTTATCTTTGATTCGTTTAGACGTTTCATAATCATTTCAGAACTGAAATCAGACTTCAGAATTCAACACCTCTTAAAAGACAAACGCCACCTTATTAAAGTTTAGTATCATTTTCAGATATTTCACTAAACCCGAAGAACAAAAATTATAGTTTACTTTCTTTTTTAAACAAGAATTATAGTTTACTTATAAAATTAAAATAATAACAACATAAAATATTAATTAATTTATAAATAAATAAATAAATAGATCGAAATTGCAAAGATGGATGATTAAATTAATAGTTTTCAAGTTTCAACTCCTGGCAACAACCGAGCCCGATCCAAGATTCTCTCCATTTGTCAACGCAAAATGCATTCTGGCACAGTTTGTTATTTGTTAACTTTTTCATTACACACACACACACCCACACGCACAAATTTGTCTCCCTATAAAACCATGAACCTTTCCTTTCTTCATCTGGATCTACTTTCATCGCCATTTTCATCCAACAATCGTTTCATCAAATCGCTGAAGAACAACTGAAGAAGAAGAAGAAGCTGTTGAAAAATGGATTCATGTTCATCGTTTTTGTTTTCTCGGAAGGTTTTCGCCATTATAGCGGTTATGATTCTGTTATTGTCAACAGGTAATTTGATTACGATTTACGATTAAAGCCTCTGATTCATCTTCTGAAGTTGTTTTGTTTAGATTGAGATTGAATTTAACAGATCCTTTGATTTTTTTTTTGCTTTGAATTTGTGATTTTCGTTTTAGGATTTAGTCGAGAACTGAAGCGATCTACTGAAACTACTGGTGATGTTTTTGCAACTCCTCCTGCTCCGTTTCAGGTATTCCTTTCGTTTTTCTCTTCTACGTTATTGTTGATTTTGTTCAACAGAGATTTGCACTTATTTTCTGCGAGATTAGATACACAAATCGAAATATATTACTATAATCAGAGAAATACAATACACACACACATATATATATACACACACACATATATATATATACACACACACATATATATATATACACACACACACACATTCCTTCTTTCTTCTTCGTTATTGTTGATTTTGTTCTACAGAGATTTGCACTTCTTTTCTGCGAGAATAGATACACGAATCGGAATATATAGTATAATCAGATAAATACAATACACACATATATATATATATATATGTATATATTATATATGTGATTCATATGAAGGTGTTTTACAGTGAAAAAAAGGCTCGATCTCAGCTTTCCTGCTGCATTTATCAATTATTGATATTACAGAATATATATTTGCTTAAATATATCACTGTTATTTAGTAATTGAAGAAGTTTTGACTAAATTTAACCAGTTGTTTTGTGAGTCAGATCAATGTACGTAATCGTGCAAAAAAGAATTATTATTTGAACATCAAATTGTCTATTTCTATTGGAAGGATTTTTATTCAAATACTTTTATAGGAAAAAGACAGTTGCCTTCTTTTCGACATTGCGTGTTAGGAATAGGAGGAACAGGAATGAAGTTTGTGTAATATACCAACTCTTTGTGGATTACGACCAATAACATCAGTGAATAAAAAATTATTGTCTTTGAATTTTCTGTTTCGTGTTTTCATCTAAGATCCATCTCGGTTTTATTGTTTTCATTTCAACATCACTATCTCCTCAACCCATATCACCGTCCGACTCCACCTTTCTTGTTTCTGACCACGCTGGTCACAAAAAGGGTTGTTTGGTGTTCGATTACTAGTGAGAGAGAAAGAGAAAAGGGTTACTCGATTTTCCATCTGAAAAATGATCTCTACTTCCGATTTTCCCGAGGTTTGGGTTCTGATTTCCGATTTCCATGAGGTTTGTCTCTCGATTTCCGATTTCTACTACAAAAATAATCATTTGGGTTCTGATTTTCCTGAGGTTTGTCTTTCGATTTTTGATTTCTACTGCAACGGTTACTAAGGCATTGTTTTGGCAAAAATAAGCTAGCATATAAGCCGACTATATAAGCTAGCTTATTTTCTGAGTAATCGTTTGGATGCACGTAAGCTAGCATATAAGTCAGCTTATAAGCTAGCTTATAAGCTAGCTTATCGATAAGCTACTTGGAGTAGCTTATGAGGAGCTTTTTGACACTTTTTTCAATTATACCCCTAACTAATATTATTTATTTATTTTCAACATGCCCCTTTTGGTCATTTCACATGCTCATAAGCTAGTTTTTGCCAAACATAACTTATTCATCAGCTAGCTTATAAGTCATCAGCTACCTTATAAGTCATACGCTAGCTTATAAGTCATACGCTAGCTTATCAGTCATAAGCTAGCTTATCAGCTAGTTTGCCAAACATAGCCTAATAGTTTAGGTTTTGATTTCCGAATTCTGTTGCAATGATGAGCAACAAGAAAATGATCGGTTATGGGTTCTGATTTCCTATTTGGTTTATGTAAATAAGGTTCTAAGTTTGGTTTGTTTTATTTGGATTTTGGGTTCTATTTTGCTAAAGAAGATGATTAGTTCGTCTGGAAATAAAGTTATGTTATTTTTCCCTACCACTTTCTGTTCTCTGATGATGTGATTCCGACGAAAAAAACTCACCTTCATCACGATGTTCTCTGATGATGTGATTCCGACGAAAAAAACTCACCTCCATCACGATTTGGGTTTTGAATAGATCACTTGTGTTTTCATATTTAGATTATGTTTGACAAAAATAAGATAGTTTATTTTCAGTGTATAGTTTGGCATGGCAAACAATAATCTAGCTTATTGAGACGTTACTTGAAGTAGCGTTTTGAGAGCTTATTGTCATTTTTTCCAATTATAACCCCCACTAATATCAATTATTAATTATTATTTTTAATTTTCAATATGTTTTTTAGGTGATTTTACATTCTTATACGCTAGTTTTGCCAAACATGATTTTTTCATCAGCTAGTTTATAAGCTACCAACTAGCTTATCAGTCATCCCCTAACTTATCAGCTACCTACTAGCTTATCAGCTAGTTTACCAACCATAACCTTAGGTTTAGGTTTTGTTTCAATCTCAATATTTTCATTTATGATCTCATCTTTTTTTATGATTTAATTTGGATTTTGATTAGAGAATGAGAGGGTTGGCTCAACAAGATGACCGGAAGGGGAAGGTGGCCGCAAAAGATGCCCAACATTGATATGTTGTATGTATGCTTTAATCATGTGTAAATTGGAAATTATTTAATTAAAAGATAGAATAAAACAAAAAAAATTGCTTAAGGGACAAAAATACCCCCATGTGCTCTCATGTGAAAGGATTTAACTGATTCAAACTAACGGTCATTAGTTTGAGGAACCAAAAGTGAAGCAAAATGGCAACCACGATGATTAAAACTGTAATTATTTCAAAAAAATGGAAAGAAACTTGAAGTATACAACCACAGGGACCAAAAAAGTAATTTACTCTAAAAATAATGATCCGTATTAAATTGATTGGTGGGACAAGAAGTAGATATGAAATTTTAAGATATTAGATTTATTGGAGATTTTAGTGAACTCATTGGTTTATTTTGTGTATTGTATTCACAATAAAATATGGGATGACTAGTTAAACAACAACGTGGGCTAGAAGATGTTGAGTACACACTCGACTAAGCTAATTAGAACTAAGGATCGTTGAGTATCTCCAACAACTTTTTTAGAACGGAGAATATAAGGATTTTGAGCAAGTTTTTACTCCATCAGATTCCTCAAAATTTTCTCTAAAATGGAGAAAATAGGACTATAAGATAGACACTGCAAAAATCTCCAAATTTAGAGGGGGAAAATTATTTTCATGAGAGATAAACGTTTTTTTAATTATATTCCACCAATAAGAAATCTTGGAATTAAAAATTTAGGTAAACGAAAAGTTTAGGTAAGAGAAAAATATTTTATTAAATGTATGAAAATATTTTAATAATGTAATCTTCAAAATGAAGAAGTTGTTGAATGTAATATATATTTTTTTGAGATTTTGAATTTTAATTATTCATTTTAGAGAAATTTCGAAGAATATGTTGGAGATGCCGACAGGGTCAAGGGGTCGGGCTCCCTTGCAAGGTTTTAGGGACAGTGCCCTCGGCATTGATCATGCTGATAGACACACTAATGATTTTTAGTGGCAGATGATTAATAATAGGTATTTATCAGTGTTTATGAACATCGATAAATAATGCATCAAACGGTTGGCCGCTGATAATAATCAGTTTTTTTTTCCAGAATGACTGATAAGTGTTTCTTATCAAATATGAGATTTGTCACAGTTCTTTTTGTCCACTATTTATTTCTGAAAATCATTTCTATTAAATGAATAGTTATTCTCGACATTAATATAGGAACTTTTACGATTCTTTAAGTTTAAAAATTAACGATTTTTACCAAAATCTATATAGAGATTTAAGACTGTCCTCGAGTTAATTTCGGGTTACCATGGCAGAATTCAATCGAAATATAATATAAGGAAAGTGAGCTATCATGTGATCTCACATTTGATCCAGACATTTTGTTTAACTTTTCTATGTATTTCAAAATCCTCCAGCAGTATTTTTTTTTCGACATCAATAACTAATCTTGTTTAAACGTAATTAATCGAATCAAAAAATGAATAATGAGCAGGAAAGTGAAGGAACAGCGAGGGAGATGGCAGAGTTGGATTATGAAGATGCAGGCCCAAACACTAACAAAAGATCTGGACTTAATCTGCCTACCCCTGATCCTGAAGCACCTGCACCTCAACCCTAATTGTTTTCTCTTCTGTTCTTACCGGAACCCAACCCTTACCTTCAGTTCCAACAAATACTTTTTTCAACTTATTTTCTTTCTTCTTTATCCACATACAACTTTGAGTTTCAAATGTTCAATAAATTTGTTTCTTTTTCTTTCCATGGTCGTTTCGTAACGGTAATTATAAATACGGGTTTCTATGAATACGCTACACAGTTTGTCAGCCGAATCCATTCTCATTGTTTTTTTTTTCTTTTTGACGATTTGTAACGATGGGCTACATCTTTGTCAGCTAATCGACTTCCCTCATTGTTTTTTATTTGGATCATTTGTATGGTTTGTAGCAGTTGGGTGGCTTGAAAATTGAAATCGTCATATTCATTTTTATGTATCTATCATATAAAGCGTTCTTAAGATTTTATTCTATTATCATGGTGTTTGAAGTGTTAGGCAAAGGTACATGTGATGACTTGGTAATTGGTTGGGTTTAGTACATCTTAAAACCATTATATATACCGAGTATCGTCAGGACCAATAAATAAAGTATGAAAATCGTACAATATGATAAAAAAACTAAGAATCATGTACCTTCTCGATGAAAATTCTCGAATTGAATGTTGATAAAACAGACAGAAGTCTGCGAATTGCAGTGTTTTAAGACGAAATTTCGTCTCCAACCATGTTTGGTTCCGAATGACGTATAAAGGATACAACTATCTGATTGAATCAAGACACGTCAGTTAAATCCTATGGAATTGATAATATGATGTTAAGGGGTTTTGACGACGAATAACAAACAAAATGAAAAAAGCAAAATATCCACAAACAATTCACACAATTAAAATATGTTTTTTTGTTGGTGGCCCATGTTAGTCACTAATTTTTTATTTTTATTCTTGGGGTAATAAGTATTTTTAAATACTAATAATAATAATAATAACTATTATTATTATTATTATTATTATTATTATTATTAGTATTAGTAGTAGTAGGAAAAGTGATTAAAATAACCAAAATGAGTTCCTTATATTAAATTTTTAGACTGTTTTTTTAGTTGAAATAAAATAGTCAAGATTTTATAAGAAGAGATTAACCTCGATCTTTCAACATTAAAACGAAACCATTTGACAAAATCAGACGTGGATCGACGATGTATCGCAACGAGGGAAGGTACCGGAAGAGATCTTGACAGGCGCTACAAGCCTACAATTGAATTTTTTTTGTTAAGGGAGGCTAAGGGGGCGTGTATTATGAGAAAGTCACAGGTAAAAAAATTGTGGATAAATCTACTTTTCATCTGGATGACCGGATAAGCCCTTGACTGCCTAATTAAGCCACAACCGAATCTATATGTATGGCTTTTCAAGTAAGTTACACTACTATTCATGGCCTGTTCGACAGTTACTGAATGGTTTGGTGCAGAATGATTAAGAAGTTCTTATGATATAATGCTAATGATATGTAATTGTTTGGTAATTGTTCAAACTAAAATTAAGACGCTGAATGATCAAGAGAGTTCCATTATACAAAATGATTCAGAGAGTTTTAGAACCATTAAGAGACAAGTTCATTTTTTGTTCAACATAATTCATCTTTTAGCGATTTAGAAGTTGTCTCTTAATAAAACTGTAAAGAGGTAAACAAACAACCCTCAATCGTAATTCGCAACTGAACAAACCGTTATTTGCCAAACGTAACCGAACAATTAAAGTCAAAACCCGATTTGGGCTCTTTACACAAGTGGGCCTCTTCATCTTCTTAACTAATTTTTGGGCCTTTTAAACTTCAGCCCGTAGTTATATACTTATATAAAACAGAGTAAGCTCTAAATTTGGTCCTTTTAGTTTGTTTAAAATAAAACTTTTCGTTTCTGTAGTTTTAAAATTATAAAATGGCTATCATGGTTTTAAAAGGTTCGAATTTAATCTTTTCTTCTAATGGTTGTTAAACATTCAGTTAAATGAAAGGCGTTTTAGTCATTTTTATCGATTTTTTTTTTTACTTTTACCCAATTAAAAACCATGGAGACCAAAAACATCAAATTGATTTTTATTGAATAAAAGACAAAATGATAAGAATATCTCTCATTTAACGAATTTTTTTAATCGTTATTAGATGAAGGGATCAAATCCAAACGTTTTACATAACACAATAGCTGCCTTGTGATTAGAAAATATAAGGATGAAAAGTGTTATTTTCGACAAACTGTAGGAACCATATCTGTAGTTTACTCTATAAAAAATAACATGAATAAATAAAGTGATCAATCATATTTAAAAAAATTATTTGAACCTTTTCATTTTATGAATTTAAATAAAGTTATCAATCATAATTATATACTTTTATTACAGAAAATTAGGAAAAAATTGTACTTAAACACATATTAATCTTAATAATTTAACAAGTTTTTGTATAGTTATACAATTACATCAGAGTATGAATTTTAAAATGATTCCATACAACGGAAATGACACTATACACTCATTTATACGAATAAAATACGACTTTATACTCGTAAACTTGTATACGTATTTCCTATAAAACACGGTCACTTCGGTTTATTTAATTCTTCATCCCGCCCCTGTTGCTTCTTTTCAAGAAGACAAAAACAGAAAGAGATTCAAACTCATAATTTTCAAGGTATTAATTATAGTCTGAAATATCAGACCAGATACCGCTATACGAAGTGACTAACGAAATTGGCCTCCAGTATATGTCTGCCCAAAAGACCAACCGGGAGGAGCCACATTGTAAGACACGAGGCTTCGACCATCACCAGTGGTGACCTTAAAAGATAGGGATTGTCCGTTGAGGTAACTATTGCTTTGCCAATTTTGCCCCCAATTTCTCGACATTGGTTGCCAACCTGTTCTCGACCCTTTTATGAACACAGATCTCACATCACCTGCATCCCCTACGTTTGTGATTAGGACCAAATTGAAGTAGGAGTGCCCGTTTATTGTGAACCTAATCCCGCCCCTTCTTCTGCATGGTACCCTACAAGGACAAGGGTAAAATCGTCATTTTAGCGTAGAGAGCAAAAGATGGTTAAAATTGTCATTTGGCACCTTAAATCTTGTGAACTTAAATAAAAAAAAGCATTCGGGTTTTTTTTTAAGTAATAAGGTTATAATAAAGCACAAAAAAGGTAATTTCAAATTTAAAAACTTTGGACTTGATTAATACTAACCCAATGTTTTAAATATTTAGTTATGAGTTCATGATATTATGCTAATAAATGTATGTTTCGACAATGAATATCGAAGGTACCCTTGTGAATGTGATGGATGCTAAAATACGGAAATGCCCTTGACAACGACCGTCATAAGCATGTAGGACAATGAATATCGGTATCGTGTATTAGTGAAAAGACGAAATTACTCTTTGAAGATGCCAACTATGAATTTAAAGCACATAAAGATGGTACCCGCCACACAAAATCTAAACTGACGAAACCACCCTTGACAACAATGATCGAAGTCAATGTCATGCATGAAAAGACAGAAGGACCCTTGAAAACGAAGGTGTCACAAAACTATGTGACGAGAAAAAATTACCCTAGAAAAGACAAAACTTTTTAAATGTAAAAAAAGTTTTATCGGAACCATTATGTTCAATGTAAATGACTAAAGTACTCTTGATAATTAATCAAAATACCTTCGATAAGTATTAGCATAAATAATTAATGGGGATTGATGGGTATGTGTAAAGACGAAATCACCCTCCAAAACGACGGCGTTATAAAAGAAAACCTATCTAATATCTTAATGTAAAACGACCAAACCATCCTTATATGTAATTAACCAAATGCTATTGATAAACATCGACAATGAATAATGGGCATCAATAGGTACATCAAAAGACGAAATTACCCTCGAAAACAAGAATGTTATAAAATGAAAGCTATGTAATATTCATGGTAAAATGACCAAACTACCCTTATATATAATCAATCAACCACATACCTTCGATAAGCAACAGGCACAACTCCGGCTCGGTATTGAGCAATACGAAGGAAAATAGGTTGCGAAAGATCGAAATGAATATTATCGCACCATCCTCCTGGCGGACAGAAATTGGTGGCAGTGACAACAATGGTTCCGGGAAGACACCATTGTGGATCATTCACACATCGGAGCTCAAAGCATGCTCCACAACTCAACCCATTGTTGAACAAAGGTGTACTCAATGCAGCTGTGTTTGTACCATACCCTTGACTATATAAGTTTCCATAACCACAAGCTCCACCTACATAAAAACAAACCAAACCAATATGTTATTGTAGCATCTTCAACAATTTCTTTATGATATTTTTAAAATATAAAAATAAAAGTCAAAATCTTTAAAATAATGAATAAAACTCTTCTCTCCTCGAACATGGGTTTCTCTTCATGTCAACCAGTCATGTGAACACACATAATCAGAAAGAGAATGAGTATATGTATATATATATATATATACACACACAATAATGATATGTTTTCGCGTGAATGGTGGGATGTGGAGGAGATAGGAGATTTTTATTCACAAAAAATGCATTTTAACTCCAATAGTTCTTTCCCATTTTGGATGTTCCAATATTAGTGATATATATTATTATTTTACTTTGTCCCAAATTAAATATTATATTTATATTTACTTTGTCTTAAAATAAGTAAATACTATTTAAAAAAAAAGAACATGTGAAACCCTAATTTAAAGTGTAATGAATACTATTGAATACAAACCCTAATTTAAAGGACATATAATCAATGTGCATACCCATTGTTCCTGAGGCGTCGCCACCACCGTAGAAGGTGGCATGAGCATTGCTCCATGGAGTTATATAGTAACCATTAACCGATGAAACGATCAACAGAAGAAAACCCGTTATCGGAATTAAAATCAGACCCATTTTTTTCTAATCCCTGCAAAAAATAGAATAAAAAAGTTGGTATAGTTGTTACTTAATTGTAGGTGTTTTAGGGTTCAATAAACTAAAAAAAAGATATAAAAACGATAATACGATTAACAAAAGAAAACCCATTATCAAAAACAAAATCGCACCCAATATTTTTCATCGAATTTTTGCGGGAAAAAATATCAAAAAGTACACATACACACACATATATACACATATATAAGTGTTACTTTGTGGGTGTTTTTAGGGTTCAAGAAACCAAAAACAAGACATCAAAAAGGATAAAAGTAGAAGGATTTACAAGCAAGAAAGGAAGGTGATCATGAGCAAGCTTCAATGGAGATAATTTTATGAAAATGGAGATGGAGGATTAAATAGAGGGCTTCTTGAATTTGCATGGACCCCTACAACTACAAATGGACATATACTTGTTTTCAAAACATTTATATCTATCACTTTAATCATAACCTCACTCGATCCAACCTGTTCAGTTATATCGGTTAATAAGCTTTTAATGACTACGATAACCAGTTTATGTACGGGGTTCAGTTTCAAAAAACCTGTTTTAAAAACCCTTTGAAACCGACCCTACAAACAAAATTGGGTTTATAAGACACCATGATATCTAAGTGTTTCAAATAGATAATGGTGAACGTTATGGGTGTTTAAAAGTGTTACAATAAGTTTGTATGACGTTTGTAAACATCTTAATAAGTTTGTATGACGTTTGTAAACATCTTAATAAGTTTGTAGAACATTTTAAAAATAAAGTATCGTATTATAACTGTTTTATAGGACATTTTTGAGAAATGTCTTATAAACACACATTACTGGAAAATGATTGTATTTAATTTGAAATTTGCGGATTACAGGACAACAATATTAGGTTTCTAAGTTGCCTAAAAATTTACGCGCACTAACAGCATACTTTATAGAACTTAAGCTTGTAGGATCAAATGAAAAAACATCATTCACATTAGTTATTTTATAGGATACTGTTTGAAAAAATATTTAAAAAATGGGTTTATAAGACATTTTTCAAAATTGTTCTATGAAGCAGATAATATGATACTTTATTTTAGAAACGTTCTAGAAAACTTGTTATAACGTCTAAAAACGTCATATAAACTTATTAAAACTTATTAGAACACTTTTAAATATGGTGTTTTATAGTTTGCTCTTATAAACGTAAGTCCGATCTGATATTAGTATGTTTAACATTTTAAGCCTCATGTAAATCCAATTTGATTATAATGTTAATTGAATTGAATATGATATGTTATCGATCAATCATATATATATATATATATATAGAGAGAGAGAGAGAGAGAGAGAGAGAGAGAGGAAAGTTCAAATGCGAACTCAAATTTGGTTGTGAACGTGAGAACAAATGAGAGCGTGACATGTGTCAAAATAAACAATATTCAGACTGAATATAGTATATATTCAGTCTGAATATACAAAGTCTAGTATATATTCAGTCTGAATATACAAAGCAATATTCAGACTAAATATTCCTTTGTATATTCAGACTGAATATATACTATAATATTTTTTTGAATGTGACACGTGTCACACTCTCATTGTCCTCACGTTCACAACCAAATTTGAGTTCTCATTTGAACCCGCCCCTATATATATATATATATATGTACAAATAACAGCTTAAAAGAAACTGATTATCGAGATTCAAAAATTTGTATAAATTGTCTTAAAAGTTGATTGTATCACACATAATTAAATAATTTTACATTTACTTTTAAAAATCAATTTTGTTGTAAGTTCTTTATTTATGTTTCAAAATCTCTAGTTATTTATAACGTAAACATCTTAACATCATAATTATAATAATAATGTATGTCCCATATAGACACCCTTAAATATGTACGTTTCTTTAATTTCAAACAGATTTATAAATTTTTTGACGACCTTTCACTAGTCAAATAATAAACTAGTGGTGGATTTTCAACAAATTTCACTAGTTAGGTAATAAAGTATTGGCTTTCAACATAAACGGATTCCGAATTTTCTTTGAAGTGGTATCACAAAATAAATACCATTTTTTTCATTATTTTTTTAGAAACCCTAAAGTTTTAACGCTTATAGCTTCATCAGGAAAAGCTTATGGATGTACAACTCGTGAGCTGACAGCTCTCATTGGATGGGATCGAAGAGGAAAGCGTTTCTCTTTATTTCATTGACGAGTTTAAGAACCTAAAAGAATACATTTAGTCTCGTTTTTGTGGTTTCACACACAATCAAAACCTTAAGTGTGGATGGGCCTGCCCCTGATTCCTAACTCCTATAAAAAAGAATCTGATTACCGTTTATCTTATGGTATATTATATGACATTTCGGTATTACCCCTAGAAACAATCTCCCATTTTGCATAATTTATAATATTTGTTGTGAATTAAACACAAATCATAGTTATGGTTTTTTAAGAATTATGATTGCAAATATGTCTAGTATAGGTGGACCAACAAAAGACTTGTGGATGAAAATGAGAACTTTTGGGGGATTTGTATGGCAGAAATGCAAAAATAAAAAAGCTTGTGGTACATTTTATGAATTGAAAAAAGGTAGAGAAACGAAACGTGTTTCAACAATTTTACCTTGGAAAATGAAAGTGAAATAGTAAATTGTTCAAAATAGTCAATTTGACTCTCCTCTTAGTTGAGATTACGAAAATAGTACTTAAAAGAAACTGTTTTGTTTTATATAATATAATAGATGTGGACAGGTTATGTCATTTTCATTCATATTTTCATTTTCATTTCAATTTTCATTCCTTTAGGTGAACCAGATGCTCCCTTAAAACTTTTATACAACTTATGTATCCACATTTTTCATTTTTAATATTCAGAAAAAGTAAACATTATACAAGTTGTGTAAGTATTACTTTGATAATATCAATGTGGACAAGTTATGTGGCACATACTTCCAAACCTCATCACTTATGCAATCATTCCACATAAATATTACGCAACTAGCATTTACGTAACTTTTGTAATATCTAGTTTTTTTAATATTATATTAAAAAAATGGATTATACAAATTACGTTAGTGCTAGTTGCATAATCTTAGGGTTGTTTGGCTGGTTTTTCATTAAGTTCTGAATGGATAAAGGTGTCTGTGTAGATTAATCTTGTTATACAGATTAAGAAAGTTTTTGTTTGGAAGAGTTTTTCTAAATGGAATGCATATGTTTTTTAATTGGGAATGACATGTTTGAGAAATACTTGATTTTCTGTATAAAGCTCTCTCCTAGAATATTACTGAATAAACCAGTTTTTATATCATTAAGTCAATGCTAAACAGTCATATATAATTAACCGAATAAACTGTAAATCTTATTAAACTGCTAACAAATATACGATTAGTTACTTGGACAAGAGAAACAGCGGCAGGCTGGTGATTGCCGCGTGACCCAATATGCCTCCCACCCTCCTCACTTCTACGTTTAATGTATTGGGGTATATTTGTTTATCTCTTCTTCCATATTTAAATATACATACATATATATATATATATATAAATAACAATTTAAATTAAGTTCTATTTCTTTAATTCAATTTCGTTTTATAAAAAATAGATTAAACTACAAATTTGATCAATATGATTTGTCGAAAATAACACTTTACAGTTTTAAAAACTACAAGATGGTTATTATGGTTTGTAAAGATGTCTGGATTTAGTTCCTCTTTATAATGGTCGTTAAAAATATTATGTTAAATGAGAGGTATTTTTATCGTTTTATTGAAATTTTTTTGTTTTTTACCCAATCAAAATCAATTTTGTGATTTTGGTCTATATGGTTTTTGATTGAGTAAAAGATAAAAAAAATCGATAGAAAAAAATGTCATTTATTTAATGAATTTTTTAATAAAGGAATCAAATCCGAACGATTTTGCAAATCATTATGACCATCTTGTAATTTCGAAACTACAACAAAAAATATTTTCGACAAACCACATGGACCAAATTTATAGTTTACTCTAAAAAAAAATATAATATTTTAATTTTACATATTATTTTATATACAACCAACAATTTTAATTGATGTAACTAAAAAGGAATAAAAATTTGAGTTATATTTTATACATGATTATTAAATGGGCAAACTTAAAAAGCTCTCCAACAACGTGGGTTAAATGGACTAGAAAGGTTAAATAGATCAAATTTTGTTTAAAATGTATTTAAATAATTATAACATACTTCAATTTTAATAGTTTTTAAAATCATATTTAATATATCAATAATTTATGAAGTTCAGAAGAAATGAATGCCAAAAAGCCTTTGTGTCAAGCTAGTCCGACCCATTTCGACCTACATATAAATATTCACGTGTTATGATCTATTATCTAACCTGTATAATTTAACATATATGTTTTTTAAAGATTGTTATCAGATACATTTTTTCAAACTAGTTTAATTATGAAAAAAATATATCAGTATGTATCTAGGAAATAGTCGCTTCAAACTGAATTTTTATGAAAGATTCAAAACTTAATTTTGGCATTTTTTTTTCTTAAAATAAAAGATGGAGAAATATATAATGTATTTAAAGCATTTGTTTGATATTAATGGATGAATGGTTATAGAGGGTTTAGTTTATGTAGGTTGGTCCAGCCTATTGCTCGTTTCTTGTGCCTATTTTGTTGTAGGATGTTGATTCACGGGTATATCTAGGGGTGTAAAGTGTAAACAAATTGAGTTGAGCAGTAGGCTGTTTGAGCTCAACTTGAAAAAATAATATCAGGTTTGAACTTGATTAACTTTTTTAGAGTCTGTCCTGAACTCGAATAGCTCGACTCGTAAAGTTTAATCGAGCTTTCAAACGAGTCGAGCCGAACATTGGTGTTATGGAGCTCGACTCGTTAAGTTAAGCAAGCTTTTATTTTCTGTTCGAGATTGACTTGAGCTTGATGATTATTAAGCTTGAGCTCAAGTGACTCGTTTACACCCACCCCCTAGGTATACTCTTGGATTGGACAGTTCCTATTTGGAATGCTGTAATTTCTTAATTGTCGCGGTTTCTACTTTTGTTAACAGTTTTAACACATTATTTGTAATTACTAAGGAATCTTGAAGCACAAGTAGATTTTACCCGTTTGTGTCAATTAAACGATATGTGGACTTTTGTTGCTCTCAGTTGTGTTTTCGAGATAATGGGTTTTCTTGTCGTTTCAAAAGATTCTTTATATTTTTTATAAAATAGATAAACAAAAGTAATAAAAAAAAATACATTAAACTACAACAAAATGTTTATTTTAAATATTTCAACATTAATTATATTATCAAAATATTATATGATTCAATCATCTCAATACACTTTAAGAAAGTTTATATGAAATAATAATAATTCAATATCATCGATGAATAAAAAGTACGTTTTGAAGAATTGTCCAAACTTAAAGTTAACTCATGTTTTCTCTATTTCAACGAACAATACAAAGAGTATGTTGAAGAAAAATAGAGAACAAAATCTTTTATTTTATTTTATATAATTTATTGGAAATGTTCTGATAATCAACAGAATTGCTAGAGATAAACATGGTATGATACTATGTTTTTTTTCTCTTATCTCATTTATCAACCAATTATAACAGTTATGCAAAAATTTACATATGTTGTACATGTAGGTACGGTTTTGTACCAACATCTCAAAAGTTGGAGTTATTAATTTATTTATGTTGATATCTTTATTGAACTAAAGGCACTAAATTGATGACGGATCCATGATTTTTGTCGACCGATGTGTTTTCAGCGTAATTATACCGTTTCTAGGAATTTTTAACCTTTTTTTGGTTGATTTTAAAATATCTTTTAGTTTTTTTGTCGATTTCGAGAGACTTTTTTGGTTTTATTTATTAATTTCAAAAGAATTTTTAAATTTTTTGGTTGATTTCGAAATACTTTTTTTTATTAGTGGGGACACGGGTGAGAAATTACTGGGGAAACTATTATAGAAAGTTTAAAAAAATTATTCTTATCTATGAAAAGAAGAGGAAAAAAATTATTTGATGAGGGGCCATCTCCTCCCCGTTAACCTATTGCATCTGTTACTGTACTAACCCACAGAGCATTCAAAAAACATGTTGATATATAATATGTCAGACCGTGAAGGTGTGGATGAATTATTAAGATTGCTAAGATTAGAATTTCAAAAATATAAAATAACATAATTAAAAATTTTAAAAACAAAATATGGTGTTAATTAATAATGAATTTAAAAAATTAAATCAATGTGGTATGGTATTACTATGATTCACATCTTTTAATATCACGTATTAATTAAATTTAAATAGTTGATATGCTACTCTCAGCTAATTAAACTGATATCAATTTAGGGGTGTTTGAATGAGCTTATTGACTTATAACTTATTATCGGTGTGGAAAACTGTTTATGAAAATCTGATAAATTAAATTTTTTAGCTTCTTTAAAAATGACTTATTACCGGTTTGACACCGGATAAGTAGTTTTATCCAAACACTCAAAATGACTTATTACCGGTGTCACACCGGAATAAGTCAATAAGTTATTTTGATAAGCTCAAACAAACACCTCCTTAAATGATACAGTTAATACGAAAATTAATTTGTTTGTATTATTATAAATTTCACACCCTAAGAATTACTAATATGCTAAAAAAAAAGCCCAAACTCGTGGATCTTTTAATTTATTTAAATATATAGTATAAAATAATATTAAAAGCATAATATTATTAATGTATTCTGTCGGTGGCTATTGTTTTCTAAATTTTTTGTTTTTCGGGATAAAGAAAAAAGCATAATCAATGCACCCTATTAAAACAGATTATATTTGGATATATAGAATTTAAATATATTTAAAAAAATGATATTTAATTACAACAATAAAAAACTGATTTATCATAATTAAAGTTATTAATTTCAGATAATAGTACAAAACAGAGAAATAAAGTAGGTACCGGTTTGATTGCATCATTAATCGATGATCCGTGACATGTTTAGCTCTGTATTTATCAGATCTATGATACCAGACAACAAATTAATTGACCAAACTTCTTATAACATGTACTGAGTTATATATTAACAACCAGAATGGGAACTTAGTAATTATAACTCTGATATAATATCAGGAAAAAAAGTTATGATCTCATGCTTACCATTATTATCACCTAGCTGGATGTCTCACCACAACTTGTAAAAATTCTCTGTAGAAGTGTCTCTACTTACATGTGTCTGTTCTATTAAAAAATAAATCAGTAAAGACTTTTTGAGTTTTTTTTCTAGTAGACAATTTACTCTAAAACAACAACCTACGTCTTCTGTTTGTCACGTATTGGATCCCTTACGATTTGCCCCGTTCGATAATTCCATTTAAGGAACCTAATGATCAATTTTATGTTTTTTCAAATATGAATGAAAACAAAGTTAGTTCCATTTTGTTTTCGCTATTTTTCCAGAGTGAGATATTTTTAAAGATTATTCCCCTTTGAAAGTTTGTTCAAACTGAAGATTTTGAAAGCCGATTTCCCAAAATAAGAACGAATATAAAATTGGTCTGATTACAGTGTATCAAAATCATAATAAGTTTACTTTGTATAAGAGAGATGTAAAAATGGTCAAATACAAATGTTGAGTCAAAGAAACATTATATTTGGACAAAAAGTTGATTACCGGTAACTTCAACCAGCCGCACACGAAACACGCCTTCAGGCTACCAGTGGGAGAGTGAGAGGACACTTTTTGCATCACTTCGCGACAATACATTTTGTTGCATCACAGACCTACACAACTTGTACAAGTCTTCGATAAGTACTTAAATTTTCTTTTTGGGTTACCGTGGGTGTTTGGGTCGGTTTATGTGCACCAAATAAATCATCGGACGACCACGAATGGTCTGGAGTCATCACAGTTGAACCTGATTAAAAAGGCTTTGGCAAACCCACCCACCATCGGGCGAGCTTTAACCAGTACACCACAACTTAAGTGATTCGGTACTTAAAACTTAGGTCAGTCACCCATGAATTTTAAGTATATCTGCAAGTATCAATATGCCTATAAATGAAGCAAAAGTTCAACGAACTGTTGAGTGAGAAGTTTGTTTATGTTCATTTATTTGATAATTGAACAAACATAAAGACAATTTTTTAATCGTTTAGTTAATGAACGAACATGAACAATGTCTTGTTTGTTCATTTACGTTTGTGAACATTCATTCATTTATGTTCATTTTATATTTATACATATTTATACATTTATGTGAACATGAGGACAAAGGAGACTGCGACACGTGTCACATTCAATCTGAATATATTTAGACTGAATGTTGTGTTATTCTGAATGCGTATTATGCATACTGAATAATGTATGAACTTCAACTTCGTTATTCATACCGAATGCCCTTCATTATTCAGACTGAATGGGGCACGTGTCACATTCTCCTTTGTCCTCATGTTCGCAATCAAATTTGAGTTCGCATTTAAATTTCTCTCTCTCTCTGTGTGTGTGTGTGTGTGTATATCATAACATTAATATGTAAAATCATTAATTAAATTAAGTTTTTTAAATTCATTTTTTATTTCTCCTAAGTTTATCCCATTTTTCATTTTCATTTGTTATTTTCGGGGCATGAAATGTTGAGTAACGGTGGTTGTTTTTTGTTCATTTTCGTTTATGTTTATTTATGTTCTTTCATTTACATTCATTTAGCATAACGAATGGCAAACACATTTTCTTATCGAACAAACATAAACACCAAAAATTCCGTTCGTTTACAGCTCGTGTTCGTTTCCTTTATTCTGTTAAATCAAACGAACAAACACGAAACAAACCTTTTTTATTCATGTTCATTCAGTTCATTTACACCCCTAAATATCAGATACAATTTTACATGTTTTTTTTTTACAAAATAAAAAATAGTAATAATAAAAAAAGAGTTATGATGTTGAGTGATTTGCTTGTATACTGAGATTCGATATGGCACAATCTTTATATATGTCTCGCTTTCTTCAAATCCACATAAATATCAACACTTGTATCCGATCAAACAATTTAACATGCCAACATTCAATTTCAATGGGTCCTTAGGGTACCAACCAACAAGTGGCTTACAATCCCAAAAAATCATACCCATTTTCGTCATTTCACATCATACAAAGACAGATCCAGAAAAATTTTTAAACTGTGACACCATTTTACTATAAAAAAAATATCTACGGAATATATTTTTTTTACAAAACTGTTATAGATTTGTTAGTTGATTGGTTCTTTGTCCTTGCACAGGTTTGAAAAAACCCGAAATTTAAGTTGAAAAGTTAGAAAATTGACAAAAACAAGACTTATGCCTTGTTTGTTTTTTCATATTAAGCTCTTAATCACCACTTATATCTGATTCGTTTAGACGTTTTATAACCATTTCATAACTGAAATAAGACTTCAGACTTCAGCACCTCTTAAAAAACAAACGCCACCTTAGAGTCTCAGACCATCTTTTGTACAAGAACAACAACGTTAACCATCTATGTTGTTACAGACTTGTGCCATTAATTCAGCTTGTGATACCATTTGCCTATATTAAAAAAAACATATGGAAAAAAAATTACAAACTCTTACAGATTTGTTGGTTGGTTGATCTGTTCCTTACTCTTGCACACATGTGCATATTCGAAACCCCCAGAAATTTGAGCTGAAAAGATAGAAATTTTGACAAAAAAAAAAGACAACATTAACAAAACTATACAAAAGCATCATTCAGAAACGTATGTTTTTCCCATTATTACAGAATAATAAAGCAGTGGTCCGTGCCACCTTATGCTCTTATATAAGTCTGGTCTCGCACCACCGGTACGTCATTATAAGTATCGAAATCTTGGACCAAAATCGAAAATATACAAAGACTTTTTTTTTGTATAATTTATGAAAGGGGTTGGACCATAAAATTGAAGGAGGAAGGGGTAACATGGGATTAAACAAGGGTCTATTATATGCACATGGGAAATTAAAGGTTGAAAATAACACATTTAAAACCACCCCCCACACTACCCATTAGGTGTGTTTTATGTACCCATGGGTTCTTTTTAATCAATTTGAAGACCTTTAGGCTTTAATGCAGGAGGTTCCACTCTTTTAAATACTCAAAGGGTGCTTATTTGATATCTTATCCGGTAAAAGATGATGTTGTTTACCTGTATTTAACCGAGATTTTGACTAGGTCAACCACCAGTATATCGGTAAACGATGTTAGACAATGTTTATCCAAGTTATTTTTATCAGCAAGTTCTTAATACAAAATATCTGATAAACAACCATTTTCAATCGATGCTTACACACACTAGAGGGTTGTTTTGATTGATTATCAATTAAGTCTTGTATGTATACAGTTGTCTATGTAAATATGTTTGTATAGAATGAATTTTTTTTTTTACTTGGGAGGGTTTTTTTCATAGGTGGAATGGGCGTGTTTTTTAATTGAGAGGGGAAGGTTTTTGTCCTTGGCAGGTACAGGATCGTAGGCGGGATTATCATGTAGGGATGAGCAGAATGGACCGAAATCCCAAACTGGTACCAGTACCGAATTACACTTTTCGGTTCGGGATTCGGTATTGATTTTTGGCGTATTCTGTTTCGGTACTCCCTGGTTTCGGTACCGGGTTCTAGTCCCGAAAATACTGAACCAAACCAGAAATTTTAAGGGGCACCTTTTAATTTGAATTTGGTAACAATACTCTTTCCTTTTCCAATGATATCTTCCATTTTATAGAAAATCCACCTACATTGTTAAAATTTCGGTTCTTGCATTTCCCACTCAAATACCGATTTTTTTTCTTGCAATTCTTCAAATTTCGGTTCTTGCAATTCTCCAAAATCGGTTCCGTAATTCTCCAAAACCCTGTTCTTGAGTTTTGATTAAGTTGGTTAAGTGATTTTCGTTTTGTTTTTACGTTTAATGGTCAACGGTGTGAAAAATCTTAGTCGTCCCAAAAAACAGTACCAAACGGTTCTAGTCCCGAAAATCACGAAACCTGACCGAAACCGAATCGGGGTATTTTGTAAGTCGTCATCCCAAAAATTCGGTACCGTTCGGTTTGGTACTGGGCTCACCCCTATTATCACAGGACTGAGAGCGATGAAATATGACTATTTTAAAGACGACCTGGGATAGTATGGGATAGTACTGTTTCTGTATATATTGAAATTATATCCCTGTCGTCTTAACATTAGTCTTGATAGATATTCATAATAGCTCTGGTTTTCCCGTGTGTGTTAGTTTTGTTGTTATGTTTTCCATTGTGGCAAACCATCGGGGGTATTACAACTGAGAAAAAACTTTGCTTTATGCACGATGAAAGAGTTGTTTTTGAATGTGGGCCCCACTGTATTTTCTCGTTTACAAACACAAATCAAATATCATAACATAAACACAAAAAAGAAATCAAAAACAAGAAAAAAGTCGAGATATCGGCTTCACACCCCAACCGGCAAAAAAAACGAATAGACCGTATATCTCTTAACGATTGTGGTATCAGACTCGAGGTTTAACAAGAAAACATACTATTCTTAAACTTAAATCGAGATATTACGTTAAATAAAAGTAACAAAAAACTAGTAGGAAAAAGAAAATCAGAAATCGGTACACAAAACCGTCATGGTTTTTAGCAGAAGAGCGTTTCGAGTTGATAGGAGAACGATTCACCGTCTGTAGTATGGCGGCTGAACGGGTGATGAAGCACCTCCAGGTCGCATGTTTGTCGGCTGTCCACCACCTGCTAAAGGAGGACCACCGCCTGATTGGGAATAAGCTGGTGGTGATCCGCCATAAAAAGTGGCCGGAGCTGAAACAAAGCCTGTTCTGGCACCTTGCATATTTGGGTCCCACGACGGTGGTTGACCTGGCGGATTGGGTGGTTGTGACTGTCCTGAACCGCCAGCTCCAGAATACATTTGACCAGCCTGAGATGTCTGCCAAACCGGTCCACCGGCTGGCTGTCCAGAAGCATGTTGCATGGCAAGCAGAGCTGATTCAGGAACTGTATAGTCTCTACTCTTGTCACTAAATGCCTACAAATTATCGTAAGCCCAATCAGCCGAACCAAAATGATGCATTTTTTCTTCAAAACGGTAAATTGCTGACCTCTTATTGGGTAAGAGGTTCATACCCATTAAGAAGGGATACAAATATGCTGACCGAGGTACCGATCCAATAAGGAAGGGGTTGTTTTTTAACTCGGTCGGTGCTTCAGTCAGCAGCGCACTTACCCGGACAGTTGGTAACAACCATTTTCAGTGGGCACTTACCCATACTGAATTTGTGTTGGTAAGCTATAGCCAACCCGGTAAAGGGCTGTTTGGTTGGTTTTCCAATTAAGTCATGTATGGATAAAGTTGTATGTGTGGATTAATCTATCTGAATAGATTGGGAAGATTTTGTTTGGGAGGGTTTTTTCATAGATGGAAGGAGCGCATTTTTTTAATTTGGGAGAGACAGGTTTGGAAAAAAAACTTGGCTTTCTGCATAAAGCTCCCCCCCCCCTTAGAAGCTTACTGAATAAGCCACTTTCTATATCATTAAGCCATTACCAAACAGTCATGTATAGCTGACCGAATAAGCTGAGATCCCCATTAAGCTCATTAAGCTGCTAACAGAATGTGGTTGTAGCCTACTGGTAGTGTCATTACTTTTATAATTATTTTTTGTTTTATTTTATATTATGCTAATAATTTTGTGCCCCCACATGATTCTTTTTCCCTGAATCCGCTTCTGATGTATACAGACCTAAACTCTATTCTTTAACTCTACCCCAAAGAATAGAGCGGTTGTTTCAAGGATCATGGCGGAAAGTATAATATAAATATATAACGACATAAAATTGTACCCATTTTCTTGCAAAACATTTTTTAAAGTTTGTTCTTATTTTTCTCAAAAATTAAGCAAAAATATCACGTATTTTTATACCTTTACATTGAGATCAGTATGACGAGAGTATGATAGATGAAGCTTACAATAGCCACCATCATATATGCAATGTCCTTCTAAAGCATCTTTAGCAACTGCTGCAGTCGTCACATCTATAAAGCAAAAACCGCTTATTATAAATCAAAAAGAAATACCGAAAAGATAAATTAATAAATGAAATCCACCCAAGAAGCAATTTAATTTAGGATGAAAAATAAAGCATGATGAGAAATAGATATAAGAGCATCTCCAACAGCTATGCTATAATTTTTCTATAATAGAGTATTAAAAGTCAAAATCTCTAAAAAAATTGCATCCAACTCCAACAGCTAGTCTATTTTAGCAATTCTAACTTTTAAGAGCATCTCCAACAGCTATTGTAAAATAAAAAAATAGAGGATTTTAGCAATTTAAGTGCTCCAACAGCTATGTTATATCAATTGCTAAAATAGAAATATGGGAAAAAGAGAAGAAAAATCTCTAAATTTAGAGAATCTCTAAAAAAATATAGAAGAGAGAAACAATATTTTAATTATATTCAACCAATCAAAATAATTGAAGTTAAGTGTGTAGGAGAGAGAAATAGTATTTTATTAAATGATGGAATATTTTATTAATATTGTTAATGATAAAGTTGCTAAAATAAAGTAGCTGTTGGAGTTGGATGCAAATTATTATAGAGATTTTAACTTTTAATATGCTATTTTGGAAAAAAATTACAATAGCTGTTGGAGATGCTCCTACTATATTAATAAAATATTATCTCTCTCCTACACATGTAACTTCAATGGTTTTAATTGGTTGGATATCATTAAAATATTATTTCTCTCTCTTCTATATACTTTTAGAGATTTTTTTAAATTTTTATAGATTTTTATGCCCTCTTTCCTATTTTTTTCTATTTTAGTATAAAGAATAGCATAGCTATTGGAGCAACAAAAATGCTAAAAACCATTTTTTTTCTATTTTAGCATAGCTGTTGAAGATGCTCTAAGCCATAGAAACAACAACATAGGTTATTGGGTTCGTTTGGTGGGTTGGATTTGGGTGAGAATGAAAGTTATAGTGAAAACGATAAGAAGAGATCTCCACCCTTGGATCAATCCTAATTGAAGATCAACAGTAATGAGATGCACTGGATCAATTCCCGTGAGAAGTGCAATTCATGGGATGGGGGTGAGATTAAAAGCAATCAACGGTCCAGATCCCTTCTTATGCTTCTCACCTTAACTCCTATTCTCACATGATCCAAAGAAAGCAAAGATAAATAAGAAACTGAGTAGAGGGTTCACCATGATACTGCACTAATGCTTGTGTCCCACCATTCTTCTCAAATATTGCAATCTTTTGAATGGGACCAAATGCAGAGAACACCTAAAGAGAAAAAACAATCGATCACTAAGTCTAATACGAATATAAAAATCACCAAAATAGTAAATTTCCAGGCCACATAAGACAAGAAACTAACAACTATAATTAATTACCGTGTGAATAACATCCACTGTGACTGCATATATCATATTCTCAATCGATGCAAGAAGAACATTACTTTCAGGTTCTTTTTTCTTACCATCTGGGCCAACAATAGGCTGGAAAATAACTGCAAGTTAGTATATGAAAAGCATGCAACTTTTTTTAACAATTTTAAAAAATCCAGATACATACCTGAGCAAATCCTTCGATTGCAGTAGGATTTACAGGAAGATATGGGTTCGTGTAGTCTCTGCATGATGAAAAATATAAGATTTCAAAAGAATATAACTATAGGTGGTAGATGTTAAGAAGTAAAAAAAGCAAAATTTTCAAAAAGACAGAAAAAAAAGATGGTTTTAGAACAATCTATATGAATGGCAGGCATAGAAGATGTATGGCAGGATGCCAGGGGCTACTAGATTCACTACAATCAATTTGCATGAACCCTTTAAAGGTAAATGTGCTTTATTGACTCGATTTCTAGGTAAAACAATACATGAATGATAGCTTAATGCTTGAAGAGAGCAAATAATAGACCAAACTAATAAAACAAAAGATTTTTTTGACAGTGTGTACATTAAATGTACATAAAATACGATTTATCAAAGAAAATCTGACAAGTGTCAATTCTAACTAACCAAAAAATAGTTTGGAATGGAAGGGCTATGGAGTTTAATTACAAAAGCATGTGTATATTTATGCACTTAAGAGATTATATTGGCAACAAGAGTGGGGGGAAAAGGTAATCTAATGATCCTAAACGGATAAAGCATAACCTAGAAAGTACTAGTTTTGGGAATGGAGAGAGAGCACAGAAAAAGATCAACAAAATTAGGCTAATTATGTAGTTACCCATAAGATTATCAAAAAGATAACCATTAGCTGTTCAAAAGAAAGCAACTTATCTAGGTTAAAAACAACATGCATACAAGAAGGCTCCAGAACACAGTGATTTACCACAGCCTTTGTTGACCAACTTTATAAATCAGCTTATGCAAAACCACAGAAATTATTAAGGCTTATATATAAGATGAGGGAGTTTACTATGCATCGATGAAAACACATCTGTATTTAAGCTGCCAGGCTTCACTAACCCCTAAATAACAAAAACCACATACATCCATTAGCAAACTCTCGACTGCAGGTTGAGAAGCACACAGCACAAGCTTAATGAAAATAAGACCAAGTGCATGAACACCTGAATGATAATAGATCACGGAAGAAACATCATAAATCTATCATTACCTGCTCCTATGAGATTGAAATTTAATATTCAGATCTGTGTGGGCAGAGTATGAGATGCGTAAATGGCACGAACCAACTTGCTCAGGAAGCAAGTACCTAAAAATTTAAGAATAAGAATTAACATAGATATTAGATACCACCAATATAAAATAGCCAACAGAAAAAATAACTATGCAAAAGTTTAATGTGGAGAAAAGAAGATACCACAGCTAACAACCACAAAATTAAAACATGCCTTGGAATACTTCTTCCATCCAAAGCTTCTTTTGCTGACAAAGCAGTCTCAGCATCAGTAAATTGGATCAATGCCTAGCACATCATAGTATAAAGTCGTTGAGAAAAGAGACAAAATTAAAACAATTAGCAGACGATTATGGGGTTTTTTGTTTTTGCTATTAGGACCTGTTTGAAATAAGATTGCTGAACGTGGACAGCAGATACATAGTAGTTTATCCATTTCAGCCAAAAAAAATTAAGCAAAAAACAAACACTACTTAATGGCTGAGCACATAAGCCATTAAGCCCATTATGTTGATCAAGCAAAAAAAACAAGCCCCATAACAATATCATTGACATAAACCTGAAAGCCTGCAGCCTTCTCAAACGTAGCAATCTTGTGCACAAATCCAAAAGCTGAGAAGACCTGCAATGAATATAAATATATAATGAATTAAGTATAACGCAGCAAAAGACAAGAGTATAGAGATGATAAGCTATTAGAACTCAATAGAGGCAACCATTATATTGGCACAATAAAAAGAAAAAAGAAAATCAACAGTCGGTAATAAGTGCAGAATGACACCTGTAGAGTAAGCGAGAAGATAGACCTTAGAAAGGAGTATGACGCACATGACAACATATCCAGACTGTCTCCAACAAAAGAACTAAAATAAGAGCCATCACCATTAAAAAAAATCTGATTTCAATCAAATTAATAAATATAAAAGCCACTCCTACTTAGAGATAAAGATAATACATTATTAGACTTTGTGAGGGACAAAAGCAATATCTAAAAAGTTGAATTACAAAAACATATTTGATGCATACACTTAAATCACACGGAAACCAATAAAATGAGAATAAAAGGAAAAAGGCAAACTACTAAGCAACAGGAAAAAAAGAACCCATGTAGATTTTCAACAATAATCCATATTCATGCATTACTATTTCTATTATGAAGAAGAGAACCCAATTATATGAGCTGGAATCTCTTTGCAAGTTTTTAAGGATTTCGGAAGATAAAAATTACTTTGAGCACTTACCAAGTGAATAACATCAATGCTCACTTCACCAGCTTCTACACCCTCGATGGTTACAAGCAAGACATTTCCTGGAACATCTCCTGGCCCCTTGTTGTTAACAATTTCGTGTCTATTGGAGTATTGTATATACACACTTTTGCCACGAACCTGTGCTGGCTCTGAGGATGAAGCATAATATGTAACCATATTAATAGCTTGATTAAGGTCTACCTGCAAAATTTCAAGGAACAAATGCTTCAATTATGAATTAACATGGGGTTCAGATATTTAAATTGCATTTTAGGTTCAGTAACTTTGGAATGGGATGCACACCTAGTGAGCTGCCACCACATAATAATTGTAAACTGCTAGAGAACAGGAGGTGTTTGGTTCTGACAAGGGAATGAAAATGGGAATGAAAATGAAAATGACAAGGAATGAAAATGGGAATGAATTTTCATTCCCCCCAGTTTAATCAGTAACGAATCTGAGGGAATGGGTCCATTATATTATATACAACCAAACAGTTTCTTTTATTATCATTCCTTTAATTTCTGCTTAATACCTCCAACCAAACACACCCTTAGTTCAAGGACGAAAAATCCAGCAGAATAAAACAAAATAAACTATGTTTTACACACATAAATTCACGTTCAATATCCACAAGAGCAATGTCTAATTCTATTCTATCCCACTCTTACTTTCCGTAGCATAATTGTTAAAAATATTCTTTCAAGAGACTTGAAAACACACAACAGTTGCTGTATACATGCCATTCATTCTTAATCAAACGCTAGTTTTAGAAAACAATTAGATGTCATATAAAGCTGTGTGTTATAAAACCTGTTTGCTAACCTACAAGCCTACAACCGCCAGCTAACCAACGTGTAAGCTGGTATACCACAACTTTGTGTTTTTTTGGCCATTTTCTAAGCAAACAAATCGATTAATAGATGTAGTGTTGTTTAATAGAATATCACCTACATACCACAGATGAAGCAGCTTCTCAAAAACTATGAACGCTTACAAATGTGTATGCCTAGTTGGGTCTCATATTCAGCAATTACCTCCTAAAAGTCTAGCAAATATGTACGCACACACATGAACACATGGACTTCAGTTAAAACATATATCAACAAGAAACTCCTATACCATCTTATTGAATTTTCTGTAATTTTTACGTTTTCATCTACATAGAGTGAATGATTCTGGATAATTTGGCATGCACAAATATGCATCTACGGTAATGATCCCCATACATTTCCCTCATAATCGACAAAAATACCATCTACAATGCATCTGCTAGTTCAAGACTAGTGAAGGGCGTAATTATTAGACATATTTTAAATAATGCATTCATCTACCATTTGACATTGCATTGTTTACACCAGTTTTGCTTGAAACCCAGTTTCGAAAGTTGCGTTCAGCTCAAATCACGGAAATAGGTCCGCGTAAAATGTCATGTAAATATAAATTGGACGAACTCGGATATTTCAAAAGCAATTGACATACGGATTCTGTGTGTGTGTGTATATACATTACTACATATACTGATATACATACATATATGGCGCGAATTCGATAATCGTATAATGACAGGAAAGCCCTATAGACAATAAAGTGTACAACTCGAAGTAGATGAGAGCAAGAAAGAAATCAAATAATTAACTTACAAACTCAACGAATGCCTGGTTCCGATTGGCCCCCACATTGCACTTAGTGTTGACGATCTTGCCGAACGGTTTGCAGAGCTCAACGAGCTCTTCATCGGTGCATTCCCATGGAAGATTCCGAAGGTGTAGAACCTTTGACGGCGTTTGCGTATATCTGAATTGAGGTTGGCCGGACGTCGACATCGCCGCCGATCTATAAGCTTCTGATTAGTAGATGAACGTCAAGGGTTTGGAGACGATGAATCAAAGTTAGGGTTTGAATCGTCGGGCTTCGTTTTTGGCTCCGTCACCACCTGGTTTCGATTTAGGATTTTTATAAAATACAAAAGTATAAAATTACGTCGGTTGGTCAACGGTCAAATATAATATAAGACGATAAACCTATTTATATGTAGGTTGGTTTTCGATGAAAATGAGAGTTAAGATGAGAAACGTAAGAATGGATCTCCATCCTTAGATACATATTATGATGAGATATATCGCGATACATCGGATTAATTCCCATATGAAGCATGATTTATGGGTGGCTTTGAGATTAATGGTAATCAAGGGTCCAGATTCATTCTTACAATTCTTCATATAAATCAGAATTGTGTATATAAACGTATGTTTTCTAATGTTAATTAACGGGATGGTAGTATTAAACAATCTAAATATTATAAATTAAAATATTAATATAATACAAAAAAATCAAAATTTGTCTTATAAAAATTACTCACCGGGTCATGGCATGTTATTGGTTTAATATGGCATCAGTCATAGAGCCTTTAGTTACGACAAGCCTTCTAAAACAACAGTGTAGGCTAACTTTATTTTAAATACAATGCTTATCTTTATGAAAGCTACTAGCGTGTAAAATACTCAAGTGATGAATTTGTTTCCCAAAGATGAAGATTTCAATAAAAGAGAATTAAAGATAAAAGACAAGCCTCTTTCCGTTACATATGTGTGGATGAAAATGGTGTCGTTACATCATCCATCAGGTATTATTTAAGAGGGACTTGATACAGTTAATGACTTGTTGAGATTGGAATGTAACCGGTTAAAAAGGGACAAATATGGGACTGGTCGATAACGACAAGTTAATAAAAATTTCTAGCCAACCAATTATGGACCGAACATTCAATGACCAGTTATTTGGTCCATATACCGATGATATGGTTTTTGACCTTTTTCTTTCAAATGTTGACCAATTTTATAACTTTAACAAACAAAATGTCATTTCGTTAGTTGCTAGTTTGCAATTGCCTTATTCACCGTTTTCAAACTAATCTACCTATAGATTGGAATTTCAATATACTTTCGTTTTGATATAGTTTGGTGTTTAATTTTCAATTAAAATTTTCATACAATTATGGGCCTTGGGTAGATGGCTCCCATCTAAAACTGTCGGTTCTCGTGTTGGGTATCTGGTTTCCTAAATTTGCTACAAAAGTACTTATTGACTATGATTGGAAAACTATGGTTTAGCAAAATTACGACTTGTCAATGTATCGATTGGGGGAAATAAATGTGCAGTGTACAAGATGAAGTTCATCTGTTTGGATGGAATTTAGTTTAACATCAAAAACAACAAGCGGAAAAGTCTTGCATAGTATTTGTGGATCCCCGATTTGAATGCAAAACACGAATTGGTCAAAATGGTGCAGGGAGGGTAAAAAGGGGATACAGTAGCTTAGATAAATTTACATTGATGTCAAAATTTATATTCACTTGAGTTACAAGAATCATGCATATAAACATTGTTGCCGTTTAGTATGTTTTAGGTCTTACAGCGTGACATTAGATATTGCAATAAAATAAAAATGACTCGGTTTATAATAACATAATCTGCTAATGTAGCAAAATGTCGATAAGTAATTTGAACCTTAGTGAAAGTATGTATTTACATGTGGTTAAAATTTGCCATGCATATGACCATTTAGGATTTTGAGCATCTTGATTTAAATAAGAGTTTTTTTTTCCATTTTACTGTTTTGTATAATTGATGAAAATTGTTTGTGGTTTGGTTTTAGCGACATTGTGATGATTGAGTGCTAGTTAAAGGCACAAGAAATATCTAGTCATTCAGTGACGTATTTCGTTTTTTGAAACAACAACTGTTATTGAGTTTTTAGCAGCACCCAACCCTGATCTAGACTTTTTGTAAATTTGATTTATCATTTGTTGATGTTGAATTTAGTTTTAATATTCGAAGTATTTAAAGTATTGACTTATAGAAGATGGTTCATTATTTATTCGACGTACTAATAAAAATTTTAAATTAATCGTTCTTTCCAAATTTAAGGGTGTTACACAAGTTACACTGGAACTAGGGGTGCTCAAAAACCCGACCAACCCAACCCAACCCGGCACGAAACAACTCAAACCGAGACAATCCGATATCTAATGGAGTTGTAAAATTTTAAAACTGTAGATATTGGGTTGATATCGGGTTACGTTTATTTGAACCCAAACCAACCTGTCCAACCCGATGAACCCGACATCGTTTTATTTTTTTGATTTAATATAATTATAGTGTCTCTATTAATATATCCATTAGTCAATTACATCATCACGTACTCTCTTCATATACATATATTTTCAATCCATTATTCATCTCTATATAACGCCTTTGTATATATATGTTTAACAACATATTATAAGTTGGAAGAATATTTTGATGTACCAAAGTATCAACCCGACTATCCGACCAACCCGTACGGGTTGGGTTGGGTTGAGAATTTTCAAACCGAAATTGGGTTGGGTTGATCAAATACCTTCAACCCGATCAACCTAACCCGTGAGCACCCCTAACTGGAACCACTATAGACGTGTGCTTGCCTCGAATTCCCTTGTTTTATTATGTAAGATTTTTAATATAAAAGAAATTGTATATTTTATTTTTTTATTACTCATTTTGAACGATCTATAGTTTTAACATCAACATGATCCCCAAAAGTTTGGGACAATCATGTCGTTATGCCACTTACATGATAAGATTAAAGGTCACCCGCATACCCAAATAGTAAATGGCATATAATATACATACAATAACGCTGTGTTCTCGAATTTGGAGAGAAAAGAAAGGGATGAAAAAGAAAATAGTTTTCATGTTCTTGAATACGAGAGAAAGGAAAAGAAAAATGTCATTTTTATTAATATGTCCTTAAAAATATTATAATTTAGGATAAAAGATTGGATAGTTTTGTAATTTTATTAATTTTTTAAATAATTTTAATTTATTTCCTTCCCTTTTCTCCCAAATAGTTTGGAAGGAAAGTAAGCTTTATTTTTCCTTTATTTCCTTTTATTTATCTCTTAAAAAAGTTTCGAGAACACGAGTTTTTTTCACTTTCCTCCGTTTTTCTTTTCTTTCATTCGTTAAATGAGTTTCGAGAACACAGCGTAAACGTTTATCATATAAAAATTTAATAAAATAATGCAATTTAATAAATAAAAAAATTTGGGTTGAAAACAAAATATAATTTACGTATATTTATAAAAAATAAAAGCAGAGGCTGCGGGGTCGGTTTATGAGTTTTTCTTTTTATATGTTTCGTGCACGACGTTTTGGATCGAAAGTCAGAAACCCTAGATAACCAAAATACAGTCGGTGTTCATCTCTCTCCCTCAATCAATCAATCAATCATCCAACGTCGAATTGGACCTTCCAATTTGAACAATCGAGGTATGAAATCCAAATCCATCTCCTATTTCTTCTTCAGAATTCGTTCGAAATCATTGTAATTTTAGTGATTAACCATTTATGAAGCACTTTGATTTATCTTTTTTTAGCATTTATTATCTAGAGTATTAGCCTTGCATATATTGATTAGGATACGGAATTACGGACCATTTAGAGAAACGATTTGCATCTTGTTGTGGTTTCCAATGATTCATATCAGTTTTGTTAGTTTTGGAAGTGGTTACCAATGATTTACTGTTTTCAGCTCTAGATCTTGACTTATTAAGCTCAAAGAATTTGCAGGTGAGTATCCGTGTATGTCTTTTTTCTGTTTGCTTCTGCCATGGATAATTGGGCAGCATTTGGTTTCTTTAATGCATTGCTTAGACTGTTCTTATGAACACCGATCTATGTTTAATGGATTAAGGAAAAACCGCAAAAAAGAAGAAGAAAAACCGAGGAACAAGTAATATGCACATGTGCATATAAGTAATTTGTAAGCGATTTGTCCGGTGTCAACCAAGACACTAAAAACCAAGAAACAACTTCAATTACTTGTATGGGCATGTGCATTTAGTCCAAATAAATGGTTATCGGGGTGTTTCTTAGGGGCTGTTTGTTGCTGAATGGCTTGATGCAGAATGATTAAGTGGTCAGAATGATTAAGAGGCTTATGAGTTTTGACATATTGCAAAACTAAATATAATTGTTTGGTAATTGTTAAGGATGTAATTAGGGCTCTTAGTGGTTAAGAAATGATTCAGAAGGTTTTGTAACCATTAAGAAGCAGCCTTATTTTTTTGCCAAATAGGATTCACCTCATAGCGATTCAAAGGCTGCAATGGAACTGTTAAGAGATAATCAACACCCCCTTAGTTTTTAATTTCTTTGGGGTTTTCCCCTGAACCTCCCCTGCCTCTATGTTTAATACACCCTACTCAATACTGATATATCAAAATGTTTTATATCCATATAACCAATATTTGAAAAAAAATTCGTTCCAATTATTTATCTTTTCCTATTTCTAATTGGTCATTGTGAGCATGTCATAATAATTGTATTTCGTATGCGGATGGAAACAAATTGTTATTTGGTGGTTTAACATCTTAAATGGGAATAGGTAACCTTTGTGCACCACATGGCTGGGCAAAGAAATAGTCACGGAAAACGTTCCCATTCTCAATCTGACTACAACGATCATGGAAGAAGCAAAAGACGAACTAATGGTTCAGATGACAGAGGACAAAATTCTATTGGTTCAGATGATACGGTTTACCGTTACTTATGTCCTGGTAGGAAGATCGGAAGTATAATGGGAAGGGGTGGGGATATCGTTAAGCAACTGAGATCTGAAACTAAAGCAAAAATTAGAATTGGTGAAACGGTTTCAGGATGTGATGAACGTGTGGTGACTATCCACAGTACGAGTGAAGAAACAAATGATTTTGATCATGGGACCGAGAATGATCGTGTGTGTCCATCAATGGATGCTCTTTTTAAAGTGCACGATAGAGTTGTTGCTGATGATCTAACGGCTGAAGAGGATTCAGAGGAAACACCACAAGTTACTGTTCGACTCCTTGTACCATCTGATCAGATTGGATGTATTATTGGAAAAGGTGGACAGATAGTTCAAACTATACGGACTGAGACTGGGGCTCAGATTCGGATTATGAAGGATAATCATCTGCCTGCTTGTGCATTAAGTAGCGATGAACTTGTGCAGGTAAATCAGAAAAAGTATCAAATTTGTTATTTTTTGTTGCCATTTTTTGGTTTACTTGTTTTGAGTCAGAATTGTGAATTATGCTGTCCTGATGATTTTTAATTGTGAAACAACACCATTACACCAAGTTTACAATTTGCATGGACCACATTGGACGTTTTAATTCGATGTTTTAAAACTCCATTTCCTTACATCATGAGGGTTATTGTAGAAAGTTCATATTGATTTACAGATTATGATATGTTAGGTACAATTTGGGTTTTGATTTTCGACTTATCTTGCATTCACGCATGTTTCTTTTGGCGGGTAATTAACTTAAATGGCCATGCTGACCAATCTTTTTTTTAAATGGCCACCAATTTTTTGTTTCAAAAATGTCCCTTTTGCTTGCGGTGTCAGATTTTCTCTGACCAAATCTGCAAAGAAAGCTAAAGATAGAGTGGAATTAAATTATAATTTCCCAAATTCTTTAGTTAACTAAATAAAAAATTTAACTAGAAACCGCAAGGCACAGCAAGTTGTGGTTTTGCTGGTCAAGGGACATTTTTGGCTGTTTATTATTTTTGAAAATAATAATTATGGTGGTTATTCAAAAAAAAGGTCAGTCAACATGGCTATTTATGTTAAATACCTCCCTTTTGGCTTAGAAGTTACATTTCAAGCTTATCTATATCATTCTTCTCATGATACAGATATCTGGTGAAGCTTCTATTGTAAGAAAAGCACTCTTTCAAATAGCAACTCGTCTTCACGATAACCCATCACGGTCACAACACTTGCTCACTTCCTCCACACCTAATGCTTATCCTTCTGGTGGTTCAATTATGGGTGCACCTGGTGGTCCACCGATTATGGGTTTGACTCCACTCTATGGTGGGTACAAGGGTGAAAGTGGTGAGTGGCCACGTGGGTTCTATCCACCAGGTCCAAGGGATGATGTTTCACCAAAGGAATTTTCTCTTCGTTTGATTTGCCCGACTGCAAACATTGGTGGTGTAATTGGTAAAGGTGGTGCTATTATTAATCAAATTAGGCAGGAAACTGGAGCAGCCATTAAAGTTGATAGCTCAGCAACTGAGGCAGATGATTGCATAATCTCTATTTCATCGAAGGAGGTAATTTTGAGTGGTCCCAAGTAAAATCTTTAATGAAGTTATTTATATCTATATCTATACTATATTACTATATTATAAAGCATTTGACAAAAACTCTTAAAAACCACTTTTTTATGCATGCAATACTGTTTATTGATGCATATTACTTAAATTTCAAGATTACAAGTAGATTGTGCGTAAGTACAACTAATTTTAAAGCTCTATGTTTGAATTTTTGTAACTAACTGTAAATAAACATTATTAAATACAAGATAAAATCTCATTTTAAATATAAAATAAAAATAGCTAGGATAAATTAATGATTGAGTTATAACAGAATACTTAATTATTTTCTTTATTAAAAATTATATTATTAAATCAAAATTAAATTACATCGTTATTAAACTTAAGTTAAATTATAATAAGAAAAATTAATTAAAGGAACTACCAAAAAAAAATTAAATAGTTAATTTGATACTAATGTCGATATATATTTTTCAAAATTTTATTATGTCTTCAAAAGTATATTATATTTTATTAAAAAATAAAACCACATAAAATCGTCTATAACATCGATAGGGACAAAAAATAAACGAAACGTTAAAATTGGAATGTATCTCGTTGCATTGCATTGCGCGAGTACCTTTCTAGTGTAGATAAAAGATAAATCTTTATGTTTATTTTATTTTATTTATCTATCTATAGGTATTTGAAGACACATTTTCTCCAGCAATTGAGTCAGCATTACGCCTGCAACCCAGGTGTAGTGAGAGAGTTGAACGAGATTCAGGTCTTATTTCTTTTACTACTCGATTACTTGTGCCAACCTCTCGGATTGGATGTCTTATTGGGAAAGGAGGAGCAATAATCACAGAAATCAGGAGAGCTACCAAAGCTAACATTCGTATTCTTTCAAAAGAGAACCTTCCAAAAGTGGCTGAGGATGATGATGAGATGGTTCAGGTACGTACAAAAACGTATTTTTTTAATCAATTTTTATTTGACTTTTATCAGATATATATATATATACTCTCGGCTCGGGTTCAAATGAGAACTCAAATTTGGTTGTGAACGTGAGGACAAATGAGAGCACGACACGTGTCATATTCATACTGAATAATCAAAGAAGTATTCAGACTGAAGATAGTATTTATTCAGTCTGAATAATGCTTATTCATATGCAGACTGAATATAGTATAGACTGAATAGAACTATATTCAGTCTGAATAGCGAATAAATGTTATTCAGACCGAATAAATACTGTATTCAGTCTGAATACTGAATAAGCATTATTCAGATTGAATAAATACTATATTCAGACACGTGTCGCACTCTCATTTGTCCTCACATTCACAACCAAATTTGAGTTCGCATTTGAACTTTCCTCTCTCTCTCTCTCTCTCTCTATATATATATATAAGTAACGGGTTGGTTTTTTTAATCAGATTTCAGCAGAGCTTGATCTTGCTAAAGACGCACTCTTACAAGTGACGTCACGATTGAGGGCAAATCTTTTTGAAAGAGAAGGCGCAATGTCTACTTTTGTTCCAGTTCTTCCATATCTTCCTGTGGCACCTGATGTGTCTGATGTTCCAAAATATGATAATAGAGATTCTAAAGGTCATGGAAGAGGACATTCTTATTCTGGTGGATATAATGCATCTAATGACTTGCCAGCTAATGATGGATATGGAAGCTATGGTGGCTTGCAGGTGAGTGTCTATATTAATTTAGGGCTTCATTGTTAAGAGCTTAATGGGACTCGCAGCTTATTTGATCATCTACAGATGACTGTGTGGTAGTGGCTTAATGATCTTTCTTTGTTGTGCCAATAATCTTTGTTCTCACTTCAGATGCAACTACAAATGGAACATAGATCTCCTTAATCAACAAGTACTTATTCTAACACGCCATCTATATGTTCAATTTCTCTCAGGGGCGCAGTGGGGGCGATGCTTATGGAGCCTATGGTGGTGGTGGCTATTCTTCTGGACGCAGTGGGAGTTCTGGGTAAGTATATGCTTTGAGATTTTCATCTATCTACTTATATGGTTCTAAGGGTCTATTTGTTAGCAGCTTAATGAGCTTAATGGGACATCTTATTCGGTTAGCTAGACATGACTATCTTTATAATGAATTGTTGACTTCTGTTGGCAGGTTATCGAGGCATAACCCTGCTTCTAGGCGGAGGGATTATGGTTATTGAAGTGTTGGTCTGCGTGGCTGCGCAGGTGAGTGACGATTTCCTTTTTTTCTTGAGGTTTTGAAATATCGACTAATATCTCTTCAGTCGTTAATCTATATATATATACATATATATATATACCAAGTTTATGACAAGTCTGTGCGGTAAACCTAGCCCTCTTCCCATATATGGATCTGATTCTCTTATATGTTAACCTTTTGTTTCCTTTCCATTCCCTATAAAACAGCTGAGACACTTGAAGCCTGAAGCCAAGCCAAGCCAAGCCAATGCCTAAACCAGAAGACCAGTTGAACCAGTGTTGGAAAACTTATGGCCCACCTTTTCACGCTTTTCTTAAGAGGACCACTATTCGAAGATCTTATTTACTACTACTGATAATTCTCCGTGTCCTAAAAAACTTCTACTTTTTACCAAGCTTTTCGTTTCTTGATTTCTTTCCATTTCCAAACAACCTGTGCCTTTGATCAATGTTTACCAAATTCCAAAACCTTTGGCAGTTTGTAATGTTGAGTATTTTATTGCATTATCTCTGAAGCTTTTCTGATCCTTTTTGACCTAAAAAAAGGGTATTCGTCACCCTCTTGGAGCGTCCCCACCAGACCGGTCCCACGGTCATTAATGGGGATGGGTTTTGACCTAGGAATAGTCAACTATTTTGCCATAAATGGCATCATTAAAGTTGTAGCATGCATGTGATGATTGTCTACCTACCCAAACCTAACCAAACAAGTCCAGTATATCCCGCATGGATGTGGGGTCCGCGGAGGGTAAAATGTACGCAAATCTATTCTCTAACCTGAAGAGAGAGACGGGTGATCATCAATTCTTGGAAACTGTTCTCTAGGAGTCATGCAAATTAGGTGAGTTTTAAGCCTAGTTGGCAATAGTTGCTGAACCTTGGTCCATTTGCTTACAAAATATCATTCTTTATGTATTAGTGTGGAGAGACCTGAATTTTTTGCATATAGTTGATATATTAGATAAGGGTTGAGTTCCGGTGAGAAGCGTAAGAAGGGTTCTCCACCCTTGGATGCACATTAGTATGAGATGCACCAAAATGCAGCAGATCGACTCCCTTTTTAAGGCGCAGTTCAATGGTTCAAATCTGTTCTTACGTTTCTCACTTTAACTCTCCTTCTCACACGATCCTTTGCCTATTAGATAAAAGGGTTGGGTTTTGATGAGAATGTAATGGTGAGAAGGGTAAGAAGGGATCTCCACCTTTGGATCAATTCTAATTGAAGATCAACAATAATGTGGTGCACTGGATTAATTTCTGTGATGAGTGCAATTCATGGGTGGGGGTGAGATTAAAAGTGATCAAGGGTGTATATCCGTTCATACGTTTCTCACCTTAATTCCTATTCTCATGATATAAAAGGGTGTTTTTGAGATATGCAAGACAGGATGGGACAAACCAGTACAAAAACTTGTCCTTAATTTGGTACGTCATTAGACTGAGACATGATAGGAAACTGAAGTGGGCATATACATAAATGCCCACCAAAATAGGTGGAAAGAAAACTAAAACTGGGGAGTTGAGATAAGATTGGTAAATTACTAAATTACCCTTGTCAAATTAAAACCCAAAAACCCTCTAGAATTCTTTCGCCTGCTTGCCTCGCCTTACCTCATGCTCACCCATCCAACCCTGTATCCGTCTTTAACAGAACAAATGTTAGTCATGACCTTCCTTATCATATATCATATTCACTAGTTCAGTCATTTGTATAATTTATAATATATCTTCTTTATGTGTTTTCATGTTTTGCAAGCTTTATTTCCATTCTATGCTCATAGAGGAGGTAGAAACTAGCTTTGCGTTTTACTGCATATCATGTTTGTTCTATATTTATCCTGAACCTTTCTCGGTGAATCAATAACTTGTGTGAGTGGAAGAGTGGGTATGACAATTTGAAGGAAATAAAAATGGAGGAAGAATTGATTGAAGGTTTGTGAAGATGATGGTTATTTATCTTGAATAGAAAATAGATCATCCTTTTGGGGAGAGCATTCTTTGATGCTAACAGGTTGGGTTTTATTGGTCTTTTCTTCTTCGTATGTTATGTTTTTCGGTTATTAATGTTGACGATACTTTTATAATAAGGATTGGATAAAAGTGGATTAAATAGTTGAAGTGAAGATATGCAAGTGTTTTGATTGTTTGGTGTCTTGTGATTTCACAGCAATTGCTATATAAGAAGGGTAGGGGACAGGTTCGTAAATATTTTGAGAACTGTGGAAACCAACTATAACATAGAACTATTCATAATGAATATTCATGGTATTCATTGTGAATAGTGTTGAGAATATTTAAGTATTATTATTACTATTAGTATATTTATAATTTCTGAAATATGAAAACTCTTCTGTAAGGCTATATCATAATTGATAATAGATGTGTTATTAGTCTTTTTTTTAAAAGATATTTGGTAGCCCAAAAACTATATTGTTTTGTTGATTGATGTTGTGAGAGGTGGTGGTGAAAAAGGTGGGGTATAAAAAGTCAAAGGCAATGTTTGGCAAAAATAAGGTGACTTGTAAATCACCTTATAAGCTATCTTATTTTCTAGGTACATGTTTGGCAAACTAACTTATGACTTATAAGTTAGTTTATAAGCTAGCTTATTGATAAGTTAGTTGGGAGTGACTTATTGAACTTTTTATCATTTTCTTTCGATTATACCCCTGATTAATATTAATTATTATTATTTTGAAGCTACTTTTTGGTCATTTTACATGTTTATAAGCTACTTTTTGTCAAACGTGACTTATTCATCAGCTATCTTATAGGTCATAAGCTACCTTATAAGTCGTAAGCTACCTTATCAGTTATAAGCTATCTTATCAGCTATCTTTGCCAAACATAGCCAAAATCTTAGGTGGCATTTGTTTTTTTAAGAGGTGCTGAAATCTTAACGAATTAGACATAAGTTGTGATTAAGAGCTTAAAATGAAAAAAACAAACAAGGCCTTAGGGTTTGTTTACCGGACGTTTATCGTGTAAGTACTTACCGGTAAGAGTCACCATCTGATTTACCTTTTTTAAGTGGTAACATTCTCGGACATCGAATTGGGTTATTGGAAAGTGTATCTTACCCTGTTTGTGCTTACTGGACATCGAATTGGGTTATTCCTCTTATCCAGTAAGGTAAATGACACCTGGTTTGGTAAATGGCCTATTAGTTGGGAGATGTATTGAATAAATGTAACGGAAAATTGGAAGAAGAATTAAGTGTGTTCTTTACGGTTCAAATTCAGGGAGGATCCTGGAAAAAAAGAACCGAAGAACTATGAAGAAAAACGGATGAAAATTGTATCAACTTTTTTATTCTTTTGCCATTTTCCATTAAAAAATTAAGAGAAAAGTGGTGGTAGTATATTTAATCACTTCAATCAGATCTCAATTTAACGGTCTGAATGAATCATCAAAAAAAAATTCCCAGTTTTTCTGGATCTTTTTCCTTGTTTGTTATTGGTTAAAACTTAAAAGTTAAAATAGTGGAGTTGTTTACCAAATAGTTATCTGGTAAGTGCTTATCTGGAAGTGTCATCAATCTCACTTGCTCTGTTGGGTAAAATTCTCGACCATCAAAATGGATTGTGGTAGCTGTTGTTTCCTCAATAAGCTCTTTTTGGGCAAGGGATTTTTCTCTCATTTTTCTGGTAAGATTCCCGGTCTTTGCATTGCTTACCGGTAAGGTAAGTGACATGTGATAGGTGTTTATCTGGTAAGAATTTGGTAAATAACTTTTAAGTTTAAATTAAATCGGTAATTACTCAAAAAAATAAATGAATAATGGTACTATGGACTATGGTTACAAAAAACATAACTATGGTAATTGATACCTTTTGGTCAATCAAGAATTCAAGATTGATGCAAAGTGGTCTTTTCAATAAACTCATTAAGGTTTTGTGTACTTCTAAGATGTCTATTGGATATTTTTGACCAACTTTACTTTTTAGTAAATTTTTAAATTGAATTCCTCTTTTAAATTGACTCATTATGCAAAAATTTGAATCCTTAGGCACAAAATTGAAAAAGATCAAATTTCTGCGCCAGGATTTAAATTTGTGCGTAAACTTTAGTTATTTTGACATTTGAGAAGAAGCTCTGAAAAGTTGCTGAAAAAATGATACTTGTTAATGGGAATAACTATTTTGGTCAATTTCCCTATAACGAAATGGGTATGACATTATTATTTCGAACGTCATCATTAGAGATCGGTAGAGACTGGTTCAAAAAGAGTTGTCCCACAATGAATTGGTCCTAAAAAGATTGGTGAACAGTAATGACCTACTCAATCGAACACCTTTGGCCACCAATGTATTGATTTTACGGTCATATTGTGAACGTAAATTGCGTTTTATGGATATACAGTGATGTTTGGAGTTGAACATCGATTATTTCAATTTTTTCTGTAAATATATTCAATTTTTTATCCCTTTAGAGCATCTCAAACAAATTCTCTTATATCTAAATTGAAGAAATGGAGATTTTAGTCTTTTTATTTTTTTACTTTAATAGATTCTGTAAAATATAAAAAACTAGAAGCGATAATATAGAAATTTCATAATTTGGATAACTTTATATTCGAGTGAGAATTACTTTCATAAAAAAAATGTATCACTATTTTTTATAAAAAAATTAAATTTATAGAATATTTTAATAATACAATTTATATTAAACTTTAAAATAGAAAAATTATTGGAGTTTAATGTATTTTTTCTAATTTAAACTTTTGATTATTTGTTTTAAGTAATTTGTAGAAAACCTCTTATAACATTTTACGTGCAAGAATTAACTGTTGTGAAAATATAGTTATTATAAACTTAATTCACTTAAATATATAAATAAAATAATAATAGATATTTGTATTAAAGACAAAAAAAAAGTACACAAAGTGTAGTTGTCATGGGTCACTTTTCTGGGCAGAACCCAAAGCCTGGTAGAAGTTATTCATATATGAAGTAAATTTACCCAACTAACTCCCCCATTCAAAACCTATACAAGTACCATTATATATATATATATATACACACACACACACAAATACACACACACACATATACATGGTTTGGAGAAAACTGAATAAAATTGAAAAACTGATAAATGTCTTATAAAATAGGCATACAAGTAATTTGTTTAGTATGCACATATGTTTTAACATGCAGACGTACATAGTAACCAGAAAACATTGTGTCAATGATGAAATATATAAATTTGAAAGAAAAACGTAATTAACAGGATTCGTTCAAATGAATCTGACAAATTCTCTTACTTCAAAAGTACATATATAGTCCATTAATAAGAGGGGAACGTGTATTTCCATATTACAGCATGAATATTTCTATCATTCAGGTAGTCAATAGACTCAATACCATGTTGAAATGACAATTTTACCCTTATAGTAATTTATCGAGAACATTCATTTTGACTTATATATATGCACTTTTACCTCTATCGTAAATTATCAATAACGTTGATTTTGAGGAAAATCAAGGGTAGACCTATTAAGGTCCCAAAAGGGTATCATACACCTACTCAACCAATTTTGCAAATAGAATTTTTCCTGAGATATGAAAATGCACACACTAAGGTGGTGTTTGGATTAACTTATTAACTTATAACTTATTGACTTCCTGGAAAAGTCCTTATCAAAAATTGATAAGTTAAAAATTTTAACTTCCTAAAAATCCCAAACACTCAAAGTGACTTATTACCGGTGTCACAACGGAATAAGTCAATAAGCAGGATCGACTCCCGGAGATGGAGAATCGGGCTAGTGCGCCGAACGAGAATGAATACCACACAGAAAAGTCTTCACATCCACCGCGCAATGCATGCAATTATTGATAGACAGAAGTCGTTCCAATCCCGGATGAAAATATTCCAAAACTTAAGTCAAGGAGAAAGGTCCAATTAAAATGCAAGTTGTTTTTATAAGCTAATCCAAACACCCCGTAAATTTTGATGGGTGTTCCAGGATATTGAAAATCCTAGGGACGTCAACCCAAAAAATTTCTTCCAAATAACAAAAAAAGAAGAACTACAAAAAATCCTTAAAACAAAGGAATTATGCCAACAACATATCAGACTATTTTGTACGTTTTTGATCCATCTTTAAGATGCACCTCTCAGATAAATACCGGATCTATCACTTAAAAAGATAAAATATCTTAATTACCCATATAATATATATGAAGGGGGGGGGGGAGGGGGGGTATAGACCCTAGTTGATTGGGGGTAGGGGGTTCTTGTTAGGTCACATCCCCTTGATGAAATCTTTATATTAAATACACACCATCTACAATTGTACAATTGGTTAATGCACAAGTAAATTTGCATGTACCCTATGGATTTTGTCCAAATCTATGACTCCTACAAATCAACACTTATCTCCCTTTATAAAAACCCTCAACTATCACACCCCACCTCCCATTGGTCCAATCACACACTTGTGTTTCTTTCACCATCTCTTCTTGTTTTCATGAGAATGGAAACCATTTGTTTTCTTGAGAGAATCTTGGTTCCTTTCTCCTTTTGGCAACTCCATCTTTCTTGGGGGGTTTTAGATTTCATTTGATATTTTTGTTACAAACAAACCATTATTTTTATCAGAATTCGAACTCCTTTTCAGTAAATTAAATCGTTCTTTTTAAGTATTTTTTTATTATAAAAAACGATGGTCGGTTTACAACAAAAGTAAGATCTGTTGAGATACTTGTCGTTGGGTTTATGGGGGTGGAATGAGGGCTCCAATTGAGGTGATGAAATGATACATGTTCTTTTTTTCATCTAAAACTTTACATGTGGGAACAAGGTCCATTTGGTTCAGCCAAGGATGACTTGCCGGAGACCTACAAAGTACTGGTTATTAATTAATAGGTCTGTTGGCAAGTCGTTCTTCGGCTAAACCACTGCCTTGTTCTCTCATGCTAGGTTTCTGATGACACTTGTAAAGCATGCCATAAAATCTGACGTTATGTTGGCGGTATCTAGTCTATGATGATAATATCTTGAAGGCGGTATCTTCACTTTCCAAATGTGTGTATATACATTTTCTACATTTTTAAATGAGTCGATAAAACAATTTGGCTAACATTTTTTTAACAAAGAAGTTAATTTCAGGGTTGGTTCAAATAAGTAATTTATTTATTGTTAAATACTTCAAGTAGTTGATGTAGGGATTTTTGTTGTGTTTATTCTTGTGTATAAATTGTTTGAGATTTTTTATTTATTTATCTTAACTTTATTATATCATTATTGACAATAGAGATACTAACATAAAGTCATGATTTCAACAATTTTTAAGGGATAAAAATAAATCTAAAATAATTTTAAATTGTTAATAACTAATAATTTATTCTTATTTATTTAATTCTTATAATTTGGTTGGTTAATTTGAAGAGATATAACTATAAATATTCTCGTATCTTTTTTATAAAACCGAGGTGCTTTTAGGTAGCAATCGAAACAACAAAGTAATCTTATGTTTGTTGCACCGGAATCTATAATCAAGATTCAAATTGTAATGTTTATCATAAACAACCACATAATTACAATAACCCATTTTAAGAAAAAACAGAAATAACATCTCATTTTCATATTATATATATATATATAGGAAAGTTCAAATGTGAACTCATTTTTGGTTGTGAACGTGATGACAAATCTCAGCCACTTATCCGGTCAATAAAGACGGCTTTGACCTGGTTCCCCTCCTTTAATAATCTCCACCCTCTCATGAATCGCGTCAATCCTCCGTGATCGCGTCCACCATAACTGAAGATGTGTGGCTGAGATTCGTCCTCACGTTCACGTAAAATTGAGTTCACATTTGAACCTAACCCTATATATATATATATATATATATATATATATATATATATCGGATTCAAATGATAACTCAAATTTGGTTGTGAATGTGGGGACAAATGAGAGTGCGACACGTGTCCCATTCAAAGAAATATTCAGACTGAATATAGTATTTATTCGGTCTGAATATACAAAGAAATATTCAGTCTGAATAATGCTTATTCAGTCTGAATGTTTCTTTGTATATTCAGTCTGAATAATCTATATTCAGACACATGACGCGCTCTCATTTGTCGTTCACAACCAAATTTGAGTTCTCATTTGAACTTTCCTCTCTCTCTCTCTCTCTCTCTATATGTATATATATGTATATATATATATATATATAGAGAGAGAGAGAGAGAGACGGGTTCAAATGAGAAATCAAATTTGGTTGTGAACGTATGCTTATTCAGACTGAATAAACACTATATTCAGTTTTATTCGGTCTAAATATTTATTTGATTATTCGGTCTGAATAATCTACATTCAGACACGTGTCGCGCTCCCATTTGTCCTCACGTTTACAACCAAATTTGAGTTCGCATTTGAACTTTCCTCTCTCTCCTCTCTGTATATATGAATTTTCCATTCACCATCAATATTACAACTTAAAAGAAGTATAAAAAGATAATCAAAATAGATCCGTATTCCATCAAGAAATACGGGTCCATCTTTCCTTTAGATCCTCCATATCTATAAAGGATCTTAAAATCTTATTTCCATTGTACACAATTCTAACGATTTTTCGATTCATCATCAATATTACAACTTAAAACAAACACAAAAAGATAATCAATACCTCAATTCCATCATATATATTTCTAAAATTCCCAATTCACCATCAATATTACAACTTTAAAAAAAACACAAAAAGATAATCAGAATGAACCAGTATCCCACCTTAGTGGGATATTGGTCCATCCTTTGTTCAGATCATCCATATATACGGATGATCTAAACTGTTTTTTTTTCCGATGAACGACAAAAAGAGTAAAAATCAAATAGGAAGGAAACCTTCACCGACAAAAAGCCCGACGATAAGAACGACTAGACCGGTGCCAATACACTGAGTTGGAGTCATATATGTTTGTGAATATGCAGAAAGTGTAATTCCTGCACCAACAACTCCAATCATCAAAGCTTTCATCTTTTCATTCATCATCATCTTCTTGATCTTGATCTTGATCTTGTTTCTTCAAATTTCAATTTTGACCAGAGAGAAAAAGTCAACTCAAAGTTTATAGGTAGCAATGGAAGGAAAAATATATATGGAATTAATAATGAGTCAAAAATAAGGAAGGTGTAAATATAATGGATCTTAAATCAAGAAAAATGTCAACTCTTGGAAACTAAGAGGAAGGTTCATGAATTTATGAAGGGTTGTGGGGTGCCTCCTCCAACTTTCCAATGGACAAAGACTAATATATATATATATATATATATAGGGTTAGGTTCAAATGTGAACTCAATTTTGGCTGTGAACGTGAGGACGAATCTCAGCCACACATCTTCGGTTATGGTGGACGCGATCACGGAGGATTGACGCGATTCATGGGAGGGTGGAGATTATTAAAGGAGGGAACCAGGTCAAAGCCGCCTTTATTAACCGGATAAGTGGCTGAGATTCGTCCTCACGTTCACAACCAAAAATGAGTTCACATTTGAACTTTCCTCTATATATATATATATATATATATATATATATATATATATTTTGGGACGAGTTCATACAAGAACCATACCTATTTAAAGGAAGAAAGGAACCAACAAAATCATATATGATTTTGCACTATGGGTAGCGGGCGACTTTTGGGGCCACTTAAGTGGCCTGAAAAGTCGCCCGGCCCCTTAGTACAAAATCATATATGATTTCCTACTTGACCGACCAGTTCTCGCGATCCTTTAAAACCACAAAGTTCTCATTTAAACCTCCCTCTATATATATATATAATCAAATAAGACCTCAGTAATTTATGATAACCATGAAATCCGATGTGAGTCATTCATCTAAGATAATTATGTTATTTATTAAATAAATAGAAAAGAGTAATTTAGTAATAAAAAAGACAACTCATGGATGCTATTAAATAATTTACTCTCTATAAATAGGAAAACAATTAACTCTCATAAGTAGGATTATCCATAACTCTCTATACCGTGTTATCTTTGAATCTTTGATGTCAGTAACACAAAGTGTTGTTTTGTTGTTTCCTTTGTATCACATTTTCTATTATCTTCATTTAGAGTGTATCTTAGGGGATCACAACATGAAAAAAATACTGAGTTCTCCTTTGAATGACCCCTTATATATGTATATATATACACGCTACCTATACTATAATATATTACAAAACATTTACAAAAAAAAACGTTTAAACACAACTTATTACCACATACAACTTCCTAAAGCTCTATGTTTAAATATAAAAAAACCAACGGATAAATATATTCAGATATAGGATAAGCTTTGACCCATATTGATAACGTATAATATTCAATAAATTATAGTTTTCGTTTTTACTTAGGTTTTACACTGATTTTTCATTCTCGGTTTACACTAAAATATATCTGATGTCTAAGAAGCTAGCTAATAACCGATGGTTTTGCGTATGTTCCCCTAGAATATGAATAACATATGATTTTAGGTATGTTTAGCAAACTAGCTCATAAGCTAATCTAGGGCATGTTTGTTAGTAGCTTAATGAATGAGCTTTTGGAACTCACAACTTATTCAATCAGCTATACATGATTGTTTGATAATAGCTTAATAATATAGAAAAGTAACTTATTCAGTAAGCTTCTAAGGGGAAGCTTTATGCAGAAAAAATATAAACGGCATACCCAGAAAAAGTTAGAAAAAAACCCATTAAGATTATTCAATAAGCTATCCCAAACATGGCCTTTGATCTTAACACAAATTTTCTCATATCTATTAACACAATTGCAACTATATATCATGAAAGATTTCATTACCTTTTTTCACTTAACGTATCGAACCACACTTCTTGTCGGTTTTCGTTTGACGTTTTTTCGAATCGAACAAAAACCGCATGAGCGTTTCTTGATCATCATCATCATCATCGGCATCAACTAAGCTACTTGCAGCCTCTTTTCGCACACCTTTATCATCCATCACCTTTCTCAACCTCTCAGCACCATCCCACTCGCCATGTGAAGCATATATGTTCGACAATAGCACATAATCGCCACTTTCACCCCGCCTTAATTTCAGTAATTCCAGATTTGCCCTTCTACCCAACTCAACGTTATTATGAACCCTACACGATCCAAGCAACGTCCTCCAAATAATAGAATTTGGTTCGATCTCCATTGTGTCCACAAATTCAAACGCTTCATTTAACAATCCTGCACGGCCATAAAGATCCACCATACATCCGTAATGCCTTATATTTGGCTCGATATTATATTCGTTTTTCATTAAATTGAAATATTCTCGACCCTCTTGAACTCTACCGGCATGGCTGCAAGCAACTAACACACCCACAAAACTGATATCGTTTGGTTTTATTTTTAAATTACGCATCTTTTTAAAGATATGAATGGCGTCCTCTGAATGACCATGGAACGCTAAACCTCCAATTATCGAGTTCCATGTGGTTACGACTTTTTCCTTCATATTTTCAAAGATTTTGAGGGATTTATCGATGTATCCACATTTTGCGTACATGTCTATAAGCGCGTTTCCGAGTAAAATGCTTAATTCTCCTCCACCCAAATCCAAAACCGATTGATGGATCTTTTCGCCAACATCTAAGTCGCCGGAATCTGTGCAGGCTGATACGAGGCTTAACATTGTCACCTCATCGGGTTTTTCTCCCAAAGTTTTCATCTCGTCGAACATCTCCAATGCCTGCTTGTGTAATCCAGAGTTCACGTACCCTGCGATCATCGCGTTCCATGTCACGATATCGCGTTTTGGAACCTGATCGAACAAAATTCTCGCACTTTCCATCTCTCCTCTCTTTGCATACCCAGTAATCATCACATTCCAAGAAATCAAATCTTTCTCAGGCATTTCATCGAACACCTTCCTTGCCATAACCAAGTTCCCTCTTCTCGCATACCCAGCTGTCAAAGCCGACCACGCCACAACTTGGTTTGTAACCGAAGAATCAAATAACGAACTCGCAATCTTTATATCTCCAACATTAGCATGAAAATAGATAAGGGTATTCTTCGCAAACGTATTCTCTTCAAACCCATGTTTCATTATCTTCCCATGAACAGCAAAACCAACATTAGCCCAAGAAAGCTTAGTGCAGGCCTTAAGTACAAACGGAAAAGTATAACGATCAGGCTGAATTCCCAATTTTTCCATCTGGGTATAAAGAAAAACGGCCTTAGAAGGGTTGGGACTTTGAGCTGAGCCTCTAAGCATGGTGTTCCACATAAAGAGGTCTGGTTGGGTAATTTTATCGAACACTTGGTGTGCATAACTAATACCCGAAGGTATAACCAAAGCTGAGACATAAATAAGTTCTCTGAGGTTAAATCGATTGGTGTTGAAGCCATTGATGATCATGGAAGCATGGATTTGTCTGAGTTTTCTGAAGGTTGTGCATTGGCGCCATAGATTTGATCGTTGGTGGAAATTGGGGTTCTTGTCGTTCGTTTGCCGTCGGATCATCAATTCCGTGATGAACTTGGGCTTTGATTTGTTTTACACTTTTATAGGCCCATTTGTCCAGTAAAGGCCCATGTAGTTATTGCATTTCTTTTTTATGAAAATAATTTAATCATGTATTTTATCATTTCAAAATAAATGTACTTTTATATGTATTATTAAATTTATTTCTAATTTTTTAAATGTATTTAATTGAAAACCAATTATAATAAACGGTATTTTATAAGTGTATTTGGTTGAAAACCAGTTATAAAACTATAATAAAACGTTTTTTTAAAGTGTATTTGAGTGACCAAGTTACATATATTAAAGTATTATTAAAATTTCATCAAAAAAAATTAAATAAAATATTTTTTTAACATAGGACCAGTTTGGGCCCGATCTTGGACTGGTTACAAACCAAGCTTAATCGGGTCTTACCTTTACGAGCGGGGCTGAGACCGGTTACGGTGAATAATGTTTGGGATCGGGACCGATTTTGGCCCTTCCTGAGATCGAACTTTTGCGGTCTCTAACAGAATGTGCCTATATGACTGCATTTTTTTTAATCAGTTGATTCCTTGTGGTTAGGCACGTACACTGGTTGGGTTTAATGATGACGGTGATGTTTGTGGTGGGGGTGAAGGTGACGACAATGGTGTTGACTGTTGGTGGTGAGGGTGACGGCGACAGTGATCAGTGGCACAGATCTAGAATTTGAGATGATTTCGGACACACTTACAGGTGTTTCAAAATCCAAAGTCGAATAATTCATTCAAACCAAATAAGATTTCGGCAAAATGATATGGGTTATTCAGTTTTTGGGTTATACAAAAATCCTTAGTAAGATACCATTGACGGCACTGAAAAGCACATAACCTAACAAAATTGAAAAGCTTTCGAAAAGAGATATTGGTCTTTAAATATCGAAACCATTAAAAAGAACACTAAATTTTTTGAGAATTACAAAAGTAAGTTGGGCTACAATGGGAGAAGGTTGGAGGCAATAACAAAAATGGAAATTTATTTAAATAGTCATTTTTTAATTGTGGTTAAGCTCCTGGCCCATTTTTTTGCGAAAAGGTGAAAATGTAAAAAATGAAAAATCAAATTTTGAATTAGGTTCGTAATTTTAGAGATGAAAAATGTAAATTTTGGATATTACATTCGCCATTGCGAATTGAACCTAAAAATTACATATTTGGTTTCCTGAAATTGTGAACCTAGCTCAATTTTTTTAATACATTTTCACCATTCACAATTGCAAACCCGAGGGTTATTTGAGTAAAACTTGGGAGAAACGGCTACGAGGTAAAACCAATATTTAAGAATGACCATTTCCATAAATTTCCCTAACAAAAAAGATGGTACATACAGGAGTTATAAAAATTCATTTCTTTTTACCGTTGGTTGAAGGTAGTTGTCATGTTTGTTACATTTAATAACCAACACTAGTACCAAAAGGCACGCCTATAACCTACATCCGCCCCTGACAATTGTTGATACACGCCTAATCCCGTCAAAGGTAAAAACTGTTGACAATTGATGGATACCATCGATATACTAAGGACGTCAGTTAGGGATGTTGGTCTTAATAATAACGACTATTATTACAAGATGAAGTCAATATAAATGTCATGGATAAATTTTAGCAACAATAATATTTTTCACAAGCACTTTAAACTTTAGAGTGAGTAATTCGGTGATGATTAACGTGTCTCTTCGAATGCCTTGAATCTACTTATACAGGCATAGTTTGTAACTGATGTCTTTAATTTCCATTATGGTGGTAGCGCTAGGGTGTTAAAAATAATCGAAACTGAATAATCCATCCCAAACGAATGCGAATTTGGGTTAAACAGCTTCGGGTTATTCGGTTTTCGAGTTAAATGGTTTGGTTAACCAAATAAGACTCTTTATTCGGTTCTGTTTTTGGTTAAAAAAGTTTTCTAATTTGGTTAAACCGAATTAATCAAGTAACACATGCTACTTCTATTTTACATATTTCCTTTTCTTTTTAAATAAAATCAAATACATTTATACTATTATTATTTTACATATTTTATTCACACAATACTTTTTGCCTAATGGTAAATAGTGTTTCTTGTTACATTATGTTTTTAACTTAATAAAATTCGTCGCATGAAGAAAATAATGGCTTTTGGTAGATTATGTTTTTTTACTTCAATCGTCACTTTTGGGAATGAATATATGATACTTGATACAATTATTAGAAAAGTTCATAAAAACTTAACAAATTATCCCATTTTGAATTATTAAGTCCTTGAACTGTTTTTTATAATGAAAAAAAATATTTAACTTTCTTATTTTCAATGATTAAGTCTCTGAACTATTTTTTTTAATGAAAAACAATTAAACTTTCTCACTGTAAATGTTTAAGTCACTTAACAATTTTCTGATAATAAATAAACACTATCCAACTTTTAAAAATTGGTTACCTACATTTTTTTAACAAAATAAAACTACTTATAACCAACTACAAATGTCTTAAAATAAAAAAAAAACTAAACTAATTTTACCGTTTCCAAACCCTACGCCTTTCAAACCCCTCACAAATAACGGTATCACTCCTCCTCATCACTCTTTGTCTCCCCATTGTTGTTCGTTTTCGAATATCGGCTATTGACCCTACCATCGATTTCTCCTTCTTTGTCATCTATTTCTAAGAGATTACAAGTAGTTATTTTAAGATTTTTTTTAATCAGTTACATGTAGTATTTTGAAGTTAAATAAATGTAAGTAACCAATTTTTTAAAGTTCGATGGTTTAATTTATTGAAAAAAAATGTTTCGGGACTTAATCATTTAAAATGAAAAACTATAATGTTTTTTTCATCAAGGGACTTGATCATTCAAAATGAGAATATTTAATTGTTTTTTTTAATTCAAAAAAATAGTTCATGGACTTAATCATTCAAAATGGAAAAGTTCATTGGGTTTTTTTTTGAGCAAGTGTCCAATAAAAATATGAATTCTTATTAGGTTTAACCGATTACCGAACCAAATAATCCAAAAACCGAATAACCTGAAACTGATTAAACCGAACCTTATTTAGTTTGGTTATCAGTTAGTTTAAATCGATTACCCCGAACGAAGTAAAGAGAAAAACTGATTCAACTATCCGAATAACACCCTTAGTAACTAGTCATTATCATTAGTTACTATGATCATAGATAGTCATTGATTGAACCTATCATGATCATGGATGATAACCTAGTAGGTCGTTCTTATGAAATTTTCACCCAAACAATAATAACTAACGAGAACAAAATGGACTTTGTTTTGTAAGCGTTACAATCAATCAACACAAGATAAAATGGGGAAGTTTAGGTAGGATAGGATAGGATAGTCGTGAGAGAAAATATACTGTTTTCGATTTTGGGAATAGAAAAGAAAAGAAATGGAAGGTATAAAAGGGAAAATAAAATAAGGGGAGGAAAAAAGGAAAAGAAATAAAAATACATTTTTATATTGAACAACAATAAAGAAAATGAAAGATGTCATTTTTATTTATATAGCTTTACAATACATTCATTATAATACAAGATTGGATATTGTTGTAGTTTTAATTTTTTTCTTCATTTACTTTCCTTTTATATTTTGAAAGAAAGTTTAGGAAGAAACGTTATTATTAATTCTCATTTACTTTTCTTTCATTTTTCTTTTAAAAAGGTTTTAGAATACGAGTTTTTTTTTCACTTTCTACTCATTTTCCTGCATTTTATTTTCTTTGTTAAAAATGTTTGAAAAACACAACGTAAAATAAATCAACATAAAATCTAATTTCTTATTTAACATTCAATGTTTATAATTTAATAAATATATTTTAAAATTATTATTTTACAAAATTAAAATTAATATATTTTTATTTATTAAAATAAATTATAATAAAATGCCTAGAAAACAATAAAGGAACACAGATAAAAAGTTGGGTCCTTATATACAAGGAGTTTAATTTTTTGTCAATAAATGGTGATTAAGAAAAAACATGTGATGGCAATAACGATTTTTGTAAACTTTTTATTTGGAAAATGTATCAAATACCGTTATGGTACATGGTCTGATCAGTAATGGATTGTTCGGTTGGGTTTTTAATAAGTTGTACATTGATAAAGCTGTATGTTTAGATTAATCTGTTTGTATAAATTAAAAAAATAATGTTTGGAAAGGTTTTTTCATATGTGGAATTAGAGATGGAAATTTTACCCGTCGGGGCGGGTACCCGCGGGTACCCGACCCTAACGGGGCGGGGATTCCTCGGTTTAACGGGTAACGGGGCGGGGACGGGGATATATTTTCATACCCGAAGCGGGGTCGGGGATGACATTACCCGCCCCTAATGTACCCGATTAATTTTTTATTTTTTAAAATATATGTATATAGTGTGTGTTTAAATAAATGAATATATATATTATGCATATATTTATTATTAAATGACAAATATATTTGTTTTTCAATATTATGAATTAATATACTAATGATTTATTATAATTTTAATTTTAAAATTCGTCGATTTTTACTAAACGGGTACCCAACGGGTTCCCCGAACCCATCGGGGATTTCTTACCCCCGAACCCGTCGGGGATTAGTCGGGGCGGGGTCGGGGACGGGGGGTTTAAACGGGGGGTTGGGGTCGGGGACGAGGAATGCATTACCCGTCCAATACCCGCCCCGTTTCCATCCCTATGTGGAATTAGAGATAGTCATTTGGGTATGGTCTGGCTTGGGACCGAATCCGATTGAGGCCCGGCCCGGGACTGGTTACAGGCCCAAAATTTGGGACCGATTACCCATTTGGAGAGATTCGACGATCTGGCCCGAGACCGTTACGGCCTGACCCGATTTTTATAGAAAAATGTTTTTTTTATATATATATACTTTTATATGTATTTTTAAATGTATTTAAGTTTATTTGATTAAAAACAATTGTAAATTTATGATAAAACATATTTTTTAAGTGTATTTGATTGAAAAACAATTATAAAACTATAACAAACGTACTTTTAAGGTGTATTTGAGTTATCAATTTATATATATTAAAGTAATGTTAAGAATTTATCAAATATATATATATATATAGAGGAAGGTTCAAATGAGAATTTTGCATTTTTAAAGGAACAAAATGACACTTGTGGATCACATATGATGTGGGTCCCACATAATATTAAATCATTTATGATTTAATATGATTTAATATTAAATCATAAATGATTTAATATTATGTGGGACTCACATCATATGTGGTCCACAATTTGTTCCTTTGTTCCTTTAAGGAGAGGTTGTTCTCATTTGATCCCTCCCCTAAGTATCCGACCAGTTTGGGTCTGGCCCGGGACTGGGATTGGTGACCCATAACCGGTTATGGAAAAGCTTAAGCAGGCCAAAAAAAAATCTGGCGAACCGGGATCGGTTACAAAGGCCTGGTCCGAAAAAACACTATTCCGGCCTAGGACAGATTTGGGGCCGGCTCGGTACCCATTTTTGGTCATCTCTATGTGGAATGAACGTGTTTTTTTAATTAAGAGAACATGTTTGGAAACAAAATGTGGTTTTATGCATAAAGGTCCCTACAAGCTTATTGAATAAGTCACTTTTTATGTCATTAATTAAGTAATTATCAAACAATTATATATAGCTAATCGAAAGAGAGCATATCCAACACGTTTCCAAAGTTTCTCCAAAATGAATGAACCAAAAGTCAAAATCTTTAATTAAAAATTGTATTTATCTCCAACATATTACCCCCCCCCCTCCCTCCCTCCCTCCCTCTAATTTAAATATTGCTATTAAAATAATAACATTTTTCTCTAAATATGTTTTTTTCAAATATTTGTATTGGTGGTCTTACTTGATAATCATTTTTGGGACGATCTCTATATTTTGAGAAAAAATCTTTACTATCATATTTTCTTAATTTTGGAGATAGTTTTGGAGAAACTGTTGAAAATTTTCTTTTGCTTAAAATCTATGTTTTCTTCATTTTCTTTATTTTAGAGAAGTTACTGAAGATGCTTTAAATTGTAAATCTTATTAAATTCATTAAACAACTAACAAATTGTGTAAATATTCTTATGGTTTTTGAAAAAGAAATATAAACTTAATTATTCAAATCAAATGTAATAAATAATTAAAATACAATAATTTACACTTATTTTATGTTATGAGGACATCATAGATGTTAACATTATAGGCTTTGATGTGAACATAGAGTCCACACATCATGAGAAACGTTTATATACCAATAAAATAAAATCATTAAAAAAAATACACTTGATCATAATGTTTCAATTTTAAAAAAAACCAATCATTTAGTAACATTTGACTATACATACTTCTTGACCAATGAAACACACCAGAACAAAAACAAACCCAATCATAAAATTAATTTTTATATTTATTTACTCTGGTAAATATTTTTTTTTATTTACTCTGGTAAATATAAAAAAATTGTTTTAAGAAAAACCCTGATTTTTTTATAGGGTGAATAATCTCTCGAATGACCATAAATGATTTAGAATTATTGCATGTGAACCTTCATAACCACAAAGGTTTGAACTTTGATTACCATAAAACTAGGGATGAGCTTCATAACCGGGTACCCGTCTTTGGAATTGAAACAGCTATGAAACTGTCGGTTCCAAAATCGGAACCGATGTGATTGGTTCCGGTTCCTAAAATACGGAGCCGATCAATACAGGTTTTGGTTCTCATGTTTTTGGAACTGTTACCCGCTTGGTACCTGTCGGGACCAGTTTTTCGGGACCGGGTACCTGGTTCTGCTGGGTGCTAGAACCGGATTTGACGGGTACCCGCTACTTTTAAATAAAAATTATTTTATATATTTATTAATAAAGTTATGTTAGAGTTAGACGAGTTATATATTTTTATAATAGATTTAAAATTACAATTTTATCGGATTAATTTTGATCATTTATTGTATTTATTACTTTAAGCTGGTACTTTATAGTTTATAATAGACTTAAAATTACATTTTTATCGTATGCAATGTATTTGAAATCGGATACCCGGTTCTCAGTGGTTCTGGTTCCGGTTCCAAAATATGAAGAATCGATGTTAGCGGTTACGGAATTACAGGAACCACCGGTTCCGGTTCCATAAAATTTGGTAGGATACCCAGTTATGGATACCCCTACATAAAATATTGTGTTTGTGCTTTGCATTTTATGTACTACTTGGTGAACAGATGAAAATATGTAAAAAAGATACCTAAATTTCAAAATTTAGGTGACATTTCAGTAGAAATTACGACTTTTAGCTTACTGTATAGTTTAAAAAAATGTACATTTATTTGTGAAATAATAGAAAAAAATTCTTGGTTATATAAATACCAGAAAAAATTTGTAGGCCCGAATCAAAATATAAAAATACATATGAATTTGTGACAATAATAATGAAGAAACAAATGATTATGAAATAAGATGCCATAAAGTTGTTGAATCATTTGAATATAACGTGTATAAATAAAATGACTTCCGAGTGCACATCAAATTTTGGGATTCAATTAGATGGCTTAAAAATCAAATATAACAGTATACATATCCTTAAATAAAGAGAAAATTTTCAGATATAACGACACCATTGAAAGGAAATGGGAATGGTAAATCACGTTGCTAAAACTTCATTTCAAACCACATTAGCAGTCTCCATCTCGAGAATGCTTTTCTCTTATGGAAGTGATGTTAACTACTCTCATGCTAGATAAAGATCGAAGAGCCATGTTCCTTCAATTCTTGCGTTTTTAGGGATGTTACTTCTCTTTCAGTAACCCATATATTTTCAAAAGCCACTTTTATATAAAAGGTTTACAATTGATTCTTAGTTTAAGTTATAACTGATGTAATAATATTTGTTTAATTAGCACTTGTTAAAAAAATATAATTTCTTTCTATTACTAAAATCATGATATTTAATTTTATGGTTTAAAAATTTATCTAATTTGTTATCAAATATATAAAATGCAATTTAACTAAGAACAACATAGAGTGATTCTAAAACAAAATAGAGTAAAAAGTTATTAATAACCATTTTATTAGCAAATATGTAACTTTTAAAAAAAAAATAACATTTTTCTTTCAAAATAAATGTAAATTTGGTTTAATAAAAATGATTTTTAATAAAATACAAAAAATGACCTTGAATTTCAGATAAAAAACATAAAACAATTATGATGCTCTCAAATTGAAACTCTGACCGGTATCGTCAAATAAGAATGCAAGTCTATTTTTTCTGTAAAGTTGTCAATTTAATATCAAGGAGATTATGAATTCGTATTTAATTCAGAAGTAAGTAACCAAAATATTTGTACCGGTGATGACAAATCACATATATACATCGATAAAAATATGTTATCCCAAAACCACACGTCTTATTTCTATTGTCCCATCAATGAAATTAAGATAAATCAATTTATTTAAATATTTTGAATTTACTCTATTCAAGCTTACATTCTTTCTAATAATGCATATTCATACTTGATCAACAGACGTGAATAAAATATGGGAACTTTAATCAAAAGATTTTATCCTATATATATATGTAGTTATATAACCAATCATGATAACGTGATAATGTAAAACAAATATTATGAGATGTTTGGTTAGAAATATTAAACAGTAAATAATAAAAATGAAAATTAAATAAATTGTTCGATTTTATGTAAATATAATAAGCCCAATTATTAAAACCGAAATTTTTATTATAGTTTAAAACTGGATGAATAAAAATTCATTCTCATTTTCAACGAATAATCACAATACCATTTGATCACGTATTTTAATTTGACTAAAAGAAAAAGAAAAAGTGTGAAACCATGAATGATAAGTGTAATTAATATGTGAATTAAGCATCATGGATGTCAACTAATTAATTAAATTCATAAAAATCATATTTTTTGAAGATGATTCACACCAACCAAATCTCGCCACGTGTCTGTCCCCCACCATGGCTTCATGTCATCCTTCAGCTGGACAAGAAAACAAATCACGACCATGGCCCGCCACCGCCACCGCCCATCGCCGTCGGCCGCCGTCGTCGTCGTCCTTTTTAAAATTTAAAGTCAAGGGTTAAATTTTCCATGGCAAAAAAAGGTTAGGTTTTTGTTGTTGAAACCAACCAATCATAAGGATTTGCGTGGTGAATTTGATATATATATATATATCTATATATATATGGTAGTAACAACTCTATCTGTTCTACGCCGGTTGTGGTGGCTGCTCCGCCGGCGGCGGTGGTGGTGATGCTATCGTGGCGGTCGAATGGCCGTTTCTTCCAAGACTGAAATTTGATATAGGGTTAACACGTCTTATTCTTCTGGCATTGACTTTTGTGGTTGATTTTATATAAGTAATAGAAAAATGTTAATAAATTAATCAATTTCATTATCACAAAAACATCATTCACACTTGTTTCATTGATGGGAGCATGTAAGCAAAACAAGATTGATTCAAAAAATTGTATCCAACTTAATCTCTCTGTATATGTATGAACACACACACACATATATATATATATGAACACACACATGTATGTGTGTAATATATATATATATATATAGAGAGAGAGAGAGATAGTTCATTTCTTTTATGGACCAAATAATTCTTACTAATCTGTTTTTATGTGTTGTTTCATATGTGTAATGTTTGCGGACTGTTTTTTTGTTCACACACAAAACAGTAAATAAAATTTTTACATGTAAAGCTACATTATATAAACTCTACATTTTCATATGTATTGTTTCATATGTGAAATTAACACATGAAAACGGGCACTAAAAAAACAAAGGACTTTTACCTACAATAATCATCCAGGGAAATTTCTGTATGTGATTAACCACGGAGTACCTATAAAATATCAATGGTTCGGTAAAATCTGATATTTTTCGAGAATATACCAACGAAAAACCCAGAGAATTCATGAGTAATCTGTCACTGATTTGAATTACCCATATACAATTTACCCACCAACTTTTGTGATAGTTTTATGAGGAATCACCATTTAACGACAGATTTCCAGGAGAAAAATTCGTAGGCAAACCTCTTGCATTTAGTAGTGGGGTTTGTTAGTTTGTAAGAAATTATAAGATTGTAAATGATTATGTGTACATCACCTACATATACTAAAAATCACATGTGATTGAGAAATGATCAACCCAAGGGTGTACATGCTTGGCTCGAGGACTTTGGAGGTTTTTTTTTTAAAATCACGTATGATATAGGCGTTCTCACATTCTCGTTTGAATCTACAACTTTGTTGACTTATAAGCTGGACATCTAAATAGTTACTCAAAAAATAAGCTAACTTATAAGTAACTTATTTTTTCCAAATAATGTCTAAGTGAAAAAACTTAACGTTGTGTTCTCGAGTTTTGGAAGAAAAAACGAAAAGAAAAAGAAGATAAAAAGAAGAAAAAAATATATTTTCATGTTTTTGAAAGAGAGGAATGAGAAGAAATATATCATTTTTATAAATACATCATTATTTATTTTATAGGAGGATATAGTTGATGGATAGATACGTAATTTTATAGATGTTTTTAATTTTTATATTTTTTTTCCTTTCTTTTCCATCTTTAAAAGTCAAAAAGATCACGAGAACACAAGATTTTTTTTTCTTTCCTCTACTTTTATTCGTTTTTTCTTTCTTTTCTTTTGAAATTTTTTTTCGAGAACACAACCTTAAAAGAAGATTTTTGTTTTTTAAAAACCTTTAAATGTTTTTTTTTTCTTGAAAAACATCTCAAAAGCACATAGCGGATGCTTAACTTCTGTCATTTTCATTTTATTAATTATTAGACCATTTTCTCATGATTACAACAAATATTTGATTTTCAAATTTTAAGCTTTAGTGTTTTTCAAATAAAAACATGAATATTTATAAGTTTCTTATAACTAAATAATACCAATTTTAAGATGTATGTACTATTATTTATAAATTAAGAATGAAACCCAAAATATAAAACCATTGATTTTATATAGCAAGGTTGTTTTTTTGCCCTTGTCAAGTTTGTATTAGATGTTTTTGAGTGTAATTATTTCTAAGAAATTGATTTGGGGTATCCATATGACGTTTATAATTGTTTTCGTGAATTATATAAATACTAGATGTTTTCGTGAATTATATAAATAGTAGAAATATACTCATGCAATACAATGGATTGTAATATATATATATATATATATATATATATATATTTCGTCTCTATCCATTTTATTTGACAAATTTGTATGGATTTAAAAGAGCGATATATTCTTTTGTCGATTATCGTTTTATAATTAATAGAGCTTAGGTATATCTTGTATTTAAACATTTTTGTAAGTTAGTTTATAAAGTTCAAATATATTGTAAGTTATATAATTTTATTTTATTTTTATTTTTATTTTTTTGAAAGACCAACACAATATTATTAAAGAAACAGACAAAAGTTTAACAAAATATTCCGCAAGCTAGAAAACCAACCTTAAAACCAAACAATTAAAACATCAGTCGAAACCGGGTACATCTAAAACCAAAGTAGGCTTGAGAATAAACTCCGAATTACTAGTCTGATTAAGAATTACGTGTTTGGAGTGTAAGTTATGTAATAGTAAGTTGTAACTTGTAAATATTGTATAACACAGTAAAAATCATATTGTATGAATATGATTCGTTTATTAGACTTTTCATATATAATCATTTTGAAAAGGAAGTTGCTTTGTCTTAATGTATGATGTAATGGCATATGGAAGCAATAAGAGAGATTAATTAGGAGATAATTTGAAGTTTAAATTAAGTGGTGAAACTAGGTTAGGCATAGTCAAAATATAATTAATTAATGATAATTAATTGTTATAAGATGAGAAGGAATCTTTCAATTGAACACCTATATAAATTAAACAACATTATCTCAGTCAAGCATAAGTGAATGAATCCACATTTACCAATATATTATTCACTAATTGTGATTAATAACAATATTATAATAACTCTTAATTGAGTCTTTCTTTATTTCTCAATTATTAAACTTTTTTCTTAATTTAATAAAAATGCTTTACTAAAGTGTTGTTGTTTTTGCTAGGTTTAATTAATAGTTTAGAATGTTTTTCATGATTACAGAGTGGTCATTTATATTACACTAAAGTATTGTTTTTGCTAGCTCTAAATCTTTAATAAGAAAAAATTCAAAATTTAAGATCATAAAAAAACTATCTAGAAAAAATTATTTTAATTATTATAAAGAAGATCCTGGTTTTCACATGATTTCTATGGAGAAAACCTATGAGATTGGTGAGAAAATAATATTATAAGTTTAAAGCATCTTTAATAAATTTCTTAATTTTTTAAAATGAAAAATTAACATTTGAAATCTATAAAAAAAATAGTTACATTCTACTTTAGTAGTTTTTTATTTTAAAAATCATAACATTTATTTTATTATTAAAATATTTTATATAATAAAAATATTATTTAGCTCTCCTATACATTAACTTTTAAAAAAATTATTGATTGAAAATATATTATAAAATATTTCTTTTTCATGGTTATTAATTATAAATATTTGTATTTGTTTATGCTGATTCAAAATTTATAATATATATACACATATAAATCAGATTAAAAATCTATCGATTAAGATATTCTATTGTTTTTTAGCATCTAGTTTGTATTAATTATCATATTATATTTTTAATGATTTATTTTTTTATATATTATAAAATGTTAGAACTGGCAAATCTTTTTTCATGCCATTTTCGGTCACTCTGCATTTTTCAGTTTTTGCTAATGTGATTAATAAAAACGACGCTCAAGTCTAGGGTTATTTGTTTTACATGTTTTTCTATGTTTTCTATCCCATGTATATAGACACAAAAATTTGCGTATAATATTATAATTAATTTATAAAACCTTTAACAACATGCTTTTATATACATGGTGATAAATGAATACTTATTTTTATAGAATATGACATAATGAGGATGTTATACAAAACAAGAAACAACTTTCTTGATATATATGCAACTAAAACTAGTTTAAACCATGAAAATATCTTGATTTTGATTAAATGTATGATATTAATTAATTCCATTTTTGAGAAGACAAGACTACAATTTTGTTACGATAATTACGTTTTCTAGAAAATGTAAATAGTTGATAAGACCTTAACTCAAAAAACCCTAAATCACATGTTTGAGTAAATTACAAATTTGTCCCTAGACTTGTAGTTAATATGCAAATTTAGTCTAAGATTGTTTTTACTTTTTATGTCCATTGTTCTTTCAACTCGTGAACTCATATCAATTGAGTTTTGTGGTTAATTATCTATGAATCACCCAGAAAATAAACTAATGGTTTGGTAAAATTCGATATTTTTTAAGAAAATATCAACGGATCATCTAGAGAATCTCTGGGTAATTTGTCGTTGATTTGAATTACCCACCAACTTTTGTGACGGTTTTGTGAGAAATCATCTTTTAGCGACATATTTCACAGGGAAAAGTCTGTAGAAAAAAATTTCGTTTAGTAGTGACATAAAGATTTATCCTTCAGCTAAAAATGAAAATTGTATGTATTGTTTATTTTCTTAAAGTTTTAAATAATATACTGACACGATTAAAAATGTAAATTACTATCGAACAATGAAAGAGACGAATTACTTTCGTGAGTTCGTCATGCTACTATCGCATCATGGTCTTTGCCGCATAAGGAGTTTTTATGTGCAAAATATGAAAACGTAAATTTATAAAAAAAAAACCTTATATAAATACTTTGGCCATTAAATAATGTCAATATTTTAGAGATTTCTATATCAAATCATGCTAACAATACAGTTTGAAAATTACAAAATAATGAAGTGAAAGAAAAACGTACTTGGTAACCAAATATTTAATAAGTTAACATAGATATAATTGTGATGGTTAATTTACTACTCTATGAAACAATTAGAAAGCATGATTGTTTTTTTTAGTTAACCCGGATATCCAACCTGCTATGCGAGCCGACTAATTAAAGGATAACTACTTGCTTTACATGTATCATGGAATCACTGTTTTTGAACCTATGTGGTCACAAAGGGGTTTTTATTCCTCCTTAGATTCAAATCTATAATCTATAGGTATTTTTGATCTTTAGAGTCCAAACTCAAATCAATTCTTTGAAGACAAATGTTTACCAATTAACATATTCAATGGTTTATATTTGAACATAAACTTCACATTCTTTTAATAAGAAGTTGCATTAATTTATTATTATCACGAAATTGACATGTAGTATCGAATCTATTGGTATAATCTTTCGCTCGCGTCTTGTAAGACTACTGGAGATTTTCCTGACAGTTCTCAATGACTTTTAGGATTAGTCGAGGTACACACAAACTAGCCCAAAAACCTACAATTAATGAATAAAAATATGTCCACAGAGGAAAAAAAGAAGTTAACTAGATTTAACCAGAAAATAATATACTACTATCTCATTAATTATATTGATTGTAATTATCATAAACAAATCAATAAACTAAAGCATAATATTTATGACGGTATAAGTCTTTAATTTATTATTAGTTCTCAATAGGAGGTGTATGGATTTTGGAAACCCATTTGATCACCATTGATGCATTTCCAAATAAATAAATAATAATAACTAAGCATATTTAGTTATGGGAAGGGTTCAAACGAAAACGTTTTTTACTATAAATTATCATGTATGATACAAATGTGATGCTTAGGGGGTGTTTGGATGAGCTTCTTGACTTATGACTTATTACCGTTCTGGAAAATGGCTTATGAAAAGCTGATAAGTTAAAAAAATTACTTCTTAAAAATCAACTGATCTCCGGTTTGGCACCGGATAAGTTATTTTACCCAAGATCATGGCACATTCATATCACCACCACCTTCATACCAAGATTGGAGCAACACTTATTCAAATACTTTTGACCAATCTTTGGAGGAACAAGTTGATTTTTCCAGGAATTTGCAAGGGGATGATTTTAACAACTCATTTTTACCCCCTACATCCTCTTTAGAACTAACTGAAGCCATTAATTCTTTTACAACTATGATGAATGACCACTTTCAAATTATGAATGACCACATGCAAACTATGCAAATCATACATAATGATACAATGACGTCTCTTAGCAACATCACAACTTGTGTTGAAGAGATGATTAGACAAACCCAACTTTCTTTACCAAGTAATATTGAAAATTCTAATGATGATGGTAAGGATGAGGGTAAGGTCAATACTTTGGAAGATAGTCAAGATATAGAGAGTTTTGAGAAAGAACCCGAGCATTTGAGCAACCCCTCTTCACTTCAAAATAGTGAAGAGGTGCAACAAAATGTCATGATTGTCATTACCCCATGCTTTGAACCTGTGCAGGAAGAACAAATTATTGATAAAGATACCACAACATTCCTGCAACAAAGTAGTGCAAAAATTATTCAAGTTGTTTTTAAAGAGGGACGTGATGATCAATCCAAGGGCTCGGGAGGCTTCGAAAAATCATGTTCTATTGTTGGTGAGGTTATGTGGAGAAATCTGTCTGGGATGAAATATTCTCCCATTTATGCCATTGACATCTGGTGCCATGATCTAGGAGTAAAGCATAAATGGAAAGAGAAACACCAAAAGAAGTGGGCAAAGACGCTCTATCTTTGAGGAGCATACTGAGGTGCTCTAGTAAATTCCGCCGTTACTCAAGAAGTTGTTATCAAATGATCTACAGCATTAGAGGCCAGCATAGAGAACACAACGCCTACTCCATTGGAGTAGGCCAGGTTATTCCATCTCTTTGACTTCAGTTTATTTTATTTTACTTTCTTTGATTTTTCATTTTCTTAGTTTATTGAGTCTGGGATCATTTGCTGAATTTTAGGAGTTGTTTTTGCAAGATTATCTTTATGATTTGCATACCTCATGTGTCCATAGCCGCATTAATTTCAGAGTCTTGGTTTGTGCTCCTTTCACATGTCATTACTAGTACTAGCACAACCATGGAACTCAAAGTTCACACACACACCACACATATTGAGGCATGATGTAGGCCATGTATTCACTTTTAGCCCCTTGCACCCATATACTTCATACAAATCTTTCCAATGAGGTCATTGTCAATTTTAAGTTTGGGGGAGGAGTATTTACAAGTATATCCAAGGCAAAACTTCAATAAAAAAGAACAAAATAGCACAAAAATGCCAAATTCAAAAAAATTTATTCTAATCAGAAAAACCTTGAATGGGTATAAGGCATAAAATGTCCCATAGGGACAAAGTGCATTGCTGTCAACCAAAAGAGCATAAAAAGTGCCAATTTGAAAAATTTGAAAAATTTGCTAATGAAGCAATTGAGAGAAAAGGCTAAAGTGAGAAAAGATATGCCAAAAATGAGTGACCCTACTTTCAAAAGCCCTATTGACCTTAAAATATATGTGTGTGTTGAACTAAGATAAGATGGGAAATGCTAGTCTTTAGTTTGTGCATATGATTGGTATTTGCAAACTGACTGTGGAACTATGCAAGGCTATAGATAACATGAGATTGGTATGCCCATCCTAAAGAATAACACTTAATGCTATAATCTTGCAACTTTATTGAGTCATTCTTATTTTTTCTTTTGGTTGCTTAGGGACAAGCAACAATTCAAGTTTGGGGGTGTGATATGTGTTGATTATTCAACACATTAGTACCCTTTTGTAGTGTCTTTTAGATAGTTATTTTACACTTCATCCCAACTTTGAGTCTTTTATTATATTATTTTATCATTTATTGAGTCATGAAGTTAAGTTGGATGAATTTCCTGTTTTAGATACTTTATTGTTAATATTAGTTAAAAACTGCAGATTTCTGAAGCATTGCTGGAGCATTGGCCTGCAGATGGTAGCAGCTGAATGAACGAGCTTACTGGATAAGCAAACTTGGGCAACAAGATTTATCAAAGATTTTCAGATCTTTTCTTTTGAACAATTATATATTTTTATTAATATTGTAATAATTAAATAGGGTAGGAAGCTTCCTATCAAGACAACTTGGGGAGCAAGTTGTGCTTGGTTGGCTTTTTGTTGACTTTTATGGTCTCCCTTGTAATGATCAATCTACCCTCCTTTGTTAGTATAAATAGATAGCTTAGTAATTGTAATAGATACACCACCATCTAGAGAATTGACAACTCTCTAGATGGATTCTCTCTCTAATATAGTAAATCTTTTGAAGTTCTTTCTTGTCTTTACAATGTGTAGCTAAATTTATTAGCTTGGGTGTGAGATGAAAAGGTAATATTCTGAACTAAATTATGGTGGATTTTTGTTAGTAAAAATATATTCCATTATTTCATTCAAGTTTTATAAAGCCAAATGCACTTCTTGACGGGTTGATCACTTTGAAAGTGTTTAAGTGTCGTGGACTTAGGAATAAGCCACGATATGCACGTCAGCTCGAATGACATATGAAGTAGACTTGGAAGAGCTGCTCTATATATTTTTCTAACTGATTATTCTCGACGAGTTGGTTGCTTTTCAAAGTGTAAAGTGTGGTGGACTCAGGAATGAGCCACTATGACACACCCAGCTTGGATGATATGGGAATCTGCTCGGAAGAGCGATTTTTAGACAAAGGAATTTGCTAGTCCATACACCATGGGGAAACTGTCTGTTACAATCACTGGTCCGGATGCTACAAGGAATATGGGCTGAAAGCTAAATACTAGTAACAATGGTTAAGTCCGGAAGGAATACCCTCAAGATGGATGGTGGAATTTGTTATTGCTAAATTGTTCACCAAAATTTATGTTTAGGTCTCACCTCAAAATCTTACACCCATGCTACATGCTTTATTCAGTTATTATAAACTGTGAAGTCACAACAATCAACAAATCATATATTCTTCAAATTCGCCATCTGAAGTTAGTTTCTCATCTCGAGATCTTGCAACTTAAGATACCTATCCCTGTGGAACGATACTTGGTACTTACCATTTTATTACTTGAAAGGCGATAGTAGGGTCAAAAGTATACTTGCTTTTGATCTTATTTGTTACATATCTAAGGTATATAAAATCTCCTGTCATAAGTTAAAAAAATTTACTTCTTAAAAATCAACTTATCTCCGGTTTGCACCGGATAAGTTATTTTACCCAAACACTCAAAATGACTTATTACTGATGTCCCACCGGAATAAGTCAATAAGTTGTTTTGATAAGCTCAAACAAACACCCCCTTAATCAGAGACGCAGATGGTTTTTGACGTGATCTATGTTGCGGGCCAAGTCGCTTTTACACTACTAAATTCCCTCACATGTATTATCACATGTGATAATTGTATTTTCATCATGTGATACGATAAACCATCAAATGTGATATAAATCATAATGCAGACGACCTAAGTCGCACGACACGTTCTCCACACACCATCAGCCCCCTTACGTATATTATCACATGTGATAAGGATGTTCTCGTGTTTTCCTAAATAGAGGTGTTCTCGTTTGAACCTCCACTATTTAGCTATTTACTTATAGATGTGTATGATTACACATTTACGAAAGTGATCTTTCTTTTGTTCAAATATGGAGTTTAATTTTTTTTTAACCGATGGCTTAATTAATTTTTCATTCCTGTTTTATGCTGAATTTTACATTTTGTTGCATTATATTGATACATAACTTGTATACATTAACGTATTTATACATAATATGTTTGAAATTACGATAGACTACATTTTCTTGTTAATTAATACATGAAATTCATCATTGTCCACCCTTTGAAATTAATATCAAGGTATGTGCCATCATATTACTAATATTGACAATTACTTTGTTGACATCGTTAAGATGGTCATGTTCTTCTCTCATGGCGTCGTGGTATTTACTGACACATTCGATTTTCGATGTTGTGAAGGACTGTTAAGGTGATTTTCGTGATTCTTCGTCACGTTGTTCTTGCACTTTGTTATTTTGTCGTTCTCGTGACTCCCATTTTACATGGTGTGGTGGGCAGAGTGATGATATTGTATTAATGCATGTTATACAATTATTCTTCTGTTGTGATCCTCGTAATTTTTTTAGTTCTCTTTCACAATTCAGGTGGTTTAAACATATGATAACCTTATTTCCGAATAAAGCTATCATAATTTACTGTATTATTATCGGTCCGAAAATATAAGAAAATTTATGAAATACAGATGCAAAGAATAATATATGCATAAGTGGGTGTCTGCATATAAGTTTTGATAGCGGTTAACTGACTATTTCAACTCGATATTGTGACAATCCAATTATTTAAACATTTCATTATAGTTTCTGATAATCAGTGTAAAACAAGTTGCATCAAAAAGAAAAAATGAAATTACATATTTACCCTAATTTTATCCTTCATTTTATTGTTTATCGATCTATTAACTCTTTAAATAATTAAATTATATCTAATACTCAACACTATCAAAAGTGATTATCATAACTCAAACAACAAAAAATCATCCAAATACAATCTCATGCAACATGTTATAATAATTAATCTTATGATTTTAATCATTTAGTATCATATAATCATTTTTAAAACGGACATCCAAGTACCGTTAAGCCGGGTACACATGCATTATTGCAAATACCCTACCATCTAACAAATTAATTATTTTCAACAATAATATTAAATCTAAGAATCAAAATTTATAAAATATATAATCACATTAATTACCAAAATTTAAGGGCAAGCTAAGGTCAATTTCTAATTGCTCGGGTCACATTTGTCCATAATTATTTGTTGTTGGTAGGATAGACTTAAATTAAAATTTGACTTTACACTCCTTTCTATTTTTCTTTAATTTATAGATTATAAATTATAAATGACATGGTTTTTGGATGGTTTTATGTTTATAAAAAAAAGGAAATAATCACTGTGTTTTGGGATAAAAATAATAATTTGTTATGACAAAAAATGGGATTTAGTTTTTTTACGTATATAATTTATATACGGGCATGTGGCATACACTTTAGTTGGCAAAGGGTCGGCATGAATTTGTACAAATACAAGACTGATCATGAGTTCAGTCTCGACCCCTACCTCTAATTCAGTCTAACCTCAGCCGTTAAACGAGTAAAAAGATGTCTCTTATATTAGTGTTTTTGAAAGTGAAGTTTGATAATTAACTTTTTTTCTCAAATTTAATATTTATATATGATAAATATAACAAATAAATCTATACACTTTCTACACCATCGATAAGGGATGGATACCTAACATTTTTGGAAGCTAAAGGTCCATATACCGTTAGACTAAAGGTTCTTTAATTATTGATCAAATTGTTTATTTACACGTATTATTGGAATTATGAAAATCAGTATAAAACTCATTCCATACTTTTTCTCCAAAACCGTATTGAAAATCATTTACATTAGAATTTTATAGGTTTGACAACCAAAATAATTAACTTTGGAAAGAAAAAGAAACTAACAAATCTAAAGGTGCCTTCCTTTAATAAATGAAAATAATATATAAAGATAAAGAGAGGGAGAGAAAGTATGAGGTTCAAACAAAAAGAATACCAATTAAAAGAACAAGAAAACAATTAAATATATACAAAATCATATATAATTTTATTATAACGATCAATACAAATCTGTATAAAATCGTATGAATCACATGTGGTTTTATATGTGATTATAGCGTAAATCACATGTGATTTGACTGTTTTCTTATATGCTTCTTTAGTTATCATTTTCGGATGAATTTGTCTCTCTATATATTTTTGACCTAAAAATATATAATATTGATTTACTTTAAAATTTTAATTATTATCTAGATGTCTAGGTTATACTTAAATAAAATAGCTAAAAATTAAAAATTAATTAATAATAATTAATTTCAAACCAAAGATTAATAAATAATAAATCATTTGTGGTTATTGAAACAACCCAAAATCCCAAATACAATAACTATTACAAGAAATCGTTAAGACAACATGTAGTAGTTTTAATGTACACATCATGTCAGACGATGTTGTTTTTTTAGAGATCTGTGAGACCATATTTGTGCATTTGAAATTTACAGGAAAACACTATGAATGTAACATTTACAGTGTTTTATTGTGAAGGTTCAGATTTTTTTTATCTTTACAATGTTTTTCTGTAAAGTTTCAAGTGTAAAAATATGGTATCACATGTCTTACGTGAACCCAACCATTCAAAACTATATCTAATAAATTCTCTAAAATAAAAGTTCAAAAATTAAAATCTGTTAAAAAAACTAACTTTATCTCCAATATTTTATCGATTTTAAATATTACAATATTAATTTTATTATTAATATCTTCAGTACAATTCAAAAAACATTATTTGTCTCTTAAAATTTAATTCGGAGATTCTCGTTGATTCTAACATAAAAATAAAAACATTTTCTCTTCTTAAGCAATCATTTTTATAGAGTTCTTCAAATTTAAAGAATTTCAGTTTTATATCTTAATTTTCTTCAATTTTGAGAAGGTTTTAGATAATGTTTAAAGAATCTATTGGAACAAAAGTCTTTATTTTTAAAATTTTATTGGAGTAAAAATCCTTAAAATTTTAATTTTTGAAAAGTCTGTCAAAACAGAAAATCTTCAAAATAACAAAATCTTTATTTTAAAGAATATATTATAAATGTTTAACATATATTTCGAATATTTAATTATCAATAAAACTTTTTCGATAAATAATACGTGAGATTAAATCTTGTTTGGTTCAAATAAAAAAATTAAAATGACAGATAATAAAAATGAGAACCAAATTTTCCTTCCTTCCAATATAACTTGGAATGAATACAACCACAAGGGTTGTGGCCTACTGGTCGAATGTCTGAGGGTTGAATGAATATCCCAGTCATCTTCGAATCCAGACGCTCTTAACAGTTGTGGCTACTGAGTTTATCATGCTGATTATTGCAGTAAAAAATCTTTATCAAGATTAGTCCGGTCTTTGTCTGAGATATCTTTAAAAAAAAACTTGAAATGAACACATTATATATTTTAAAATCAAGCATTTTTTTTATATTTTCAATCACATTAATTACCGTGTAATCCTTTCTTTTAATACATAATTCATTAATTTATTAATTTTTGTATTTATTTTAAAATTTTAATTAGTAAAAACATAAAAGTAATTAATTAATATAAATGAATAAATAAATAAACAAGTAATTCTCTGAAGACACGTTTCTTTCTCTTCCAAGACCACCACTATTTATGCCCTTTCTGTTCTTCACCCCCATAACCTTTTCTTTCATTACAAACCCTTTTCAATCTTCAAAACCCTCCAATTATTCCTCTTTAAATCTTCAAAAAAACCCCAAATTTTCATTCATTTTCATAAAAACCCTTCAATTCCCATATAAAAACCTTCAAAATTTTGCAGAAAAAACCAGTGAATTTTGACAAAAATGGATCACAAATCCGATCACCACCAAGAACACATCGAACTCCCTCCAGGTTTCCGATTTCATCCCACCGATGAAGAACTAATTTCTCACTATCTTTTCCCCAAAGTTTCCGATCACACGTTCATCGCGAAAGCAATCGGAGAAGTCGATTTGAATAAAGTCGAGCCATGGGAGCTTCCATGTAAATATTACTCTGTTTTTTTTTACTGTAAATTTGAAATTTGAATCTGATCTGGTGTTTGAATTGTGCGTTTTTGAAGGGAGGGCGAAATTGGGCGAACAAGAATGGTTCTTTTTTTGTATACGGGATCGGAAATACCCGACTGGATCAAGAACGAATCGAGCTACGGTTGCCGGTTATTGGAAAGCCACCGGAAAAGATAAAGAAATTTATAAAGATAAATCTTTAGTGGGTATGAAGAAAACACTTGTTTTTTATAAAGGTCGAGCTCCGAAAGGCGAAAAAACCGATTGGGTTATGCATGAATATCGATTAGACGGCAAGTTTTCCGCTAATAATCTCCCCAAATCAACCAAGGTACGAAAAAGAAAACCCGATAAAATCAAACGTAATTTAACCACAAGGTTTGTGGCGTACTGGTTAAAGACTTGTTGGAGATGAGGCTAGATAACTCATCTGCCTCAGGTTCGAATCCAGGCGCAAACAACTTGTGGCCACTGGGGATTTATCTCAGTACTGTATGTTTTAGCAGTTTTAAAATTGTCAGGATTAGTCTAAAATCGAACCTAATTCCTCTGTTTTTTGCCACTTTTTTGCCAAATTCCTCTGTTTTTCTCTGTTTTTTTTATGAAATTTGCGAATTATTCTTATTTTTTTAGGGAGAATGGGTGATCAGTCGGGTTTTTCACAAAAGTGCGGGCGGAAAAAAGATTCCGATCTCGGGATTATCGAAGGATTTCGGGCCGGCAAATTTACCGCCATTAATGGAGATATCGAGCTCTCACGTGACCTGCTTCTCCGAATCCATGGAGGATCAGAAACCGAATAATCAAGAATTGGTGGGAAGTTGGAGCTCGAGTAATAATTACTTAACGGAATCAAGAACCGAACCCGGGCCCGCCGATTTCGGCCCGAATCCGGCCGTTCAAAATCTCGAGAACTTTCCGTATCAAGACTCGATTTGGATGCAAGATCCATCGATACTCAAAATCTTGATTGAATCCAACAACGATTCAGTCATACGGCAAAACCCGAAAACAGAATCGGTTGATGATCAAGATTACGGTCTGAATGCGGACAGTCAATTTGGTTTCGATGGCTTATGGAATTATTGAACAAGAAGAATATGAATTTGAATTATATTGGGAAAAAAATAGAGTTAGAAAGAAGTTCATCTTTTTAGGTTGATGATTGTTCATACATTTTTAGGTTAATTTACAATGATTTGATAGAATCAAAAGGGGATTATGGAATGTAAATCATGAAATATATCATGGGTTATTATTATTATTATTATTATTATTATTATTATTATATATATATATATATATATTGGCACGGTTAAAAACTACTGATATTTTAATATTTCGATATTTCTTGAATTGTATTCATGAATTAACGATACTGACATCTTACATGCATAATTGTTCAACTCGGCCTTTGCTATCTTAAAAGGTTTTTATTACTATTTAAGTTCACGCGGTTATAAACTGTTGATATTTCAATATTTCTTGAACTGTATTCATGAATTCTCAATACTAACATTTGTCACGCATATTTAGGGTAAATATGACTTTTTTCTTGTAATATATAATTGATTACTACTTAACACTTATCTTAAAATATTTTTATTACTATTTAAGTTCACACTATTACAAATTATTGATATTTCAATATTTCTTAAATTGTAATCATGAATTATCAATACTAACATCTTGCCACGGGTATATCGTTAAATACAGTTGTTTTCTTACAAGATTTAATGGAATACAGCTTAACACGTATTAAAAGGTTTTATAATTTAAGTTCACACAGTTATAAATTATTGATATTTCGATATTTCTTGAATCGTATTCATGAATTCTCGATATTGATATCTGTCACGCATATTTCGTTCGATACAGCTTTTTCTTACAAGATTTAATTGATTACTACTTAATAATACGTATTTTACAAGGTTTTTATTACTATTTAAGTTCGCTTGGTTACAAACCACTGATATTTTGATTTTTCTTGAATTGTATTATGAATTCTTGATACTGACATCTTACATGCGTATTACGTTCAATACTGCTTTTTTTACAAGATTTAACTGATTACTACTTAACGCGTATCTCACAAGGTTCTTATTACTATTTAAGTTTGTACGATTACAAACTACTGATATTTCGATACTTCTAAAACAATATTTATGAATTCTTGATACCGACATCTTACACGTATATTTTGTTCAATAAAACTTTTTTCTTACAAGATTTAACAGATCGGAAGACTTTTTTCTTACAAGATTTAGTCAGTCATTTTCTTGAATTTTAAATCTATCCAATCAGTGTTAGAAAAGACTATTACTTGCATTATTATTTTTTTCCTTATTAAGAGTAAAGTTCAATTTTGGTCCCTATCGATTACAATTTTCAACGTATATTGTCCCTAAACTTTAAAAACTCGGATTTGGTCCCTCACGCTTGTCAATTCTCAACAGTTTTCTCCCTTCTATCTAACGGTCGTTAACTTTTTCTGTTAAATTCGGTTATATGAGAAGTATTTTAGTCATTTCAATTATTTTCTTAATTTTGTATTAAAATTAAATAACATGTTATATTTTTTTATTTTTAAAACAAAAAACGAGAAAATAGTGGGGAAAAATACTATTTTTTTTAATTTCATTAAAGTTGATTTCTTTTTTAGGTTTACAATTTAAAACTTAATATGTAACATGTTGTATCTGATTCTAATATAGGATTTAAAAATAATAATAAAAAAATTACTAATATACCTTTTTTTAACTGGGTTTAACGAAAAAAGTTAATAATCGTTAGACAAAAAGACAAATTGTTAAAAATTAACAAACATAAAACATTAATTTAAGTTTTTAAAGTTTAAGGATAATATTTATTAAAAAATTACAAACAATAGGGACCAAAATTAAACTTTACTCTCTTATTAATGTCAAATGTAATAAAAGAATTATATTGGTAGGCCAACAACCAATTAAGTGGTTTTGATGCCTCACAAGACCTTGGATGACATAGGTTGAGAGTTGTACATTAACCAACTCTTTTTATACTATAATATTTATAAATAATAATATATAGCATGTTATATTAATTTTTTAACAATTTAAATTATAAAATATAGGTTTTACCGTGCCTTACAATCGAACTGGTTTGTATATACACCTGCAGTTTAGTGTTAACTGAAGAAGACTAGCAAATATGGTGGCAATTGCTCATATGATCGGAATCATTTGTGAGGGAGAGGATCTGGCGTTTTTTGTTCTACTTTATGCAAAATATTTTTTTTCTTCATATTTTACGTTATTTTATTTTTCACAAAATAATATTTGTATCATATTATTTTATTTTTAAAAGCTTAAATTATACAATACTAATTTTTTGTTTTTTTTTCTATACTTAAATTAATGATGTTCTTGTCAAACATATGCAACAATCTAAACAAAATTGAAACCAATATCAGATTTAAGAGTATCTTCAACCATTCCCATGTATAAAAGGTTTTACAGGTTCTTTTAGTCCAACGGGTTGATATACACATACCAACAATGGTTATAGCAATGACTGTTCATGGTCGAAATCATATGTGAGGGGAAGTTTCTAACGTTTTTTCGGTCTGTTTTACATAAAACAAAATTTTCATATAGTTCACACGTAAAAACATAACGATTTCGAATATTTTTGATCGAAAAGAAGAACCATAATATACTTTGTAATTTAATTTTTTTCCATCAAGTCAAACATAATGCAGGATAAATTTATAGAAGAAAAAACAAAAGGGAAGTTCCATAGAAACTCATGTGTTATAATTCTTCTTATTTTTGTATTGACAAGTTACATTATTTTATTTTTATTTTTTTATTTGTAAATCACATTAACATTTAACATATTTTGTATTTGTTTTAAAGCAAAATGAAAAAATAGTTTAAAAAATAATTTGAAAGTGCATTGTTGTAATAAGAAAAAATATTATAATACAATAACAACAAATTTATGACACTATGTTGTTATTTCATGCATTTAATCATTTGTTTTATTTTGGAAACTTAAAAGTCATTTGCTTTGGTGCTTATCCGGTAAGCATTTATCATGTCACTGATCTTACTGAATATAGATAGCAGAACCCAAAATCTTACATGGTAAAAGCATTAATAAAGATCAAGAGTTTTATCCGGTTAACGAGAGTGACGACTCATACAATTTATTGCTTACTGAATATATTGTTGCATACAATGTCATTTTAATGGACTAAAATTATATCCAGTAATATAAATGAGAATGTAGACTCTCACTAATAATCCCTTACTTAGCAAGCGTGTTTGAGAAAAACGACCCCTTATTTTAAAAAATATTATTTATATGCCTGCCAGTCATAAAACATCTCAAAAGAACAAAATTGTTGTAAAATGTTTAAAAATTGTTTTTTTATTAATAAAGTTATAATATACTCCCAAATTTATAGTATGTTCCATTAATTTTACAAAACAATAATATACTTCTCAAACAATAATAATAAAATTCGAAATAATAATAGGAGCTTTTTCGAATTAAAAAGACATTTAAGATATATTTAAATTTAGCTTCAAAAATTACTTCAAATAAACTTGTGAATACATATTAAAAGTATAAACAAGAGATAATATTATAATTTATAATGATGTATGAATACGATGATTTTATCAACGTCAAATTTAAAGTTAAAATGAAAATACGTGTTTTAGATAATAGTTTTTTACCAAAATGATAACGATACATGATGAGCAAAAAATAGATATATACAAGTGATTTAAACGTAAAGTATATACGATCAGTCTTTTCTCTGGTCCAGATAACAAAATTTATATGAAAAGCAATTATTTGAAAAAGAACAAAACACTAAACAACATCTTTGGATGAGTTGATGGGCTAAAAAGAGGTAGCAAACGGATATATACTTTTGATGTCTTAAAATGATAATCTCCCCTCACCATCTTTCTCTCTTTATACATAGGGAGCATTCGAATAAATTTTTAATCGGTTACTGGAAACGAAAAATAAGTTTTATATGTTGAAATAAATACATATAGAATTATCGTATTGTGAAACAAATGTATGAGAAAAAACATCTTAAATCTTAGCATTTGATAAAAAGAAATCATGTCATTTTAATATATATATATATATATATAGGGGATGGATCAAATGACAATCACCCCTCCTTAAAGGAACAAAAGAACAAATTATCAACCACATATGATGTCGGTCCCACATAATATTAAATCATTTATGATTTAATATCATGTGAGACTCACATCATATTTGATCCACAAGTGTCCCTTTGTTCCTTTAAAAATGCAAAGTTCTCATTTGAACCTTCCTCAACTCATGCAACCCACTCATTCACCATCCATTTTATTTTTTAATTTTTTTTATTAACCTGGATATTCAACCCATTATGCGAGCCGACTAATCCCAGGACGACCATCCGCTTCGCGGGTTAGCCCATAGTCACCACATTTGAACCTCTGTAGCCACAAGGGGAGACCATCCGAACTTGGGACCTCCAGGTACTTTTGACATTTGGAGCTCAAGCTCAAACCATTGAGGCATCACCCTTGTGGTTAGATGATAATTGTTGATGATCAAATGAACGCTTCTAATTTGGTTGTAAGAATACAACGGGTTGTGTAATAACGACCCTCTCTCTCTCTCTATTTCTCTCTCTCTCTTTCTATATATATATATATGTATATATATAGAGAGATATCTATTACAAACCAAACAAATCGTACAAACTTCATTCAACCATTTTTTTCACTTTTTCTTAGTTATGAGGGTTGATTAGTCAATAATATATGAAAAAATTTCATCAAGAACACATGAGGGTTGATTAATCAATAATATATGAAACAAATTTCATTAAAATGAAAAATACATGAAACAATTTCATTTTCATATAAAACAAAAATATATGAAACAATTTCATGAATAATATAATTATATGAAACAATTTCATTTTATTAAACACTTTAATGAAAAAAAATTATTCAAAAAAAAACAATGAAACCATGGAGTTTGTACCGTTTCTATAAATTGTTCGGTTTGTATTTGAAATTTTCCATATATATAGGGGGGAATCATACAAGAACACCCCATATTTAAATGAACAAATGAACACTTTGTGGACCACATATGATGTGAGTCACACGTATTAAATTAAAAAATTATATATGATTTAATGGTGCCCACCATTGAATCAGATATGATTTTTTAATGTATGGGACCCACATCATATATGGTCCACAAGGTGTTCCTTTGTTTTTTTAAATTTAGAAACTTCTCATTTGAACCTCCCTATATATATATATATATATCCTCTCTCATTCCCTCCCTCACTCCATAAATCCCTCCCTCTCTTTTTTCACACAAAAATATATATGGGTTTAGTTTCGTTGAGACCATTCACTTTTTATGAGAACCATGAAACTGGCTTAAAGATTGAGTTTTTTTATCTTGTTGAACCTTCACAAGAAAAACACCAAATTTTAATAACTTGCACATGAAAAACATAGAACATTCATAGAAAAATACCCAACCTTCACAACCTACACATGAAAAATATAATAAACATTCATAGGAAAAACACATCGATCTATTACAAAAAGAACATGATGAACATTCAAAGTCATCTTGCGGGTCTCACAAAAAGGAGTTGTCATTCAAATAATAATCTCAAGTGAAATATCGCACTCATTACTTATATTACAATACAGTATCGTTTTATGTATGGAATAATATATGTTAATGGGTGCAAATAGAGGACGGTTAAAGAAAGCTCGACCCAAGAAGCCAAGAACTATTTATAGCCAAAATCCCGATTTACCCCTTGACTTCAAACTGTTGAGCGGTTATGGTCTAGTAAAAAAAATTGGTCAAAGTCCGAAAATCGGGTAGCTGAAAACCGGTCCTCAATTAATTAACGATTTTTTTATTACGATTTATAAGTTTACAGTTGGATGAAAAATTCAAGATATTTTTTTAAACGAGCTATCTATTTTATTTATAAAAAACCAAAGTAAACTATTTAGATCGACGGTCTGAATTTGGTCTAATTTTTTTGTCAGTGGCCGATTAAAACCCAACTCTATTAAAAACGATCCATTACCGATTATTATACACCTTCAAGTAAAAAGTATTATCTAATGAAAAACAAACATTATATTAAAAAAAATATGTATATCCATCTTATAAAATGAATTTAGGTCAAAAAAAAGTTTGTTTAAGCTCAATTTATTTAAAAATTAATTATAAAAAAAAGTTATTGTATTTAATACAAGAAAAAAAACATGGAAATATTCGAAAATAGCATAAAGTTTAAGGATTATTTAGTGATCACAAATAGAGAAACTTATCTAATTTTTGTAGGTTCGTATTAAAATAATTTTTTCTATTTTTACCTTGAACCTTGTTCCATTTTCTTTTCCTTTTATTTGTTAATATAAAATATTTTCATTAAACTATGTATCAAATTAAATATTATTTTGAGAAATTCTATGATATACAGTATGTGTTATTGTCTTTGTTTATAAACTTTTGAAACTATAATATAGTGTGATGTCCCCAAAGTTTAAAATAACGTATTAATCTAATAACTTTAAATTCAATACAAAATTATATGAAAGTTTTTGGAACAAAATGTTGCTTTAAAGACTTAAGTATGATATCAGAGTTGATTGTTGTACCATAAGTACAGTAGGACAAACCTCATAGAGCATGATGAGTCTATGACAGAAGATGTTTATAACATGTTAGGTAAATCTTAGATCGCTGATTATAAGGAAGATTTTGGGGGAATTTGGAAGCTGTAATAACCCGTCCCAAATGGTTAGAAAATTGGATATGTAATCTCCTCATAAGGTCAAGATGTGGGTTACCAATAATTTTCATCATGGTTTTAAGTTGAACTATATGTTATTGGACTATCATGTTGCTTTGGGGCTGGAGCAATATAGTAGCCCACAGGTTTTAAGCTTAAAAAGAGTTCACCAATCTATTTTTTTCTGTCCACATATTGAAATCAGTGATGGGTCAGTAACTTTAAACGAAATACGCCATACCATGACCCAAAAGTCTCACGATATACATTAAATAATAGTTTAATGCAATGTAAAAATCGTTTTTCATGTACAAATATACATACTGGACCATGTAGGTTTATCCTTGACTAAAATGTGTTCATATTGATTTAGACAATTTATGGTCATACATAATGAAACCTCGTCTATGTTATTTGAACTCTTCTTCTAGGCTATCTCCAAGCGAACAATATAATACAAAAAATTTATTCTGTTTTCCAAAACAGTACAAATAATTTTTATGTTAATGAATCCCGTAACGTAAATTATTACACATATATCAAATCGAGTATCTTATTTACATTGCCTAGATATAAAGGAAATTTGTTGAAACAAAAAATGATCCACGTTGATCAGGAGAAACAATATAAGTATTTTATACTTTTCTTATAATTTTTGGTGTATTTTGTTTTTGGTGACTTTATAGTTGGAAATGAAACAATAAATGATGTGCATTTATCACATTTTTAGTGATTTTATTATTAAGTCCAATGTTTATGGTTGATATTACCAATTACATTTTCTATACATCAATATACAAGACAAAACCTGAGTTCGATCCTAACTTCCTAGCCAGTAGTTTTGCTGTCGAGTGAACCAGAAAATGTTTCTTTATGTTAGTGTCAAATGAAGGGGGTCCCACGTGGGGCCTATTTTTATATTTCTAATAATATATCCTTTTTAATTGCTACTATTTTGTTAATCATACAGAACAGTAATTAATTTTGTTCTAATTTCTAAATTTGTAACAAGACTACATAATAAAAAGTCTAATTGAGTGGATTAATATTATGCCACAAACTCTAAATAGGAGTCTTTAAATATACAAAAGTTGCATTTATTCTAGAAAAAAGTACGCGTGTATAAAAGTGTTTGGTGTTTGCTAACTTTCTTGGATTTCTTCTTCATCCTTGGCAAGAGAATGCAGTCATTGAAATCAAATGAACAAATTACTCCAAATAGGGTTTTGCCCTCTTACAATTGGCACTGTTTCATGATCGATTCGTAGCCCAATTCTCGTCCATCCATTTCACGTTTTATAAATATGTCAAACAAATTCCAGGTGTAAAGAAAAGCAGAACACCGTAGCTGGTCCACCTTGAAATGGAAAGACATATCCATGTTCAACAAATAATTTGGAAATTTAAAATGTTTTTACTTAAATACACATGATCGTTCATTAACCACATCAGGGTGTAGACGAAAGCATACAGATTTCAATCTTTGGAATATAAATCTGATTCACACTTGGACAGTAGTTGTGTAAAACCTAATTAGCATTATGGATTAATGGGGGCGATCATTTATTCATTAAATCATATATGACCAATGTTTTTACATTATGAGTTCTTTTTGCATCATATCCGTCTCATATCATAGGCGTATCCGCATAATAATCAAGCGAACTTAGTGAACAATAATTATTCATTTATCAGTTTCAAATGAAATATATGATTTTTCATTTTTTTAATAAATTAAATATATTTAAATAGATTATAAACATAAGAAACATTAAAAAGGTTAATTTTTAATCTATAATTTTAAATGTTTATTTATTGAATAAAAATATCTTATAAATTAAAATAAATTATTTGTTTTATTTTAATTTATAATAATCATTTAGTTATTAAAATATTTGGTATTAGATAATAAAAAATAATATTTAATTATAGTTCTTTATGATTTAATTAAAATATAGTTTTTTATGATGAGATGTAGTTTAAAAAATTAATGATATAGAAAAACATTGTAATAAAAGATAATTTTAAAATAATTTTTAAACATTACATGATAAATTAATAATTATAATATGGATAATCTAAGATCTCACATTAATGAAGAAAGAATGCTACATTTACCGATACCAACAATTTGTCGTCCAAAAAGATATTAAAATTATAAATTTATTGGAGTATAAAATTTAATTAGATAGATCAATTTTAAATTTCTAACAAAACCAATTGAGCATAAATTTATAAGTTGTTGATTAACAATATCAACTACGATCATAATATTCTAGTAATTTTAAAGTTTTAATATTTTTTTAATTATTTTATCAATATTATATCTATTTTTGAAAATGATTTGTTTGGTTCAAATTATATAAAAACAAATAAAAATAGTCATTAGAAGTGTGGGCCCAGGCAACAAAAAGAGTGGGCCCAATAGTAAGACGGCTAGAAGCCCATAATCCACCAAGCCTGTTGACACGTTGTTCGTTAGGTTCTTTTGTTGGCATCACCTTATGTGGACCCCACTTTAACCCATTTAATGTGGGACCCACATCTCACAAGCCTGATTTCACGTACTTTAATAATTTTTTAATTTCTATTGTTCATTTTTAAATAAATTAGATTAATTTTTACTTTAATAAGGGATAAGTTCAAATGATAACTCAAATTTGGTTGTAAACATGAGAACAAATGAGGCATGATACGTGTCATATTCAGACTGAATAATCAAAAAAATATTCAGACTAAATAAAACTAAATATATGGTTTATTTAGTCTAAATAAACACTATATTCAGTTTTATTCGTTCTGAATATTTCTTTGATTATTCAGTCTGAATAATCTACGTTCAGACACGTGTCGCGCTCTAATTTGTCCTCACGTTCACAATCAATTTTGAGTTGCCATTTGAACTTTCCTCTAATTTGAAATACATCAATATGTAAATTTTAAATGAATTTTGATTTGATTTGTTTTAGTATAACGAATAAAATGTTTATTCAGTTAACGTAATAAAATAGACTTCTCCCTTTTAAGATAAACGTTTATATTTATATTTTAGGGGTTTAACAATTTTAAAATTTCATATATTATGGCAACTGATAAATGAGAACTGTGTGAACTATTATCGTAATATATTATTTTATATGATTTTTTTATTTAAAAGTATAATTTAATATTTTAACATGTATTTGTTTTACAATGTTTTGTTTAATATGTATTCAGCTCATCATGATATAAAACTTTTTAATTATATTTTTTGTTTCATAAATATATAAAAAAATTGTTCACATTATGAAACAAATATATGTTAATCAATACAATAAATCGAAGTCATGGATGAAAAAATATGTGAATAGCAGACATGATGCACATGTTATCACAGTTATCACAATTTTATAATTTAATATTTTAACATATATTTGTTTTACAACGTTCTGTTTAATATGTATTCAGATAATGATATAAAACTTTTTAGTTGTATTTTTCGTTTCATAAATACATAAAAAAAATGTTCACATTATGAAATAAATATATGTTAATCAGTACATTAACTCGAAGTCATAGATGAAAAAAAATATGTGAACGCACATTATGCACATGTTATCGAAGTTATCACAATTTTAAAACTAATATCAGTGTGTAAATGATATTAAACGATAGGTTATAAGTTAAAAATTAAACAAGTAAACGTTACAACTATAATAGAACCAAATATCACATTATAAACACCGCACATTAGGCCACGGAGTGCCACGGACTTAATATAGCCTCAGACACGAGTCTTGAGTCATGACGCATCATGACAGTTGTTGCATCGAACCTTTTAAAACACTGCGTGTATTTGGAAGGTACAAATGGGACAAAAATAATAATAACAAGAAATACAATATTTGTTTGAAATTGCAAACTGTGGATCCAAATTCGGTTTAGTACTAAAGGTTCGTACTATACAATGAAAATGACAGTTTACGATCATATGTACTAGTAAAATAACAAAATCAGTACTTATATCCAAAATATGTAAGAAGATAGCAGTCTTTAATATTCAATGTCCTCGTATTTCAATCATCATACTATTCACAATTCTATTATTTCACATGATGTTCATCATTATCTGCCACCAACTAGTCGTATTGCGATAAGGATGCAAGATACAATTGTCATAACCGTTATATTATTTTGTCTTTACTTATACTTTTAGTAAAGTAACAAATTTGTTAAAACTGTAATATTGTTGTTTTTCAGATAAGTGTATGTCATCATATCTTTTTTCACCAAAATAGAATGAAATACAATAAAGTTTGCTTTAGTTATTATTTTTTAGTTAATTTTCTTTCTAATCAACATCACAAACATTCAAAGTTTCTAATTTTTTACTCAATTTACAACCAATATATATTGTAATAATCGATGATGTGAATATCCAGTTGTCAAGTTATACTGTAATTCCTGATTATGTATGAAATATCAACATATATCACATCGGATAAAAACCCATTTATCAGATGCTGAAATATGTAAATATCAATAAAAGATCAGTAAAAAATGTTGGATGTTGTTCGAGAAATTATAGTACGATAAAAAAGATTGTTAGGAGAGTTAACGACTTGTTTCAATATATGGCCAAATGCATGCATTATTAAAGATAGAGACATAAATGACGTATGTATGAAAATGAAACTATTGCAATCATCATAAGAGACTCCAAAAACCATATGATGTCATGATTTGTTGGACACACGTAAGAGTATATGTTTCGATCTTTAAATTGCAAATTCAGATCGAATCAGATTTGTTTTTAATGGTTTAATCTTGTCGTCTTGATTCAAAAAACGAATGGCTTTGATTTGGTTTAAGGTTTCTGATATTGTAATTGAGCTAAAACAATTACTTCTAAAATGTATTCCCGTTAATCCAAAATAAGTGTTCATACTAGAAATGACATCAATTTAGACATGTAGAATTATTTACACATTTTAATCAACCAAATGATTTTACACTTAATTAATTTATCTGTCTTCATAACTCTTAAATAATCGTGTATTAACCAAAGTATATTTGAGAATTTTAGTTTGTTTTTTAAATTGAATACTTACTTTAAACATAAACCAAAATAAGAAAAGTTACTTTGGAAAAGAGGGAGTATTAAGAATATTTGAAGGGTAGGGTGTTAAGTATAAAACAAAGATGCATAAAGCTTGGGCATTCCAAAACCACAAGGGTTGTGGGCCTGTGGCGTAGTGGTTAAGACTCTGGGAAATGTGGTAGAATATCTCATCTATCCAATGTTCAAATCTAAGTGTACACAACAGTTGTAGTCACTAACTAAGTTTATCAGGACTGATGTCTTGCATTCATAATTTTCCGGGATTAGTCCAGGACTCCAGGTATAGCCTCAAAAACCCTTCACAAAAGAAGCTTGGTCATTCCAAACCCGTTTTTGTTAAAGCCAAAAATAGAATGGGCTCAGTTGGATCAGATTTTTGGTGTGAAAATGGGGTCAGTTGAACTTTTCCAACTAGGCTTTTATAAGCTATTAGTTTGGGTTTTAATCGATTTTTTAAAATAAATATTGGCCTTGGTCATGGTCTAAGCTCGAGCATATTAGGGTCAGGCTTTTTCAAGCTAGAGTCTTTTTGTGCATATATACTTTCAAGTGAATCCGATTGTATTCATTAAGAATCGAGCGAAAGATGTAAAGTTTATTAGGTAAAAACCCGCTAGTCAACCTTTTCTGTTAATTTTTTTTTGGTAAATAATTTAATTTAATTTTTTGAATATAATTAATAAATTATAACCACAATAAGTATTAGCTTTTTCATAATAAAATGTTTTATGAAGTTGTAAATATTTGTCTTGTTCCACCCATTTTTAAATGGACCTCTAAAAAATAAAATTCAATTCCCATCGACTTATTTTTATACTTGGTCGAGTTTACCGTCTTATGAATTTTTTTTTTAAATACAAATATGAAATATCTCAAATTAATTGTAACAAGTATTGTTCATTTTATACACACTTAGACTCACAGTTATAAACGCATCTGATAGAAAACGTATATAGTTCCTTATAAAGTATAAACCAACATTTATTTTATTTCTCTCCCCAACTGATGTCATAACTTAGAATGATAAAGAAAAATAATCATATAGTTCAAAATCTTTTGCCATTTTAATTCAATTCAAAACAGATAGTTAATTTATGAACTTTAATATAAATGAAACAATGTTAAGCCATGCCAGCCCGTGTGAACAAGTGTTTGGCCACATCGATCAAATTCTAACGTAGACTTTTCTGAACCAATCAATTACCTCAAAAAAATCGAAGAAAATGTGTTTTAGTTGTAGCTTGACCCCTACCATCTATAGAAGGTTATATATAAGCTCTTCTAGAACATAAGGACATATTTCGAGCCATTAATTTCCTAACTAATAATTTACACGTTTCACCTGAAATCTCATTATCACAGATCAGTTTTTCCATGCACTTGATGATCGTCGTACACAATACTTTTGACTAAATTATAACAAAAGTATAGTTTAGGTTAATAATCATTAAAAACAGCCCAAATCAAAGTATGTGTCGTATGATATAACGACGATGGAACAGATATATTTTATAGTTTTTGCCATTATTTATGATACATGAGTACCTATTAGAAAGAGAGGCCACCCATTTCCTCTGGATGTAGCTCGAACACGTAATTAATCAAAAGTAACCAATTAGGTCAACGACAAACAAACGTTTGTAGATTTAAATGTCTTTCATCAAACTTACACGTTAAAAATACAAAACCAACCGACATTTAATCTGACGGTATCTGGGTTATCAATAGATGTCAGTCTTTTAAGAGGTTAAATGTTCAAACGTCATCAGATGTAAAAAGGGTGTATGATTTCATTTGTCATATGTAAGTGTTATATGACTCGGAAAAATACAAATAAAAAATATGATTATTATCTTAATTCAATTTGAAGGTCCGAGCTACATGAATTTTTCTTTTTCATATGGTATTTTTTTTTCTAAACGTAATATTAATTTATATTAGTAAACCTTTTTTTGGTAATGATATTGATAATTAAATACTCATAGAGTCACAATATAAAACATATGTCGATATTATAAGAAATGAAATCGTAAAAACAGGCCCAATAAGTCTGCTTACTATGAAAACCTAAAAACCCTAAAGCCCAATTTTATAAGGTTTCTTATTGCCCAATCTTCAACCAAATAAAATGTGTGTTTTGTTGTATTGTTTTGTAGAGATAGCAAAATGGGCCCGGCCCGGCCCAGGACCAGTAAGACCCGATGATTGATTTGAGCGATTTTCAGGGACCGGTCCGGGATCGGTTATGTATTTTTAAATTATTATTAAATGTATTTCTAATTTTTTAAGTGTATTTGATTGGAAAATCAATTATAAGAACTAAAATAAACGAATTTTTTAAGTGTATTTGGTTGAAAAATCAATTATAAAAACTAACATAAACGAATTTTTTTAAGTGTATTTGGTTGAAAATCAATTATAAAATTATAATAAAACGTATTTTTAAAGTGTATTTGAATGACTCAATTACATGTATTAAAGTACTATTAAAAATTTATTAAAAAAATTTAAAAAAAAAAATTAACATAGGACCGATTGGGGCTCGGACCGGGACCGGTTACAACTCAAGCTTAACCGGGCCCCACCTTCACGGGCGAGACCGGGTTACGCTAGGACCGATTACGATGAATAGAGTTTGACCAGGATCGGGATTGATTTTTTGCCATCTCTAATGGTATGTATGTGTGTGCATATTCATATTAAGTATATATATTTTTTTAAATTAGTTAAATTAGTCGATATAAACGATTATTACACACAATGGCAGATTCAAAGTCTTCGGTGATAGGAAGCACATCGGTATTTTCTCTTACTACTAGGGCAACCGAGGAGTGGAACTGGTCGTTGACGACAGTGGGTTACGGTCTATAGGTTGCAAGTTGGGAGGGGGCAGGTGCACAATTAAGAGGAGGGAAGTTACGTTTTTTTTAATATCATTTCATAGTCACATGGGGTTTCAACAGGGTCGAGGACGCTTTCCCCCTTATTTATACACATCACGCATAGAACATATGGGGTGCGTTCGGTACTCAAACAACACATGAATGGACGAGCGAAAATAAAGTAGGCGGTGAAAGAATTATGCAACGTTTTATTAAAGTTTGAATTTGACATGAGTAGTTTAGTAATTTACAGTATTGTTGCGATTTCCCTGATTTTGGTCCACCTATTTTGGTGGAATAAAAAAAAAGACATTTTTATTTCACTCAGTCATGTCATGGCGTAACCTAAATGTAACACCAGACATGAAACAACAAAAAATTATTTTATCTTATCTTATTTTGTCTCGCGTACCAAACTCACCTCCCTACTCCACATGTTTTGAATTTGAAACGTTTTTAAAGAACATCTCATTTTTTACACCATTTATCTAAAAGCATTCAAAAAATGAGAAATGAAGTCTGATCACAAGACCGTCCTAGTCGTTTAATATTAAAAATGATACGTTTAGATGACAATGGACCCCCCCCCCAAAAAAAAAAACATAAATCAATATTCCTTTTGTTATTTAATTGCATTCAGTTATTATTGTGTCAAGTACAAGTAGCTAAATTAAAAAGGATAATTCTGTTTATCGTATCAAGTAAAAGTAGCTAAATGCCAAAGTACAAAAAATGATGTTTTAAGATATTTGACGTTTTTTTGTTACCAAATTCTAATTTACTTCGGCCGATCTTGTTATATTTTAAGCGTTCAAATGATCTAAGATTGTCTTTTTAATCTTTAATCGAAGCAATATCACGAAAAGGTTGTTGGATGATATCAAAAATATATTTTTAATATCTCTCTCCATAAAACTTACAAATCAGTTTTCTTATAAAAACATTGTATGAGCACCCTGCATGAAAACTGGTTTGTAACAGTTTTGGAGTTTCTATTTAATTTGCCACCCCCCCCCCCACACACACACACATGTGTGTGTGTGTGCACGCACGCATGTGTTTGTGTATAGAAAAAAATGTTCATGCGAGAATCATAACAATTTAATAAAACAAGAAAAACGTTTTTCATGTACAAAATCACATGCATAAAAAAAATGACACACACGAATTTTGCCGCAGGTTAAATCGCGGGAAAAGTCGCGTCTAATCATACATAATTTTGTACGTGAATCATATATAATGTTGTACACGAAAATAAATTCTTGGTTTTTTAAATAGTTAGTGTTCTCGTATAAACTTTCTCTATGTATGTATATGTATGTATGTAGAGAGAGATGGCAAATCATCTGCCAACCACCCTTTTAGTACGGGTGACAAAAACTGACTCAACCCACTAACCCAACCCCAACCCAACCCAACCCAAAATTAGTAGGTTGGGTTGAGATATTTAAAAAGTTAAAATATTTAAAAATATTTAGATCCAACTCCAACAACTATAATTTTTCTATAATAAAATATATAAAAAGTTAAAATATTTAAAAATATTTAGATCCAACTCTAACAAGTACTCTATTTTAGTAAATCAAACATTAATATTAATGAAATATTTTATACATTTAATAAAATATTATTTCTCTTCTATACATTAAACTTTTATAAGTTTAATTGGTTGAATATGATTAAAATATTGTCTCCCTCTTTTTATCGAGTTTAAAGATTTCTCTAAATTTAGATATTTTTACAATTTCTTTATTTTTTCTCTATTTTAGCATTGATAATAGTATAGCTATTGGAGCAACAAAAATGCTAAAATCTCAATTTTCAATCTTTTAGCATAACTGTTGAAGATGCTCACATTTTTCCAACGTTCATATTTGATGTGACCATATAAGTTCTTTGTATTCATGATCTAATTCCATTTTGATTTTTCAATAAAACGACTTCGGTTTATTTTAAATGTTATATTTACCCATACATATGGCTTAAACACGTTGTCATTTTTTGTCTATATTTAATGTAGTCCGATTCCCTTCTTAAAATCTGATCTATATAAAGTGGTTACATCACTAGAAGAGGTCCGACCATATTTAGACCGAAATACGAGTTGGCAAGTGGGGACAAAATCTTTTTTTGGTATCTATCACATTAGTCCTGATTAGTTTAAAAGATTCAAGTAAAACTCTTCATTTCATGTAAATCATATAAACTTTAGACTCACTTTTTATTAACAATCAATGGGTGTCCAATCCAGTTTGCATGTACCTCGACAAATCTCAGGGGGTCTGGAGAACAGTTAGAAAAATCTTCAGTTGTCAACAGGACTCTTAAGAAGGATCCTTAAAGGTTCAAGTCTTATGAAACTATGCTCGAACCTAACTCAATATCTCAATGAATTTTCTTGATAAAGCAAGAGCTCGTCGTGGTATACTAAATTTGTGTTTGATGATTCAATTAAAACTCGCACAAATAATAAAGATCGAAACTTTACTATAAATTCATATATACAGTTCGGTCCACTGAAATAAATACTATGCCTTCGAGACTCCTAGTAAATTTAATCGATTTGGTTAGGTTTAGTCGATTTAATCGAATTTCAAATTGCTTCGGGTTCGAGTTGGTTAGGTTTCGGGCATAATTATATGCAAAAAATTACATATTCAATCAATTTTGAAGTTGAATTCAATTGATTGAGATGATTGATGAAATCGATAAAAGTTTTATAAATTAGAAAAAGAGTAAAACCGATGAGGATTTGATTTTAGAAAGAGATAATTATTTATCTGATATTATATATATGGTTTGGGATAAGTCCGGTGACCAAAAATGGCCCAATCTAAACCCAAATATCCTCTAAAAATAAGATTTCGGATTTGGATTCTAGTTTCAGATCATTTTGATTTTGCACGCCTCTACACGTCAGTAAAAGTGCTCACAAGTTGAGTTGATCAGGTTGAACACATTTGAACACCCCAGCCTGATGCTTGCGGTTTGAAAAATCTCAACCCAATCCAAACCGTATAGTTTGGTTGGATTAGTTGGGTTTGGTACGTCAAAATATTTTCTTAACTTGAATATGTTTTTTTTTTGTCTACTCATAATATTTTTTTTCATCATCAACCATTTGGTATAAACTTATCCATGTTTTTTTAATCACACATTCAATTAATTTTTTTATTGCATATATAGAATAATAGAAACAATTATTAAACATATATACAAATGAATTATATAGAGATAGAGAATAAATTGAAAATAAATGTATGAAGAGTATGTGATGGTGTATTTGTCTAATATAAATATTAAAAGAGACTCAACAGTCATATTAAATCAAATAAATAAAAGGATATTCAATTTATCGGATTGGATTGGGTTCAAATTAAATTTCTTGTTAAATTAAATTAAATTCCTACTTACTTATATCAACATTAAAACTCTTTTTCACATTTCCGGTATAATAATAATGACAGACAATGAAAATGAGAATGAATTTTTCATTCTCACCAGTTTAATCAGGAATGAATTTCAGGCTTAAGGAAAAATGAATCCATTATATTATAGAAACCAAACAATGTCTTTTATTTTCTTTCTCATTAACTACTGTTTAATTCTTCTAACAATCTCATTAACTACTCTTTAATACTTCTAACCAACAAGTATTGGTTTTCAATTTAAATTATGATGTGAAAGCAAATTGATTGATTGATTGATTGATGGATATTTGATTTTCGGTGATCTGACGTGGATCCAACTTTTGGTGGAGTCCACATAAGCAACTTGTAGTAGCAAGATACTGGTACATCCTCTTTGGATTCTTTGAACAAAATATTAATTTATATTAAAAAATTAAAGTATTTGAATTATAAGTCTTGATTATTATGTATTTTTAAAAAACTATAATAAAAAAATATTAGTTTAAACCCGTGACAACAAATAATTATTTATCTTTTTAATAAATAATAAACCAAAAAAATGATTAATTAATTACATAAGTTTTAATGCAGCGAAATAATATATAAATATTTATTATTTTGCTTGATTTATAAAAAAGAAACTCTTAAGTTCATATATATATATAGGGAAGTTCAAATGCAAACTCAAATTCAGTTGTGAACATGAGGACAAATGAGAACGCGAGACGTGTCTGAATATAGATTATTCAAACTGAATATACAAATAAATATTCAGACTGAATAAATATTATATTCGGTCTGAATATTTTATTTGTATATTTAGTCTGAATATTTCTTTGAATGAGACACGTGTCGCACTCTCATTTGTCCTCACGTTTACAACCAAATTTGAGTTCTCATTTGAACCTTCCCCTGTATATATATATATATATATATATATATACACAGGGGAGGGATCATATAATAACACCCCTATTTAAATAAACAGATGAACACTTTGTGGATCACATATGATATGGGTCTCACACATTATAAAATCATATTTGATTCAATGGGGTCCACCATTGAATCAGATATGATTTTATAATGTGTGAGACTCACATCATATATGGTCCACAAAATGTTTCTTTATTCATTCAGATTTACAAAGTTCTCATTTGAACCCCCCCCCTCTCTCTCTATATATATATATATAGAGAGAGAGAGAGAGAGAGGAAAGTTCAAATGTGAACTCATTTTTTGTTGTGAACGTGAGGACGAATCTCAGCCACTTATCCGGTCAATAAAGACGAACTTTGACTCCTGCTCTCCTTTAATAATCTCCACCCTCCCATGAATCGCGTCAATCCTCCGTGATCGCGTCCATCATAACCGAAGATGTGTGGCTGAGATTCGTCCTCATGTTCACAACCAAAAATGAGTTCACATTTGAACCTAACCCTATATATATATATATATATAATTCTATGCAAAAACTAGTTATAATTTGCTACCAACCTCAACGACCGCAAAAAATAAATAGAGTAAATTAAAGGAATGGTTATGGATGTTTAGAAAACTGAGAAACAAAGTCGATCCTGAAATTAAATCAGTAAGAGTTTTTTATGTTAATTATTATGATTATTGATTAAATTTGATGGCATAAAGTTGTAAATAAATCGACATTAACTGAAATGGATGTTTTTAAACAATTAAACTTACTTTAATTTATAGTAATTGTAATTATTTTTATTTAGTTGTTATATAATTGTTTTAAATGTTGTATTTCGATACCCTTTTTATATTGTAAATGATTTTTTTTATAAGTTTAGGTAACCGTAACTAACCACCTTATTTTGGTTCTATTCGGTTTAACCCGTGGTTCATTTTTAGTTCGTATAGCCATGTATCTGCTTCATGTGATTTGGTTCATATTTTCCCTACCGATTGAACCGAAACTGGAAACACCCTTTTGTACGGTTTGATGTGGTGTGGGATTTGTTTGGCTTTGGTCCCCATAATCATTTTATATATATATATATATATGTATATATATAATATTATACAAGGAGTTGTTTGGTATTAATCATTTTTCATTAACTTCATCTCTCTCTTGTTAACTCTTCAATATGTCTTGCACACAAGGGCAAAATCGTCAATTTGTATCCACCACCGCGTCTCTCTTTTTAAATCCAGACCCACAACCACCCACTTTCATCCCTTGTCATTTTCCTATCACCGGACCACCCAAACCTATAATATACACCCACGACTTCTCTTTACTGTTTTGTTGACAACTGATATTGTCGTAAAATGCAACTTTCAGCCGTTAGCTAAGATCGTTGAGAACAAATTCTGACCAAAGTGAATGAAAAATCAAGATTGACCACACCTAACCTGACAATCAATAACATAAAATCTATCTTCAATCAAACATATCCAAGCACATTTTACATCTTTCAAACACATTTTCACATACGTGCATATGTTTTACAAACTTGTACATATTTATAAAAGAAGTGTAAAATGACAAATTTACCCTTCTGTGCAGAGCGGGGTGAGGGTCATTGATGGGAAAAGGTTAGACGAAGATAGTGGAAGAGATCAAAACCAATCAAAAGCGCATATCACATCTTATTTTTTAAATAAATAAATTACAAGGACCAAAATCAAACTAAACCCCAAACTACAAGGACCATTTTCATAATTTATTCAAATAAATAAATAAATAAAGGCGAGTCACGTTGAGCCATATTTTATTACAGCTAAACGAAAAATGAGTTAAAGTGATTAAAAATCTATTATATAATAAACATATATAGTATTTTAAATCATTTTGTATAGCTAGATCAAACTACAAAATTGCATCACGTGGTTTGTTGAAAATAACAATTTTTTTATACAGTTTGAAATTATTGATTTTTCTAAAAATAAAAAGATTTAAAATTGTTGTATAGTATTATCCAAAATGGTATTAGTAGAAAAAGAAGTTGTGTGATGATGTTGATTCAATTACGATATACATAAAATATTTTGGAAAATAGATTGTAATTTTTTTTAATTATAATACCGTTTCATTTGGTCTTGAAATCTTAATCTCTTTTTTAAATATATGTCCTAAGAGAAAAGTTTAAATACGAACTCAAATTTGGTTATGAATGTGGGACCAAATAAGAGCGTGACATATGCCTGAATGTAGAATATTCAGACTGAATAATCAACAAAATATTAGACTGAATATAGTATTTACTGAGTCTGAATATGTTTATTCAGTCTGAATAAGCATTATGCAGACCGAATAAATACCATATCCAGTCTGAATATTTTTTTTTGATTATTCAATCTGAATATGACATGTGTCGCCCTCTCATTTGTCCTCACGTTCACAACCAAATTTGAGTTCTCATTTTAACCCGCCCCTATGCCCTAAAACGCTATTAAAAAAAACACTGGACACAATTTTTTTTTCCAAAATAAACATAATATTAAATAAAGTAAACTACAAATTTGGTCTATGTGATTTGTCAAATAAACACTTTTTGTATTACATTTTCAAAATTATAAGATGGTCATCATGGTTTGCATAAATGTTTGAATTACTCCATTTATCTAAAATTCATTCAAAAAAAATTGTTTAAGGAGGTGTATTTTTGTCTTTTTATCATTTTTTTTGTTATTTACTCAATCAAAAACATAGGGCCCAAATTATAAATCGATTTCGATGGATTTAAAAACAACAAGATTGAGATGACGAAAATGCTTTTGTTTAGCATAATTCTTTAACAGTTGTTAGAATAAGGGATCAAATCCGGACGTTTTTACAAATCATGATAGCTATCTTGTAATGTTTCATAATTACAGAGACAAAAATATTATTTTTGACAAATCATAAGGACCAACTTTGAAGTTTACTTTATTAAATATAAACAAAAACATCCAACCTCTATCTAAATCTTAATTTGGAGTGAAGTTTGTAAATCATCAAAAACACGTTAAAACCTCTGATACTTGTAAAGTTGTTCAGTTTGTCCCATGATGATATACTTGTACAAATAAATGAGAGGTCAAGTCTAATAGCCGTAATATGAGGATTACAATATTTGTTGTTGGAATTAAGCTCCCTATGGATGACAAACTCTTTAAGTCAACATCATAGCGTATGATTCTACAAATGACTCGTCTTTATACGTGATGTTATTGAGACATAGTGATATGGACTGGTTTGGAGATTGTCGGTTACAAACCCTTTTTTGTATAAACTATCATTACAGTTTTGTTTAGGTCCATATGATAAATTTGATTGTCATTATTGTAGTTTAATCACAGCCACGTATTGCATATAACAATAATCAATTTGGGTCACGAGTCATGACCGTAAATAAAACTTTTACAGCTAAATTAAATACTTCGATAATTTTTAAGTTTTGATAACCATATTAGAAACTGAAATAAAGTTGGATATCATTTTGAGTATTTGACAATTACCAATAGGTTACTGTTTATGTTATTTTAATTATTTTAAATATTTAGAAAAAATTTGTTCAAATAGCTATATTATCATTTAAAATAGAGAAAAAAAAGACAATGAAAAAATTCTATAAACTTAAAAAAATAAAATGTAAAATACTTGTTAAAGATCCTAAAAAACATCAAGAATTTGTCCATAAGTTATTTAAAATTGATAAAAAAAGTGAAAATATTAAAATAGAGAACTAAATTCATCTCAACCATCTTTCTTATTTTAGTAATAATAATATTATTAAAATATTTAATAATTTAATATGTTGAGAGATTTGAACTTTTTTTTTATATAGGGTTATAATTTTATGTTCTCGATCTTTCAAAATAAGTAAAAAATAAACAATGTACCATGTTTCCTTTTAAAATTTAATTTTATTAAGATTTATTCCTCATTCATTTATACAGAAACTTTTATTTTCTTTCTATTTTTCTCAATTTTTGAAAGATATTTTGAAAATTTTATTCAGATAAAATATTTAGAATAAACTAAAAATTTGGTTTCTATGTTTTTAATTTCATCCTTACAACTACAAGATAACTATCGTGATTTGTAAAAACGTTTTATTTATTGTCTTTCTCTAACGGTCATTAAAAAATTACGTTTAATGAAGAATATTTTTGTTATTTTATGATTTTTGTCTTTTACACACTAAAAAACCATAAGAGTATAATCATGAAATAAATTTATACTAGATAAAAGATAAAAAATCGATAAAAATGACGAAAATGGTCTTCATTTAACTGGATTTTTTAAAGACCATTAAAAGAAGGGATAAATTCGAACGTTTATACAAATCACGACGATTAACTTATATTAAAACTACAAAGATAAAAATTATTATTTTTAACAAAACACAAAGACCAAATTTGTAGTTTACTCAATCCTTTAAATTCATTGTCTTTTATTTAATATTTTCTCCAAAAAATAAATTAATTTGGTATTTGTTGGTATTTGTGAGGCCTTTCTTTTATTAATAAAAATATAAAAAATTCTCCAAGGTGGTTGGTGGAGCAGCCGACGGTGTATAAAAAAAATATGAAGAGTAAGTTACGTTTTTCATCCCCATGGTTTGTTAAAATTTATGGATTTTGTTCATGTAGTTTTAAAATTTTAATTTTCATTCTTATAGTTTACAATTTATTTCTATTTTAATCCCTAAGAGCAAAATACTACTTTTAAGCATGGACTAAAAGAGAAATAAATTATAAACCATAGGGACAAAAAAACAATAAATTTTTAGTCCCAAGGACAAAAAAGGTTATGAATTATAAACCATAGGAATAAAAATCATAATTTCAAAACCATAAGGACAAAAATAGAAGTTTTCAACAAACCACAGGAACTAAAAACGTAATATGAATTTAAAATTCGGGGTTTGTTCTTTAAATTTGTTTATCTTTACATTTTTCATCCCTTAACTTTATTTAATCGGTTTGGTGTATAATGTTTACTAAAATTCAACGGTTTTTGTTCATCTGTTTAACAGTTGTTAATTGTTACCATTAACCCTAAATAAACAAGGGCTGTTTTGGTTAATTTTAGTTTTTCCCTCTCATTTAATATATAAACAATATTATGTATTATATATAATACAAAAAACTTAAAAAATATAAAATATAAAACACTACCCAATCTATCCACGTTTCACTTCGAACTTCTTATTTGACGAGACATATTATAGATGCACCAATATCTCTTCATTAAATATCTGATGAAATACAACATGCAATGACATCCCCGTCTCCAGTGGCCTATACGCATAACTGAGGTCACAATCCGACCCTCTTCTTATTTCATTTGTCGTCCCATATTCTCCATTCATTAGTTGGCAAGTCATCTTCCTCACCTCCATCTGGACCATCCTGAACAAAAAGCATATACAATAACTGTTAGAGAATGAAGATGAGAGAAGTTGAAGATGCAAACACAAGAAGGTGCATCGATGATTTTCGTCATCTTTGGTAACAGACATCTTCAATTTCCTTTTCAATCGTTCTATTGTGTTTGATTTGTTTCAATGTTTAAGTTTGATTAAAGATTTTCATTATAGGGTTTTGGTTTTACGATCTGTATCACCAAATTTTCAATTTACCTGTATAACTTCGTTGTTGATGTTCTTGAGATATTTGATATGTTTTGAAATATTGAATTTATGTTTTAACTTAAGGTGGTGGAGGGTGGTGGCAAGTGGACGCTAGTAGTGGACAATGGTGGTGGCAAGAGGACGTTAGAAGGGGCCGTGGGTGGTAGCAAATGGACGCTAGTAGTGGACAATGGTGGTGGCAAGAGGACGTTAGAAGGGGCAGTGGGTGGTGGCAAGTGGACGCTAGCAGTGGACAATGGTGGTGGCAAGAGGACGTTAGAAGGGGCAGTGGGTGGTGGCAAGTGCACCTTAGTAGTGGACATTAGTGAGTGAGATTAAAAAAGAAAAACAAAAAAACATACAAAATATAAAGAGGTAAAATGACTAAATTGTTATTCATTTAACTGTGTTAACACAATAATTTAACGGAGTTAGATAGACAAATTAAAACCACGAGAAATGGACAAACAATCAATGATGAAAACCAACTAATTAAAACACCGAGGGACTAAAACCATCAAAATGCAAAATTTAAGGAAAACTTTACTCTTAATTTTACTTAGAGTAAACTGTAAATTTGGTCCCTATGATTCTTCAAAAACAACACTTTTAGGTCCTTATCTATACTATATTATAAAGCATTTGGCAAAAAACTCTTAAAAACATATTGTTATGCAATAGGTACAATTGATTAAAGCATAATTACTTAAAATTCAAGTACTATACAACTAATTATATAGATAAACATCTAATTTTGAATATAAAAAATCTAACATATAATAAGGATAATCATTCAACTCTAACAAAATACTTAATTTATTATATTTATAAAAAAATTATATTATTAAACCAAAATATATTATTTTATTATTAAACCTAAATTATAATTTAAAAAACGGAATTAAAAAAGTACACAAATAAAATCGTATTATAACACTGATAGAGACAAAAAAAAACATTAAAATTAAGATGGATCTCGCTGCATTGCGCGAGTACCATTCTAGTAGTTTTAAAATTATAAAATGTTCATCATGGTTTTAAAAAATATCCGCATTTGATTCCTCCATCTAAAAACCTGTTAAAAAAAATTCATCTGTGTCTTATATACTTTTTCAAGCCTAGGGATGGAAACGAGACGGGTATTGGGCTGGTAATGCATCCCCCGTCCTCAACCCCGACCCCTGTTTAACACCCCCGTCTCGACTAATCCCCGACGGGTTCGGGGAACCCGTTGGGTACCCGTTTAGTAAAAAACCACGTATTTTAAAATTAAAATTATAAAAGAAATCGTTACTATATTAATCAACAATATTGGAAAACAGATATATTTGCTATTTAATAATAAATAAATACATATATACATGTTTATTTATTTATACACACATTATATACATATATTAAATAAAATTAAAAAATCAATCGGGTATATTAGGGGCGGGTAATGCCATCCCCGACCTTGTTTCGGGTATTAAAATAAATCTCTTTCCTTGTCCTGTTACCCGTTAAACCGGGGAATCCTCGCCCCGTTAGGGTTGGGTAATTTTCATCACTATTCAAGCCATAATGATCATATTATAATTTTTAAAATTATAGAGACGAAAAATGTTATTTTTGATAAATTAGAGGACCAAATATAACAATTTACTCTTTTACCTACTTTAATAATCAATTATTTTTAGCAATTTAAAAAAACCCTACGACGGGTAGTCACAAAATCACAAAACGACATAACAAAAATAGGATAATATATGCGGCTAGTATTTTTGAGGTTTTTAAAAAGACAAAAATACCCCTGAGAAATGTCACAGCCATGTCACCGAGAACTAACCCTTTCTCAATGTCGATCCATCGAATCTGTTCTTGGCCCTATAAAGCAAACCCTCCAAATTTTCAGATCGTCGCCGGAGATTTGATTTTGAATCTCTTTCTCTCTCTCTGTATTCCTTCAATCAAGACGGCTGATTCCATTTTGACCTCAAGATTTTGCTCAAAAAATGGCTATATCCAGCTGTGCTGCTTCTAGGGTTTCCGTTCCTTTTGAATGCCGTTCAGATCCACATTTCTCCGGCGGAATCCCACACCGTGACGGTGGACGGTTCTTCTGCAAGCTAGGTGGAGGATCTGGTAATGGAACGATTGGTATGTCTTCTTTGATTCTGAGGTTTCCTCCAAACTTTGTTAGGCAGCTAAGCAACAAGGCTCGGAGGAACTGTAGCAACATCGGTGTTGCTCAAATTGTTGCTGCTTCTTGGTCTAACAACCAGCCTCTTTCTTCGGCGGCGGCGGCAGGGGGTAAGGCCGTTGATGCCGCCGCCTCCTCCTCCGCCGTCTCCGCCCCGATCGTTGCGGGTGAAGATGTTGTTAATAATAATGATAAGGATTTAGGTTCGAGTAATGGTAGCCCTTTTGTACAGTTTGAGGCTTTGGAGAATGTTCATAAGCCCTCATTTTTGAAATCCGATGGCAGCGTTTCAATTCATGCTGGTATGATCTCTCATTTCTCTCCACATAACACATTTTTTGTAGAATAGAAATACGATAATTTGTTCATTGATATGTATTGGACGTGTTGCATAGATTGTGAATTTATCATCATTAATTATGAATTTTGTTTGCAATCATCCATTTGTTCAAATTTCGGGTGAACTTGTAACATATGGTCTTTATTGCAACCATTTATATTCAAATTCAACTGCAATCTTCTTACCCTATTCGTTTCAAATCGATGAAAAACGGTTTTCTATTTGCAATTGATAAGAACAATTTGATAATGGTTGTGCCAGGTGAAAGATTGGGTCGTGGCATTGTTACTGATGCAATAACTACCCCAGTGGTCAACACATCTGCCTATTTCTTCAAGAAAACTGGCGAACTCATTGATTTCAAGGTATAATTCATGTTTTCTGGAATCAATCCACCTTTCAAGAACCTTTTTTTTGCTCTTATATTGCATTTGCTTGCTATTTGAGATCATTTTGTTCTATTATATTGCATTAGCTTGCTATTTGAGATCATTTTGTTCTATTATATTGCATTAGCCTGCTAATTGAGATCATAACCAGTTAGGTTTAGATTATTTGTTCTATTATATGGCATTAGCTTGTTAACTAGGATCATTTTGTTAACTTCTTTCAAATCTTTGATCTTGAAACAGGAAAAACGACACACTAGCTTTGAGTATGGGCGATATGGGAATCCTACTACTGTGGTTGCGGAGGAAAAGATAAGGTAATGCTGTTTGTTATCGAGTTTGTATGGGGTTTACTTATTCTACAATGAAGCTTAATGCCATTATGAGAATAGTATTGACTCAGTTAAGGCTTGTGACTTATGAAAATAGTGCGCTTGAGGGAGCCGAATCAACCTTGCTACTGGCTTCTGGAATGTGTGCTAGCACTGTCATGATGTTGGCGCTGGTTCCGGCCGGTGGGCACATAATCACTACCACTGATTGCTACAGGAAAACTAGGATTTTCATTGAGACGGTTCTTCCCAAGATGGGTATCACGGTATGTGTTGTGATCCATGTATCTTATTATAATACATGTTAAATAAGTATTTTGAGAAATGAGAACCATGTGAACCAGTATATGCATATACATATATATATATATATACATATTTATGCAAATATATATATATATATATATATATTTATGCATTGATGCATATAACTGTCAAAATATGTATATGCAAGTATATTTCTCAATATGTCTATATAGGGCCAGGTTCAGAGAAAACTGCAAAAAATGAAAAACTAAGGAACCCCTTGGGAACCATTCATCTATACCGTATGCACATATGCATACAAGTAATATGCAAGTAACTTGTCCTTGTTGCACATTTGAATAACATGAACACATGCATAGATACCAACAAAAATCTTCAATTACTTGTATGCACATATTTATACCGTTAAGATGGATGGTTTTTTTATGCCATACAGATGAATGGTTACTATGGTGTTCGTCGGTTTTTCATTTTTTTGGGGTTTTCCCCTGAACCTATCTCTCTCTCTCTATATATATATATATGCAAGTATCATTGGTGCATATTCTCATTGAGATTCATATTATGCATCAATACATATACTGGTTCTCACGGTTTTGAAAATATTTTTGGTTCTTATTTGAACCTTCCCCTTCATGTCAATAGTTTGCATAGAAACATTAAGATGGTTGTTTCTTGTGTATATGAATATTTTGATGTTTCAGACCTCGTGTATATCTTATGAGCACTCTTTTTGTCGCAATCTACAGGCTACGGTCATTGACCCTGCAGATATTGCTGGTCTTGAAGCTGCACTAGATAACCACAAAGTGAGTAGTACAAAACAAAATCGAACCCAACTTTATCGCTTAGATCGACTCTATTTGTTTCTGAAAAAAGGTTCATTTTGTTTCATCAAATGGACTTAAAAAGGAATTATAATGTGGATGTTGGATTTATTCTGCAGGTTAGTCTATTCTTCACAGAGTCGCCAACCAACCCGTTTCTAAGATGTGTTGATATTGAGTTAGTTTCAAAACTTTGCCGTGCTAAAGGAGCCATTGTTTGCATTGATGGAACATTTGCTACACCTCTCAACCAGAAGGCCCTTGCCCTTGGTGCCGATATTGTTCTGCACTCTGCAACAAAATATATCGGTGGTCACAATGATGTAAACAACCATCTCTTAGCTAATTTAGTTTTACTATGTGTTAAGAACAATCTAGCTGAAACGAACCTTATTCAAATTTAAAACCGAATGAACCCTATTGAACTTAAAACCAAATGAGCCAAGTCTGCCCGGCTAGCGAGAAGTGTGTGGAAGTGAAAAGCAGATAAATTAAGGGGCTTTATGGTTGGTTTTCCATCAAGTGCTGTAATGTTAAAGCTGTCTGTCTGGATTAATCTGTCTGTATAGATTGAGGAGGTTTTTGTTTGGGAGGGTTTTCCTATAGATGGAAGGAGGGTGTTTTTTAATTTGGAGCGGTAGGTTTGGAAAAAAGTTGGCTTTCTGCATAAAGCTTCCCGCTAGAAGCTTATTGAATAAGCCACTTTCTATATCATCAAGCCGCTACCAAACAGTCATGTATAGCTAACCAAATAAGCTGCGAGTCCCATTAAGCTCATTAAGCTGCTAACAAACATGCCCTAAGATTTGAAAGATAGGCACAAGTAAGCAATAGCTAAGAATTTTATAAAGTATTGAACTTTGTGACTTAATTTTTCAGGTGCTTGCTGGTTGCGTTAGCGGTTCTACTGAAATAATTTCTCAAATCCGTAACTTGCATCATGTTTTAGGTGGTGCTCTCAATCCTGTAAGTATCTTATCGGTTTTATAATGTTTGTTTAACATCCTTTTTAGATCTATTGACATGCTACAAATATCATCTGGATTCCTAAAAACCAGTTCTTTAAACTGCTTAACATAGAGGGTTTCTTGATGTCTAATTTTTTTTAATGTCAGAACGCCGCGTATCTAATCATTCGAGGCATGAAAACGCTGCATCTCCGTGTACAGCAGCAGAATTCCACCGCGCAGAGGATGGCCGAAGTTTTAGAGGCACATCCTAAGGTGAGTTTTTAAGTTGTGCCATAAAAGAGAAATATCCTAAATTCACATGTGATAGTGAAAGAATTATGTTAAATTCACATGTGATGGTGAAAGAATTATGTTAAATTCACATGTGATTACTGAAAGAATTATGTTAAATTCACAGGTGAAGCATGTCTATTATCCTGGCTTGAAAAGCCATCCTGAGTATAATATCGCAAAGAAACAGATGATCGGTTATGGTGGTGTTGTCAGTTTTGAGGTCAGCTCTAATCTTTTCTCGTTTTTAGCTTCCTCAACTTTCATTGGCTAGAATTGAACTATTTCTCCTTGATATATATATATATATATACACACAAAAGTTTATGTTTTGTGTTTGTTTTAGGTGGATGGAGACATAACAACCACCATTAAATTTGTCGATGCTCTAAAAATCCCGTATATTGCTCCGTCTTTTGGTGGCTGTGAAAGCATTGTGGATCAGCCGGCCATTATGTCTTACTGGTAAGTTTACTCATCCTTCATAGGTTCTTGCTTGTAAGTTCACTCTGGCCCATAGCACAGTTGGTTTCCATCATAGTAAAAATTACAAAAATACCCATCGATGTAACACCATCAAAACAAATATGAGGAAACGGTTGATAAAGCAATTAAAGGGGATGTTTGGTTGATGGTATTAAGTAGTAATTAATGGGAATGATAATAAAAGAAACTGTTTGGTTTTATTTAATATAATGGGTTCATTCCCTCCGGAGCCCAAATTTTCATTCCTTATTAAACTAGGGGAAATGAAAATTCATTCCCATTCCACCCATTTGCCTTCCCTTGCCAGAACCAAACCCCCCCTAAATGACATAATTGTAAAAATGACACGTTTCCTTTAGGAATGGAAGAAATGATAACTGGTGGTCAATTTAGTAAAATTACAAAAATACCCATCAATGTAGGCACCATCGAAAAACAAATATAAAGGGCATATTTGTAAAAATGACACATTTTCTTTCCATTTTTACGAGAACACAATGTTAAATGGGCCAACCACCTAGTGAGCCGCTATGCCTTTAACATGATTGCTCTTGTGGGCCGGCTCGTTGGTTGGTGGTTATTTGTGGTTCATAACGGTTCCATCATATTGGACTTGTTTGAATGAAACAGGGATCTTAGCCAGTCAGAGAGGGCTAAATACGGGATAATGGACAATCTGGTTCGATTCAGCTTTGGAGTTGAAGACTTTGAGGACCTGAAGGCGGACGTCCTGCAAGCTTTGGAGGTGATATAGGCATGGTTCACTTGCGTGATTGTTGGTTTTTTTTTTTTTTTTTTTTTTTAATTTGAAATGTTGGTTGTTGAAACTTTTGAAAGATGAATGGTTGTTTGTTTGTTGTAGTTGAACACTCTTTTGAGTGCCTTTTCTATTATTGCCTGCCACTTAGAGGTAGATTGAGGAATGTACTTTGTTTTCACATTGAAGCAATTCCATGGATGGGTTTTCTTTTTCATTATCTTCAAATCCCTTTTTCTTTTGGGTCAATCATACAAATTAAAAGGCTGTTTGTTTACCTCTTAATAGTTTCTGTTTCAGTAAGAGGCAACATTTAAATCGCTAAGAGATGAATCCTGTTTGTTGATGGTTTTAAAACCCTCTGAATCATTTTGTATTCGGAAGACTAATTTTATTTTGAACAATTACCAGACAATTATATATATTTTTTGCACTATATCATAATAGCCTCTTAATCATTTTGATCATTTAATCATTCTGCATTAAATTATTGCAACTGTCAAACAACTCCTAAGCTAGTGTAATATATCTTATTGTTGAAAAATGAGATGTATGCATATTTGTCTTTAATAACAGAAGGTAAAACGATTGTATACAAACTAAAAGAATCCATTATGTCCCACTATCCGGAAATGAGATGTATATAAACTTGTCTTTTTATATCGAAAGATAAAACGATCATATACAAACTAAACAAATCCAGCATATGTTATTTTAAGCAGGAACTAAAACAAATCTCTTTACATTTCACACTTTTGACATAGGGTTTGATTCACATAAAACCAACAATTTTTGTGAGACTGAGACCACAAAATAAGGCCGAAGCTTCGCAACAAAACATTATAAAGATATAAAAAACACTAAAGTTTCACAACGATAACACTGTGAAGGTTTATTTTCACAATACTTTGCTTGTGAATGTTCAATGTTATTTTCATGGTTTCACAAATCTTATAAAAACGTACCGACCTCACATGATCAACAGTTATTTGATTAAGATGCTATTTGTTTGCCTCTTAATAGTTACAGTAAGAGAGGCAACATCTGAATCGCTAAGAAATGAATCTTGTTTGGTAAAAAAAAAAGTCAAATTTTTGATGGTTCAAATACCTTCTAAATAATTTTGCATCTTAAATCTCCCTGAGCCATTCAACGCCCCTAATTTCATTCTGAATAGTCACCAAACAACCTTATTTCATTTTACACTATATCATACACAGTTCTTAATAATTTTGCATCAAACCATTCAACAACTGCAAAAAAATAAAAAAATAAAAAATATCCATAAATGTTTAAAATAAAGGTTTTTATATAATTATAGTCGGTGGAGAAGCTTAAAATATAAAAGGTAAAAGACAAAAGAAAAAGGCCAAAAAGTGGGTGTCAATTCTAATAAACTATATGTTCTTCTTATCCTTGAAGAATTCAGAACAAAAGAATATTCTCATTCCTGTTCCTATTCCGATTCCGATTTCAATCCTGTATCATTTCTTCATCTTCAATCTCCAATCTCTGTAATCAGTGATGAAATTTGGTAAAGAATTCGGAATCCATCTCGAACAAACCCTACCGGAATGGAAGGATAAGTATCTGTGTTACAAACCCCTTAAAAAGCTCCTTAAAAACCTTCCTAATCCCACCGTCGATGATGTCGACGACCATCTTCAACCTGTTAACTCCCACCGGAATCTTCCACATCACTTGGATGATATTCAGCAGTGGTTTGTTAGGATTCTCAATGAAGAACTCGATAAGTTCAACGACTTTTATGTTGATAGAGAGGAAGAATTCGTCATCCGATTTCAGGTTTTTTTTTTCTTTTCGTTTTTCATATCTGAATTCGTGTTTTGTTAATTGTTAGTTTAGTTACTGAATTGTGATATTTGGATTGAGGAGTTGTTACTATTGCTGGATTTTTTTGATGTGAATTCGTAGTTATCTTAGAAATTGGAATTTCAATCCGTTTGAATTGGGATCCAGTAGCGTAATTTCAGATTATGTGGCGATTGATCCATTTATTTTGATGTTATTATATGAGCTAAACTAGAATTCAACATCATAATGATCTTCATGAAGGATGTGTTTGAAATGAATATGGTTTTTATTCATGGAATAGGTAAAATATTGGGTTAAAGAGGTTGTGATTCTATATTTTTACCATTTTAATTCAGATAGACTAAATTTTGAGTTAAGAGGTTGGGTTAAGAATTAGGATGAATGTTAAATCTATGTTCTTCTTGCATTGAAATCTTCAAAGTTAATTTGAGATGATTGTTGGATATGGATCCCGGAACAGAAATCGGAATACAACTTTGTATATTCGACTTTAGAGATCACGTCTACCTTAGAAACAAATCACAATGTCCATTCGAACAAGTGTCACGAAAAACAACCCACAATCTGACAATCAAAATGCAACGAAATGGATCACAAATGATATAATGTGTCATAATAAACAAAAAATAGAAAAGAAATATGAACAACACAAAACATATAATGTGGTTCCACAATCTTATAATTGTGTACATCCACACACGATGCCGGGATGATGTATACTATCAAAATCGTTATAACAAAAATGAATGATAACCAAAACAACCTACTACTTCAAACTTTGATAGGAGAATCAACTATCCGGAGTATATATGAAGATAGCCAAAACAACCTTATGACTCTTGATGGTAGACAAATAGTCGCACTATGTAAACATTACTTGTTTGATATTTTCATTCCTTGCAACTATTATTGTGTGTGTGATAATTGATATAATGCATTTAAAGCATGGTTAGCTTATGTATCGAGCTTCCTTCTTATGCAAAATGAATTGTGACGAGTTGCTACCTGGCGGCGACACTTTTTATTTTATAGTGTGAAACCTGCATCATCATGCAAATAAGCGGACTTGGTAACTACAAACACAAAGGTGTTAAAACGGGTGGTTCGATTAAGTGGTGGCTCCATTTGACTATTAAAAACAAAGCTATGGATATTATTTACAAAATCATCATGAGTTATTTTGAAGTATATAATATTTATATACGGCAAATGCAACAAATAAACTCACACACCCTCCTCACCTTTGGTGAGGTTTGAACCTCTGACCTCCTAAGAGGGCAAGGGCTACGAAATTGCCAGGCCAAAGGCCCTTTGGTAAATCATCATGAGTTTCCTTGTTAGTTCCTTGCTTTTTGTTTGTGAGGTCCTGTATTCGGGTCTTTTATCCCCCATTTAAAAAAAACAAAATAAAACTGAAATTAAAAGCTGAAAACTAAGAAAATGATACAGATATGATGTGATTTGACCCGCGCCCAGAAGGGGAGAATAGACCATGCCAACCAACTCTACCAAAAGAAACTTTGTGTTTTTATTGTAGTTTTAAGGAATAATAGTGTAGCACCTTTCACAACCCTAAATTTCTTATTTTCTTTACACCACGACAAAGGAACTAAGTGGTGGCCTGTGCCACCGTATGCACCATAGTGGGTCCCCCTGGTTTGGAGTTATAGGCTTATTAGGCACCCATAGATGAAGAAAGGTGCAGTAAGTAATGAAATGGTTTTGGGATTGTTACAATGATCTAAATCTGTGGATCGATACTTTTGGGTATTCCTTATATTGATATGGGAAGTTAGAAGACTAGAAATAGTTGTTCACTTTGCTGAAGGAAATTTCTTGATGAGAATAATTTTGTGTACCAAAGGGCCAATATAACCCAATCTTCTTGGGGGATCAAGGGTGTTCAAGCCTCACCAAAGGTGAGGAATGAAGAGTATGTATGAGTTTTGCTGTATATAAATATTATATACTTATAAAACATGGATAAAAGGGATACCAAAATGGTGTTGCTTTGAGTTCCATATCGTGTCTATTGTATGAAAAAAGTACTCCCTCTGTCCCAAAATAGATGTCCACAATGAATGGGGTACATAGAATGCGTAATTATTACACTTTTTAATTAATTAAATGACAATTGTACGAGAATTTCTCTCTCATAATAAGGGTAGAATTGGAAAGTAGACACTTATTTTTTAGACAAACTAAAATAGAAAATGTGGACACTTATTTTGGGACAGGGAGTAGTAGATAAAGGATTTCAAAAGATAATAGAATGAGAAATTCTAAGTTTTGCACTTGGGGGCTATTGGGTGCAACCTTTTTTTCCACAAGTTTTTGAGTCGAAAATTACTTTTTTTTTGTGGACAACTTTCTAGTTTGTTGTTTCCTGACTTATGTATTAGGGCAAACTTGATCCATAATGTTGATAATGCGCCTTTTCTTCGACTTCCAACTTCATTCTTGTTTTTTTTGAAGTATATAATATATATACGGCAAATGGAAGAAAAAAACGCACACACCCTCCTCACCTCCCGACCTCCTGAGTAACTTCATTCTTGTTCTGTGTAATTAAAATCTTATTAACTATCATATGTAGAAACTTGCGTCTATATCTCCTCACCGATTTTACTTGGCAATTTAAATCAGGAATTAAAACAAAGAATCGAGCGAGTAAAGGAGAAAGGATGCAAAGATGGAGTGTTCACATCAGAAAGCGAATTTAGCGATGAGATGATGGCAATACGTAAAGATTTTGTCACCATTCATGGCGAAATGGTGCTTCTCAAAAACTACAGCTCCTTAAACTTTGCAGGTACGATTGCTTGCTTACCGTTTTTCTTTTCAGTCGTATATCTGATTCGGATTTTTTTAAGGGATTTCCCATGATTTATATGGAGATGTGTGATTGCTTCACGAAACTATTGATGTTGTTAAGGATTAGAGGGATGCAGCTACTAGCGTAAGGGGCTGTTTGGTTGGTTTTCCATCAAGTCCTGTATGGATAAAGCTGTCTGTGTGGATTAATCTGTCTGTATAGATTGTGAAGGTTTTTGTTTGGGAGGGTTCTTTCATGGATGAAAAGAGCATGTTTTTTTAATTGGGAAGGGCAGGTTTGGAAAAAACTTGGCTTTCTACATAAACCTCCCCCTCCTAGAAGCTTATTGAATAAGCCACTTTCTATATCATAAAGCTACTACCAAACAGTCATGTATAGCTAACTGAATAAGCTGTGAGTCAATTATAACGTCTAATAATTATACATTCATAAAACCCTATGCCTTTGTTAGGGTGCAGTTTATCAACTAAGAACTAATTTTTTTTTGCTAACAGCTAGTTTGCCAAGCATGGCTGTTTGTTTACCTCTTAACAGATCCATTAAGAGGCAGCCTCTGAATCGTTAAGAGGTTAATCCTGTTTGGCAAAAAATAAGCCTGTCTCTTAATGGTTCCAAAACCCTATGAATCATTTTGTATCCTGCACCTCACTTAACCTTTAAGAGCCCTCATTACATCCTGAACAATTACCAAGCAATTATATTTCATTTTGCACTATATCATAAAAGCCTCTTAATCATCCTGACCACTTAATCATTCTGCACCAAACCATTCAGTAACCTTTTTATTTCTTCTTGATTTATAGGTATCATTAAAATATTAAAAAAGTACGACAAAAGAACAGGCGGATTACTACGTGTACATTTCACACAACTCGCATCTCGTCAACCCTTCTTCACCACTGAACCGCTAACGAGGTTGGTCCACGAGTGTGAAGAAAATCTCGAACTCCTCTTCCCTTTAGTAGCGGAAGTAGTCGAATCTACTAGCGGCACCTATCCTCCAACCACCGATACAACCACCACCACCACCACCGTGCCACCATTGTCGTTTGCGGAGGGAACTTCCGATGTTTATAGGCGGACGGTTGATGCCATTAGAACCATAAAGGGTCTAAAAAAGGAAAGCTCGACTTCAAATCCGTTATCATTTGCTTCTATTTTTGGCAATCAGGATATCGATAGTGGCGCTATAACTGCAGAAGATTCACCTTCGGACTCGTCGACTTCCTCAGGGTATGAACACGATCGTGATGACTCACCGCCCACCGAGTAACATTTTTTTTGTTTTTTTGTTTTTTTTTGTTTTTGATGCATATCGAGTAGAATAAGAATGATTAACGTTTCGATGGTGTCGATATTTTGTTTATTGTAAGCTATCTTTTTTTGTTTTCAAGTGTTTGAATGTTAGTTGTTTTGGGTTTTTTTTCCCTTAAAAGAAAGATTGTGAATTTAATTAAAATTTTATTGAAGTGCTTAATCATTTTGATAACTTTTTAAGGCCTTGTTCCTTTTTTTCATTTTAAACTTTTAATTATCACTTATGTCTGATTGGTTTAAACGTTTCGTAATCATTTCAAAACTGAAATCAGACTACAGATTTCAGCACCTTTTATAAAACAAACGTTTCCTAATCATTTCAGAACTGAAATCAGACTACAGCTTTCAACACCTCTTTTAAAATTAACGCCATCTAAATGTGTGTGAGATCCATAATAATTTTTATCTTGAGGTTTTGTTTGATATGATTTTAAAAATTGGGTATTTTTTAATTTGTAGGGTAGTTTTTTTTTGTTTGTGCATAAAACTTGCCCTATAAGTTTATGGTATAAGGGGGCCTTTGGATTTAACTTATAAAAACAACTTATTCACTTATTTCGATGTGACACCGGTAATAAGTCATTTTGAGTGTTTGGGAAAAACAATTTATTCGGTGCCAAACCGGTGATAAATTATTTTTTATGAAGTTAAAATTTTTAACTTATCAATTTTTAATAAGAAGTTTTTCAGAAAGTCAATAAGTTATAAGTTAATAAGCTAATTCAAACACCCCCCAAGTCACTTATTATACACATATGGATGAGCGAATAAGCTGGAACCTCTATTAAGCTCATTAAGCCAGTACCAAACAGGCCCTTACTATACACATTAGGCCACTATCAATTTATAGCAGACCGAATAAGCTCATTTAGTCCGACAAGTTATTTAGATAAAACTTTCAGGGGCAAAATGTCAAAAAAAGAAAAGTTTGGGGGCGGGAAAAAATACGATATAAAATGACGAATTGTGATGGTTCAGTTGGTTCCCATGGTTAGCGAACTGTTTGTATGTATGTATCAATGGAAGCAATAACTGATCAAATCTAGGGTTCGTTCCTTCACCCCCAAAATAACGAAAAACACAGTAACGATTGGTATGGTGATAACTGGATTAGTTTCGACACCATTTTCTGAAATGGATTTAGATTCTGCAAAATTACAGGCGCAGCAATATGCATCAATGGAGGTCATCAATGGCAATTCGAAGAGGAATAGATTCCTGATAATCTGCTACTCCAGAAAGTAAGAATTCGTTACTGTTTCATGCTTTGATCTGATTGATACTCACTGATATCGTAGCTGATTTTGAAATTCAATTTATTACGTTCCAAATTTGAAGTGATAATATATATACATAGCTGTGTTCGTTCAAAAAATTCCTATTCTGTATGGTTTCTAAAAAAGTTATTCATAAATCAATATGTAATTCTCTTATATGCATCGATTGTTTTTTCATTTTTGTCTATGTAGACTTTGTTCTAATTCTCTCTATGATTCTTCTGCAAAAACAAATTTATTATAGAGTCTTGTCTCCGTCCTCGTGGCTAAACGGTAATGGCACCGATTTGACAGCTCTAAATTTTCCAACGTTGTTCAAATGCTCATTCTCCAACCTGAACAGATTCACGAAAATATATTATTAGGTTATGATTTTTCCTGATACTGATTTCATGTATTAATTCATCATCAGGATTGAAATTTGAATTAAACCTGAAGAAATTCCATATTCCACGACGAATGATCTCTAAACATGCAACGATTGTAACTAAGGCCTTTCGATGGAGGAAAGGAGTATCGTAAACATCCAGTACAGTTTGCATCCAGGCAAGTCTTAGTATCACATTCAATACCTGCAAGTTAGCTAATATAAATTAAGATCTGATAGTTTTTAAGAGGATTTGGATCTCAAATGGGGCAAATACCATGGTGTATTTAAGGAAATGACCACTTTTTCTAGTATTTGCACAAATGACCTGTGCTTTTGCCAAATAATTCCTCCAACGTTGGCGAAAGTATGTGTGGAAAATAGGGTTATTAGTTTTTTTAATTGTTAGTTTACAACCACAAGGGTTGTGGCGTACTGGTTGAGGCCCTGGGGGATGTGATGGAATATCCCATCTGTCTCGGGTTCGAATCCAGGCGTACACAACAATTGTGGCCACCACTGAGTTTATCAGGGCTGATGTATTGCAGTCATAATTTTCCGGGATTAGTCCAGGTCCAGGCATAGCCTGGGATATCCTTCACAAAAAAAAAGTTAGTTTACCTATCTTTTTTTTGTTAATCAAGCATCCGACTACGGTTTCTTCCACATTACTTATATTATAATTGTTTAGTAAATCTGGTTCTTAACAGACCTACATGTCATAAAAAGTCGGTAAGTCTCCTCGCATTCCTCCAATGCCAACATTGGAGGAATGCATGGAGAATTATCTACTTTTTATAACACGTGGGTCCCACATGTACTTTCGCCAACATTGGAGGAATTGTTTGACTAAAGTACAAGTCATTTGTGCAAATATTAGAAAAAGTAGTCATTTTCTTGAATACACCATGGTATATTGGTCATTTGTGCTATACTTTCCCCTTATTTTGTGGCCATTAAATAGATAAAAAAAAGATCGTTAATTACCATCGCTACAAAGTAGATAGATCTGTTAGGCAAAATGAGCTTATCTCTTAACCATGGATTCTCAGAATTCCTACATAGCAGACCCCAATCCTTTACCAAATCCCAGTAGGTACTAAAAATTGTTGCAATTCCTGAGCTGGTTGCAGATATGATTTTGATGGTCACTCCTGGGTCAAGAGGATCAAGTGTCCTTGCAACAACAGCAACAATTGTAGAGAAGTATTTGAGTCCATTAAGAGCTTGTGTCGAATCTTTCCCTTCAAAAAAGCGTCGTATGCACTACACAATCATATAGACCATAATTAAGAACATGCATGATGCATCTTTATGGAAATTTACATAAATAGCCAAAGCCGGTAGGTGGTTTCACTTTTTAGCCAATCCTTACACAAAAGTCTTACGCAAATGCATAAGGATTCTTATTTTATTTTTTTTGGCCGAAAACCAATCCTTAAGCATATGCATAAGTCTTCTCCGTAAGGATTGGCTAAAAAGTGAATTTGGGTGAGCAAATGGCTAAAAAAACACTTTCTGCGTAAGAATTTTTATTTGATTTTTGGCCGAAAACAAATCCTTAAGAATATGCGTAAGGATTGGCTAAAAAGTGAATTTGGGTGCGCAAATGGCTAAAAAAACCACTTTCTGTGTAAGGATTCTTATTTTATTTATATATTTCTTTTAGCCGAAAAGCAATTTGTAAGTCTTCTGAATAAAAATCGGCTAAAAAGTGAAACCCTATTTGCTTATTGACTATTTTTGTCAATTTCCCTTTATTAAAGGCAATCATTGGTGAGACACACTATAAAACTTGATGAAACACGAGTATATCTTGTACCTGTAGGAGGCGAATCCAATATGGCACAACGGCGATGACTATGGAAATATTACGATAAATTGTGCTTTTACCATCTTCACAAGTACCTGCATTCCTATTCTTGAAATCTCCCCAACCATAATAGCATACATAGAACTCCAAGTTTCTCAATAACTGAACCTGAAACCATATAAAGTCAACCTTGAGGGTTAGCTCAACTAACAAATAAAAGCTACCCTTTGGGGCTCCTCCCCATGGATCAGGGTTCTTAACTTAAACTAGCCTTTTATATAAAAAAAACTACAAAAAAAAACCTAAAAGTACATTATATTTTTTTCAAAAAGAACCACTCATTTCTCCTTTAGATAAGAGAAATTGAGGAATGGCCAACAAATGTCACATCAATGTCAGCCAATATCAGATTTTAATCAGAATTGTGGGCCATTTCTCATTTCTATTTTCTAAAGGAGAAACGAGTGGTTACTTTTTTGAAAAAAAAATGTATTCTTAGATTATTTTGGTAGTCTTTTTTAAGAGAGTCTAGTTAAGTAAAGAACCTTATGGATCTCTAGTTCAACTCTCATTAGAGCCACTGGGTACTTTCTTGGCGGAATATTATTGTTACCCAAAAAAATAAAGAAACCATAGAAAGCCCCCAACAATGTTTAGCTCCTTAACGGTAATATTATTATTGTTTTCCCGTTCTATTTGAATCTTACCTGACTAGTTAACTGATCACCCAAGAAGAAATCAGGGAGAGTGACAACATAAAGAGGAGCACAAATGCAGTGCCATAAACAGACCAAGAGAAAATATCGGTTTGCGCGATAGAAGATGTTAAACGGACAAAATGTTATCAAAATCACAACCTGCAAAACAGAATTTACAACTAATTAGAAACACACATACATAAATAGTATATGGGGGGTTATTCTACACGATGAATAGTGCTTAATGAAGACGTCTTTCAGACAAAGCATGTAGTGCCCTGCCCATCTCTGGACACTTAGAGCCTTATTTTTAAATCCATGATACTCTAACAAGTTTGTAGGCATTCTTGTGTATTGAAGAGCTCAGCTATACTTAACTTCTTGGTAGTGGCTTAATGATATTGTTTGGTTGGTTTTTCATTAAGTCGTGTATGGATAAAGTTGTCTGTGTGAATTAATTGGGAAGGTTTTTGTTTGGGAGGGTTTTTCATAGACGAAAGGAGTGTGTTTTTCATTGAGAGGGACAAGTTTGGAAAAAAAAACTTGGTTTTCTATATAAAGTTCCCCCTATAAGCTTACTGAATAAGCCACTTTCTATATCATTAAGCCACTACCAAATAGTAATGTATGGCTGACCGGGTAAGCTATGAGTCCCATTAAGCTCATTAAGCTGCTAACAAAAAGGCCATTATTCAATAAGCTTCTAGGGGGGAGCTTTATGCAGAAAGCCAAGTTTTTTTCCAAACTTTCCCCACCCAATTAAAAAACAAGCTCCTTCCATCTATGAAAAAACCCTCCCAAACAAAAACATTTCCAATCTATACAGACAAATTAATCCACAATCCACAGACATTCTTGTGTTAAGCAGTGACATTTGTAAATCTGTCAGAAGGTCATGGATTTATAAAAACCAAGTCAAAAGGTCATTCAACCAAAGGATCCTATGAGTTGATAACACATTCAGACATTTTTAGGTATATAACCTTAAATGAGATTTTAATTAAATCCATATTATTTCTTATATAGGTCAGGAGGTCATGAATTTAATTAAAATCTCATTTAAGGTCATTTCCCTAAATGACCCCACTATTCATCATAGGCATAACTGCCCCACATGTACTTTGAAAGAAATTATAGGGGCAAAAGAGGAATTTCTTACCATGAGTAAACCTAGAGGGAGTAGTTCAGTTAGAGCTTTGTAACTTCGAGTTTCTGGATCGATTTTCATTTCGAGGTTTGCCAGTATAGCTGCTAGAGTGAGTACTAATAGACCAGAACCAAGGAGTAAGACTTCTCTAAAACCCAATTCTGTACCCGCCTTGAATCCAAATATGAACGAATAATTAACTCGATAGCGACTCCAATAGTATAAATTCCCGGCGTACATCAATATATGTAACACGATAAATCCAAACAAGCTGTAAAGTGGAAAGATGGTATTCATGTATGCATCTCGACCTTCACTTTTGAGAAGATCTCCAGCACGTAAACTTGCAATGATTGCCACCACAAGTGCTAATGAACATCCTATCGAGCAACCTGCATTAGAGAAAACACGTTGTAACATTCCAGGCTAACCGTACCAGATATTGTCAGTTTTGTCCATACATCTGGACTCACGGTTTTAAAACACGTCAGATAGAGTTGTCCAGTTCCTTGTAAGGAAACTTTCGTTCCCTTCCCCAATCAATGTGGGATCTTACAATCCACCCCCTCTTGGGAGCCTAGCGTCCTTGGTGGCATACTAGTTTGGTTTCCGGCTCTGATACCATCTGTAACATCCCAGGCTAACTGTACTAGATATGTCTGCTTTGTCCACACATCTGGACTCAGTTTTAAAACACATCCAATAGAGGAGGTGTCCAGTTCCTTATAAGGCAACTTTCGTTCCCCTCCCCAACCAATGTGGGATCTTACAATCCACCCCCCTTGAGGATGCTGGCACACCAGTCCGGTTCCCGGCTCTGATACCATCTGTAACATCCCAGGCTAACCGTACTAGATATCTTTGCTTTGTCCACATATCTGGACTCACGGTTTTAAAACGCGTCTACTAGAGGAGGGGAACAAAAGTTGCCTTATAAGGCAAGGCAACTTTTGTTCCCCTCCCTAACCAATGTGGGATCTTACATCAAAACTTTCGGAAGGTCATGGATTTAAAAAGCACCTATCAAAAGGAAGTCATTTTAACCGAATAACTTACCCACAAAAAACGTTACACCATGCTTATCTCTCTTAGCTTTTGGCCTCAAGGAGTTCATTCCTAGATGGCGATTCCCGTTACAGAAATGCTTTACAAACGCAGCTTCGACTCTCTCTATGAGTTTAGAGACCTGAAGTGAATTCTTGGTTAAATGTTGAACATAACATTATCTGATTTATAAACATCATATAATTATATATATATATATATATACCTCATTAGATTCACTCAAATAAGATTCTTCAACCATCTGTAAGTAAGCATGTGATGCATTTCTTGATGTAATCTGCATCAACAATTACGGTCAGCATTCGAATACCTAGATACACATATGATGATAAAAGCAAAGAATTCCTGACCTTATCATACTTCTTCATTATCTTGGAGAAGGCCAATTGATTCAGAAATCTGGTTTGCAAACCAAGATACAATTCAGTTATATTTATCTCGTAGCCGATAAAACCAAACAAAGACAATATATATATATATATATAGGGGCGGGTTCAAATGAGAACTCAAATTTGGTTGTGAACGTGAGGACAAATGAGAGTGCGACACGTGTCCCATTCAAAGAAATATTCAGACTGAATATAGTATTTATTCGGTCTGAATATACAAAGAAATATTCAGTCTGAATATTTCTTTGTATATTCAGTCTGAATATTTCTTTGAATAACACGCTCTCATTTGTCCTCACGTTCACAACCAAATCTGAGTTTGCATTTGAACTTTCCCCTCTCTCTCTTTCTCTCTCTCTCTCTCTCTATATATATATGCAGACTTATCCTCTACCCAAATGGTAGAACGGTAATTTCTGTTTTTTTCTTCTTTTTGGAAGGGTGTCCTAGGCATAGCCTGAACTAATCCCGACAAATTATGATCGCAAGAAATCAGCCCTGATAAACCCAGTGGCCACAATTGTTGTGTACGCCTGGATAATTGGGAGTTATTAGGTATATATAACCTTAAATAAGATTTTAATTAAATCCATGACCTTCTAACGAGTATAAACCCATTTTTTTTCTTATATAGGCCAGAAGGTCATGAATTTAATAAAAATCTCATTTAAGGTCATTTCCCTAAATGACAAATAGAATTGAACCCTGGGTATTATGAAACATCTAAACGAATCAGAAAAAAGTGGTGATTAAGAGCTTAAATAAAATAAAATAAAAACAAGGCCTTAGTGCCTACGCGTAGCTGCTTAGAAGTCGAAGCTTTTGATGGAACTCAATAAAAGCTTGCTTCAACTTTCCTTGTGCATCTCTGAGTTCTTTTTTGTCGAAATGCAAGTCGGATCTTGTAATATTGAAAACACTTCTCATGGTGGATCGTGGTGTTTCCGGGGCGGCGTTGAGCTTTATGTGATTCAAAACTTCTAAATTTGCCAGTTTGTAGTCCTTGCCACCACCACCCAATCTCTTTTTTTCGTCTTCTTTTTTTTCATTTCTGACATTTCCATGATTACTCATCTCGACTTCTTGAATCGCCTCCAAAGGAGATGAACCTTCAATTTGCCAAAAGTTAGTTAATATTTTTCACGATTATTATTGTTTTTGTGAGATATTCGGAACCTCTGAGATCACTCTCCAACAAAATGTGAGAGAGAACGGGGTTCCAACACTGTTCTCTCCTCATGGACTCTTTAAAAGAGTAATCTAATGAGGTTTCACATATTCTCACATGGTATTAGAGCCAATGTCTACTACTATGGGACAACTTGAGGCCATCTAGCCTCCATTGGAGGGTGGGTGTTAGAGTCCAACATCGATATATATATATATATATATATACACATTTAAACCTCCCTTTTTTCCACAGGTTTCTTTTATATTTTAACATGGTATCAGAGCCAACGTCTATCACTCTGGACAATCTATTCCCATCTAGTCCCCTCTCAACACCTTCGGACAATTTGTGCCTATCTAGTCTGCATTGTAGGGCATGTTAGAGTCCCATTTCTAGTAGATTCCAAACACATTTATCGTATAGTTAGAATTTGGGGAAATTTACAAAAATAGCCTCTCAACAAGTTTCACTTTTTAGCCATTTTCAGACTCAAAATCACTTTTTAGCCATGGTTTTCACCCACTTTCTGAGCAAGGATTCCACTTCTTTTTTTTTGCCAAAAACTCTCATCGTGAGCCTATGTTATAAAGTGAAATAAGGTTTGAAAATGGCTAAAAAGCGAAAAACCCAATTTCTGTAAATTTCCATATAATTTGGCTTTGATACCATGTAAAAGAAACCGCTTCGTAACCCCTTTTGAGGAGAGACCGACACAAATGTACCAGAGTATCAAGTCTATAACCTGCTCTGGTACATGTCGGATACAAAGAAAAAAGTTACCCGAAAGGTTATCCAAGTCCAGCCAATCTAAGATCTCTCTCTCTCTCTCTCACGCGCGCGCGCACACACACACACATATATATATATATGTATATGTATATAATTACCTGTGGTTCTTTGATTGATGAATGGAGATACAGAAGCTTGATCATTATTGATTAATGGCGAAACAACAGTAGCAGCAGCAGCAGCAGCATTAGGATCATTGACTTTAATTCGAAGAGCAATGAAAGCATCCATTTGTACATTCAACTCCTCCGCCTCTTTCATCACCTCCTCCACCTTCTTTTTATAAAACTGAATCACTTTATTAAACTCAAAATCAAGCCTTCTAAAAAACACCAACTCAAACTCGCCGCCGTCCTCCGCCGACCGGAGAAACACCGTCTGGTAACTCCGGCAATCTTCCCCTCCTCCTCCTTGTTCTTCATCTGATTTCTGCATTGCACTCACTAGAATCACTTCATCTTCATTATCATCATCATCATCTTTTGGACTTGTGTTCCCATATCTACCTGTTAATCCACTGAAAGCTCTAAATAGAGATGCCCTTCTCTTCATAGACCTCCCCTTCGCCGGCGCCGGCGCCGGTGGTTGTGGGTTCGCCGGCGATGGTGATGATCTGGTCTGACGTTGCCGGAAAATCAAGATTTCTTTTAACAGTGTCTTTAGGTAGTTGTAGTTCATATATGCTTCTTGCCATTCTGGTACCATTTGTGAAGCAAATTCTTTTCCAAACTTCATTTTTCTTGTTTTTTTTTTCAAAAATAAAATTTATGAAAAATGGGTATTTTTATGGGAGGGAATTAGGGTTTATATAAACATTGGGTGTTCACATAGATTTAAAAGAGAACCAACCTGTTTACAGGTTTATGGCGTGTTTTGCAGAATGAATCAACTTGGTATGGTGGGTAGGGTCAAGTTTATTTTGGAAATAAAATAATTAACAGCTTTAATTTAAATCTGTTTAATTAATAAATCAACATTTTCTTGTATATATTTTGTCCATAATAATTTAAGGAAATTGACTTTCTATAATTAATGAGATCTTTGTGTATATAAAATATATATATATTTCGATTTGTTTTAATACTATGAGTTGTTTCTCAAATGTTTACTGAGTAAGTATTTACCGACAAGAATAGTCACTCTCAATTATTACATAGGGTAATACTTTTATCTATTTTATGAGTAAGATTTTTGATCTTTATTGTTTTTATTTGGTAAGGTAGTTAAAATATACAACAGATTTAGTGATACGACTTTCTAAAATTAATTATGTTTAGTAAACCGGTTGGCAAAATAGTGATACGACTTTGCTAAAACATACAACAGATTTAGTTCGAATTCTGGAGCTGAGGGATTTGAATCCTTCTACTAGTCTTAGTCACGGAGTCAGCTCTGAAATATCTTTGCATACAGTTTCTAGGGAGTGGATGATGTTAATAAACCTTTTGCTTAAATGGTGGGTTGGAGTTTTGGAAGGCCTTAAAAAGTTTCAAGTATTTTTCAAAATCAGTTTCGTGAAAATTAATCAGGGATTTTTAGGTATATAACCTTCAATGAGATTTTAATTAAATCTACAACTTTTTCATAAGTATAAAACGAGATTTTTAGGTATATAAAGATTAACACTATAACAGTAAAAATAGTGGATCATCTGAATGCTAAAAAAAAAACCCAACAACAATCACACACAAAAATTACACCACATGGATTACCATCTCAAAAGAACAATTAAAAAAACTCTTTGATTACCATCTTTTATGACTAAATCACCTACTAATGGCCCTCCAAGTAAGAATTTGTCTTCATGATGTCTAGAAGTTACTTTACAATATGCTTTTTTGACCCGACAAGATGGTCTAGGATAATATATGTAGGTCATTTTAATTTGACATAGATAGTTTAATTTCATCAATTTTTGTTATAAATCTGATTTTTGTTCAATTAGGGGCCGTTTAGCAGTTGCTGAATGGTTTGGTGCAGAATGATTAAGTGATCAGAATTATTAAGATGCTCTTATGATATAATGCAAAATGAAATATAATCATTTGGTAATTCTTCATGATGTAATTAGGGCTCTTAATGGTTCAGGGAGGTCCATGATATACAATGATTCATAGGGTTTTGGAACCATTAAATGACAGACTTATTTTTTACCAAACATGATTCATCTCTTGCTGATTCAAATGTTGTCTCTTAATGAAACTTTTAAGAGGTAAACAAACAACCCCTTATTTTGATAGGACTAAAAAAACATTTTTGTTGCAAATAGTCTTGTATTAGCACATCTCCAACCCAATCACTAAAAAAAACACGAAAAACACTAAAATGGCTTGATCACAAAAAAAAACTATCTTCAACCATACACTAAAAGTAAAAACGCTTTTAATAATAAAATAATATATATTTATTATCATACTATTTTAAATAATACTAGTAATCTATATATGTATATATAACTAGAAAAGTTTAATTAAAAAATTTAAAGGTCTATTTTATTGACCTTCAAATATGGAGGACAACGTTCCCTCTATCTTTTCTAGTATTTTAATGTTAGTTGGAGATGAAAATACTTCCATTTTTATAGTTTTAGTGTTTATAGTGTTACGTTGGAGACCATAACACTAAAATTTGTGGGGGGCTACAACACTATTTTTTTTTTCAACTCCAATCACACTTCAAAACAAACACCAAATCGGTGGGTCGTACTCATTTATATTTAAAAATAAATTTATAAAATTGTATTTAAAAATAAAATATATAAATTGAAAAGAGAGAACTAGTGAGGCAAAAACATTCGCCGTACGGCGAATGGGTTACACAATATGTTTGCCGTCTTTTTTCCTTTGTCTCATTGCCCCGCAAAAAAATTTATCATTTTGCCGTATGGTTGGAGTCCATAATTGATGAATTTAATGATTTTACCATATGGTTGGAGATGCTCTAAATCACCTACGATTCTCTCTATAAGTAAGAACTTGTCTTCCTGATGTCTAAGAGTTACTTTACAGTATGCATTTTTTATTTAATCGAATGGGATGGGATGTTAAAGAATAGTGTACGTAGGTGAAAAAACTATATAAGTTTTTGACATTTTTATTTGACATAGATAGTTTAGTAATTTACTAAAGTTTGTTATAAGTCTAATTTTTATTCCAGTTATTTTGATATACATACAGGACAGACAGAAAAGAAAAAATAGTTTTGTCCTAAACAAGCTTATATTACCTTTGTACTAAACGCACTCTAGGGGTGAGCATTTGGACCGAACCGGCCCGAACCGGTTTGGAACCGGGACCGGAAATGCGATAATATTAGAACCGATAACCGGCCCGTATAGGCAATACTGGTGCCGGTGCCGGTACCGGTTCCGGTTTTCCGGTCAAAAACCCGGTTGGAACCGCTTTATATTAGAACATATTATTTCAATTATGAATTAACAATATACAAATGGACAACCCTAAAATTTAGTTCTTAAAAACATAAATCACTTTAAATCTTTCAATTTATACCATAAATATTATACGTCTAATGTTTTTAATGATTTTTTTGCTTAGATCAACATATTTAAAATCTACATATAGAGGAAAGTTTAAATACAAACTCATATTTACGTACAAACTATACAAACTGGTTAAAATCAATATAAAAATAATATTTTTTCATGATTTTTTTCTATCAAATGCTATGATTTAAGATATTAGTATACATATGTTTGTTTCTTAATGTAAAAGTTTCACATGTATTTGTTTTCACAAGTTGAAAGTTTCTCATATATTTTTTTATGAAAAAGTTTCATATGTTTTTGTTTCATAATGTAAAACTTTCACACGTAATTTTTTCACAAGTTGAAACAAACATATTTGCAATAATATCTTAAACCATAACATTTGATGAAAAAAAATCGTGCAAAAAAATTATTTTTATATTGATTTGAACCAGTTTGTATAGTTTGTACATAAATATGAGTTTGTATTTGATCATCCCTCTATATATATATATATATATATATATGAGTTGTTTGATCAACAAACTTCAAAATTCATACTTTTATTACCACCACCAACAAAATATCATCACATAATAAATTAATTAAATTAGGATTAGATACTCATTTAAAATTCCGGGCTGGTTCCGGTTAATTACCCGAAAAATTGGCACCGAACCCGGTTTGGAACCGGAACCGAAAATATGGAGGATTTGAAGAACCGAAAACCGGACCGGTTGGACTATACCGGTGCCGGTCCCGGTTCAGGCCGGTTCTTGTGGGTCAAATGCTCACCCCTAACGCACTCTTATTGAACATTTGCATATAATTATATAATACAATTCCCGTCCCACCTAATTGAATATTAGTACAATTTATTTTGTCTGAATTTTTAATTTTTATAATATAACAATGAACTTTTTTTTCTCAAGAGTATGATAAACGTTTAATTATTCCTAATTTTGTACCATTTTATTTGATAAACATGTTTCGAATCTACATGACATCGGATGATTTTGATGAATTTTTTTTCTTCTGAATATAAAATAGAAATAGTAAGGGAGGTTCTGAAAAAAACTAAAGAACACTCTGGAAGACCTCCATCTAGATGGTATGTATCTGTGCATAGACGTTATGCACAAATGCATACAAGCGATTGAAACTGTGTTTTTATTCTTATGTACGAGTGTATGTTACAAATTATCAGTATGCATTCATACATAACGTCCAGATAAAAAACTCCCAAAAAGTAATTTTCAGTTTTTTTTTTTTAGGATTTTCGTTGAACCTAATTTTAAGAATAGTATAACCTAACTATTTATATTGAAATAAACAATGTTACAAAATCTAACTCATCACCAATAATTTAGATCATGGAATAGGAAATTAAACATTTTATTATCTATACTATTATATAAAGCATGTAATAGGTTAAACGGTTATTGTTTAGAAAAATTAAGACTTACAAGTTTTCTTGCTTTAGGTACAATCATTTGATGCATTCTCACTCACGTTCAATGTTTAGAATTAGAATGTAACTAATTTTGATTTTTAAATTACACTTTATACCCTTAAACTTTGTTCTTTAATTTAGTTTATATCCCTTTCTTTTTCAATTTTCATTTCATAATTTTTCTATTATAACAAATATAATCTTAAATTAGCCAAAATGCATTAAAAACATGTTTTCTTTTGTTATAAATTATACCATTATAATCGTGCCGTCCATACCTTCAAAATGAGTTTAATATTGAATATTTTTCGATTTAATCATATTATTATATACATGAATACGTAACGAGTTGTTTCTAAAAAAATTACGTTTTATACCCTATAGTTATTTATTTAATTTCTAAACCTTTTCATTTTACACCTTTATCTATATTATAATTAGTTTTTAAATTTCATTCACATCCCTAACTATTTTATTTTTCATTTTACATCTCAATCACATAAACATAAATAATTGTATATGAACCAAATTACATTTAAAAATATGTTTCTTTTTTTTACAAATTATACTATTATAATCGTATTGTTAATATCTTCGAAATGAGTCCAATATTGAATATTTTTGGACTTACTTATTTTTAAAATTTATAGCCATTACATTATAGTTATTTAATTAACTTTTATATCTTTTACTTTTTTTAATTTTCATTTATCACCATTTTCATTTAAGAGATACAAATATTGATGTATTATGTGCAATTTTTTAAGTTTTACAACTTCCACGATTCAACATAATAATTATTATTTTTTTTCAAATTATATTTTACACCGTTATAATTTGTTATAGTTTACTTTTCAGCTATTTAATTTTCTTTTAACACATTTTTTATAATAACATATATAATCGTATATTAACTAAAATATATCAAAAACACTTTCTTTTTTATAAATTACACGATTATAGTCGTTCTTCAATACCTTCAAAAGAGACTAATATCGATATTTTTTATTTAATAATAACATTAAATATTATAAATATTTACCGAGTTATTTTTAAAACTTAATTTTTCATTTTACACCATTATGGCTTTATCTATTTATATCTATGATTCTATCCTATATTATAAAGAGTGATTACTGTTTAGATTTTTAATAGTTACAAATGTTTAAATACTTGTTTTGTAAAAATCGATTAATAATGAAATTCATTTTTATTCTAAATCCTACAAACCAAACACACCAAAGATTCCAAATTTTTCCACAAAATCCAAATTATTAAAAAAACATTTCGTCAAATCAAATGGGTCTTAAATGTACTACTTTGTTATTTTAAAATTAAGATTGTATTTGACTTTTATAAACTTAATGGATACGGATTTATAAGTTTCATAACGATAGACAACTTGATATCTTAAAAGGGTTCGAGAATTCTAAAATCATTGTTGATAAAATATTGAAATTCCGCTGCATTGCAGCGGGTAAGTCTTCTAGTATTAATAAAGAAAAAGGTCATTGTACCAATAAGAAAAGTAAGAAAATATTTCATTACATTTTAATATTTTATCTCGTTCTTTTTTGAATTTGACCAGTTTCCAGGATAATTTAAAATATTTGATTATATCATTCTTCATTATTACGTGTTGTAAAAGAAAGGAAATGGATTGAGATAACCCCCAATTTTAATTAGACTAAATTCATATTTTAATCATGTGTGAACTTAATTTTCGGATTAATTTTTTTTACATAAATTTATGTAAGGATCTTCGTTTACCTAAGTTTTACATAAATAATAAAATATTTATGTAAACTCTAAGGGTGTTATCATTTACACTTTAGGGCCGTTTACCAAATCTTATCCGGATAAGTGCTTATCGGTAAAATTTAACGCTACCACTTATTTATCGTTACTGGGTAATATTTTAGTCCACCAAAACAGCATTGTATGCAACAATTTATCCGGTAAGTGTCTACCGTGTAAGAGTCGTCGAAATCACTTACCGGGGTAAGACTTTTGGTCCTTGATTTCCTTGTCTTCGCTCTTACTGGGTAAGATTTTTGGTACTTGTTATATTTCTCCGGTAAGGTAATATGACTTGGTAAGCGCTTACCCGGGTAAGTGTTTGGTAAACGGCCTCTTAGTCTACATATTAAACCTTATTCTATACATATGTCCCCCAATTAAAATAGATAAATAAATATGAGTTTTAGTGTGTCCCTCTATCAAAATATATAAAACAATAGGCTATGATACAAATGAAAATTAGACTAAGGTGTAAAAGGAAAAATCAAAACTCTAATTAAAATAAGATTTTGGATCCTAAAAATGATAAAAAAAAAATTAATTTAATTGAAAATCTTGATTATTTATATCAATTTCTCTAAATTTTATTTTGAGAATGGATAAAGATTTTGTTTTTACTTTGCTTTTTTTTTTTATTATAAATAAGATTTCAATCACAAAAAATAATTAAAACCAAAATTTGATTATTTATATCAATTTCTCTATATTTTATTTTGAGAATGGATAATGATTTTATTTTTTACTTTACTTTTTAAAAAGAGAATGAAGAATTTTAGTCAATTTTACAAAGGTTTATTGTAAATTGTAATGATGGATATGATTATGATTTTGTTTTTATTTTTATTTTATTTTCTAAAAAAAAGAAAAAGAATATCACGTGGTCAATAATATCGAGATATCCATATTTGGCAAGGTCCCGTTCTCCATCGCCGGCCGCGTGTTGTCGTCGTTAGACTCTCCTCTTACATCTTTCAACCATTTTGTTGTTCACATACAACCAAATTACAGAAAATTCCATAAACGCCCTCAATTTTACTTTTATATACTTCATCTGTCTTAAATTAAGTGTCTACATTACTATTTTTATTTGTCCCTAAATAATTGTCCAATTTTAAATGTAAGTTTTCAATCTCCCATTTATCCTTAAATATGAGATGGAGAAAGTTTATCTCTCTCCTATCAAAGGGTATAAGTGTCATTTAATTATTTAAAAAGTGTAATAATTGCACATTCCTAAAACTATGTGTCATTTTCATTGTGGACATTTATTTTGGGACGAAGAAAGTAATTATTATTATTATTATCAACACTTTTATTATTGAAAAATTAATAAAAATTAATACTTTTAAATTTTGGATTCGTCTCTTATTTATTAATTTTTTCTTAAAATTTTCAAAAATATCACTGACTCCGTAACCATCACCTTCTCAATTTATTGAGAGGTTAAATTGTAAAAAAAAGTTTTCTAAACATGTCCACAAGTGCAGGGACCAAACCCTGTACTTACGCATCTGTTTTAGAAACTTCTATTTTTTTACATTTTAATCTTTGTGTAAGTTGAAGAGTTACTACTTACGGAGGTTGTGATATTTTTTTAAATATTGGAAAAGAAATGACTAAAAGATGAATTCGAAGACTGAAAATGATTATTTTAATTAATTTTTCTTAACGTTATCATTTTTGTATTATAATTATATGTATATTTTTAATAAATTTGTTATTTTATTATAATAATACTTTAAATATTAACGTTACTTTTTGGTTTTTCTAACTTACTATTTGAAAAAACTTTTAATAATAATTTGTATGCATATTATTTAAATTTCAAGATTACAAGTCAATTGTATGTAAGTACAACTTCTTAAAGTTTAATGTTTGAATTCATGTAACGAATTATAAATAAACATAATCTAATAGACTAATGCATAAAAAACATCACATTTTAACTAGGATAATCATTGAGTCCTAACAAAATGCTTAAAATAATCTAAAATATAATTAGGACAATCATTGAGTTTTACCAAATACTTAATTATTATATTTATAAAAAATTGTATTTTTAAATCAGAAATAAATTATTGTTATTAAACCTAAATTAAGTTATAATAAAAAATGATTAAAGAAACTACACAAAAAAACCCAAGAAGTTTAAAATAGTTAATTTGATATATTATTTTTTTAAAATTTTATGATATTTTCAAATTTATATTTTATTAAAAAATATTATGGCTTTCTCAAAACCACATAAAAATGTATATTAACACATTGATATATACTAATTTAAATTTCAATTTATTGATTATTTAAAAAAACTAAAAAACTGAGTACAAGTTGTTGATAAGTCAATCATAATAAAGCTATCTTTCGGTAAGGCTTGTATGTAAAACCACAAATTTGTTTATGTATAACATAATTTTTCTAGCCGATTCATGGTGCAATCATATTTTTTCATCAGCTGAAACCATAAACATGTTTGCTGGATCAAACGATAAAAACATATTTTGTTTGATGAAACCATAAACTTAATCGATAGTTATAATTCTTTAAAAAGATGATATTTTCAATTTAATATTACTTTATGTAAATATTCAAAGCTAAATTAGTTTGTTTTTGTTTTTTTTTTTGTTTTTTGTGTTAATCTTTGGATTTTCAGGTTAATTGTTGTTTACTTGCGTTTAGGGTTTATTTGGTTATATTTAGGGCCGACTCTTTAGGGTTAATATTTTTTATTGACATTAATATAATAACATGCTAATTTAAGGCTAACTTTTTTGGGTAAATTTTTGTATATTTGACCGTAACTCTAGATTTTGTGGTTAAATTTGAAGCTAACTTTGTAGTGTTAATTTCTTTATTTTATATAAATTTTAGGATTATTATGTTTATACTTGGGTTTAATCTATTGCATCCGAATTCGATCGTGTAGAATTAGTAAGTGAAAATACACCAACATTTAATTAGTTTAGATAGTTAAATTTTCTAAAAAGCTTAATGTATTAGTTTTTTTCATAACTTAAATATTTTTATGTTACATTTAATCGATCCAGATAAGTCTTTTTCTTTTAGAAAACAAGGGTCATAATTAGTCGATAGGGCCACAAAGCGTCCAACTTGTGTAAGTCTAAATCCGTTACCTATAAAAGTAGCCAAAAATTGATTCCTTCAATTATTTTATATTTTAATTATAATTCTCATTTCATAATTAATATTTATTTTATTTTATATTATGATAGTTATTTTATGAGCTACTAAAATAAAATTAAATCCGATTCTAAAGTCAATCCAACTTTAATAATTGATTTAACATATCTATTTCATGTATTTTGTCACACCCGACAATTAATACTATAAAATATAATACACCTTTCATTTAGTCCTCGCATTATCAAACAAATTGTTGTTATCAAAAAATTGTCACTTCGATCTAAAATATACCACAAAATAGTCATGTTTTGAAAATAGCATCATTAAATAATTATATTTTATAAAAGTTTGTTGATATAAAAAATCATAATTTATATATGAGAAATAAGAAATACAGATATTTTATGTTATTTTATAAATTAAAATAAGATGCATGAGCAAAGAAATGTCAAAGGAGATTGACCAAGTTTGCAAAGAGTTGCTTTCTAAACCAAAAATAAAATCTCTTCCTACCAAATTAATTAGGGGTGGCAATGGGTTGACCTGGGTTGGGTTCGGGTTCAACCCATTTATTAAACAGGTTGAAAATTTCAACCCAACCCATTTAATTAAATGGGTTGAGATTTTCAACTCAATCCAACCTGCAACTTAAATGGGTTCAACCTGTTTACATAATTTCAACCCAACCTATTAAATAAATGGGTTCAACCTGGGTTGACCCATTTAATTTACAATGCATAAAACAAAACAAATAAATTGTTCAAAGTCCACAACCTCAAAGTTCCAATAAAACACAACGACAAATGCAAATAAATTGTTCAAAGAGATGACGAGACAAAGAGATGGCAAGCCGACGAGAAAAAAAGAAGAGACGGCGCCGGCGAGTGTCACGAGACAAAGAGATGATGCCGGCGAGAGAAAGAGATGACAGTCACCACCCGCCGGAGGAAGACGAGAGCAGAGATGCCGAAGGAAGACGAGAGCACAGCGCCGGACGAGAGAGAGCAAACTAGGATTTTTTTTCCTTTTCTGATGGAGTCATTTACTTTAGGTTCACTTTCTTTAACACTAATATTTAAAAATTATATTTTTAAAAAAAATAAAATATATTAAGTGGGTTAAAATCAGGTTATTAATGAGTTGTAAATAGATTACTGTTAAAAACATGTTATAAATGGGTTACAAACAGGTTGTAAATGGGTTGAAAACATGTTGAAAATATGTCAGAAATTTCAACACAACCCAACCCATTTATTAAATGGGTTAGACGGGTTGACCCATTTAAGTTAAACGGGTTGAAAATCTCAACCCAACCTGTTACTAATGGGTTGGGTTCAGTTTGGATTGGCGGATTGGGTCACTTTCTGCCATCCCTAAAATTAATGAACATGAATTATTTTTTTATTTAAGAGTTTAATTTTAAATTTAGATTTTATTTTTTTATCATTAATTTATGTAATTTTATCTTTTATTCTATTTACACTATGTTTTTTCACAATACTAAAAAATCAATTTAATAAATCAAGCGTGGTGCTCGATTGATTTAAACTTGGACTTCAAATGTCAAAAATACTTGAAGGTCTCATGTTCGAATTTAATGAGAAATAAAAATTCTCTTATGACCACAGAGGTTCAAATGCGATGACTTCGGACTACTCACAAAACGAATGATTGTTCTGCAATTAGTCGACTCACATAACAGGTTGGATATTCAGATTGATAAAAAAATCAATTTAGAAAAAATGTTATGATTTAAAATGTCATCCCCAGCCAATTGTACATTTGTTACTATTACCTATATATAAAAAATTAGAATATCTAAATTAATATACATTACATGTTCATATACATTACATGTTGGATCATCAAACGTGTTCATGCTAATACAACATGTGATGTCTTGAAATATAAAATACAATAATATATTTTATTGATTTTTTTAACTAAAATCTGGTATTGATACCGAAAAATATCTGTTTAAGATTTTTATCACTTTTATGAGCCCTTCTTTTCATAACATTATGAGGTTATAAATGTCAGAATCACATGTAACAGAAAGTAAGGTTATGAAAGACGAATGGTTGGAAAACAATCGGGTTATTGGTTAAAGCAATGTAATGTTATCGTTTTAGGGGAAGAAAATTTGTCCCAAACTTTGTATTTTTACGTATCAGTTATTTAGTTATCAGATAAATATTCTTATTACAAAGAGAAAAGATAGGCATGAATTGAAAAAAAAGTCATGTTAAATAAAACTAGAAAGGTACTCGCGCAATGCAGCGAGATCCATCTTAATTTTAGTGTTTTATTTTATCATTTTATCTCTAACAATATTATACCACGATTTTATTTTTTGTGTACTTTCTTTAATTTCGTTTTTTAGTTATAATCTGTTTTAATAATGAAATAATATATTTTGATTTAATAATATAATTTTTTTATAAATATAATAATTAAGCATTTTGTTAGAGTTGAATGATTATCCTTATTATATGTTACATTTTTTATATTCAAATTTAAATGTTTATCTATATAGTTAGTTGTATAGTTAGTTACACGAATTCAAACATGAAGCTTTAATAAGTTGTACCAATGCATGTATAACTTGTATTCTTGAATTTTAAGTAATTATGCTTTAGTCAATTGTATCTATTACATAATAATATGTTTTTAAAAGTTTTTTGTCAAATGCTTTATAATATAATATAGATAATGATATATTTTCATCTTATTAATAAAAAGGAACGAGGACAGTGAACTATTGATCAACAATGCAAGATGCACATTACTGTAAATGGATTTCCAACCCATTTTTAGAATTTAATTAAAATTTTATACTTAAAATAATATATTGAATTCTATGGAAAGATCGTAAAAAATTCTAAGAAATTTTGTCAGGGTTTTAGAATTTCATAAAAATTATTTTATAAAATTATATATCGGATTCCTTCGAAAATTCATAGTTGATTTTCGTATGTGAAACTCCAGTTTCTCATAGTGACAGGGTTTTTTTTTCCTGCTTAAGAGCCCGAACACTAAAAACAATTACTTTTTAGTTATGATATTTATATACAGTAAACAGTCACACACATATTTACCTGTGGTGAAATTTGAATTATTGAGAAGCTGTTTATGAAACATTTTCTGGGTGACACTTACCTTCCTAATAAATACGATAAAAACCTTACTGTGACTCTTACTTAGTAAGTGGTAGAAAAAAACTCTTATTCGATAAAAGGTATAACAAGAACCGAGATTCTTACCCGATAAGTGATAGAAAAAACTCTGACTCGATAAAGAATAAAATCATAAAAAATGATTTCTGATAATTCATTTTAATAGTCAATAATGTTATCTGATAAGGTAAGTAAAAATAATGTTTTTATAAATAAATATTTATTTTGATAAATTAATCAATAACTTTGTAATGACGTTATTTTTATATATAATTGTGTAAACATGGCTTCATGTGATGATAAATGCAACCCTCCCTTAATTTTTGCTACTTTTCTTCCATTACCAAGAATATGACTATTAGGAGGATAGTTTCAAAGGTTTATAATGTTAATTTTAATTTTAATTTTTTTATATTATATTTACGGCATTTGCATTTGTGTATACTATTTATATGGATGGTTACTAGGATATTCTTCCGTTTATTATTTTTTAAAGGTTTTTTTTTTCTGTCACTCTCTTTAGTTAATACGAAAACGTTAACTTTTTACGAGAATACGAGAAACTTTTTTTGATATACAAAATCATATGTGATTTTTGATGCTAGTACAAAATCACAAATGAAAAAAGTTTTTCGTATTCTCGTAAAAAGTTAACATTTTCGTTTTATTTTTTTTTGAAGGGATCGTGTAAGAATAGGTGTTAAGGTGAAAAACATTCAAATGGATCTGGACTTTTGATCACTTTTAATCTCACCCCACCCTATGAATTGCATTTCTCACGGAAATTGATCTTTGTGCATCTCATTGGTGTTGATATTCAATTAATATTGATTTCAAGATAAAAATATTTTTTACCTTTCTCACCATAACTTTCATTCTTGCCTTTGAAGAGTTCTATTAGATCAACACTATTGAAAAACATATAAATAATTCCTTTCTAAAACCCAATTCATGGATTAGTTTGAGATTAAAAGTGATCAATGGTCCAAATCTTTTCTTACATTTCTTACTTTAACTTTTATTCTAACGCGATCCTTCATATATATGGGTGGGTTCATACGAGGACGGTAACAATTTACGAGAATGCGAGAAACTTTTTTCATGTACAAGATCACATGTGATTTTGCACTAACTGTAACCGGCGACTTTTGGGGCCACTTAAGTCGCATTGAAAGTCGCCCGCATCATTTATTATTTTGTACAAAATCACATATGATTTTGTACATGAATCATATGTGATTTTATACATGAAAATTTTCACGTACAAAAATGATTGGCTAAGGATTATAATCGCATTCTCGTAAATTGTTACCGTCCTCGCATTAACATCCTTCGATATATATATATAGGGGAGGGATCAAATGAGAACCACATCTTTTTAAAGGAACAAATTGTGGACCACATATAATGTGGGTCCCACATAATATTAAATCATAAATGATTTAATATTATATGGGACCCACATCATATGTGATCCACAAGTGTTCCTTTGTTTCTTTAAAAATACAAAGTTTTCATTTGAACCTTCCTCTCTCTCTCTATATATATATATATAGGAGGAAAGTTCAAATGAGAACTTTGCATTTTTAAAAGAACAAAGAGACTATTGTGGATCACATATGATGTGGGTCCCACATAATATTAAATCATTAATGATTTAATATTATGTGGGACCCACATCATATGTGGTCCCAAATGAGTTCCTTTGTTCCTTTAAATTGATAGTGTTCTCATATGATCCCTCCCCATATATATAGAGCGGGTTCAAATAAGAACTCAAATTTGGTTCTGAACGTGAGGACAAATGAGAGCGCGACACGTGTCGAATAATCAAAGAAATATTCAGACTGAATAAAACTGAATATAGTGTATATTCAGTCTGAATAATGTCTATTGAGGCTGAATAAACACTATATTCAGTTTTATTCGGTCTGAATATTTCTTTGATTATTCAATTTGAATAATCTACATTCTGATACGTGTCGCACTTTCATTTATCCTCGCATTCACAACCAAATTTGAGTTTGTATTTGAACTTTCCCCCCTCTCTCTCTCTCTCTCTCTCTCTCTTTATATATATATATATATATATATATATATATATATAGGGTTAGGTTCAAATGTGAACTCATTTTTGGTTGTGAACGTGAGGACGAATCTCAGCCACACATCTTCGGTTATGGTGGACGCGATCACGGAGGATTGACGCGATTCATGGGAGGGTGGAGATTATTAAAGGAGGGGAACCAGGTCAAAGTCGTCTTTATTGACCGGATAAGTGACTGAGATTCGTCCTCACGTTCACAACCAAAAAGGAGTTCACATTTGAACTCGCCTCTCTATGGCTGAGATTCGTCCTCACGTTCACAACCAAAAATGAGTTCACATTTGAATCTAACCCTATATATATATATATATTTATATTGTGCATGAGCCTTTAATTACGTAAAATGGCCTTTTGGACAGAGCTTTTTCAGGCTTTTTTTGGGCCAGGCTTAGGACGATTTTGGACCGAACTTCGGGCTTGTGTTCATTTCTCTACTTCATATCAATACAATAGGAGTATTGCATACATGCATTAGCTACTTGTACTATTTTTATACAAAATACATATAATTAAGAGGAAGATTTCACACATGCATTATCTACTTGTACTATCTTGTATACCTTCATTTAGCATCAAACGACGCCGTTGAGGACTCTGTTCTGTTACTTATCGTTAAGAGAGAGCAAGAACAACAGTAACCAACTGATCCGTGTTTACAGAGAGAGCTCCGATCAGAGTCACTCCACAATTTCCCCAATTTCTAGGGTTCTTCTTTCGATTTTTTCCCCAAATTATACAATGTGGAGATCGATTAGCGTATTGGCGATCGTCGTTGTGATATTAGGGTTCGTTCCAACACCTATGGTGAAGGGAATGCGGTTCGACATCAAAACAGGAGCCACGAAATGCATTACGGAAGATATTCAATCGAATTCGCTATCTGTTGGAAAGTACAGCATCATCAATCCTCATGAAGATTATCCTTTGCCTGATAGCCATCGCATCACTGTCAGGGTCAGCACCTCAACACCTCCCTAATTTCCGATGTTGATTATTGCAAAAATCGCAGATGATTAGGTAATTTGGATTGATTTAGGGCGTGTTTGGATGTGCCTTCTTTTGTAATTTTATTTTTATGATCAAAATCAAAATCAAGATCGTTAGTTGCAATAAAGTGATTATTAGAAAGTTTTTGGCACATCCAGACACTCCCTTGTATTATAGTTTTTAGTAAATTATAAGGGTCGTATATTCGATACTTACTTTTGAATTTAGAGGAGATTCCTTGAACTAGAAATGCGTTTTTCCATTTTGGAATATTGATCACAGGCTCTGTTTACTAACGTCTTCGCTTTTCTATGCTAAAGATAATGATCTAATCCACCACATTAGCTTAAATTTAAGGTTGCAAAACTGTCTTTGAAATCTGTACTTAAGGGAGTGTTCAAGACTTGTTGTATGACCTATGTGTGCTATTTGAATTGTGTGAAAATATGTAGACTCTCTTTACAAATACTCGAGTTTCTACTCTAGAATGGTAAACTGTGGCTTTGATACCATGTGAAAATATATGGAACCCGTAGATTACGCCTTTTAAGGAGGGAATGGGTCCAACACACACACACACACACATATATATATATATATAGAGAGAGAGAGAGAGGGAAAATGATCTAAGTCTAGTCGATGTAGGACTCCAACACTCTCCTTCAATGGAGACTAGAATGAGATTGTGCTACGAAGTGTCGAGTCCCTATAATGGTAAACCGTGGCTCTCATACCATGTGAAAATATATAGAACCCGATTAGATTACGCCTTTTAAGGGGGCAATAGGGTTCCAATATATATATATATATATATATATAGAGAGAGAGAGAGAGAGAGAGGACAAAGGGTATACAAGTCTAGCCGATATGGAACTCCAACCCCCACCCCACCCATAGGAGATTAGAGTGATATTGTGCTACAAAGTGTCGAAATGGTAAACTTTGGTTCTGAGACAATGTGAAAATATGTGGAACTCCATTATATTACTATTCAAAAAGAGCCCTTTCTAATTCTAGTCTGGGACTCCAACACGCCCCCTCCAACAGAGGCTAAATTTGCATTGATTGTCCCAAAGTGTCAAGAGGGTGCTAGACAATCTCGGAGGCTAGATGGGTACAGACTAGTATTCATTCTTCATCTATGTTCAATGTCACATGAGACTGGTATTACCATTTTTCATCTGTGTTCAATGTAAAAAATAAATTTGGTTTGACAGAAGTTGGTTTTTCTATGATGCCTCTGAATGCAGATAACGTCACCACTTGGGAACAACTGTCACTATGCAGATCAAAAAGATGTTGGTAATTTTGCATTTACTGCAAATGAGGATGGGGATTATATGGCCTGTTTCTGGGTTGCTAAACAAAATCCGCCTACAACAATGACCGTTGAGTTTGAATGGAGATCGGGTCTGGCTGCAAAGGACTGGTCCAAAGTAGCTAAAAGAGGACAACTTGAGGTCAGTTCTGCTTTGCCAATGTTACCTTACTTTCGTATTTGGTTCGCAGTTCTCATTTGAACTTTCATCTGGACTCGCCATAAATTTCGTTAAAATGAAGAGTCTATCAACTTAGCAACATCTTTCTTCTAAATAATTGGCTTCTTCGTAATTTTTGAGACCGTTACTTCACTTAACTTGATGTTTATTGATTGTCTATACCAATCGTTCATCTTTTTGTTAATTAGTTCTTATTTTTATTAGGCCCCTATATATATATATATATATAGAGAGAGAGAGAGAGAGAGAGACAGAGACAGAGAGACGAAAGTTCAAATGCGAACTCAAATTTGGTATTGAACGTGAGGACAAATGAGAGTGCGACACATGTCTGAATGTATGTATATATATATATATAAATTTGAGTTCGCATTTGAACTTTCTTCTATATATATAGGGGCGGGTTCAAATGAGAACTCAAATTTGGTTGTGAACGTGAGGACAAATGAGAGCGCGTAGGGGTGTTAACGATTCGAGCTCAATAACTCAAAAAATATTCGAGCTCGAGCCCTACATTGAAAAGTTAATCGAGCTCGAGTCGAGCTCGAGCCCAGTATTAATTTTTTGAGCCCGGCTCGATTAACCTACTACTCGACTCGACTCGGCTCGTTAACACCCTAAGCGCGACACATGTCTGAATGTAGTATAATATGACACGTTTCATGCTCTCATTTGTCCTCGTGTTCACAACCAAATTTGAGTTCTCATTTGTACCCGCCCCTAAATTTATATATATCTATATATATATATATATATATATATATCTAAAAGAGCCCTTATTAGGAGAGGAAAGGTTCCAACGTATATGGAGGCTTGATGGACCATGTCTGGCCGATGTGGGATTCTAATACGCCCCCTTTAATGTAGGTGAACGAGAGTGTTGAATCCCTAGGTAAATACTAGATACAAACTCTGATAGTATGATACCATGTTACGATATGTAGAACCCCTTTGGATCTTTATCTAAGAAATAACTTTTCTTGATAAAGGAGAGGTTCCAAAATCCAACACACACACACACACATATATATATATATATATGGACATCGTATAGCGGATGTGTGAATCTGACACTTTTAACTTACTTTTTCATTATCATTACAGTTTTCTTTTTACAAAGTCAACGAACCCAGTATATCTCACAAGTGTGAGCACATTGATCTTACATAAGTTGTACCTATTTCTTTCAATAGATGATGGAAATTGACTTGAAGAAATTATTTGATACCATTGCTTCCATCCACGATGAGATGTATTATCTTCGAGAAAGGTAAATATACACCGCTCTACCAATACATACGGCTTAGCAACCGTATTCTTCTGAAATCGAAGGCCAAATGAATCTCGACTTTTTATTTTTATTTTTTATTTTGTAGGGAGGAATCAATGCAAGTCCTAATTAGATCAACCAATTCGAAGATGGCTACATTTAGCTTCTTCTCGCTTGTCGTTTGCTTAGCGGTGGCCGCTATGCAAATATGGCATTTGAAGACGTTTTTCGAAAGGAAGAAACTCATCTAGCTTTCCATCTACATTGTTTACGGTCTTTTTTTTCCTTCTGTTTTCTTAAAGATTCATTGGTTTTGTTCGTATTTAGCGTTATGTTTCCATGATGTAGTTTGGAAAATTTTCTTATGTAATGCTTTTGATTAACGCTGAGAAATGAGAAATTTTATAATATTATGCGGAGATTTTTATTATGAGAAAAAAAAGCTCGTTTTTTTTCAAAGGTTGGGCTAAAATAGATAAAGCAGATAAAGTAAGGGACAAAGAGAATGATGAAGACTGCTAAAATAGATAAAGTAGGGGACAAAGAGAATGAAGTTCTCCAAATTTTGAGAACTTTCTAAAAATGATTATTTATGAAAGAGATTTTTTTATTTCTACCAATTAGAATATTTGAAATGAAATGTATAGGAGATAAAAATGTTATTTTATAAGATGTATTTAATATTTCAATAATATAATTTATATTGTAATTTTCAAAATAAAGAAACTCTTCTAGAACATAAATTCTTTAAAGATTTGGTTTTTAATTCTCTATTTTGAGAATCTGTTGGAAATGCTCTAAGACTGAGCTTTTTCATAAAAAAAATTAAAACAGATAAAAATCGTTACTTCTTTCTGTCTCTGGGGTAAATATACAAATCACTTTAAATAGAAGAAATCGGATACATAAAAAAAATATAAATAAACATATAAAGTCACATTATTATTCTATCTAAATATAAATTTATTTATTTTACTCAATTAAATGGATGATGTGAATGCAACTAATGGGACGTTGGGTACATAAATTTTATAAGCTATATACGTGTTGGCCTACCGGTAATTATTTTGAGTTTCATAAATAATTACAAAAGTTATGATTAAAATAATGATCCCGTGTTTTAAATAGACAATATAAGAACATCTCCGATAATTATGTTATAAATTTTCTATAATAGAGTATGAAATAAAATTTTAAAAAAAATTTACATCCAACTCCAACAATTATTCTATTTTAATCATTCTAAGTAAACTATATTAATAAAATATTCAATATATTTAATAAAATATTATTTCTATCTTCTACATTTGTCACTTCAATAGTTTTAATTTGTTGAATATAATTAAATTATTATTCATCTTTCTTCTATATATTCTAGAGATTTCGTTAAATTTAGAGATTTTTTCATCTCTCTCCTCATTTCTCTATTTTAGTATATGAAATAGTATAACTGTTGGAACAACAATATATTTTAAACAAATTTTGAAGTGTTAAACTTGTTTTTTTTAATAAATTTTATCCATTTAACACCAGGGACGGACCTGTGTTGTGGCATATGGTGGCACGTGTCACCGTATTATCTCTCCGTCGAAGGGTAAAATTTTTAGGTTTGTAAAGGGTGTAACGGTATCGTTGTAAAAGGTGCTATCGTATGCTATTAAGAAGTTCAATGAAGGTGCAACTGTACCTTTTAATCAACCAAAAAAAACTCTTGAAATCAACCAAAAAAACAAAAAAAACTATTGAAATCAACAAAAAAAAAACGAAAAAGTTTCTCGAAATCGATAAAAAAAAACTTCAAAAATCCCTTGAACCGGTGGGATTAGGCTAAAAGCACATCGAACGATATTGAACTTTAGTAAAAAGATGAAGACACATCGATAAAAACCATACGTTTAATAAATATTTTTTATCTATATTATATGACGCCAATTTCTTGGTTGATCCTAGATTTAACCGACAAATTTTCACATAAATAAATCAAAATTGCCATCTCAATTCGAAGGAGGTTTTTTGGTCTAAATGAAGAATTGCAAATCTTTTAGAAACAAATTAAATCCAACCGTTACCGTTATAAAGTTATTATTTTTAACAAAAATAAATAAAGATAGTAATTTATTACAAGAATTTTTCTTACCATATTATTCTCCCTAATAACTTTCCTTTATCACACAATTTTTTTGAAAATTTAGCCGTTATATATACAAAGGCTTCAATATTAATACAAATTTTCAAAATCTCAATCACTTTGAAATAATCTTTCAAGATCATAATAAAATCTTGCATTAGATTTCTTGAAGATCTTCGTAAATATTTTACGATCATGAGTTCAACTCGATGTGCAGTTTGTAAGTATTTCAGACGAAGATGTCCTTCAGATTGCGTTTTCGCACCTTATTTCCCTCCTGATAACCCGCAAAGATTCATTTGTGTTCATAGAATATATGGCGCTAGCAACATTGGCAAGATGCTTGAGGTAATAAATCTTGAACGTTATCTTGTTCCTATGTCAAACTTTACGGTCTTTAATCATCCATAATAATAACATTTTTTCATCGAACTTTTTTTTTTTCTAAGTGCGACCCCAAGAAAAAAACAAGTTTTTAACTCGACAAGCAGAAATATGAATTTTTAAACAGAATGTTTTAGATGGCCAAAAAGTTCTTCAAAAAACCTCCATTAATTGATGAAAAACGTTTGTTTTCCAACATATCTACTATCCTTCTGTCGATAAAATTAGCAAGATGTTAGAAAACAGTTACATTACATAATTAGCCAGTAAGGAGTTTTGCAACCAACTTGTCCAATTAATATGATTGTATACGATTTTATGTAGGCATTTTGTGTGTCAAATTCATAATTTTTAAGCATCCACAATGGTAAACTTTTTCATTGAATATTTTCTTAAATGGGATGTACAAAACAAAAGAAGCAAGTTTGTAACTTTACAACAAAAATATGAATGTTTTATCATATATTTTTTTTTTCCTTGAAGCTTAGGCAGTCAAAAAACTTTACTAAAAACTCTACTGGAGATACTTTTAGATCCAACATATTCACTATCTTTTTATCTAAGTATTTGTGATTTTATGTAGGAATTACCTACACATTTACGAGCGGACGCAGTTGATTCGTTATATTACGAAGCCAGATGTAGAATACAAGATCCTGTTTACGGGTGCGTCGGAATAATATCATCGTTACATCGACAAATACATATAGCGCAAAGCCAACTAGCAAAAGCCCGAGTGGAAACTGCTTTTCTTCATGCTAATGTTGTAATAACTGAAACAATGTTGAGCTTGGGTGAGCCCGTGGCTCAACAAAACAGCATTGATCAGGGCCTAAATGATCATTCTAAACCCTGGTTTTACTAAATACCCGTATGTTTTGAATTTTCAACAGAAATCGACAACTAAGAAACATGTTCTTTTTGTATACTTTTATACATTAGGGTATTCGTCGACCGTTTGAATAAATTATCTTAAATGAATTTTAATTTAGATGCATTACCTTCTAAAACTTTATTTAGCTCATTGGTGTTAAAAATAGAGGGTTTTAGTTTACTAAATTCAGTTTTTGAGAAGGTTATTTGGTTAATTAGCCTGAATTTTTTTTAAAATCGAGATTTAAACTCATAACTTTCAAGACTTTCTACTGAACGCATATAAGCAATTCGTTACGGGGAATTGAAGTAGATTAAAAACAACCCTAACTCGAAAAGTTGGGGTTTTTATATATAAAAAAACAAAAAAAAAAGACATTAGAATGAAACAGTTAATGGTTTTACGCAACGTATAAAACCCGAGACCATTTTGGCATTTTTGAGCCAAACGCGCTAACGCTAAGGTCTTTATTTAGTACTAATAATCTGTATATATATATATAAAAAACTCGAGAACCAAAATTATGGAACTGTTGGTGCTCATTCATCGTAGTCATGTCTGCGAACCCTTCTCCTTTCATCATCGTCATCGTCATCTCCCTGAAAATTTAACGCAACCGTTAAACAATATCAAATTCAACAACCACAATTCTTTTAGGGAATTTGAACAACATCAAATTCCACATTTTATATGTTAAAATACGTGGATCATATTAGATTACTGTTCAAAATAAATAATCATTGCAATATTTCGAATAAATACTGAAAGAATGCCTTTGACATGTAGCTCAGTTGACAAAGGGATGAATCGACTTGCCCAAATATAAGACAAGTCTCGGGTTCCATCACAAGATAGTACAAGTTGGTCCAGCACCGGTACCGAATTTATGTGGGACTCAAATTTAAGACCGAAATTGAACCGTATGTAGAAGTTAGGTACCGGTTAGGTTTTAATGTTTTCCCGAAAAATACCGATTACTGAAAATGTAAAAAATTAGGAACCGAGTACCGAACCGGTTACGTACATACGGTTCTAAAAATCGGTTCGGTAATTGATCCTCAAGTCTCATCCCTACTTGTATGGAACCAGTTTGGATTGTCAGTAATCAACTTTATCAAAAACTGAAAGATTAGTTAAAAAGTAGGGATGAGTATCGGAACCCGATGAATCGAATTACCAAGCTGGAACCGTCCCGAACCGAACCGGTACCAAATTCGGGTATTCGGTCCTCACATTTTCATGAAATCAGTTTTGGTACCAGGTATTTCCTGAATAATACCAAACCGAACCTAATCGGGTATAGATATAGTCATTTAGATTTTTTAATGTCCCTTCTTTTTCCCAACCTCCATGTTTGAACCCAATATTTATCTAAAAGTTTTACCTCATAAGCTAATCTTCTTGTATTTAAAAAAAAAACCCATTTCTCCAAATTCCTAAAAAGATCGACCTTTTAATCATCAAAATTTGGTTATTGAAAAAAATCGGTTTCTCCATCCTTATTAAAAAGGAATAAGAATCACCTGTTTCAAATTCACATGTCTCATTCATATCCCACCAATGAAATTAAGACGCATCAGATTTTCATTTATTTTAAATTTATTTAATTCATGTTTACTTTCTCTCTCTATTTACGTGTATTTATATGATTGGTGGACATGAATGTATTTATATGATTGGTGGACATGAATGATGCATGAAAATTTGGGTCCGGTGATTTTCATCCGTTTAAAAAAGTTACAAGAATATGGATATAGCTCACATATTTCCTGCGACCACGAATACCATCATCATCGTCATCATCCCGACCATACCTAGGTCTCCGACCACCATCACCATCATCATCATCATCATTTCTCCGGCCATACCTGGGTCTCCGATCACCATCATCATCATCATTTCGCCGGCCATACCTCCGATCATCACCACCATCATCATCATCATTTCTCCGGCCATACCTCCGATCATCACCACCACCATCATCATCATCATTTCTCCGGCCATACCTAGGTCTCCGATCATCATCTTCCTCAGACTGCCCATACCTTTGCCGTCCACCACCGCCGCCACCGCCATACTCATCGGTTTCATTCCTCCGAGGATGCCCAGATCCATATTCCGATCCATATTCACTCCTCCCTCCATATCCTGACTCACTTTGGCGCCCTTGGCCCGACCCATATTCACTCCTCCCTCCATATCCAGACCCGCCGCCGCCGCCGCCGGAGGAGGAAGGAGGATAGCAAATCTCGTCGGAAGGAGGAAGAGGGCGGCCGAATGTAAGACTAATGTCGTAACCGCCGCCGTATGGAGTTGGATCAAACTCGTCGAAATCGTCGACGTCTTCGTCGTCGGCGGCGTTGGCACGCTGGTGGCCTTTCGGGAAGTACGACATGATTGGTGGTTGGTTACGGTTGAAAACGACGGCGATGGGTGGTGGGATATATATATATGGTGAGGTTGAAGGTTGGTTGTGATACGATGTCGTTTGGTTGGTGTATTGTGGGACCATTCAATCATTAACGAACTTTCCGCTTTTTTGTGGGTCCATTCGTTTTATGTGGTGTAGATCTTAAACGTCCTTAAAATAGTGAAATGTTTCACTTTCACACCCTACATTTTATCTAATTACAATATGAGTCCTTTTAAATTGTTCTATTTATATAGAGCTTAGAGATGGCCATTTGGGCCGGCCCAGCCCGGGACCGGCGAAGGTCTGGGACCGAATCCGATTGAGGCCCGGCCCAGGACCAGTAGAGATGGCCAAAAACCCTTGATTTTACAAACAAAATTTGAGTTCGTATTTGAACCAGTCCCTATTAAAATAATAGCTAATAGCTCTATATTATTTTAATAGGGACTGGTTCAAATGCGAACTCGATTTGGTTGTAAAATCAAGGACACAAGAGAGCGCGACATGTGTCTCATTCATTCTGAATATATTCAAACTGAATGTTGTATTATTCATACTGAATAATGTATGAACTTCATATTCGTTATTCATACAGAATGTCCTTCATTATTCAGACTGAATGAGACACGTGTTATGTTCTTCTATGTCCTCGTGTTCACAAACAATTTTGAATTCACATTTAAACTTTCCTCTATTTCAATAATAATAATTTTTATAATTGTATATTAATTATTATTTATGAAATTAAAAAAAAAAATTGAGAAATAAATATCAACGAATCAAACTCATCACTTATGTTTTAATAAGTTTATTGATAGAACGAACTTGTTTTGACTAGCTACTTAATATTAAAACACTACAAATAATCACAATCGATTTGAAAAAAGTTGAGTTGAAACTTGAAATCATAAGCATTTTCATGGGTCAACGAAGATGGTACTTGATAGTTGATACCCTAAATTGGGGGTTATTGGGACAAAAACCGTAACTTAAGTTTTTTTACCACACGTTTACGGGTAAACGCTTTCCAATAAGATTCATACTCTTCTTTACTTTATTGGGTAACATTATCGGTCGTCAAAATGGATTATTGATGAAATGTTTTTTATAAGATAAGCGGCTATTCTTCCCCACTTACCGAGCAAGATTCTTGCTTCTTACCATGTAAGTTTCCCGATCCTTAACCATGTTCACCGATGAGATATGTGACACTCGATAAGCATGTAACATTTCAATAGGTCATGTGTGAATAAAGCTGTCTGTATGGATTAATTGTTCTATATAAATTGGAGAGATTTGTGTTTGGAATAGCCTCTCATAGATGTAATGAGTTTGTTTTTTTAACTAAGACATGTTAAAAAAATGGGGGGTGTTACTTAACGGCACTGCCTTAGTAGGGGCGTGCACAATTTTTTTTTGTACTATTATAGTATTGAAAATGTAAAAAGTTTGTTTTAATGTAAATGTGTTTGAGGAAGAATTCATTTGCAGGGGTGCCATTAACAACATTTGTAGGTGTCATTAGTCTCCTTTCTAAAAAAAAACTTAGACTTTTACGGTCCGTTTGGTTTGCAGGATTGTTTTTGAGAGATTTTGATTTCATGAAGAGATTTGGATTTGGAGGGATTTGGATTGAAATGGATTTGAAATCCTTTTATGTGTTTAGTTTGTAGGATTTGGAATGAGATTTATTTTTTTCGAAACTATTGTGAAATCCTAAAGGACTGGATTTGAAATACTAACACATACCTAACGATTTTCAAATCCATCAACCATGGGATTTTAAATCAATCATAGGATTTCAAATTCGAACAATCTCGCAAACCAAACATCAGATTGGAATGGATTCGAAAACCAAATCCCCCCAAATCTATTCCATCCCGCAAACCAAACGAACCCTTAGTTTCTACACAATTTTTTTTCCCTTAAAACTTGTTAAATACATCACTTTTTATATTATTAAGCCACTAATTAAAACATTATGAAAGTATATAAATAGAAACCTTTACACTAAAATAATATAAAAATTACCTTACACAGTGTTATGCCGTAAAGTTTCAAACATAAAAATGTAATTTTACAGCGTAAAAATAGTCTGATTTCACACCATCCAAAACCATGGTATATAACTGGCAAATTAGTTGTAAACTCCGTTAAACCTTAACACCAACTTTGCTATTTATTTTACCATCTTCGTTAAAACACTAAAACATTAAAATCTACGATGTTACAAAAGGAGAGATTCCAGTGATATCATGGAGTATTGGATTCCATAGCTTCTTCTCGATAACATCTTCCAATCTTCCTTTCTGTAGACGGTATAATTCACAAAAGATAAGGCGAAGATCCATGGCCAGAGTGATTTCGGTGGCGCACGACGGAACCGGTGACTACCGGACGTTACAAGAAGCAATCGACGCCGTACCTTTCTCCAACACTCGCCGGACTCTCATTCGTTTGTCTCCGGGGATCTATAAGCAGCCGGTGTACGTTCCCAAGACTAAAAACCTCATCACACTCGCCGGATTCAGCCCTGAACTCACTGTTATCACCTGGAACAACACCGCCAACAAAATTGATCATCATCAGGTACGGAATTCTTCCTTAAACCCTAACTATAACCTTTTTCACGAATCGTATTTCATGTTTCTATTTGTATGCCGAAACTTTAGTCGTTTACGTAGTTAAGTGATCGGTTATTCGGATTTGTGCTATCAGTCTAGGGTTTGGTGTTATCGATTCACTTCGATCTGCATTTTGCACAAATTTGCTGTAGTTTTTAACTGATATACATTAATAGTGAATTGAATTTCGATGTAATCGTGTTCTAATGATTGAATCTAGAACATGTTTGTTGGCAAGCTTAATGGGACTCACAGCTTATTAGTGGCTTATTGACGTAGAAAGTGGTTTATTCAGTAAGCTTCTAGCATAGCGTTATGCAGAGAGATAGGTTTTTACTAAACCTGCCTTCCCTGTTAAAAAACATGGTCATTTCATCTATGAAAAAAACGCTCCCAAACAAAAACCTTCCCAATCTATACAGACAGATTAATCCACAGTTCCACACAAACAGCTTTATCCATACAAGACTTAATGGAAAACCAACCATTAAGTTTTAACTAGGGGCGGACTTGGTTCTGTACCGACTTTTTTCGGTTGGTACCGGTTTTGTACCAACTTCAAGTTACATATATGAAAATTTGAATTTTGTTCAAAATTTTTAGTGACATTTTAAGTTTTCAAGCAACACATTTGATGTTTTAGGGGTTTTTAATTACAAAGAATAAGAATTGCAAATATTCAAATGTTGAAACATAATAGGTAAAGTTACAATGTTCAATATTCAGTATATAAAAAAAAATACAAGAACTATTAAATAGTTAAATAAGTCAGTACCATGGTACTACCGTGGTACGCGACTTCCAATACCTTGTAACAACCAAGTTTGCATACTTGGTACGGTACTACCAGCCGACTGTAATTAGTACCAATAAAGTTGGTACGGTTGGTACACATGTTGGTTGGTTGGTTTGATTTGGTACAAAATTGCCACCCCTAGAACTTTTAACTAATACACATTATTAGTGAATTGAATTAAATATCGAAGTAATCATGTTCTAGTTCTAGAGAGATAGAGAATCTAAGGCTTCCCTAATTTGCACCATTTTAATGTGTTAATTGTAATTGATATGCACAGCCATCACGATTGATTGGAACTGGAACGTTTGGTTGTGGTAGTGCCATTGTTGAAGGGGAGGATTTCATTGCTGAAAATATCACATTTGAGAACTCTGCTCCTGAGGTGTTATTTAATTTTCCATGATTTCAGTTATGGGGTTCAAGTCGTGTTGCTTTGTTTTGTTCTTATCAACTGTTTCTTATTCAGGGTTCTGGCCAGGCTGTGGCTATCAGAGTAACAGCTGATCGTTGTGCTTTCTACAATTGCAGATTTCTTGGGTGGCAGGTAAGGACATTCTTTCTTATAGGTTGATAACATAAGCTAGAAAGCAATTGTTGAATGGTTTGGTGCAGAATGATTTAATGGTCCTAATGATTAAGAGACTCTTATGATATAGTGCAAAATGAAACATAATTGTTTGGTAATTGTTCAAAATGAAATTAGGGTTCTGAATGGTTAAGGAAGGTCCAAGATACAAAATGATTCAGAGGGTTTTGGAACCATTAAGAGGCAGGCTTAATTTTTGGCTTTTTGCCAAACATGATTAACCTCTTAGCGATTCAGATGTTGCCTCTTAATAGAACTGTTAAGAGGTAAACAAACAACCCCTGATTAGCATCTGTTTCATCAATCCCATAAATCTAATTGAACTTATTGATATCATCATGTTTCATGAACCTATTCATCACTTATTAGTCAGGGCATTCTGGTATTTTATAACCACATTGTGTAATTCCCAGCGTACGAATATTTGAAACTTTTAACCTTTTTACAGGATACCCTTTATTTGCATTATGGGAAGCAATATTTAAAAGATTGCTATATTGAGGGAAGTGTGGATTTCATTTTCGGAAATAGCACCGCCTTGCTGGAACATTGTCACATCCACTGCAAATCGGCCGGCTTCATAACTGCCCAAAGTAGAAAATCTTCTCAAGAGGGTACTGGTTATGTATTCCTAAGGTTTGCAGTCAACTACCATTTGGCCATATCTTAAGTTATTCAATTTTGTATCTTATATACTAGCATTTGTTTAACCTTTGAGTAAATATGCACTATGATATAATAGTTCTGTGGAAACAACCGCTCTACACTTTTTGGGTTTTGTTGAGGGGGCGCTTTGATTTGCTCCAGGCCTCCTGCCCCTTTAAATACATTTTTGTAACATCCCAGACCCACCATACCAGATATTGTCTGCTTTGTCTGCATTCTTGGACTCACGCATGTGATAGAGGAGGTATCAGATTCCTTATTCAGGCAACTTTTGTTCTCCTCTCCAACCGATGTGGGATATCAGAATCCACCCCCCTTGGGACATTAGTCCGGTTCCTGGCTCTGATACCAACTGTAACATCCCAGGCCAACCGTATTAGATATTGTCCGCTTTGTCCACACACTTGGACTCGGTTTTAAAACACGTTTGATAGAAGAGGTATCAAGTTCCTTACAAGGCAACCTCTATTCCCCTCCCCAACCAGTGTGGGATATTACAATATTGCAATAGATTTACTATCAGATAATGAAAAGTGACAATTGCCATCTTTTTTCATCTACGGAGGGTTTTGAAATCTCTTGAAAGTTCTGGTTAACCTTTACACTTAAGTTATAAAGCTCAACTCACTGCTTCCTCCCAACAACAACAAAATAACCACCATTTGAATGAATGCAGGTGTGTGATAACGGGCAATGGAGGGACAGCTTACTCATATCTTGGGCGGCCATGGGGACCTTTCGGGAGGGTGGTTTTTGCACACACGTACATGGATGCGTGTATTAAGCACCATGGTTGGCATAACTGGGGCAAAACCGAGAACGAGAGATCTGCTTGCTTTTATGAGTACAGGTATATATATATATATGTGTATAAGAGTTAAAGTTGTTATAAGATTTTGTTGATTAAGGCCGTGCTTGGCAAGCATGAGCTAACTTATTTTTTGAACTTATTAAGGGGGTGTTTGGATGAGCTTATTGACTTATGACTTATTACCGGTCTGGAAAAGGGCTTATGAAAAGCTAAGCTGATAAGTTAAAAAAAATTTACTTCTTAAAAAAAACAACTTATCTCCGGTTTAGCACCGGATAAGTTGTTTTACCCAACACTCAAAATGACTTATTACCGGTGCCCCACTGGAATAAGTCAATAAGTTGTTTTGATAAGCTCAAACAAACACCCCCTAAAAAGCCCCATTTGGTAAAGCAATAGTCAGGTTATAAGCTAGCTTTTTGAAACTTCAATAAGCTCTAGGTGCTTTTTTTTCCAATTATGCCCCTAAGATTTTTCCAATTAGTTATTCCACTTGTGCTTTTAGGTCATGTTATAATTTTTCTAAAATAGAATATCAAAAGTTAAAATCTCTAAAAAAATTACATCCAACTCTAACAGCTACGCTATTTTATCAATTCTATCAATAACTATATTGTTAAAATGTTAATACTCTCTCCTAAACACTTAATTTCGATGTTTCCTATTGGTGAGAAAGAATTAAATATTATTTCTCTCTTAGATATGTAGTTTTAGAGATTTCTCCAAATTTGGAGATTTCTACCATCTCCTCTCCTCTTTTCTCTATTTTAGCATACGGTATAGCATAACTGTTGGAGCACAAATATACCCTAAATCTCCAAAATCTCTATTTTAGCATAGCTATTGAAGATGCTCTGGCATCTCTAACAACTATGTTAAAATGGAGAAAGGTGGGACTTTAGCGTTTTTAAAACTCTATAGAAGAGAGAGAAACAATATTTTGATAATATTCAACCAATTAAATTTATTGAAGTTAAATGTGTAGGAGAGATAAATAATATTTTATTAAATGTACCGAGTATTTTATTAATATAGTTAATGCTAAAATTGCTAAAAATAGAGTAGCTGTTGGAGTTTGATGTATATTTTTTTAGAGATTTTGAATTTTCATACTTTATTTTAGAAAAATTATAGCATAGTTGTTGGAGATGCTTATGAGCTAGTGTTTACCAAACGTGACTGGCTTATTAGACACCAGCTAACAACTAGCTTATCAGTCAGTTTGTCAAACATAACCTAACTACCATTGTCATCTAGTTTATCAACTTTATCAGTCAAATCAGCTATTATGCCAAAAATAACCAACCTAACTAAATAGGAACATGTTTGATAAAAAATGCAGATGTTTCGGGCCAGGTAGTTGTTTAGATAAACGTGTAAATTGGGCGAGAGAACTAGTTGACGAAGAAGCCGGAGAGTTCCTCATGCATTCTTTCATCGATCCGAATCCCGAAAGGCCTTGGCTGGCACAAAGAATGGCTCTTCGGGTACCCTTTTCTGCTTAACATACATAAATATATACATACATACATACATATATATTAGTATAACCAAAGTTTCCCTATATCTATTTATCGGTTAATTACGTAAAAACTCAAATGCACTTTTTGTCATTCATCACGATGCCGGTTAAACAATACGACATTTTTTTTTTCTTCTTCTCAAAATCAACTAAAAAAGCTTTCTGATGTTGTATTGCGTTAATATTTTGGGGAAATTGATCAAAATAGCCATATTTTACTCGTGGTTTTACCTCCTAGCCCATTTCTCCTGAAAGTTACCAAAATAACCATCAAGTTCGCAACTGTGAGTAGGTGATAATGTAAAAAAGAAAAGTTTTTGAACTAGGTTCCTAATTTCATGGACCAAATATGTAGTTTTAATTCGCAATTGCGAATGTAATATCTAAAATTTACATTTTGGCTCCTGAAATTGTGAACCTAGTTCAGAACATTTTCACTCATTCGCAATTGCGAACCTGATGACTATTTTAGTAACTTTGAGGAGAAATTGGCCATTTGGTGAAACCACAGGTAAAAAAATGACTATTTTGGCAAAATTCCCAATATTTTGACCAAAATGTGATGTGAATCATTAATCGGAGAACGCAAATGAATTTATTCGTCAGATTGGCATCGTTAATAAGGCGTCGTTAATCGGTGATATGATGATATGATATGATGCATTTTGTGTTTTTTGGTGATTAACATTTTACTTTTGGTAAAAGGATCGGGATTTTCATTTTATAATCGAGCTTTTTGAGGCCGAGATCAAGTCGTGTGGAGTTTGTTGTAAAATGTAAACGATAAGATATATATTTTGGTTCCACGGATGATAGTATTGTATGATCGTATTTTTAGGAGCAGAAATAAAAAAATCAATCGTATTTAAACTCGATAATGTGTGAATTTGATTGATTTATTGTATCAGTTCAGCAATACGAGACTTAATCAGCAATTCCTGAATAAGACAAAAACATTTTTTAAAAATAAAATAAATAAGAAATTAACTTATGACAAGCTCCACCGATTGAGATCAATCCATGAACTAGATTGTCAATTTGCCTTTTTTTTGGATTATAAGTTTAGATTTTTTATCAAGGATAAAACTTATCAGAAGTGATTTTAACAAAAAGAGTTCAACATTAAAATATATTTATTTTATACAATAAAATCCATATCAGCAGCCACATCATCAAATAATGTTGATTTGTACGCCACATCATCAACCACGTCAACATGGTAACCATTTAACGGTTAAACCTGTAATCTAGGTAGTTTTCATCTTAGGTACCAAAATGGAGGTTTTGAAAGTTCGTTACTCAAAATAGGAATGAAAACAAAAAGTATGTTATATTTTCATCACACTGATCTTTTTCTCTTTCTTTCGATTTTCATTAACTTGCAAATTTCCAGTTTCTTTCAATTTTCTGCTATGGATCCAAACTTCCCAATAATAAGATTTTACTCTCAACGTCTTGATGACTCTCAAAATTATCCAAACACACAATATGAAAACTCGAAGTTTTTCTCTTATAATAATCAGGTTCCTATCTCTGAAAATGTTCATACCTTGCAAAAGAGTTCAAGAGCCGATAAATGGGAAACTAAAGAAGATACGGTTTTGATGTCAGCATGGATCTTCGTTAGTGAAGAACCTGCTTGTGGCAAAAACCAAAAAACACCAAAATTTTGGTCACGAGTGAAAGAACGCTATGATGCAACTCGAGCAGAAAATGAGGAAGGACTAGACACGAAAATCAAATCAAAGGTCGTTTTGCATGACTTAGCGAAAGTGCAAACAAGTGGGTTGCTGCGTATAGAAAAGCATATCATCAAAAATAGAGTGGAATGAGTATGAAAGATCTAGAGAAAGAAGCTCATGCAATTAATGAGATGGGAGGGAGCAAGTTTAATGACTTGTTTGTATTCAACGAAGTTATGTGTAAACATCCCAAGTGGGATTTACAGTTACAACATGACACAACACGTTCTCGCGTAAAATATGAAGCGTGTGATGAAGAAAGTGGTGGAAGCACAAAAAGATCAAGAACTACGGAAGGAGATTATTCCGTTGAAACCAACCAAGAATCGCCAACTGTTGGTGGTTCAACAGTTCAACGTTTTACGGGTAAAGATGCATCCCAGAACAAGGAAACACCACTTCAATTGTCTCACGGATCCGAATAAAGAATCCAAATAGATTTTAAACGAGACAAAAGGGGCAAAGATAAAAGGAAAAGTAAAAGCATCACAATATTCTTCCATTCCTGACTATTCTGAAGAATTCCATGCATTGAACATTACAAGAAATAGTGAAGTTGAAATCTTGACCAAAAGACTTGAATTTGAAAAAGAAAAAGAACACCACAAAACTCTACGTATACTGTTGGCGAAAGAACACCAGTCACCAGCAGAAGAGGAGTTAAAAGAACGTCTTTTGGCAATGTTGTATGAATAGTGGTTTGTTTGCAATTTAGGATTCTCTATATGTAATTTAGTATTTCGTGTATCTATTTGTAAGTGTTATATTTGGAATTTGTTTTTCAAGTGTTTTTATGCTAAAATGAATGGTTATGATTGCATTGGAAGTTAACGTATGTGTTATCTCTTTCATTGAAGTTCATATGTCATTATCTCCCAATTATGTGTTGTCTTTTTCACTGCACTGGAGTTCACATGCCATTATTGTCCAATTATGTGTCGTCTCTTTCACTGAAGTCCACATGTTAGTCCCAATTATGTGGTCTCTTTCACTAAAAGTTCACATGTCATTGTCGCACAATTATTTCTTACTGGATAGTAGATGTTGTTACTACTAATGAACCGGGTCGACAAATTTTTTCACCATTGCAAAAAATGAACCAGAGCCATGAGAGTGTTGGCATATGGTTTTTTTTGTAAGTATATAATATTTATATATGACTAATGTTGATGTAGTTGACAAATATTCGAGAATGAGTAGATCCACTAGAAGGGAAACTCTCATGAACATCGTAGATGGTGTCATCTCGTGTTTTGATGACGAGTATCTCAGAAAGCCTAACGAAGATGATTTGGTAAGACTACTCTAGTTAGATATCAACATGGATTCAGGGTATGATAGGTAGTATTAACTGCATACATTGGGAATGAAAAAGGTGTCTGAGTGTATAGGTTGGACAATATGTTGGAAGAAGTGGAAAACCAACAATCATATTGGAAGTCGTTGCATCATATGATTTATAGCTATGATATGCTTTATTTGGAACACCGTGTTTGCTTAATGATATTAAGGTATTCCACCGAGCACCAAAAGTTAGTTATGTCGTAAATGATCACATAAATGATAGGGCATATTATCTCATGGATGACATGTATTCTTCATGGACAGCATTTGTCAAGTTAATTACGTCTCCCCAAATCTTGGAGCACAAGTTGTTAGCTCAACATCAAAAGGCCATCATAAAAGATGTTAAGCGAGCATTTAGAGTTCTATAAGCTTGATTTGCATTTGTTCGACGGTCATATTTTGTTTGGGACAAACTTAAAATGAGAGAAATTATGATTGTTTGTATCATCAAGCATAATATAATATGATAGCTGAAAATGAATGGGATACATACCAAATTATTTTGATTCTACCGAGTTTCTTAACGGCATTACCACAAATCGACAACAAAGAAGCTCCACAGAAGATGATGGTCAATCAATTGATTTCTCTACTGAACGAATTGCAAACCTATCTCGTTATATGACTAATAGAGAACAACTTCACAATAGGGAAGCTCTAACACTCTAAAAATGATTTGATTTAACATATATGACAATGGTACTATAAAAAGAGGTTCATGCGAGGACGGTAACAATTTACGAGAATGCGAGGACAACCCTCAGCCAATCATTTTGTACACGAAATTTTTCATGTACAAAATCACATATGATCCATGTAAAAAATCACATATGATTCACATACAAAATCATATATGATTAGCCGAAACTTTTCCCGCAGCAAAAGTCGCGCATGTCATTTTTGATGCTCGTACAAAATCACATGATTTTGTACATGAAAAAAATTTCATGTACAAAATGGTTGGCTAAGGATTGTCCTGGCATTCTCGTAAATTGTTATCGTCCTTGCATGAACCCGCCTCTGGTACTATAATTAACTATGGTTATTTATGTATATTAGCATATATGACAATGGTACTATAATTAACCTATCCCTCTCAATTAAAAAATACGGTTCTTCCATCTATATAAAAACATTCTTAAACAAAAACTTTCTCAATCCATACAAATATATTAATCAACATAAACAACTTTATACAATACAGATCAAATACAATTCTATCTATATTGAACTTAGGGGTTGTTTGGATGGTTTTTTTCATTAATTCCTATACGGATAAAACTTTTTGTGTGGATTAATCGGTATAGATTGAGAAGAGTTTTGTTTGAGAGAGTTTTTTCATAGACGAAAGAAATGTCTTTTTTAATTGAGACTTGAGATGAGAAAAAAAAACTTGATTTTCTGCATAAAGCTCTCCTTAAAAGTTTAATGAATAAACCACTTTTTATACCATTAAGCCACTACTAAACGGGTTGAGTTTCGGTGAGAAGGAGAGTTAAGGTGAGAAGCGTAAGAAGGGATCTCCACCCTCGAATGAGATGCACCAAATCAACTCTCTTCTAAAGCGTAATTCATGGGTGAGAATGAGATTAAAAGTGATCAATGGTCTAGATCTCTTATTACGCTTCTCACATTAACTCTTCTTCTCGCATAGTACTAAGGCTATGTTTGGCAAAAATAAGCTAGCTTATAAGCTGGTTTATAAGTTAACTTATTTTCAGTGTACATGTTTGGCAAACCATAAGCTAGCTTATTAAAACGCTACTTGAAGTAGCGTTTTGGGAGTTTATTGTCATTATTTCCAATTATAACCCTCATTAATATTAATTACTAATTATTTTTTTATTTTTTAATGTGACATTTTTGGTCATTTTACATTCTTAAACACTAGTTTTATCAAACATGATTTTTCTCATTAGTTAGCTTATCAGCTACCAGCTAGTTTTCCCAACATAGCCATCTGATTGAATAACTCCTAACAAACATGTCCTTCCTTTAGAAAACAAAGCAACAGCCAGCTTACTCAGCCATTCCGTCGTGTTAGCTCCTCATCCACTAATAACTTGCCACCTCAACTACAAAATTCCCTTTCAGATAACTCCTCATCGCCGCCGCCGTGCGATCTTCAGAAAGGGCCTCCTTTCACCGTCAGCCTCTCCCTCTCAATCCTAATCGTAAATGCATTTACATCTTCGATGATCGTTCTATCATCAATGGCGGTTCTTCCGATACTAAAATCATGCAACCACCATAACATACCTAAAATCACACATCTGAGAACTGCCGCCATCAATACCAGTATCGCCGGAGATTTAAATCGGAAACTGCTGAATCAAAATTGGCGGAAAAGCAAGGAAGAATCATCAACGAAATCACGAAGTCGATTGATGAGATTCAAATGTCGATTATCGAATGCTTCAACTTATTCTTCCAGAATCGCTACTGATATATATCTCTACGAATCGCCTGACGTAAATCGATCTGTTTCCACCTCTACTGTGTGTGTTTGTTCATATGATTTTTATGTATTCAGATCTGTAAATCGAAGTTGTTGTGATTGATTTGATACAGGCTTCGTTCGATCAGTATTTGGAGGATAAGCCTAGAGTTTTCAAAGCAATCGTTCCTGATAAGCGTAGAAGCCAACAACTCGATGAAGTATGTATTCATTTCTACTTAAATTCATTGTGAATCAAACTTGAATTCATTATGATTAATCTCTTGCCATCGGTGATTTGAATTGCGAACTGTTATCAGTTCGTGATTTCATCCTTTTTTTTCCTTCTACCATTGATTGAATTTTGCTTCGATTATTTGGTTCCAACGACAGATTTCTTAAGAAAGTTGAATTATTATCATTCGTATGATACTAATTTGAAAGTTTGGTAGGATGCTAATTCTGTTAATATTTCATGATATAATAGTTAAGATTTGTTTGGATTTCTTTTTAAGAATTTTGATTTTTTACTTTTGTATTTTGGGAAAATTATTAACTTCATGTGACTGATTAGAACCTATTTTTTAATATGTTATTTGTCTTATTATTGTTAATTCAATAAATTATTTTCAACAGCATCTCTAATTTTTTTTCAAAATAGATATATAAAAATTAAAAATTTTAAAAAAAATTGAATTCATCTCTAAGAGCATCTTCATTTTAAGAGTCTAACATTAATTATATTATTGGTGGATGAGTGAGAATATGAATAAAATATTATTTCTTTTATTTGATAACCATTTTTGGAGTAATCTCCAAATTTGGAGAAAAGATTATTCTATCTCATGGTTTTTCCATTTTGGAGAAACTTTTAAAGATGCTGTTGGAGCACAAATTTAGTCCAAAATCCTCATTTTCCTTATTTTCTCTATTTGAAAGATGCTGTTGAAGATGCTCTAAGGAGCTCCGTTTAAACTCCCCTTCGTTCACTAGTCAGTCACTTTTACATGAATGATTTTTTTTGGGTCGGTCCCATGTATTTATTACTATGTTAAGGTTTGGGTTTTGGTGAAAATATGAGTAAAAATGAGAAGTATAAGAAGAGATCTCCACCATTGGATGCACATTATGATGAGATGCATCAGATCAATCCCCGTATCATGCGTAATTCATGGGTGCGTTTGAGATTAAAGGTGATCAAGGGTCCAGATTACTTCTTATACTTCTCATTTTAACTCTCCTTTTCACACGATTTACGCTTATAAGTCAATATAATATATATATATATATATAACATTAATTAACTATGAAAATAATATTTGGCACAATAATTGAGGTAAGACCCTGCATTCTTATACAAGAACTCAGTGACATTAAAAATCTTCATCATGGTAATGACTTGTAAAAACTACACTTCTTCGGTGCTTTTTTATTTTTTACTGTTTTTTGGTGTTAGTTCGGTGTTCTGTTTTAAGAGTAAAACTTCAGAGTTAAAGGGCTGGTTTGCAGTTTCTTCAACATGCATTATGTTTTTTTTCCTTACTTTCTTGTACTTATATTATATGCTTACATTTCTCTTTTTCACACACTTTTCATGGTACTTTTTATTAAAGTAGCCACTCTATTTTTGAGATAGATGTCAGATCTATGTACATCTTATCCTTTTCAGATCCCACCTTCATATGGGAGAAGATACTCTGTGCATTTGGTTTGGTTTTTTTTCTAATGTTGTAAGTGAATCTTGTATAGGAAGAATGGAGAGTCCACATGCTACCTATTCAATTTCTTTTCTTGACTTGTAATCCGGTGATCGACATACGATTGAGATGTAAATCAAACGGATACGATTATCCGGCCGGAGTGCCACCCCACGTCACCAAAGTTCTTGATCTTGACATCGTGAGTCTTTTTCTTGTAACCTTACTTACAACCTCTCGATAAACTTGTGGGTCCCACTTTCTTGTTAGAAAAAAACACTTTAATTAAGACACTTGCCATTGTGGATGCTTAAATATGTAGGTAAGGTGGGAGCTTCAAGGGCTAGAAGACGTTTTGAAACCGTCTGAATTCACCCTCCGTGTCAAAGGGGCTTTGTACCCTTATCGACAAGGAAACCTAAGTCGACTTAGAGGTCAACTAACCATGAGCATAACGTTTGAATTACCTCCGGTTCTTTCTTTGATCCCAGAGGATGTTCGTCGAGATGTTGCACAAACGGTTAGACCTTCGATTTGATTTTGGCATGATTTATTTCTTTAAGATGCGTTTGGTACGTAGAACAGAATGAGACAAGAGATAACAAAATTTAGTTGTCCCATGTTTGTTCCAACATTAGACCGAAACAAGACTTACCTATCAGGAAAGTGAGACAAAAGTGAAGTACTAGACTATTCATGTCAAATTAAAAGTTTAAAACCTTCCACAGTTCTTTCACTCATCTGTCTCACTCTAATGGGTGGACCCACTATAGTGCATATTTCGTTCTTATGTCGTATTGTAAGAAAAATTAGGGTCATGAAAAAGTGCTATTGTATTATTTCGTTAGACACGGATATATAGTTTTTTAAACTACAATAACACAGTTTCTCTTGGTAGAGTTGGTTTGTACGGTATTTTCTCTCCTTCCAGATGCGGGTTGAATCTAATCTGTTTTATTTTCTTAGTTTTAGCTTTTAATTTCAAATTTACTAATTTTTAGGGATAGACTCGAACAGATAACCTCACATACAAAAAGCAAGAAACTAACTAATGTCACTACTTCATCAAAATTCTTGGTTCACTTCATAATGAATGGTGTGATTATATAGGTGTTGAAGCGATTGGTGGAGAACATGAAGGAGAAAGTGAATGGTAGCTTGCTTGCCGATTATGCAAAATTCAAGAACGAACGAACAAAGAAATTAGTTTGAGATTTCACATTTTTTTTTTCAATGTTGCAGATTGATTCAGCCATTTTTGCTGTGTAGAAAAAGACAAGTTGTGTATAAATATAGAAGCCTGTAAAAATGCTTATAGAAACCAACTTATAAGTTAATTTTTTGAAAAATAATATTTTAATATGTTTCGGTGCTCGCTCATTTTTTTATAATTTAGCATATCACTTTTTCTAATTTATTCATGTTTTTTTTAGGTCATTTTACATTGTTATTTAATTTATTAACTAGTTATTACCAAACATGACTTTTCTATAGATCTTAACCATTCTTTTGTTGTAATAGATTCATTACACAAGAAATATTTCAAAAAACTTAAGAAAACAGTTACTAAATTAGAGAAATTGTTCGAAGTTAATTGTATTATCATTTTATATAATCTTTATTTGTAACTTTATTAAGATATTTAGGTATTTCTTTTGAAGTCTGTTCCTACAAAGATTTTGATTTTTGATTTTCCATTTAAAAAAAATTAAAACAGGTTAAGAGATGCTCTAAAAAAGTTATTATATTGAGGGGTTGGTTGTTTACCTTTAACAATTCCATCAAGAGACAACCTCTGAATCGGTAAGAGGTAAATCACGTTTGGGAAAACATAAGTATGCCTCTTAATGGTTCCAAAACCCTCTAAATCATTTTATATCATGGACCTCCCTTAACCATTAAGAGTCCTAATTACATTCTGAACAATTACCAAACAATTATATTTCATTTTGCACTATATCATAAGAGCCTCTTAATCATATTCTACATTAAACCAATCAACTGCCAAACAACCCCTGACTAACTTCAAGTTCTGAACACAACTTCTGAATACAAATACCATAATGAACCCTTTTCTACCAAAAAATTTTGATGCAATGCTAGTGAATAATAAAGATATATGTCAACAAGAATAGCTTCTTTCATTATGAAAAATTGACAGAAATACAATTTTCTGAAATGATCCCCTCACACTCTCACAGCAATCATTGAAATGCATAAAAGTTGCAAACATAAACTCTTTTTTTTTCTTTTCTTTCTTTTTTTCCTTTTTTTTTTGTTTGAATTAAACCAAATATGGTAAATTCACAAATGAATAGCACACACTTGCAGTAAAATAAAGGCAATAAAAAAGGGTTGGTAAAACACTCTTAAAACAGAAGAAGAGTTGTGTTACTTACTTCTTCAACTTGAAGTAGAGGATCAAGATGATGGCAAGAACGAGTATAGCCACGATGGACCCGATGATCCATTTATTCCGACTCATCCTTCTCGACATGTTGGTCAAGATCTTTTTGCTCTTGCTTACGTTGTCATCGACTCCATGAAGCTGAGAAACGCAATGGCAAAAACCGTAAGTTTAAGTTCTTAGGATTGGACTGGTTGTTGGTTGATAAGCTAGCCGTTGGCTGATAAGTTAGGGGCTGTTTGGTTGATTTTCCATTAAGTCCTGTATGGATAATGTTGACTGTGTGGACTAATCTGTCTATATAGATTGGGAAGGGTTTTTCATAGATGGAAGGTATGTGTTTTTTAACTGGGAGGGGCAGGTTTGAAAAAAACTTGGCTTTCTGCATAAATCTCCCCCCCCCCCCTAGAAGCTTACTGAATAAGCCACTTTTTATATCATTAAGCCACTACTAAACAGTCATGTATAGCTGACTGAACAAGCCACTTTTTATATCATTAAGTACATGTTTAAAATTAATTGGAAAAAAGAGGCACAGTTCAAAAAGAAAGTGGAAAAGAAACCCATGGAGCTTATTGAAATGCTACTTGAAGTAGCTTTTCAAAGACCTTAGCTTATGACTAACCAAACAGGGTTTGCAAATAAGCTAGCTTATGGTTTCCAAAGATGGCCTAATTGTTTAGTACTCCCTACATCCCAAATTAAATGTCCATATTTCTATTTCAGTTTGTCCCCAAATAAGTGTCTACTTTTAAAAGTAAATTTCCACTTTCCCATTATACCCTTAAATCATGATACGAAGAAAGTTTCTCTCTAGTATCAGGAGTAGAAGTGTAATTTAGTTATTTAAAGAAGTGTAATAATTACACATTACTAAAACCGTGTGTCATTTTCACTGTGGACATTTATTTTGGGACGATGGGAGTAGTATATTGCATGTAAAACAGATAAAATGAAAACATACCGTTCCATGGGCATGCAAGAGAGACTGTCGTTGTTGGTTTAGATCTTGAAGAATTGACACCCCGAGCTCTTCAGTCTCCAGCATTGTCCTTCTACTGTCCCTAACTCTATCGCTCGTTTTATTCAATCTTTCTGTCGACATAAGTAGTCTTCCCTTTTGATCAGCTGAAACCTGTGACATAAGCAACTTGTAAAATTCTAATCGAGATATATATATATATATATATATATAGGGTTAGGTTCAAATGTGAACTCAATTTTGGCTGTGAACGTGAGGACGAATCTCAGCCACACATCTTCGGTTATGGTGGACGCGATCACGGAGGATTGACGCGATTCATGGGAGGGTGGAGATTATTAAAGGAGGGGAACCAGGTCAAAGCCGCCTTTATTGACCGGATAAGTGGCTGAGATTCGTCCTCACGTTCACAACCAAAAATGAGTTCACATTTGAACTTTCCTCTATATATATATATATTCTCTAAATACTTAATAGTTGCACAGCTGTCTCTCCTGAGATTCTCTAGGACAAGGTTTAGGACTTTCGGTACTGCTTGATCATAAAGTCGAACCATTTAAACCAAAGGGCCTTTGGCCTAGCAGTATCCGAGCCTTTTGCCCTCATAGGAGGTCAGGGTTTCAAATCTCACAAAGGGTGAGTAGAGTGTGTGGGTTTATTTGTGGCATTTTGAGAAGGCTGAAATTTGGAAAGTAATTTTCTTTTCAACTGATGGCAAAGACAATTTCCAATTTCCAATTTCCAAATTCCAACTAATAATAAAGATAACAGCATGCACCTTGGTTATGTTTTTCCTCAATTTATATTGCAGTTGTTTACAAGTATCAACCTACATTTTTCACTAGAGGATATCCTCTCTCTTGATTTGAAAATACAACCCATAGTAGCTTTGAAGAAGGATCGTGTGAGAATAGAAGTTAAAGGTGAGAAGCGTAAGAAGAGATCTGGACCTTGATCACTTTTAATCTCACCCCAACCCCATGAATTGCGCTTCTCACGGGAATTGATCTGGTGCATCTCATTACCGTTGATCTTCAATTAGGATTGATCCAAGAGTGGAGATCCCTTCTTACCCTTCTCACCATAACTTTCATTCTCACTGGAACCCAACCCTAGTAGCTTTAGGGTTGATAAAAATAAGAGGAGAGGGAGTTAGAAACAAGATTAGTAAGGATACCGTTGCTGCATCTGCCATTCCTGATTCCAACAATTCATCACGAGCAGCTTGGTTTAAGCTGGATGATGCAATTCGTTTAACTTCACTCTTCAAATTATTCAGATCAGATTTGTATTCCCTTAGTTTGGCAAGGAGCACAGCCTTCACATTTGGCGGCAAGCTTCTTGCCTCAAGATCCATTTTCCGTATCTGGAGCAATATATATCAAGATTACATCATTTCTGTGGTATACATATATGATAAATTATTTCACAACAACAGCAGGCCAGTACAATACCAGAGATTCAGCTTCATCAAGTCCAACTTTTATTTCAGAAACTTTCTGCTTCTTTTGCTCTACAAACAAATAAAACTGCATCTTCATCCTCAAAAGCCACATAGTTTAAACAGTTGAAGGAAAAAGATATAAAATTCAACACAGCAGGCCATACACAAGAAAAAAAATCCAACTTTTATTCCAGAAACTTTCTGCTTCTTTGCTCTGGAAATGCATAAAAATGCACCTAATTCTAATAGCACACAGATTATTTATGATTGGAAAAAAAAGGAAAGCAATTAGCAAAGTATTAGAAGTGTTGTGCAACAAGAACAGTATCAACCAACATAAAATAAGCCACAGCCAATTGGGCAAGACTTTGCAAAAACCCTGTTTTGGGGGCATATAAGAAGATACTAGCATTTCTATCTTCACCACGAGTATGAGGGCATACAAGACATGGGTTGGGTTCCGGTGAGAAGGAGAGTTATGGTGAGAAGCGTAAGAAGAGACCTCCACCCTTGGATGCACGGAGATAAGATACACCGAGATGCACCGGATCAATCCCTATATCAAGCGCGATTCATGGGTGGGTTTGAGATTAAAAGTGATCAACGGTCAAGATCCCTTCTTATGCTTCTCACGGTAACTTCACTTCTCACGTGATCCCATGCCTACAAGACATATGATCTAATCTACTGATTTTGGAGAACCATGCTCAACCCCGGTAAATTCAAGCCGTTCACTATCTGTTGAACCAACAACATCAAAGGTGGGCAGCCCACCCGCATAGAACAGTTAAGTTCGACTCTGTTGTCTGTACATTCTCTCACTTAGAATGTCCACCCTCAGCTCACCCTAGACTTAGAGATGATGAACAATCAAGGAACTTACTTTCAAAAAATCTCAACAAACAGGACTATTGATGCTGAACAATTCTAATAGGAATGCATATCAACATAACAGGTGGAATACATCAGATCGAAGAAGTTAAACATTGTATTATCTCACATTCTCAAAATTATCCAAAAAAATCATGCTTAATCTATTCATTCTATTGCCTAACCACATTTAATAACAATTGTATACACATAACCAGGAATAGGAATAGTGAAATCGGATTGAGGCTTCGACTCACCTCCATCGAGAAGACTAGCCGATGTACACTTCTTCGACAAACCAGCAGAAAGCTCGCAGTATTGGCGTTCGTAACCTTCAAATACCTCACTCATCTCGTCGACAGCAAATCTTCAATTATCACGAAATCGAAATCAAGTAAAAATTTCACTAAACAGATGAAAATCAAAGCTCAGTGTAATTGCTATTCAATATAATAATAATCTTCTACAGATCGCTTTTTGATCAAATCACGTATTCGATGAACTACAAAAACACAAACAATTAGTATAAATATAAGATGAACCTGAAACTTGACGGCGAACTAGAAACTCCGGTGATCGGAAAATAGGTGGATTCCGGCGGTGGATCTGATGTTGAATTTTGTTTGCCAACGACTGGGATTGATGATTCGATTTCTTCTGGAAAACGTGTTTTTGCAGATTGGAAGGGAATGGCAAAACAAAGGGAAAGGGACGATGGTAAAACGACTGTACGGTGACAATGTACTCCGTGAAAGCCTTCCACGTGTACACATATCACGTGCCATGTTTGGATAGAATGTTGACTAATAATTCTGTTTTCAATTGTCCCACCATCTTTATTTTACAATATCCGTATTAAATTTCTATTTTTAGAATTTTAAATTTTATTTGACAAATTATTTGATGATTTATTTTTAACTTGTTAAGTTACTCATTAGTTAATAAGAGTATTTTTAACGACTTTTTTTAAAATGAAACACAGAGGACCTATAACTAATTTTTTAAAATGAAACACAAAGGACCTATAACTAATTTTTTAAAATAGAAAAAACACGAAAGATAATGTTTTTTTCTTTAAATATGAAGATCATTACAAAATTAAATACCAAGTAAGACGAATTTTTAAAAAAATAAATATTTAAAGAGATAAATAATATTTTAATAAATTATTGAAATATTAAAATATTTTAATATTATAATTAATGTTAGATTTTCTAAAATGAAAAATCTGTTAGAGATAAATGTAACGTTTTTGGAGATTTTTATTTTTGGTTCTTTATTTTTATTTTTGAGGAATTTGTTAAAAATATTCTAAGTTAGTTGATAGTTAATAAACTAATAAATAAATTAATCATATTTAATAAAAACTAGCTAATGAATTAATTGATTTCAAAGTAAAACTACTATTTTTATCATCGTGGTACGTTGTTTTTAACAATTTTTTTACTTATAGTTTTTCAAATTGCTATTTTTATTGTTGTATTTTTTTTTTCGTTTTTCATCATTGAAGTTAATTATATTAGACGAAGTCTGTTAAGTCAGGGAATTTTTTATCTTTTTTAGTTTTTTTTATTTATAATTTTCATCAAAATTTTAAAAAACTACATTAAATATATAGTAATATAGTTAAGTTCATTCAAAAACAGTAAACAAATAACATAATAAGAAAACAATCGAATTATATGTGATTTTATACTAAAATCAAATGTGATTCACACGACTTTGGTTGCGACTTGAAGTCGTGGATCACGTCAACCGCACACCATTCCATTTACATTCAATGTGAAATTACATGTGATTTTTGCACATGATTTGACCGTTTTTCGTGTTCTTTGATTTGGTTATTGTTAAACTAAACATTTCTTTTCAATACCTTTTATTGGTGGAAGATATTTAAAATACTATTTCTTTCTCATATATACAATTTCTTTTTCTATTTTATTGTACAACATAACACATCTGTTGGAGCACAAAACTCTCCTTAATCATTAATTTTTTTATTATAACATAACTCTTTAAGATGCTCTAAGAAGAAAGCTTAGTAAACATTCTCTAAATCTTTAAAATTTCTAAAATAATATGGCTTTTAAACAAAATTTAACCCAAATGTTGAAATTTCAGATTTTTTGACTGCACTTATATGAACCAAAGGAGTCTCTCTAAGTAAAAACTGTAGCTTCTTATTAGAATAAACATTGTGAAAAGTTCTTATAAGAGTTCTAATTCTTATCTTTAAAGTTAATGTAAAATGACAAATTATAAGTTTTGTATATATTATGAATTAAATATTTATTTATAAAAAGAACAAATTAAATACAAACAGTACACACTATATAAACCAATCCAGCTCTTTTATGTATTTTGAAAATTTTAGACAGTTATCAAGTCAGTTTTAGATAATATTAAAAATAAATTTCAAAACTGATCTAATCCACATCATGCACATGCGATAATTCACGGACGATTAACATTACTTTGTATATTGTGTAATATTTAAAAAATTTGTATTTTATCGATACTCTAATTTATATGTATTCAATAATTATTGATATTGACAAAATATGTCAGTATTTGTAAAACATCAAAATGGAAATTAAAAAAAAAAAAACAAAAACACATCAAAATGGAAATAATTTTTTTTTTTTACAAAAAGCAGATTGTTACGAAAACTCCTGCTGAGATGCTCTAAATCTGGCACGTACTCGCAATTAAGGTCGGTTTACGATAGTTTCTGAGTTCTGACGAACGAAGCTTAAAGTTTGGTTCAGCTCAAGATTCCTTCTGGATTTCTCTATCTGCATCTATCGCCGGAAAGTTATCGTTGATTCTGGTAATCATTTCGTTAACTTCCATAATATTCAGTTGTTAAATCGTTATTACTGTATTAAGATATGCATTGTTTGATCTAATTGCTAAAATTTCACTTGAAGTTCTTAGTTACATGTTTGTTTTGGAATTAGGTATATATTAGGTAATCGTTACTAGCTTAAGAATCCTTCTTCGTTTCTCAAATTCGTAACCTGTGGCTGAAAATTATCGTTAATTCAGGTAATAATTTCATTGACTTTGAATATAAATGGTTGTGCAATCGTTGTTGCTGTATTAGGATATACCTTTTCCTGATCTAATTGCTAAAGAATTCGTTTGAAGTTCTTACTAGATTTAGTATACGGTTATGGTTTAGGGTTTAAGTTGACTCCTCGCTTTATTTACAAAATGAAGCTCTACTTCGATTTTACATCTAGTAATTTGATATGGAACGTTAACACCAGCTTATACTGTTTGCAATACGATGAATGAAGTTCAATTTAGTTTGCAAGTGCTCCTTATAGTTTAAAATCATTATATATATATATATTTTATGGTTGACAGTTAGCCAGTTCGACTACAATAGACAGTCTGCAGATATATGGTGTTGATATAGAGGGAATACCACTGTTAATTTGTTGGTTTCATGGGTTCATAGCTTGTTAACAATGTTTCTCAGTTTTGGATTTTATGTTTTGGGATCATGTACATTTAACTGATTGAAGTATTCCTGCTTGAGAAATTGGCTTTAGTTTAGATTGTTAATTGCTCTTGTTATATTCTGTGGTGTTCATTAGAGTTGACTGTTCTTGGTGTATTATGATTGTTAATTGCTCTTGTTCTTGTTGTAATATGTGCTGGGAAAGTTTTGTGGGATGGTCAGTAGATGAGCATGCAAAGCCTCAAAGGAGAGAGCAAGCAAATGAGAATAATGATATCCATGATGTGAATTAACCCCCTCATTTTCTTGGTTATTTTTGTTTGCATGTATGATGGTAGAAAGGTTTAGTTAGGATATGTGGAACCCCTTTGAGTTCTCTCTAAAAGAGGCAGAGGTTTCTACTTTCTACATATATACATGCTTAAGGGTCAGTGTTTAGCCGATATGTGATTCCGACATGTCCCCTCATATGGAGGTCAGTCGGTGGCTAGAAGGTAAGTGAAAGAGCATGACGAGTCCCTAAATGTTGTGGACCCTGGTTCTGATACCAAGTATAGACAAGTTTGATGGTTCATGTCTAGACAATGTGGGACTCCAACAACCTTGTTTACTATAGTGTGTATATTCCATTGTTATATCCCAAATGTTCTGATGTTTTTATGCGTATGCACTATGGCAAGGGATAGCAAAAAGTCCCATCTTATCAATGTGTTCTCAGCCTTGGTTTTTGTCACTAGTTTTTTTCCAAGTTCAGTTTTTATGTTCCTATAAAGGATAAACAGTACTTTACCAGTCACATAATTTTCAATTATTTGATCCATATTTTAGAGATTGAATTTCTGATGTTCTCATGTAGCAGAATTTTTGTGAATATTAAGAACCAGTGACAGTTTGGAGTAGCTGCAGTTTTTCAGTGTTTTGGAGGATGATTCTTTCTGCGCTTTTGACTTCTGTCGGAATAAATCTTGGTTTATGTTTTCTATTCTTCACGCTATACTCCATATTGAGGAAGCAACCAGGTAATGCAGATGTTTATGCACCACGCTTAGTTGCCGAAGGAAAATCTGAACAGAGAAATGATTTCAACTTGGAAAGGTTACTGCCTTCTACCAGTTGGGTTAAGAGGTCATGGAATCCCTCCGAACAAGAACTTCTCATGCGTGCGGGTTTAGATGGTGTCGTCTTTATGCGCATTATTATCTTCAGGTTCTGATTTTCAAACTATGGAACTTGTGGAATTTTGTAATCCGATATACACAAGAAATTAGTAGAAATGCTAAACAAAGTAGAGATGTTAGATTTTATGATTATGACTTTTGTAGGATATAATTGGTAAAAATTAACAACTTAGTGAGATGCAGAATTGTTGATGTTCGTTTTGTCAATTTCCATCACTGGGCTATCATTCTTTATGAACAAGAAACATGCTAGGTCGTTCATTACTTGTAAACATCCTAAAACAAAATAGCGGCCCAGTGACATATTGGCTTATTGAGGGTTGGGGAAGTATATTTTTATATGCATATTTTCCTTAGCACTGTTTCCATGACCTGAATTTGAGATCTTCAGGTCAGAATGGAGCAACCTTATTGGTTTCTCCAAGCTTACATGTTCTAAAACCAAGCACCCCAATTATACCTGCGGAATTCGTAACTCGGACATATTCCATGATCTAGGATAACTGGTCCAATCATATAACACCCTAAAGTCAATATAGCATCTAGAAATTTCGGAATGAGCTACTCGTAAAGTCATGTTTTTTACATCTTGTAAGCACGAAGTCCTTGCTTAGAGTAGATGAATCGTTGATGAAGAATTCTAGGTCTCGACTTTGACTTGATGCTTCATCTGCCACGTATACTCAAAATTTCTCTAGGGTTTTGGTATGAAGGAGAAGAAAACGCCCCTAATTCTTCATATATATATATATATAACCTGAAAGTAGAAAACTAAGCTAACTAATCTTATCTGTCAGTTGTAGTTTTGTTGCTACATATTTTCTCATCCTTTCTTACAGATTAAAAACCACCTAATGTTCTTTCTTTATTACAGTTTGAAAATGTTTGCTTTTGCTGGGGTACTTGGCCTTTGTGTTCTTCTACCAATCAATTATATGGGAAGTCAGATAGTTATTGATTTCTCCGACATCACAAACATGTCTCTGGAATCATTCATGATTTCAAATGTCAATGATGGTTCTAAAAGGTGATTGTTTACTACTATCTTGATTTTATCTGTTGTAGCCATTTGTTGTGTATTCTTGTTTCGTATATTAATCTTAATCATTTGTTGTGTACTCCTATTTCTTTCTTTGTATGGCATGCTGGCACTTGCCTAAATCAATTCAATTTGGTTACTTATTTATATCAAAACATTCAGTGGGTATAATATTTATATGAGCATTGAGACTTTTAATGCAACCTTGTCCATTTGCAAGTTGTTAGGAAGAACTCTGATCTCATATTTTGAAACTTTTGAAGGTTATGGGTTCACTTCAGTGCGGTATATGTCTTCACTGCATTTGTCTGCTATCTTCTTTATGTTGTAAGCATTTGTCTTTTACCAATATAGGCATAGGATCGTGTGAGAAGAAGAGTTAAGGTGAGAAGCGTAAGAAGAGATCTGAGCCATTGATCACCTTTAATCTCATAAGTCATACCCACCCATGAATTGCGCCTTAGAAGGGACTTGATCCGGTGCATCTCATCGCGGTGCATCTCATCTTAATGTGCATCCAACGATGGAGATCCCTTCTTACGCTTCTCACCATAACCCTCCTTCTCACCGGAACCCAACCCTACCAAGATATACTTGATTTTCTTTTCCCGATGAATTATTGAGGAAATTGGCATTCTGCAGGAGTACAGTTATATCTCTTTGAAAAGGCTTGCCTTCTTCTACTCATCCAAGCCTAAGCCAGATCAATTTACGGTATTGGTTCGGGGTACCCCAAAGTCGTCCACAGACAGCTTAAGTGGAAGTGTTGAGAAATTTTTCACAGAGTATTATCCAACTCTATATCTGTCACATTACATGGTGTATCACACTACAAAGATTCAGAAGCTAATTGTAAGTGAACTTTTGAAGCTTATAATATATATATATATATATATGGAGGCATCTCAAGTAACATGTATTGAAATTCGCAAATATATCCTAGCTGTGTTGCATACTGTATCAGCTGATGAGCTGAACATGTCATGCGGCCAATGATAGACCTTAGATTTTACTGGCTATTAATTTATTGCCCACTATTTTTGTACATCAAAAAATTAAGATTTTCGAAGTCCTATAGGCATGGCATGTTAAGTAAACATTTTGACTTTAAAGTTCATATATAAAAAGCAAAATCCATTTATCAGAGGATATTAGAATCTAGCAGTTTATAATTTATGAACTAACACTGAAATGCCAGTCATTTATACTTGATGGGTGAAATCCTCATTATATTCACATATCTTCTTATTATTGCTTGTGGAGTCCGATGTGTCTCACAGAAATACATTTGATTGCAGTCTTGACCCCTTGATGGACGTCACTAGATAGTATTTCTCTCATTCACTAGTATTATGACAATTTCTATTTTGGAATACCCTAAAATAAATCAATTTCCTTACCTTTACAAAGTTTTAGCTTGCTTCTTGGTAATCATGACAAAATCTTGATAGCATTGATTTTGGTCCATGAGATTCCTCTATGTTGTCATTATTGAGGCGATTTTTGATATTTGACTAATAATGTGGCGATACTTTGATTTTACTTCATGATGGATGAAGTATTATGTAGATCTTAACATCTCTTCTCTTCCCAATTGCAGAATGTCAGATACATATGATTTTATTATCTACATTCTTAATCCATTTAATTCATCTAATTCTTATTTGTTCTGTAATGTCATTCTAGAGTGATGCTGAAAAGGTGTATAGAAAGCTTGCTCATCTGAAGTCGACACAGACGACTTCTCAAAGGTTTGGACGTGTTGGCTTTTTTGGGATTTTTAGGCCCAAAGTTGATCTCTTGGAGTATTATGAAAAGAAGTTAGAAGAGCTAGAAGATAATGTGAGGATGCAACAGACGTTACTTAGTGGGAAGGTGAGTTTGGGATTGTTTGGATGGTTTTTCATTAAGTCCTATATGTATAAAGTTGGCTGTGTGGATTAATCCATCAGTATAAACTGAGAAGGTCTTTGTTTGGGAGGGTTTTTTCATGGGTAGGAGTGTGTTTTTAATTGGGAGGGATAGGCTTGGAAAAAACCTGGCTTTCTGCATAAATCTCCCCCTTAGAAACTTATTGAATAAGCCACTTTCTATATCATTAAGCCATTACAAACAGTCATGTATAGCTGACCGAATAAGCTGTGAATCCCATTAAGCTCATTAAGCTGCTGACAAACAGACCCTTTATTGTAAATGTGATCGTCTAGCCACTATCTGAATTTTAGCTGATTTTATTACAAGGGTTTGTTCCTTGTGTAGCCTCTGAACCGATACTATTCTTTTATTTTCCTCTTTGGGAAGTTCATGAAACTATTCTCTTTTGGTACCAGCCACACAGGGGATGAGTGGGAAGATAGAAGCATTGGGAGAGTAGATTATCTTTTAGAGCCACTGAAACATCACTAGAATAAGGAAACGAGACTGCTTATTAAAAAAATAGAAGAATTGCAAAATAAAGCAAATTTCTCTTTATACCGAAAAGTAGTCAGTTGCTTAAGCATCTCCGACAGCTTCTCCAAAATGGAGAAAATGGAGATTTTGGGTGCTTTTTTGCTCCAACAGATTCTCCAAAATGGAGAAAGTAGGAGAGAGACGGAAAATTTCTCCAAATATGGAGATTTCCCTAAAAATGATTACTTATGAGTGAGAAATAATATTTTATTATTCCCCACCAATAAGAGTCTTTAAACTAAATATCTAGGAGAGAGAAATAATATTTTATTAAATGTATTGAATATTTTAATGATGTAATTAATTTTATGATCTCTAAAATGGAGAATCTGTTGGAGATGAATACAATTGTTTTTTTGAGATTTTGATTTTTGACTCTCCATTTTGTGGAATCTGTTGGAGATGCTCTTAAGAACGATGTGCTTTGTGAAGAATATGACATGAATTCAATTCGAGTAATACTTACTTTTCTAGAGTCATTGATATCTAAATGTAAGGAGCTCTTTATGCCTACTGGCGAAACTTTACTTACAATGGGCCTTCCAATAACTATAGATTTCTAGTAGGTGCATACTAAGTTCATTGGTGAACCATCTGGAGTCATTTTTTTGTTTTAAATTACTGTCCCAAAAATTGGTATATAATCCTCGGATGTACTTAACTCGTTGCTCCCTCATGTTGACTGGAAGCTAAGCGTTTAGATTTATTGTTAACAGATAAACTTAGTAATTGTGTATTGTATTATTGTGTAAAACACAATTACAATCAGGGATATTATATATATATATATAGAGGGGTATTCAAATACAACCTCTTTAGATCTTCCAACCCACTCATCCACCATCCACCATCCATTTTCTTTTTTTCTTTTTCTTTTTAATTTTTTTAATTAAGGGTAGTTACATCCAATTAAATGATAATCATTGATGATCAAATGGACGCTCCTGATTTGGTTGTAAAGGTTGTAAGAATGCAATGGGTTGTATAATAATGGCCCTCTCTCTATATATATATAAGAGAGATATTTACACTTTAGACCCTCTAATATAACTATGTACATATATCACACTTAATTGTCTAACATTAACATGAACTTTTGTTTAACTGATCATTTCAATAGGAAATTCCTGCTGCTTTTGTATCTTTCAAGTCACGGCTTGGTGCTGCAATAGCTTTACACATCCAACAAGGAGAAAATCCTACAGAGTGGCTAACTGAGCAGGCTCCAGAGCCCCAGGACATATACTGGCCCTTCTTTTCTGCATCGTTTATAAGTAAATGGATTGGGAATGTCATAGTGGTTTTTGCATGTGTTGCTCTTACACTTTTGTTCTTCGCACCTGTACTCCTAGTGCAGAGTCTCACTCATTTGGATCAACTGGAGACCTGGTTCCCTTTTCTGAAAGGTGTATTGCAGATGTGAGTAACTACAATTCTCTATTTACTTTTTCTTATTTTTGTGCTTCGTTCACCATGGTTTGGGTTCTGGTGAGAATGGAAGTTATGGTGAGAAGGGTAAGAAGGGATCTCCACCCTTGGATCAATCCTAATTGAAGATCAACAATAATAAGATGCACCGGATCACTTCCCACGAGAAGCACAAGTAAATGGGGTCGGGGTGAGATTAAAAGTGAACAAGGGTTCAGATCCCTTCATACGTTTCTCAAGTTAACTCCTATTCTCACACGATCATTCGTCCGTTCACCATATGCTAATCTTTATTCCTGCTACCTGTTTGCTTACACTCTTGCACAAGCCAAGGGCTTTCACTTAAACAACTGACAGAGGTCAAGTCTGCTTACATCTCACTTCCTCCCAAACCCTAGTTTCGAGTGGGATTTTACTGGGTCGATTTGGTTTGGTTTTACTTTTTGAAATTGAGTTATACATGTTGAAATTATTCTTCTAACTTACATATGGTATTAAACTTCTGCTTTTCGTTTGTGTATATTTCTTCTCATTTTTGGTCAAATACCACGTGGGCCGTAAGTCTTAACACACGCTATTGTGACTTGCAGAGCGTTCGTAAGTCAGGTCATCACAGGATATCTTCCTAGTCTCATTCTCAAGCTGTTTTTGTATTTTGTGCCACCTGTCATGATAATGTTATCCTGTCTCCAAGGCTATGTTGCACACAGTCAGATAGAGAAAAGTGCATCTAACAAGATGCTCTGGTTCACCATATGGAATGTATTCTTTGTAACCTCTTTATCGGGAACAATTTTATATCAGGTTCATATCTTTTGGGAGCCTAAGGAAATACCAAGTATATTAGCAGTTGCCGTTCCAGCACAGGTAAAACTGTTACTATATTTACTCATGTAATCATATTATTGAATTGTGAGCTTACATTTATTGAATTTCATACATTATCCTGCTGTTGCATGCTAATTTGATGATAATGAATATAACGGGTTTAGTAGGCAGTAGAGCGATTGACTGGTTACCAACATGGATCTATTATTTCTGTAACTCACTATTGCTCTTAACAAGAGCAGGCCCTTATAGTTTGTGACCACAAATTTCGGTTAACAGATTGATACACACACACACATCTATATGTATAGGGGTGGTTTCGAATACAAACCATGTAACTCTAACAAACCATAAACAAATGAGATATTTATGGACAATTATCGTGATTCATTAATTATGATTTGAGATAGATATGGAAGATGTTAAGGTTCATTTATTACGATCATGGCTTTAGATTAGGAAACAAAATGGAGTCATATATTTATTAGACTAGATGAACGGCTAAGATGTGGTTTGCACGGTTTGTTGGAATTAAAGGGTTTGTAAAATAAACCTCCCCCCTCTATACATATAGATATAGGGGCGGGTTCAAATGAGAACTTAAATTTGTTGTGAACGTAGGACAAATGAGAGCACGACACGTGTCATATTCAGACTGAATATAGTATTTATTCGGTCTGAATAATGCTTTGATTATTCAGACTGAATAAATACTATGTTCAGTCTGAATATTTCTTTGATTATTCAATCTGAATAATCTACATTCAGACACGTGTCGCGCTCTCATTTGTCCTCACGTTCACAACCAAATCTGAGTCCGCATTTGAACTTTCCTCTCTCTCTCTCTCTCTCTCTATATATATATATATATATATAGAGAGAGAGAGAGAGAGAGAGGGAGCAGATGAAAGTGAACCAGTGAAGGGAGGAATGTGGATGTGTGGAGGGATTTATCAAGTAAAAAGGAGTCAATTTTGCATTGCCCAGAACCTTCAAATACATTTAGGGAAGTGACATGTTTCAGAAGTATGTGGGGGCTAGACAAAAGGTCAAAGAGATATATCAGATAATTGTCAAGTTGTTACATTACATGCCCTATATGTTTGTGTCTTTTTTCTTGTTAATTTTTTTGTGATTATTTACCAACTCCAAAACTCTAGGATGTAGTGCTATAACCTAAATTCTTCATAAATCAGTAGCTCTCTATTGAAGAGGTGATACAAAATTTTACCTTTTTTCTGCAGGCTACATTCTTCATCACATATGTTGTGACATCTGGCTGGACTAGTACAGCTTCGGAACTTCTTCGCTTGATGCCCCTCATTTACAGTTTCACGAGAAGAAATATACTCACCAAATATGGTGAAGAATTTGAAGTGCCTTCAATTCCTTACAGCAGTGAGCTCCCCAACATTCTCTTATTTGGACTTCTGGGCATTACATACTTTTTCCTGTCGCCCTTAATTCTGCCGTTTCTATTGGTTTACTACTGTCTGGCATACATAATTTTTCGTCACCAGGTTAGACGGATTCATGAAACTTCTTCTTGTTTATATATTGTGTTGTTGGGCATTTACAAATAGGGGAAAATGCATCAAAATGCAATAAAGTTTGGTTTAGTTCCTATTTAGTGTAACGAATAATATTTATTAACCACAAGGGTGCTGCCCGATTGGTTTGAGCTTGGGCCCAAAGGTCAAAAGTGCCTGGAGGTCCCAGGTTCGAATCCAAGGAGGAATAAGAATCCCCTTGTGGCCATGGAGGTTCAAATGCAGTGACTCCGGGCTACCTGTGAAGCGGGTGGTCACCTTGCATAGCTGGTTGGATATCCAGGTTGATAAGAAAAGAATATTTTTATTGATGTAACAAAGTTTCAATTTTTTTTATTTTGTACCCATTTTGATTGGTGCCCTGCTGATTTTGTAACATTTGATGGCATGGATATACCCGTTTAAGAAAGGTTCATGAAAGGGTTATAGCGAAGCGGCCGATAAATTTGACATCCACATTATCAAATGTTACAAGATCCGGAGGTTACAGGTCAAAAATAGGGATTTTTGAAACTTCGTTAGATTGATTGAGGAAAAAATTATTTGTTACACTGAATAGGAATTAAAGCAAACTTCGAAATATTGCAGATAAGGAAGAATGACATCCCTTGCAATTGCTTACTTTGTGTGTTTTGCTGCTATTAGGGTTGAGAAACACCTTTGACCCTTTCAAGGAAATGTATCGGAGATCTAAGGATGTTATAGTTTATGCGAAACTTAAAATTTTAACTAAAAACTAAAAACTTTTTTTGAATAACTTATTTACTTAGAAGTACAAGTGAATAAATAATGTGCTCTTGTTAACACATCATACCACGTTTACCACCCCCCCCCCTCTCTCTCTGTCTACACCATAAGTCCATAACCAGTATCACTATATATCCACCATAATACTTTTTCTTTTGTTTTTCCTTTGTTAATCAGAGAAGTGCTCTTTTCTGAAATATAACATTATTGGAAAACCTGACCCCAAATCCCACTAAAATGAGGGGTATACAGTCATTTCATTGCAATTTTGGGCAGATTTGGCAACTTTCGAGACTGACATTAACTTGTAGTCGTCTAAAAGAAATATTTTCTGATTTATGGCATAAGGGTAAGGTTCAGGGGAAACCGAAGAAAAATGAAAAACTGAGGAACACCTGGTAACCGTTCATCTGGACATTATGCACATATCATACAAATAATTTGCAAGCAATTTGTCCGGTATACACATGTGCATACAAATAATTTGCAAGCAATTTGTCCGGTATGCACATGTGCTTACAAATAATTTGCAAGCAATTTGTCCGGTATGCACATGTGCATAAAAACAAAGAACAACTTCAATTACTTGTATGCGCATGTGCATACTGTCCAGATGAATGGTTAGTGTTCCTCAGTTTTTCATATTTTTAGGATTTTCCCCTGAACCTCCCTCTATGGCCTAAATTTAAAAATCCCCATGGTTCAGCAGCCTCTGGAGGAAAATTTCCAGCTACCTTAATTCTGAATTTGTGTTGTATTTTTAGAAAGAATTACCCCTTACTCTTGAATCTATGTTAGAATCAATATCTGTCTCTTGTGACTCTACATTAAGAGAATTTTATATTAGACCATTAATAAATACCAATACTGATATTGTTTCTTTTACAGTTGCTCGATGTCTATTCACCAAAATTTGAGACTGCAGGAATGTTTTGGCCGATTGTGCACAATTCTACAGTTTTTTCCTTGGTATTAATGCACTTAATTGCTGTGGGGATATTTGGTCTGAAGAAAATTCCCTTGGCTGCCAGTTTGACTATTCCACTCCCCATCCTCACTCTTCTGTTTAACAGCTATTGCCGGAAGCGATTCCTACCGGTTTTCAAGGGCTATCCTGCTGAGGTATGTTGAAAAAGATTCTCATGTTAATCAAATTAACCCCCAAGATGAGGTTGCCATCATCCTTGTAAACCTTAAATGAGGTTTTAGTTAAATCCATGACCTACTGACATATTAAAAGAAAAATAACTTCATACTCATCAGAAGGTCATACATTTAATTAAAATATCATTTAAGGTTATAGAGGAAAGTTCAAATGCGAACTCAAATTTGGTTGTGAGCGTGAGGACAATGAGAGCGCGACACGTGTCTGAATGTAGATTATTCAGACTGAAAATAGTATTTATTCAGTCTGAATAATGCTTATTCAGACTGAAAATAGTATTTATTCAGTCTGAATAATGCTTATTCAGTCTGAATAAATACTATTTTCAGTCTGAATATTTCTTTGATTATTCAGTCTGACTGAATATGACACGTGTCGCGCTCTCATTTGTTCTCACGTTCACAACCAAATTTGAGTTCTCATTTGAGCCCGTCCCTAAGGTTATATACCTAAATATCTCAACTATGGGTACCCTTATAAGGAGTCCGGTTAAATTACCTTCTGACAGGTTTTCTTTTTTAAATATCTATAACCTTCTACAGTTTTGAGAATTCCACTTCTTAAATGCCTCATCGATATACACGAATGCTTAGAAACTTGTTAGAAGGTCATGGGTTTAAAACACACTCTGGAGGTCATTTAGCTAAATAACCCTCTCATGAGTAAGTTTTGGGAGCAAAGCTAACATGGGGTTGTGGGGATTGCTAAAGTTCACCCTTTGAGTTGGTGATTAATGTGTACGACAAAGGATCGTGTGAGTATAGGAGTTAAGGTGAGAAGCGTAAGAAGGAATCTGGACCCTTGATCACTTTTAATCTCATCCCCACCCAATGAATTGTGCTTTGCATGGGAGTTGATCCAGTGTATCTCGGTGCATCTCATTACTGTTGATCTTCAATTAGGATTGATCCAACGGTGGAGATCCATTCTTACCCTTCTCACCAAACTTCCGTTCTCACTGAAACCCAACCCTTAGGTAGCGTTTGTTTTCTAAGAGGTGCTGAAATCTGATTTCACTTCTGATTTATAAGAGGTGGGGCTGAAGTCTGAAATCTGAAATCAGTTAGACCGTTTGTTTTTATGTATGAAGTCTGAAATCTTAATCGGTCGTTGATTATAAATCCCTGAAATGCGGGTGTACGCGAATAAGAGGGATTAAGTGGTGAGGTTACCACTTTTTGTTTCAGATGATTTTCAGACTTAAGAGGGTCTGAAAAAACAAACGGTCTGAATTTAAAAACGTCTGAATGAATAAGTGATAAGTGGTCATTGAGAGGTAAAATTGAAAAAACAAACAGGGCCTTTATGTGTATATGTGTATTGGCCACCACTCGATGTCTACATAACCATCCATTATATATATTAAATTCTGATTATGTTTGCTTTCCAGTTGCTTCTACTCTTCATTATTGAATTTACATAGCTGAAAATAGTAAAACACTACTCTGTGATACAGTCTATGATAAAGAAAGACAGAATCGACCAAAATGATCCAGCTATGTCTGAATTCCTTGATAAACTAGTCACTGCATATCAAGATCCAGCTTTGAAACCGATCCAGTTTTCCGGAAGAACCGACGGCCGAAATGCCCCACTTCTCGCTTCCGAAACATGAATGTGGCAAGTCGAAATATATGTGCAAGTTAATGCCAGTTAGACAAACGGCCCCCGGTAATCTCAACTTGATCATCACATCTGGCCCAGCAGTCTTATGTACCTTTCTAATCTGCACAAATGGATGGAAGATTGTGTGCTCTTATTGTAATATTCTTGTTGACAACTTGCCTTCGATACACTTTTTGCCCCCAATTGTATTCTCATTTTTGTTTGTTTTGTTGTCTAGGATGTAATATAGGTGCTTTTTGTTCATGCCCCTCCCCCCCCCCCCCCGCCCCTCGTTATTGTAGCTTTTTTTGTCAATAAAATGTCATTCCACAGGACAATTCCTGGATTTTCAAACTTGGGTTTCGGAGTTAATTTGTAGACTAACATTTCTTGTCATGAGTTAAATGGTTTTCTTTTTCCAGAGATACAAAGATACGAAGATTGAATCCAGAATGACCAAGCTATGTTGACTTGTATGTTCTGAAAGTGAAAGTGATCCTTGCATTGGGTTTGGTCATTGCAGCTCTTCAGAAGGTCAGTGAATTTCTTTCATGGAGCTTAATTTTAATGTTGTCATTATAGGTGCTACTCCCTCTGTCTCAGAATAAGTGTCCATATTTCTATTTTAGTTTGGTCCAAAAGTGTTCACTTTCAAAAGTAAGGGGCCGTTTACTAAATGTTTACATGGTAAGTGCTTACTGGGTCACTTTACTTTATCGGATGAACATGACAAAGATTGAGGATCTTACCTGGTGAGAGTGATGACAAGAACCAAGAGTCTTACCCAGTAAGTGAGGGTGACGACCTTTTACCCATTAAGCGCTTACCGGATAAATTGTTGCATATAATGTCATTTTAATGGACTAAAATCTTATCTAGTAAGTTAAGTGAAAGTGTTGAATCTTACCCGTAAGCTTTCACTTTTCAATTCTACCCTTATGGCCCGTTTGGTTTACGGGATTTGGTAAATTTTGGAATTGGATTCCATTCCAATCTCGCGTTTGGTTTAAAGGGAAGTCTGAAGTTGATATCCCAGGATTTCAAACAAACATTGGATTAAGAAATCCCATGGGATACTCGGTATTTCAACTCAAGGGATTTCATATGATTTATTTGTAATAATGTTCTAAAATATGTTAGACTACATTGATTTTGTAATGATAAATTAATAAAAGGTAATGTAATTATTTTTATAAATTATTTATAAAGAATGGAATTCAATTCCATTCCAATCCTATAAACCAAACACACCAAATCCTTCCACAAAATTCAAGTCCCCCAAAAACACTTCTTAAAACCAAATGACCCCGTAATAACGAGACGGAGAAATTCATTACTCCTATTATTATGAGAAAAAATGTCATTTAGTTAATTAAAAAGTGTAATAATTTAATAATTAAACATGTATAAAACTACATATTTTTTCATCGGATATTTTTTTATGACTGAGGGGATATATAAATATGTAGCTTGACACCATGAGTTTGAAGTAGTTACAGAAAATGGCATATGCCTAGATACCCCTGTACATTTTAAAAACTATTTAACCACTGTTATGTTGATGGAGCTCCACGTGGAGAGATAAGAATAGCCTTGACTTATAATCGCCATTTCTTTCCGGTCAAAACATCAAAATCAAAACCTTTTTGCTTTATCATTCTCTTATACCATTAAAAATTAAAAATCAACCCATCATTCCACGTGGCAGCATCATCAAAATATAGGTTTTCTGATTGATGAAAATTTCAACAAACTTTGAGCTAAAATTACTGTATCGTTACAATTTGCTAATGCTAGTATTTATTGATACTAAAAATTTACATTTTATCATTGTTAAACTGTTAAACTAGACCAGGTGTAGTGTGAAACCTAATCATTTACATGGATTGAGAGCGTATTTGGTATATTATAATGTTACCAGTATTTGTCTCAAAGTTTTCTATTAACTTTATTATATATGCCAATTTGTATTATTTTATTAATGTAGATGTCATATTGTCCCCTGGCTTTGGAGAGTCTTAGATTATTCATCAATGGTGACATTAGCTATAATAGATGGATCCTCTAAGCATAGTTTGGTGAGTTTCTACATCTAACAATCTCGTTTATATTTTCATTTACGATTGTTGTGGACGTCTGTAATTGAATCCAGGACAAATGGAATATTCCACCAAATCCCCTCTGGGTCTCGACCGCTATGCCAAAACCCTTGTGTTTTCGTTCATATCCCTTATAGAAAGGGGTATGAATAGAATACACCTATTTAAACATATATATATATATATATATATATATATATATAATATTATACTCTTTGAATAGGCCAGGGAGAAACCTCCAAATGTTACCTTTTAGACTCAAATATTTATATAACTTTGAATAGGTCAGGGAGAAACCTCCAAATATTGCCTTTTAGAGAAAATATTAAAAAAAAAAAACAAAGATGTGACAACCACTATGACCTCTTCAACTCTTCTCCTTTTCCATCTATATATATATAAACACATTATAATTAAGTTAAATCATATCAAAAACCTTTAGATTCTCCTTTTTAGAGTACAAAAAAAGACACTTTAATATGGCCAGGAAGAGAAAGCTAGCTACTGATCAAAACTCAGATCATCATGAAGGAAACATATGTTGGGACCCGTTGGTAGCCACCGCAATCGGTGGGCCCCGGAAGGCTCGGAAGAAGTTTGTTGGGGTTCGGCAACGGCCATCTGGACGATGGGTTGCGGAAATCAAGGACACGATACAAAAGATTCGAGTATGGCTCGGCACCTTTGACACGGCTGAGGAAGCGGCTCGAGCCTATGACGAAGCCGCTTGCTTACTCCGTGGAGCCAACACTCGCACCAACTTTTGGCCGTCTTCCCAACAATTTTCAACCGCACCCGCCCTTCCTTCCAAAATCACAAATCTTCTTATTCGTAGGCTTGAAGCTCGGAATAATAATAATAATTCTTTAGCTGCAAGCACTTCATCACGGAATCCTTCTCTTCTCAAAGCTAACGTGAATCAGCCGGAGGAATTCCGAGATGAAACGGCTGAATTTTCGGATACCTACTTAATGGACTTTCTTAATGATATAGACGGATATCTACCCGCTAATGATACAACGATATTTACAAACAGCGGTAATTCGAGCTCTGAGGTGGATCATTGTGAAAATCGTCTGATTGATTTGTCTTCTAGTGGAGATATAATTGGAGGTGAAATGGAAGATTTAGATGAAGAAATGGATTTCAAGTTTGTTGATGAACTCGGATCCGCTTGCGGATTTTCTCCGTTTGAAATAGCTCAAGAAATAGTATCGGAATCGGGGGAAGAAGAAGAAGAGCCGATGACGATAAGTGAATCTATGAAACGGATGAAATACGAGCGGAAATTCTCGGCGTCTCTTTACGCTTTCCACGGGATACCGGAATGTTTGAAGCTAAAACTTGGACCACGAGGTGGTTCGAAGGGTAGAGAATGGTCGAAAATGGAAGTAAACGATCATCGAGCGAAAGAAGGCGGCAAAAACGATAAGGAAGAGTGTGTGGTGGTAGAGTATGTAGCAACCGAGATGGCTTCAGTTTCCTCTTCGAATGATGTTATTGATGGAGAATTATCGATTTGGAACTCCCTCGATCTCCCAACAATCTGCTATGTTAATTAGAGCTCGATCTTTAATTCTTTATATAGTTTCTACACATTAGGTAACTGGGCTGGGTTCCGGTGAGAAGCAGAGTTATGATGAGAAGCGTAAAAAGGGATCTCCACCCTTGGATGCACATTAGGATGAGATGCACCGGATCAACTCCCTTCTAAGGCGTAATTCATGGATGGGTATGAGATTAAAAGTGATCAATGGTTCGGATCTCTTCTTACGCTTCTCACCTTAACTCTTCTTCTCACACGATCCTAAGCCTTTGATAACTGTGGGTATCTGGACCAGTGTGCTGTTTGCGTGCACCTAAGCTAATTTCATGGGACCCTGAAGATAAAAGTCGGTAAAATTCCAAGTGTTTTCAATGGAGTTTTTGTCCATGGAACCGGAATGCTACCTCCAACGAGCATCCTACACCACGAAATACAAGGTTTTTTTTGGCATGGTTATCTTATCGACCTTTTGTCTTTCGACTTTTGCCTTGGTTTCCATATAACCCATGCTCGAGCTTTTGACTTTGTCTCCTTAGATGGACGGTGTCCGGGTTTGACTCTATTAAGTTTGTTCCCGATTCCGTCACTAGTTGTGACTTTGTTAAGTTCGATCGTTCTGTATAATCTTTTTGTTTGGAAAAGAACAATTTTCTGTTTGTATTGAACTTGATAAACACTTTCGATTAATTTATTTCATATCTAAAATATCTTTTTAACAAAGACAAAAGTGAGAAACTTAACCACAAGGGTTGTGTCGAAGCAGTTGAGGCCCTATGGGATGTGGTGTCCAATATCTCATCTGTCCAGGGTTAGAATCCAGGCGTACACAACAATTGTAGCCACTGAGTTTATCAGGGTTGATATTTTGTAGTCATAATTTGCCGGGATTAGTATAGGCATAGCCTGGGATACCCTTCCAAATAAAAAAGTGGAGAAACTTGTAAACTATAATTGGTCAAAAAGGAAACACATTTCAAAGAGAGTATTTTCTTGACACACCGACGAATCCAGATGTTGTCAAACCCCTTGTGGCCATGGAGGTTCATCTGCGACGACCTCATGCCATTTTTGGTCGTCCAAGGGATTAGTTTGTGCGCATAGACTAGCCTGAAAACCCATTATTACAAAGAAATGACGTTACGTAGTGTTGGTAAAAAAAAGTGATGAATATATTGATTATCTGGGGTCCGATCGTCGCTAGAGGCCCGTCGACCCCACTTTCTTGCCCATCTTCGAGCAAGCTATTATACATAAAAGTTAATAAAGTCCTAGACGGCAGAGACAATTTTGGAGCGGAAAGTCCCTATTTCTATGCTCGTAGGCTCCCTTCTTCGAGGTTGATTTCCCCGGATCTTAGAAAACGTCCGATAAAGAGAAAGAAAGATGTTCCGAACAGAGGAAAAACCCTCCATTAAGGATTTTCGTGAGATCCAGACTATTGATTAAATCAACGAAATTGAAGATTTGATTACCCTTGTAACGTTGTATTTTTTTTCCGAATGATCCAAAATGAAAAAAAAATGCTATATTATGTTTTAACAGAAGTACATTTTAAAATTAACGAACAAAGAGAACATTATGCTATAGTCGAGCTTTTTTCTTACCAATAAAAGGTTTGTTGTTTGGTAAAAGCCAATTGATTGACATAAAAATGGAGGGACATGAAAAAGGTAAGTCATTTTCGCTATTGGTATTAAATAAGAAATTGGACCAATTCCTGTATGGATAATCACTCACTCTAATGGGTGAGCGTAACAGAAATGAAAATCTTATCCGACAAAAGGCACGTCAAATGACCAAGAATCTTCTTACCCGTTAAATGAGGGCTGGTGATTCAACGGGTAAGAGGCGCTTAATAACAATGTTATCATGCCATTTAGATAGCCGAAAATCTTATCCATAAAGATAAATGAGGTTGACGACTCTTACCGATAAGCATTTGGTGAATTCAATTATCTTGTATAAAATGTGCGTCATGTACCCACTTCAGACCCAAGCCCACCCATACTTTATCTAGAAAGGATTATAAAGGATATTTTGGGTAGTTACTTCTAATAAATCTAGTATAAATAGAGGTGTGGAAGGGAGTAGAGGTATCGAGAAATTAGTAAGTCTTCTATTATAGTTATAGGAGTAAAAAAATTACAATCAGTTTTTACTCAATGTTTATAAAGTTTACTTTAGTTTTTATTTAGCATAATAATAATAATAATCAATTTTTAATTAATGTAACAAACGATTATCAAAAAGAATAATTAAACTTTTGTTAAACTAATTACTTTTTTATCCAGTTATGATAAATACAAACTAAGAATAAATTCGTTGCTTTAAATATGTTTTAACTTAAATTCCAGTTATGATAAATACAAACTAAGAATAAATTCGTTGCTTTAAATATGTTTTAACTTAAATATAAACATATTTTTTCCCCAAAAAATAATACTCATATAATTATTTTCTAATTTTAGAAAGAATAAAAGATTTTCCTCTTTCCACATATGGCAACCTCTTTTGGGATTTCATATTAGTCTCTGTGTCATTAATTATCAATAATACTCCATATTTCAATCTAATTACAATTTTGGTAATTATGGTTACAATTTTGTACATTTAACTAACTTATGTCAAAACATTCTGTCAACTAAAGGGCATTATGGTCTTTTCACTTTATCTTATCTTATTTTAATTTATAAAATAGAAAACAGCATATTTATATCCTAATACAATATATTATAAAATTCTAATATAAGAACACTGGCGGATCCAGGATTTTTCCCGAGCGGGTGCACTCTTAAATTGTATCAAATGTATGCAAAGTTGTTTGATGTATTTTTCGGTTGATTTCGAAGAATTTTTTTTAAGGTTTTTGATTGATTTCGAGGGATTTTTTAAAGTAGTGCTCCTTTAACCTTTGAAATATCAAAAGTTTAGCGGATGCTCCTCATGTAAAACTTATGAAACACAATTTTTTTTATCCTTACGGAACACGGTTGAGCGGTAGCACGGGATCCCCTCCCCATAGAGTGGGTCCGCGCCTGTATAAGAAGGTACCCACATCTTTCTTGTGAACGTCAGAGAAGATGATCAAACGATGGAGTATTACAGAAGAAGAAGATCAGACGATAAAAGGTATTGTCAAAGAGGGTGGCGAAACAAAATTCTGGAACCTGACTTAATGGCATATTCATTTAATTATTATTTAATCTCATATTTATTCATTTAATTCTTATTAAATATTAAGGAAATAATAAAAAAACCAACTTGTCCTTGAAATTAACGGACTTTTTTAACAACCTTAAATTCAAAAGGGTTAAAAGTGAAACACATTGACAACCATAGTACCAAAATTATAATTAGTTTGAAATTAGAGGCTGCTTTTGATAGTAGTTAGTAATCGTAGGGACCAAAAGTGTAACTTTTACTCTTAATTAAATAAACAAAAAGCATATGGATACCATGGTGAAGTAGAAGGTGCAGAAAATGAAGCAGAGAAATGGAGAAATGGATGAAAATGGAGGGCGCGTATCCCATCACCAGGGGTTTGAAACCGAAAGACTCTCTCCTACACAGAAGCAGAAAGGATATCATCTTTATAAAATCCATATTTTCTGGAACTTCCCATTGGTTTGAGAAACGACGAGAATCAATCAAATAGATAGAATCTGGTTGTGATTATTGAACCCGGATCCGACAATAGTCGGACCCACCACCTTCCCCTCTCCTCCTATGGTGGCTTCCTTTCAATTTCAATTTAACACAGGGTCAGCGAGCGAGAGAGAGAGAAAGGAGATCGTATAGCCTCTTGATAGTTTCATCTCTTATTACAGGTATATATACATATACATATATATATATATGTATACGTATAATTTGATTGTTTGTATAATTGTATTGTGATTTGTTGTTGTATTGTATGCATAAATATCATCAATTAACTTTTTGTAATGATGAAAAGCACTTTTCAATTTTCAATTTCAAATCATATGATTATGCATTATCTTCTTCCCCAATTTTTTTTTGTTTTCATGTGTCTTTTGTTTCTTCTTTTTGTTTCCCTGTTTGAAGTGCTTTTTAGATGATTCCAAATTTCAATTATTGTTTCTGTTACCAATTATTGTAAATTTTGTAATATCTGACAATTTTTTTTATGATTTGAGATGTTTTTAGCTATTTGGCTCCAATCTTATATTGTTTCTGTTACATTGGCACCAATTGGTGCTTTTATATACATATATATATATATATATATATTATAGGGGCGGGTTCAAACGAGAACTCAAATTTGGTTGCGAACATGAGGACAAATGAGAGTGCAACATGTGTCCCATTCAAAGAATATTATAGTACATATTCAGACTGAAGATATACTAGACCGAATATTCTTTTGTATATTCAGACCGAATATTCTTTTGTATATTCAAACTAATATATATATTCAGTCTGAATATTCCTTTGTGTATTCAATCTGAATATTGCTTATTTTGACATGTATCACGCTCTCATTTGTTCTCACGTTCACAACCAAATTTGAGTTCGCATTTGAACTTTCCTCTATATATATATATATATAAAGTTCCTTAATAAGGAAACATAAAACTTCATTCTTTTGCACACTCACACTTGTAGCTTCCTCTCTTATTTCTATTTTTATTTACAAGCTTAGGGTCTTTATGAAAAAGTATTGCTACTGATTTATGCTTGAAATTGCATTGGATTGATTTGGGTTTTTTTTGCAAGTTAATATACTTTGATTTATGATCCTTTCCTATGTTAAAAATTTCTCTATAATTTGAAAATTTGAACTTGATGATTGATGTTAATGGCTGAATTCTTGCATTCAGAATCCTGATATCGGCTTTATTGGAACATCTTGCAGCTTGCTAAGGTAATACTCTTTTATATCCAATCTGTTTTACATAAAGTAATACCATTTTGAACCATCGTATTAATTTGGCTTTTCGTTGCAAACAAACCATTGTTCTTGCAATGAAGAACATTTGATGAAAAAATTTATTTTTGTATTGGTTTCCACTAGTTTCTACTCTTTAAAGAGTTTCTAAATGAAGAAGCCTGTATATATATATGTGTATATATATATATATGAATGTTTCGTACCATATCAGCCGTCAATTAATTTGGATCTGTTTCTGGTTTGATTTTCCTGGCACCCAAGTTGATAAAAAACCAAACTGAACCAAATGAGCCCGATATATCCCACAAAGTGATAGGATCTAAGGGTAGGATGTATAGGGGCTGTTTGGTTGGTTTGCTATTAAGTCCTTTATGAATAAAGTTGTCTGTGCGGATTAATCTGTCTGTATAAATTGTGAAGGTTTTTGTTTGGGAGGCTTTTTTCATAAATGGAAGAACCCTGTTTTTAATTGGGACGGATAGGTTTTGAATTTTATTTTGGCTTTCTGCATAAAGCTAACCCCTAGAAGCTTACTGAATAAGCCACTTTCTATATCATTAAGCCACTACCAAACAGTTATGTATAGCTGACCGAATAAGCTTCGAGTCCCATTCATTAAGCTGCTAACAAGCAGACCCTTAACTGACACCTGAGTTAACAATATATATATGTAAAACTAGTTTCTTGATGCCATTTTGGGGATCAAAATGATTTTCTGGTTGTTTTTTTTAGCAGGGACTTGCTTGATACTTTATCAAGAACATAAAAAAGGGGAAAAAATGGGTAGTTGTGCTTCAAGCCCCGTTAAGACAATCAAACCTAGGAAACCACGACGTCATCGTAGCAAAAAGACCAAACGGCCTGAGAAAATGAAAAAGAAGAACGGTGTTATAGGAGACGGTGGTGCTGGAAGTGATGTTCAAACGACCACCAGCTGTACGGAATCAGCATCTTCTAATTCTAATTCTCCCAAACCCACTCAGATGGAAGCACATGGTAACGGTACGATCTTTTTTATTTATTTATTTATAGTTTTAGCTTGGTTTGATGTGAATTTAGGGGCTGTTTGGTTGGTTTTCCATTAAGGGGCTGTTTGGTTGCTTTTTCATTGAGTCCTTTGTGAATGAAGTTGTCTGTGTGGATGAATCTGTCTGTATAGGTTGGGAAGGTTTTTGTTTGGAAGGGGTTTTTTTTATAGATGGAATGAGCATGTTTTTAAATTGTCAATGACATATCTCAAAAAAACTTGGCTTTCTGCATAAAGCTCCCTCCTAAAAGCTTATTGAATAAGCCACTTGCTATATCATTAAGCCACTAACAAACAGTCATGTATAGCTGACAGAATAAGCTACGAGTCTCATTAAGTTCATTAAGCTGCTAACAAACATGCCCTAAGTCCTGTATGGATAAAGATGTCTGTATAGATTGGGAAGGTTTTTGTTTTTTCATAAATGGAAGGACCGAAGGAGTGTGTTTTTTTAATTGGGAGGGACATGTTTGGAAAAAAAACTTGGCTTGCCCCTATAAGCTTATTGAATAAGCCACTACCAAACAATCATGTATAGCTGACCGAATAAGCTGGGAGTTCCATTAAGCTTATTAAGCTGCTAACAAACAGGCACTTAAGAACTCTCAACCGTCTGTCCTAACAGAGTACTTAACGAGATTTTTAAGTTTATAGGACCAAAAACTGTGCGTCCTATACAAATGCGGGCAGGTCCCCGGGAAGTCCTTTTTTTTCGTTTTAGTGAATGTCTTACCAACCAGAAATTGACACCTGTCATGTTCCGCTTGTTGTAGATGATCCATGGTTTGATTCAGTCAGCAACGTGGGAGATTCTGGATCGGATGACGACTTTATTAGCGTCCATGGAGGTAATGAATTCTTAAAAACATTATTTTTTTTAATCGAGTTATTAAACTTTTTAGACATCTTAATCGGTTTTTCTTTGCAAACCAACCATCTTTCTTTGCAAAGATGTAACAAACTAAAGAACACGATATTCATTTCCAAGAATGGGCACTTTTGTCCCAAATCAAAAAGACGGGTTTTTTTACAGCTGATCATTTGCGGGCTTGGGCTGGGCTTAACCTAATTTTCTTAACCAACGGGCCTAATATAGCAAACCCATACCCTTTTTTACGAGCTTGAAAACTTGCCATTACCCACGAGCTAACGGGCCTAAAAATCTTTTTATATTTTTAAGAAAACAAAACTTATATAGAATCACAAGTTATGTAAATTCAAAATACACAACAATTTTTCCAACTTAAGACTAAAAATAAATACATAACAATGTACATAATTTAGAAAAATTGAGTGGGAATTGATAAGTATCAAGAATGTTCAATTTTATTTGTAAATCTTAGAGCAAATTACATGATTGATCCCTGTGGTTTACACTTAATAACACTGTGCGTCCCTTTTTCAAAATAATTATGGATTTGGTCCCTGTGGTTTACAGTTTCACACGCCTTTGGTCCCTGTGTCCTAACTCCGTTAAAACCATTCGTTAAGTAGGTTAACTAAAAGGTCACTTTAGTATTTTGCTCTATTTATCATTTTTATTAAAAATTAAAAAATAGAAGGTCATTTTAGTCATTTTACTCTATTTATCATTTTTTTATTATAATATTATAATACAATATATTTTATAATTTTTAATAAAAAATGATAAATTGAGTAAAATGACTAAAATGACCTTCTAATTAACCTACTTAACGAATGTTTTTAACGGAGTTAGGACACAGGGACTAAAGGCGTGTGAAAATGTAAACCACAAGGACCAAATCCATAATTATTTTGAAAAAGGGACACACAATGTTATTAAGTGCAAACCATAGGGACCAATCATGTAATTTACTCTAAGTCTTATTTATAAAAATATTAACGGGCCAGGCGGGCCTGCCCAAAAACTTTTTTGCAGCACCCCTGCCCGCCCATTAATTTTAACAAGTTAGTCCATCCCCGTCCATTTCTTCAAGAATGGTAGTCCAGGCCCGCTTTTCTAGTGGGCCATCCACCCGTGAACAACTCTAGTTTTTTTTTTTGCAATAAGAAGTCAAAGGAAGGTTCGAAAAAGTCAAATCATAACGAAATGTCACATAAAGTAAATTACGTTCATTTCTACTTTCTTTCGCTTTTTATAGACGATGATCCTCCAATGTCACCAAACGATGAAATGTTTCAAGATGAGAATATGCCATTACGTTTCTTGGAAAACAAGTATCGGGATCAAGAATCCTATAGTGCAGGAAATACACCGATTAAAGGCGGAATCAAGCAAGAAAACCCGTTATTCTTTTTAAGTTCCGAAGGACATGGACTTCCATACTCGGGTGACGATAATGATTCCACCACGTACAAATTAGGACGTAGTTATAGTAGCTTTAATGGTGATAAAGATGATACAAACGAAACCCTTATCTTAAAGCCTGGCGTACCCCAGCTGTTTCCTTCAGCTAGTTTCAACGATAAGATCACGAATACATCAAATTCAGGGTCACTGAATCAGACAAAAAAATCGACAGTTATTAGGCTCGTAAAAAGACCTCCGGTTGATGAAGAGGATCTTAGTGGAACTTGTAAGTATAGAAGAGCACTTTGAAGCTTATAGGGTGCGTTTGGTTGCGAAAAAAACTGTTTTCATTTTCCTAGAAAACGTTTTCGGAAAATGGACTTAGAGTTTTCATTCTCAGTTTTCTATGAAAATTTTAGAAAACATGTTTGGTTGAAATGGTGGAGTTTTCATTTTTAGAAAATCAGAAAACACGTTTGATTGTGCATTTTCTATCACTTTTCATTTTTTCAAATTAGAAAGTGTGTGTGTGAAAGTGAAAGTGTGTGTGTGTGTGTGAAAGTGAAAGAGTGTGTGTGTGTGTGTGAAAGTGAAAGTGAAAGTGTGTGTGTGAAAGTGAAAGAGTGTGTGTGTGTGTGAAAGTGAAAGTGTGTGTGTGAAAGTGAAAGTGTGTGTGTATGTGAAAATGAAAGTGAATGTATGTGTGTGTGGAGAAAAGTTTTTAGAAATCAAAAAATTGGAAAAGTATTAAAAGTAGTTTTTCTAAATTGCATATAATTTTAGAAAATGAAAATTTTTGTTTTCTTGGAATTTTTTTGAAAACTGAAACGATCTAAACGGGTTTTCTAAATTTTCATTTTCCTTGGAAAATTTTCCTAGAAAACTGGAAAATTTTCCGCAACTAAACGCACCCTTAAAGATTTGCTTTTTTCGTTTCAAGAAATCTTGAAATTACGATATGAATGAAAACGCAGGTGCTACAGAGAAGTTCTTTTATCGTCCACGAGCTGGACTCTTGATTCCGTGTTGTACGGATGAAAAGCCGACACCTGGATGTTGGTCTGCTATTGACCCATCGAGTTTCACTCTTAGAGGCGAAAATTATTTCAAGTATGCCATGAATTCCCTTTGGTTGGTTTTCTATTAAGTCATGTATGGATTAAGCTGTCTGAGTGGATTAATCTATTTGTATAGACCGGAAAGGTTTTTTCATAGATGGAAGGAGTGTGTTTTTTAATTGGGAGGGGTAAGTTTGATATTTTTTTGGCTTTCTGCTTAATGGATAAGCCACTTTTTATATCATTAAGCCACTACCAAATGGTTATGTATAGCTGACTGAATTAGTTGTGACACTCATTAAGCTAATTAAGCTGCTAACAAACAGACTCTTAAGTGCTTACCCGGTTTATGTTCCCTTAGTGCTGATTGTTTCTTATGGGTAAGAGCTTACCCAGTAAGAGATGACGTTGTTTACCTACACTTCAGAGTGACTGAGGTGTTGACTGAGTCAGCCACTAATGTCACTGACTGAGTCAGACAGTGCTTACCCAAATTGTTTTTTTATCGGTAAGCACTTTTTACATAACACTTGGTAAACAACCATTTCAGTCAGCGCTTACCCATATTGCATTCTACCCGGTCTTACCAGTTTTGTTATTGTTTGGTTGGTTTTCCATTAAGTCTTGTATGTATATAGCTGTCTGTGTGGATTAATCTGTCTGTATAGATTGTGAAGGTTCTTGTTTGGAAGGTTTTTTCATTGAGCGTGTTTTTTAATTGGGAGGGGTAGGTTTCAAAAAACTTGGCTTTCAGCATAAAGCTCCCTCCTAAAAAGCTTATTGAATAAGTCACTTTCTATATTATTAAGCCACTAACAAACATTCATGTATAGCTGACAGAGTAAGCTATGAGTCTCATTAAGCTCATTTACTGGTCCGTTTTGATTTACTTTAAAATAACCTAATCGACTTGCATAATTTGCAGAGATAAATCAAAAAGACCTGCTCCAAGTTATTCCCCTTACATTCCATTTGGTGTCGATCTTTTTGTATGCCCGAAAAAAATCAACCACATTGCCAATCATATCGAGCTTCCTTCAGTTAAAGGCGAAGGCGATTTGCCTCCTCTTCTCATCGTCAATATTCAGGTTCTGTTTTCTTATATATATATATATATATATATATATAGGGGAGGGATCAAATGAGAACCACCCCTCCTTAAAGGAACAAAGGAACTAATTGTGGACCACATATGATGTGGGTCCCACATAATATTAAATCATTTATGATTTAATATTAAATCATATTAAATCATAAATGATTTAATATTATGTGGGACCCACATCATATGTGATCCACAAGTGTCCCTTTGTTCCTTTAAAAATGCAAAATTCTCATTTGAACCTTCCTCTCTCTCTCTCTCTATATGTATATATATATATATAGGGGTGGGTTCAAATGTGAACTCAAATTTGGTTGTGAACGTGAGGACAAATGAGAGCGCGACACGTGTCATATTTAGACTGAATAATGAAGGAAAATATTCAGACCGAGGGGTTGTTTGGTTGTTGCTGAATGGTTTGGTGCAGAATGATTAAGTGGTCAAATGATTAAGAGACTTTTATGATATAGTGCAAAATGAAATAAAATTATTTGGTAATTGTTCAAAAATGAAATCAAGGCTCTGAATGGTTAAGGGAGATCCAAGAAACAAAATGATTCAGAGGGTTTTGGAACCATTAAGAGGCAGACTTATTTTTTGCCAAACAAGATTCACTTTTTAACGATTCAGAGGCTGCCTCTTAATGGAACTGTTAAGAGGCAAACAAACAGCCCCTGAATGTAGTGTTATTCAGTCTGAATAATACTACATATTCAGTCTGAATAAGAATACATTCGTTCTGAATATTTTCCTTTATTATTCAGTCTGCATAAGACACGTGTCGCGCTCTCATTTGTCCTCACGTTCACAACCAAATTTGAGTTCGTATTTGAACTTTCCTATATATATATATATATATATTTTTTTTTTTTGAAAAGCGATGAAACATTACGTGATCCAAACTCTAATTTTGTGTTTATGTGATTGTTACAGTTGCCTTCTTATTCAGCTCAGATGTTCCTTGGTGATAGTGATGGTGAGGGTGTGAGCCTTGTGCTATATTTCAAACTCTCCGAAACATACGAGAAAGACACCCCTGCTGAATTTCTGGAGGGTATTAAGGTAATTAATATGCCATTCAGCTGTTCTATTGGATGAGTTCAGACATGGGCTGTTTTGGTTGGTTTTCCATTAAGTCTTGTATGGATAAAGATGTCTGTGGATTAATCTATCTATATAGATTGGGAAGATTTTTTGTTTGGAAGGGATTTTTAATGGATGAAAGGAGTGTGTTTTTCAATTGGGAGGGGCAGGTTTGAAAAAAACTTGCTTTCTGCATAAAGTTCCACCCTAAAAGCTTACTAAATAAGCCACTTTCTATATCATTAAGGCACTACCAAACCGTCATGTATAGGAACCGGGGAACTGCCCACAGCACGCCACGTGTCCCTCTTCCGGATGAATATTCATCATGAATAACACATTCATGATGAATATAAAGGCTTTATTCATCATGAATCACACATTCATGATGAATAACACATCCATATTCATTATGAATGTGTCACGTGTCGTGTAGTGGGTGGTCCTGGGTTGCTAATCAATTTTAGGTTCCTAACGAAACCTGCCCCTACTCAACCCAATGGTCAAAACAAGTATTTCAAAAACGGAAAAATGTTGCAATTTTTTCATAGTTCTTTTGGTTTTAATCGGTGTGTGGTTTCATTCTAGAGTTTAGTGGAAGACGAAATGGAAAAAGTGAAGAGTTTCAGAAAAGAAACCATAGTACCATTCAGAGAAAGACTAAAGATCATGGTCGGTGTGGTCAACCCCGATGACCTTCTTTCGAGTAGCACCGAAAGGAAGCTTTTGCACGCGTACAACGAAAAACCCGTGTTGTCACGCCCTCAACATAGCTTCCATCGGGTACCCACCTCACCCTACCTTCTTCCCATTTTGAAACCGATATTGTGGAAATAAAAATGAATCAACTAGTGATAAATTGCGTTAAATAGTTTCTACCCTTTGATAAATGTTAACCCAAATTACTCGTACGAGTTGGGTTCTTGTCAGACCAGCCTGTTTTCGTGAGACCCCCGAGACCAGAAAAGAAACACTGAAGTTCAGAGCAAAAACACCGTGAAGGTACAAAACAAACGTCCACCATTTTTTTTGCTATGAAGGTTCAATGTTTTTTGAGTAAATTAAGTTTTTCGTTCATGTGGTTTGTTAAAATTTGCGATTTTCGTCCCCGTGGTTTAGAAATTGTGGTTTTCGTCCCTATGGTTTGTAATTCATTGCTATTTTCATCCTTATGATTTACAATATATTTTTGTTTCGGTCCCGTTGGTTTATAATTCTTTACTTTTTTGGTCCCTTGTACTTAAAAGTAGGAATTAGTCTAGGGACTAAAATCGCATTTTCTAAACCATAGGGACGAAAAATGTAACTTACTCATGTTCTTTTGTACCTTCACGGTATTTTTGCTCTGAAGATCAGTGTTTTTTTGTGGTCTCAAGGAAACATGCTGGTCTTACGTGATCCAAGTCTTACTAGTACAATATTTATGATTCGAACCTATAATTTTTGGATCAAGTAAATTTGGCCATAACCATATGATGAATAATTCATATTTTTATGTGTATTCAGGGATCAAATTACTTTGAAATTGATCTAGACATTCATCGGTTTAGTTACATAGCGAGAAAGGGATTGGATGCATTTCGTGAACGCCTAAAAGACGGGATTATGAATTTGGGACTAACGATTCAGGTACTGAAAAACCATTATCTCCATTATTTATTCTTTAGGGTGCGTTTGGTATGCAGATATGACAGGATAAGATATGCAAGAGTGAGACAGACAGGTGAAAGAATTCCGGAAGGTTTTAGGGCTTTAATATGACATGGGTATTTTAGTAATTTACCCATCTCCACTTATTTTGATGAGACGTCCTCATCTGGTCTAATCTGTCATGTCCCATGTACCAAATACAGCCTCAGAAACAAATGAGATAGGTTGGCGAAAGAATTCTGAAAGGTTTTAGGGTTTTTATTTGACATGGGTATTTTAGTAATTTTACCCATCTTTCCACTAATTTTGGTGAGACAGAAAAAAAAAATGCATTTTTATCCCCCTCAGATCCTCCAGTCTAATCTGTCATGTCCCATGTACCAAATGCATCCTTAGAAACAAAAAAGAATGGAAACTGATTTAAATTGTTTTGAAAAAAACAGGCTCAGAAACCAGAAGAATTACCAGAGAAAGTTCTATGCTGTTTGAGATTAAACAAGATTGACTTTGTGAATCATGGTCAAATACCCACTTTAGTGGCAGATGAATCTTGTTGATTTTTGTAGCACAGATAACCCCAAAAAGAAAAAAGAAAAAGATTTTTGTTTGTTTTTTGGTGTCAAAAAACTTAAAAATGTTGTAAATTGATGTAATATTTGATTGACATCTTTGTTACTGGTTTTGTAAATATACAGGTTCTATCTTTTCACCATCATCCATTTGTAAATTATTTTTCTAGTTTTAGTTTCAATTCTTTATTTTGTATCCTTGTTTCTTTAAGTATTTAGGCTATGTTTGGCAAACTAGCTGGTAGCTGATAAGCTAGCTGATGAAAAAAATAACGTTTGGTAAAACTAGCGTATAATAATGTAAAATGACATATTGAAAAATAAAAATAATAATTAATATTAATGGAGGTTATAATTGGAAAAAATGACAATAAATTTCCAAAACGCTACTCCAAGTAGCGTTTCAATAAGCTAGCTTATGGTTTGCCAAACATATACACTGAAAATAAACTAGCTTATAAGCTAGCTTATTTTTGCCAAGCATAGCCTTATGCTATGTTTGGCAAACTAGCTGATAAGCTAGCGTATGACTTATAAGGTAGCTGATGACTTATAAGCTAGTTGGTAGTTGATAAGCTAGCTGATGAATAAGTTATGTTTGGCAAAAACTAGCTTATGAGCATGTGAAATAACCAAAAAGGACATGTTGAAAATAAATAAATAATATTAATTAGGGGTATAATTGGAAAAAGTGTCAAAAAGCTCCTCATAAGCTACTTCAAATAGCTTATCGATAAGCTAGCTTATAAGCTGACTTATAAGCTAGCTTATGTGCATCCAAACGATTACTTAGAAAATAAGCTTATTTTTGCCAAACAATGTCTTAATATTTATATATGACAAATTAAACTACCAGAAAAATATATTTATATACATGTAGCGTCATTGTACTGATAAATATTAAATTTTTATAAAAACAAACAGTTTAATTGATTCTGGTTTTGTATTTCAACAAAAGTAAAATAGATCTATACTAAAAGATGGGGGGCTATTAAAATGGAAAATTGGAATCTAGTTTATTTTTTATATATTTTTCTAAAATGTTTTTATAATATATATGAATACAAATCTATTAAACTCAATGAAAAAATATAACTCCCATCAATGGTGGCACAAAGGTTGCATAAACCCCTCTTTCTAGATTACAAATCTCAATTCTCCATTTTCAAACAACCATCGGGCGGCCGAACACCGCCGCCGCCACTGCCGCCTCATTTTTACCTACCGGAGTCGGACCACCGCCGTGTTTCCGCCTTCTCGTCGCCCACACGAAACCGCCATTCGAAGCCGCCGCCTGTATGGTTAGTGCACAAATCCCGTCCAATCGAGACCCTTCCGTAGTTTGGGAAAATCCCGACCCAGTGTCACCCGATGCTTTTGCCGAACCATCACCGTCCACCGATCCCCTAGACGTACTTGAACCGCCGCCGCCGCCGCCGCCGTTGTTTCTACGTTCACCACGGCCATCGGCCTTCACCTCTATAGGAAGAACCGCTTTACCGAAAGCAGCTTTTTCGTGGCAAGTTTTCCGGGATGGTGGCGGGTTTCTAGAAGCTTCCGATGGCCGAACTAGGCCGCCAACGGGCTTCTTTCTGTAATCAGAGGTTTTAAAATCACTCGGTATTCTCCATTGGAGACATCGGAAATACCAATTTGTTAATTAAAAAGGACTCACCTACGGGATTCATCACGAATCTTTGCATCGATCTCTTTGTTTGGTGGGTATTTCGGTAAACTTGCGGGATCACATGCGTACGGCTTCGTATTGAAATACTGTTTTTAAGACAAAGAATACAACGTTATATGTTTATAGAAGGACAATCTTTTAGAAACTCTACGAATCGTAAAAACTTTGGAAACTAAGGGGGAAACCAATATAAAATAATTTTTTTCATAAAATTTTACATCAAAATGTTATCATTTAAGATATTGTTTAACATATATTTATGTTCACAGGAAAAAAAATATATTATGTGTGAATAAAAAAACGATGGTTCACTTATTTGTTTCATCGTATGAATTTTGTTTCATATGTAAAAGTAAACCAACGTTTTTTTTGTTTACATATAATATATTTTTTCCTATGAACACAAACATATGTGAAACAGTGCCTTAAATCATAACATTTGATAAAAAAAATTATGAAAAAAATTATTTTACAGTGGTTTTTCCCTTGGTTTCCAAAGTTTCTACTCTTTGTAGAGTTTCTAAATGAAGGACCTCTACATTCATAATGAATATACATAATAAACGTACATGAATATTCTCTTTCATTATGAATATATGATTCATTACAGTTTTTAAGATATTTACGGTTTTTAAATGAATCTGCCCCTAGTTGCTTAATAGATTCGTGTAGTTTCTAGAATGTACCTCGGATTGAAGGGCGGATCTAGCGGTCCCACGCTTGCAAGGCTCTATCGAGAGGAAAATGTGGATAAGGTCAACGGCAGTTTCCGGAAGGTCTTTACACTTTTCTCGAAGCGTACTTTCGTAAGCATGATGCGGTTTAAACATGGTTGCAAGCGGAAGTTTCGACTTATTCCAATAGCCATCATCCGGAGGTGTACCACAAAGCTTGAATATTTTGTGCAATTGTTCCACCTGAAAAAAACATCGTCTTAGGGGTAGTTTGGTAGATGCTGAATGATTAAGTGATCAGAATGATGAAGAGGTTCTGAATGATTCAGTGCAGAATAAAATAATGGAGCCGTTTGGTAGATGTTGAATGATTAAGTGATCAGAATGATGAAGAGGTTTTGTATGATTCAGTGAAGAATGAAAAAATGTTTGTTTTGTAAGTGTTCTGAATGAACAGTCTGAATGACATAATGAAAAGAGATGGTATGATTTAGGGTTTATGTTTGTTAGCAACTTAATGACCTTAATGGGACTTACAGCTTGTTCGATTACCTATACATGACTCTTTGTTAGTGGCTTAATGATATAGAAAGTGGCTTATTTAGTAAGCTTCTAGGGGGGAGCTTTATGCAGAAACCTTCACAATTTATAAAGACAGATTAATCCACACAGAAAGCTTTACCAACACTACTGAGCTGTTTGGCAGTTACTGAATGGCTTGGTAAAGAATGATTAATAGGCTCTTATGATATAATGCAAAATGAAATATAATTGTTCAGGATGTAATTAGGGTTCTTAATGGTTAAGGGAGATCTATGATACAAAATGATTCAGAGGGTTTTGGAACCATCAAGAGGCAGACTTTTTTTTTTGCCAAACAAGATTCACCTCTTAACGATTCAGAGCATGCCTCTTAATGGAACTGTTAAGAGGTAAACATGCCTCTTAACCATTGAGAGCATGCCTCTTAACCATTTAGAGCATGCCTCTTAACCATTCAGAGCATGCCCCTTAACGATTCAGAGTATGCCCCTTATCTATATATATATTAATTATAGTTTTTTTTATCTTTTTTTTACCTCTGTTCTCCCTTTGAGGATCGGTCGGCCAAGAAAAAGTTCGGCAAAAACGCACCCAATGCTCCAAAGATCAACATACATCCCGTATCTCGTGCACCCCAAAAGGAGTTCGGGAGGTCGGTACCACAAAGTCACCACACGGCTAGTTAACGACTGTCTACTCCTCGGAACATGGAAGTTCGCGAGACCAAAATCGGCAATCTTCAGAACCCCTTCATTGTTCACCAAAATATTTGCCGTTTTGATGTCACGATGTAAAACTCCTTGTGAATGGCAGTGTTCAATACCATTCAATAATTGCCTCATATAGCATTTAATCTGCAATAAAAAAAGGTGGAATATATCAAACTGTAACAAAGTTTGGTTTAATTTCTACTTAGTGTAGCAATTTTTTTCTCAATTAATATAATAAAGTTTCAAAATTTTCTATTTTGTACCCATTTTGACCTGCAGATCTTGTAATATTTTATATTTGATGACGTGGATACAATCCACGTTATCAAAGATTACAAGATCAGGTTACAAGTCAAAATGGGTACAAAATAGAAAATTTTGAAACTTTGTTACATCGAGTAAGAAACTTATTTTTTGTCAAATAGGATTCACCTCTTAGTGATTCAAAGGTGAATCATGTTTAAGCAAAAAAATAAGTTTCAAAAATTTCTATTTTGTACCCATTTTGAGCTGCTGATTTTGTAATATTTGATGACCTGGATACCCTTTTATGAAAGGATCCAAGTCATCAAATATTACAAGATCAGCAGGTTTAGCGGTCAAAATGGGTACAAAATAGATAAAACAAACAAAATTTTATTTGCTATACTAAATAGTAAATAAAACCAAACTTCTTTGCATATTTTGATGCAATTTTTCCGCACCAAAAATAAACTCTCGGTAGGTTACATTCGATCTCCATTAAGACATTGAAAAAATGTGAAAGTTTTCGACAAGTTTACATGTTCACGAAACCTGGGAGTCGGTGAACTTGATATCGGGAGATGATAAAAGTCCCGAAAGATCGTGTTCCATATATTCGAAAACGAAATATATGTTACGTGATAATCGAGATGTGATTATTCCCTCGAGTTTGATGACGTTTGGGTGGTTGAGTCTTCGAAGAATCGTGATTTCTCGAGCCATGAACTTTACACTCTCGGGTTGCAAGTTGTCGAACCGCACTTTCTTTAGTGCGACCGTTTTACCGGTTTCGATGTTGCGTGCTCTATAGACGCTACTGTATGTGCCTTGCCCGATCTACATTTTAAAACGAATCCAAAAAGGTGGGTTTGATTTCGATAGGTGCCCTTGAATCAAGAACTTTCAATACTGATTATCCACAAAATCATGAATTAATCCCGTGATTATATATATATATATAGGGGCGGGTTCAAATGAGAACTCAAATTTGGGTGTGAACGTGAGGACAAATGAGAATACTACATTGAGATTGAATCATACTACATTTGGTCTGAATATTTTCCTTCATTATTCATTCTGAATATGACACGTGGCGCGCTCTCATTTGTCCTCATGTTCACAACCAAACCAAATTTGAGTTCGCATTTGAACTTTCGTCTCTCTCTCTATATATATATATATGATCAATTGATCATAGGAACATGTTCAAATACTTTATTTATGATGAATGTTGTGATAAAAGTTATTCATATTAAAAATACATGATAATCATATATATCTGATAACATTGATGATGAGTAATATTCGATGATTATTCAAAGTTATTCATAATGAATAATACATGAATTAGTTGGTTCTTAAAAAATGCATATATATCAGATAATCATATATATCTAATAAAAATGCATGATATCATAAGTTCTTAAAATTCATAATATTGATGATGAGTAATATTCGATGATTATTCAAAGTTATTCATAATGAATAATACATGAAATTAGTTGGTTCTAACAAACTCGAAAAGAATTCTTAGAAATCAAACAAAAAAAACTTAATAACACCCCTTCCCCTATCCTATCCCTCTTCAAAATTAACAAAAAAAAATGTAATTTTTTTAAAAAATCAACCAAAAAAACAAAAAAAAATCTTTTAAAATCAATAAAAAATCGATAAAAATCAACCAAAAAAAATTAAAAAACCCCTAGAACAGCAGGAATTCGGCTTAAAAAGACATCCACCAACTTTACTGACTACTGGTCAGCAGGGTCCACCTCCACCACCAATAATCATATAACATTCTTAAATAAATCAATCAATTATCAATCTACTTACTGTAATTACCATATAATTACATTTCAAAAAAACAAGTTAAAAAACACCAATGTACCTTTTCCAATCTTTGAAAGCTTTCAGATTTTAATGGCAACCAACCATCAATGGCTTCACCTGCAACTTCACTAAGCCAACAAGGCCATCCAGCAGCCACCTGTTCAGCACCACTTACTAATCTTCCAAACTTCAACTTTAAAGATCCACCGTCGATAACAACATCATTCTCATTCTCATCTTTGATTTTGATCGTTGGATCAATCGAACGATCATGATTCTTGATTGAAGGACCCTGTGGACGTCCGTGATGACTTGAAGACTTAACTCGATTTTTGGAACTGATGCAACAACCCATTAGATTCATTCAGAAAACCCATCAAAGGAATTGATGCATTTAGGTGGAGAAATAGGTTTGAAAGAAGAGAAAGAAAGGGGGAAATCAAGAAATTAGGGAAGAATTTGAGAAAATTTTGAAAGAAAAAAAAAAGAAAGAAGAAGAAAAGAAAAGAAAAGATTGTGTTTGGAATCTGGGTTTGGCGAGATATGCGGAAAGAGGAAATGATTTGAAGGAAAGTAGAAGAAAACGAAATTTGTGGGTCCAAATTCCTCGATTTTCATTTTGGTAACAGTAGGGTTTTAAGGGTAATATACGTATATAATATATATATATATATATATATATATATATATATATATATAGGGGAAGGTTCAAATGAGAACTCAAACTTCGTTGTGAACGTGAAGACAAATGAGAGTGCGACACATGTCTCATTCAAAGAAATATTATAGTATATATTCAGTCTGAATATACAAAAGAATATTTAGTCTGAATATTCTTTTGTATACTCAGACTGAATATTCCTTTGTATATTCAGTCTGAATATTGCTTATTTTGACACGTGTCACGCTCTCATTTGTTCTCACGTTCACAACCAAATTTGAGTTTGTATTTAAACTTTCCTCTCTCTCTATATATATATACATATAGAAGAAGATTCAAATGAGAACTTTATAAATTTAAAAGAATAAAGGAACACCTTGTGGACCACATACGATGTGGGTCCCACATAATATTAAATCATTTCTGATTTAATATTAAATCAGAAATGATTTAATATTATGTGGGACCCACATCATATGTGGTCCACAAAGTGTTACTTTATTCCTATAAAATTGGGTGGTTCTCGTATAATCCCTCCCCTATACACACACACATATATATATATATTTGTCCTTACTCATTTTAAATGTCTACGTATTGTGATAACTATGAACTATTATTGAAGGTATTGTTTGCATATGATTTTTTTTTATTATCATAGAATTTGGTATATTGATTAACTAATATGTGTTTGTTTTATGCTTATTTGGTTCAGAGTGTGAAACTTTTTTAGTTGTATTTATTTGTTTCATAAATACATATAAAATGGTCACGTTATAAAATAAATATGTATGAATCAATACAATAAATCCAAATAATGTGTGGAAAAATATCATGTGAAATAAAATAACACATGATGTATGTTTTCAAGTTTATCACAATTCTACGGATTTTCAAATGAAAACTTAAGTACAAACCTAATCATTAGTATAAACCAATTTCAACTGTTCATCTAGTCTTCATTTAGTCTAATAAACAATTGATTTAGTAAATATATTGATTGTTTCTTGATATAAAGCATTAATCATAATAAATAAACTCTGATAAATTATTTTTATACATATCTCAATTAATTGATTTTTATGATTTAACTATTGGTTATGTTTGTAAAAGATATTTCTATGCATAGAGAGAGAGAAGGTGGTTGGTTGTAAATGTAGAGTGATAATTGGGGAGGAAGAAAAAAAGGATGACTTGAAAATGTAGCACTATTATTGGGCCCAAACGAGCTAACAAACTGTTAACCAATCAAGAAATTGGTTGGTTGTTGTTTTGTATATATATATATATATATATATATATATAGAGAGAGAGAGAGAGAGACGGGTTCATACGAGGACGATACCAATTTACGAGAATACGAGAACAATCATCGGCCAATCATTTTGTACATGAAAATTTTCATGTACAAAATCATATGTGATTTTGTAAGGATCAAAAAAGACGCGCGCGATTTTTTTCGTGGACAAGTCACGGGAAAAGTCGCGGCTAATCATATATGATTTTGTACGTGAATCATATGTGATTTTTTACATGAAAAATTTCATGTACAAAATAATTGGCTGAGAATTGTCCTCGCATTCTTGTAAATAGTTACCTTCCTCGCATGAACCTCTTTATATATATATATATATATATATATAGGGTTAGGTTCAAATGTGAACTCAATTTTGGCTGTGAACGTGAGGATGAATCTCAGCCACACATCTTCGGTTATGATGGACGCGATCACGAAGGATTGACGCGATTCATGGGAGGGTGGAGATTATTAAAGGAGGGAACTGCGTCAGCGCACCTTTATTGACCGGATAAGTGACTGAGATTCGTCCTCACGTTCACAACCAAAAATAAGTTCACATTTGAACTTTCCTCTATATAATATATATATATATATATATATATATATATATATATATATTTGAACTTATATGAGGTTGAGGTGGGGTTGACAGTTGAGCAATCACCAAACCCCTATTACTTTTGTTTTGGTTGTTGATTGGATTTTTAGGTCAGCTGGTTCCAAATGTCTCTTCTGTTTCCTTCCATTTTATCTCATTGCCATTGGCCCCTCAATTCCAATCAAGGTTTCTCAGATTTGAGAATTATGATAAAATAGTGATTTTTAGAGTTTTCTTTTTTTTTTCTTCTTCGATAGTTATATTAAAGTGTATGTTAAAATAAAAAAGAAGAAGCAGGTGAAGGATCGTGTGAGAATGGAAGTTAAGGGGAGAAGCGTGAGAAATGATCTGAACCTCGATCACCTTTAATCTCAAACTCACACATGAATTACACTTCATACGGCAATCGATCCGGTGCATCGCGGTACACGTTATCTTGGTGCATCTCATCCGAACGTGCATCCAACGGTGGAGATTCATTCTTACGCTTCTCATCTTAACTCTCTATCTCAAGAACCCAACCCAAAAGAGGCATCTCCAACAAATTTTTATTGGCCCTAGTGATGTGTAATGTGTATCGTAAGCGAGACATGACATGACATACAATACAAAAACTTGGACGCTACACAGACTAGACTGGGACAGGACAAACCTGAGTGTGACAAAATTGCATTTTTCTCTTTCCCACCAAAATAGGTGAGAAAAAACAATGAAACAGGGACAAAATTACTAAACTACCCATATCAAATTTAGGAAAAAAGTTGATTTACCAGCAACCCCAACGTGCCCCACACAAAATCCACCTCCAAGGACACCAATATGATGTAAAGGAGCATTTTTCATCACACTCAGCAACTGAGGCTAGCACTAGCAGGGGGTCTGAGATCAAACACAGTACATGTCTTTATATTTAGGCAAAGACGTCCCCCATTCTGTTGCCAACTGAGCTACACCAAAGGCACCCATTTCAAATTAAAACCCTAAAACCTTCTAGAACCTTCTATAAATCTTTCCCACACCAACCTCACTCTCGACCCTCCAATCCAGTCCCATCCGCATACTAAACACAACATACAAAATTAATCAAGGTACGCAGAAACCGACCCAAAACACCCAAAAAAAAAGTTTAAAAGGGTATTGAACACAACAAAAACCAATCAAAGATTTTGTTGGCAACACATATACTCAAAATAAGATAATAAATAAACCATATATCATGCCACCACTAATACAACATTCTCCCATAATGACAACTACAACACATTTGTCTACCCTTTAAATTACATAACACATAAAAAGGTATAGATCTCTCACTCTTTGTGTACAACAAATAGGGCGAGTATAACGTGCACGAAGGCACACGAACCATTTGTACATATGTATCTTCCATAAAAAAAAAAACAATCAAAATAAAAACGAAAAGAAAAAAACCCGAGATTTTAATCCAAAATGTACTTACTTTTTTTCTGTTAGAAAACCAATATAAAAACTTCATTTTTTGATCCACATTACGCGCTTATTTTCTCTTCTTTCATCTGTAAAAGCACGGGTCGTTCGTTGTTTCCAAATTTGGTTTCTTTTCTCTGTGACGGTTTTGTAGCGGGACCCTTTTCTGATTTCCCGATACCCCCACTACCACTACCGTTGTTGGTATTGTAGCTTCGATGCCTACCTATTGGGATATCGTGATTGTGTTTGCCTTCATATGTCGTTACTACGGATTTTGGGTCGGATGGGGCCCGTTCTACGTGCTTTCTTACGTTGCATCCTGCATACGTGCATTTGTAATAACTCCTGCAAAATTTAGAACTTTTGTGTAAGCCGGTGGAAACAGTTATTGTACTTTTTGGGGTAGAGGTCAGGTCTATGTACATCTTAAAAGTCCTGTATGAATAAAGTTGTTGGTATAAAAATAAACTTTTTCACAAAAAAAATTCATAAAATGTTAAAATTTAAGATATTGTTTCACATATGTTTGTGTTCATGTGAAAAAAATATTACAAGTGAAAAAAATGTGGAAAAAAAAACGTTGGTTCACTTTCACATATGAAACAAAATTTATATGGTGAAACAAATAAGTGAACCAACGTTTTTTTTTTCACTTGTAATATTTTTTTTCCATAAAAACACAAATATATGTGAAATAATATCTTAAATCATAACATTTGATGGAAAAAAATATATTTTTATATGGGTTTCCACTGTTTCTACTCTTTAAAAAGTTTCTAAACGAAAGTCCCTCTTAATCTGTATGTATAGATTCAGGAAGTTTTTGTTTGGGAGGGTTTTTTCATAGACGGAAGGAGTGTATTTTTTTAATTGGGAGGAGAAGGTTTGGGAAAAAACTTGGCTTTCTGTATAAAGCTCCCATCTAGAAGCTGACTGAATAAGCCACTTTCTATATCATTAAATCACTACCAAACAGTCCTTTATAACTGACTGAATAAGCTGAGAGCCCCATTAAACTTATTAGATGAAAAATGGTATGTGGGGGACTCCAACAAGGTGTTTTCTATTTTTATCAAATCATTAAGACATAATATTATTAAAAAAAACAAGGATCCAACATATAAAGATCACCTCGGATTCGTATTCCCCTTGACCACTTTCTGTCCGTATTTTCGCCACTTGAACCCATCATCTAAAAGATCAACTTCACTTCTTGTTTGCACCACAATTTTCGGTTCCGCAACCATCTTGTGAGATGAGGTCGACTCCACCGGCACAGGTACAGGTGCAGGTACAGGCACGGGCACGGGGCCAACATCCGTATTCCTGCATTCCATAAAATAATCATGTCAATCAATGTGCAAAACATTAAATACAACCATGAGAATGTGGAAGTTGGATTTTATAGAATACTTTATAGAACTTAGGTTTATAGGACTAGGGTCAGGTTCAAGGGAAAACGCCAAAAAAGGAGAAAACTGAAGAACACCCTGGGAGCCCTCCAGCTGGACGATATGGACGAATGCATACCGGTAATTTGTAACATGCATTTGTGCATATGCACTAATGCATATGTAATTATAGAAGCATTGGTGCATAGAAATAAAAACCAGCTTCAATCGCTTTTATGCATTTGTGCATACCGTCCGGATGCAGGGCTCCCAGGGTGTTCTTCAGTTTTCTCTTTTTTGTGTTTCCCTTGAACCTCCCTCTATAGGACCAAACTATAAAGACAATATCTAAAAGCAATACAATACGTTTGTAGGATGCTTTTAGGCGTTTTAACAAGTTTTTTAGGACGCTTTTATAATAAAGTGTCCTAGCTAATAGGACACTTGTGTTATAGGACATTTTTTTTCAAATAGTGTCGTATAAATTATAAATAATTAATAAGACGCTTTCTTTTAAAAGCGTCCTATAAACACAAGTGTCCTATTAGCTAGGACGCTTTCTTTTAAAAGCGTCCTAAAAAACTTGTTAAAAACGCCTAAAAACATCCTATAAACCTGTTGTAACGCTTTTAGATAAGACGTTTTTTGGTTAAGTCCTATAAAGTTTTTTTAGGACATTTCTACATTTTAGGCATCCTATAAAATCATATTTGTTGCAGTGCCACTCACACCCTCCAACAGAGGCTAGACGAGTATAAATTGCCCCATAGTGTCAAATCCATGCTCTGATACCATGTAGAATATGTGGAACCCACTATATTACTCTCCAAAAGAGCCCTTGAGGAGAGAACGGAGGTTCCAACATATGTGGGACTCCAACAACAACAATTACATATATATTCAACGATATGAAAAAACATACCTTCTTTTCGGATTAGGTTCATCATCGGACTCATCAATTCTAATCAATTGATTCGATCCATGATCACGAGCTACCGCTTGTTCTTCCACCACACGTGTTTCTAATTGAGAATGGTTCCGTTTGTTTACATTTACATCCGTACCCTCCCGAGCTTGTTTATTAAGCACCGGTGGCTCGTGATTATGTTGACCTTTATACACGATATCGCTAATATGACCATCAAGAGACTGCCCGACCTTTTTCTTCACCGGGCAGTTAGCATGTGTGCATTTATAATAGCTTCGTGGATGCTCGCTTGCTTTCACCTGTTTCTGCCCGTATTTCCTCCAATTATAACCATCGTTAGTATCAGAAGATACGGAAATCATATGCCGAGGTTCGCTGATGTCGGATTGAGATACGGATAAGTCATCGGGTGACCCAATTTGGGAGTCTTCAAGGTCTGACTTTGCGTTGACCAACTGGGGTTCTTCCTCGGAAGAAGGTTGACCATGGTTGAAATAAGATTGAGACATGGCGGCTTGAGCTGTGACATGAGCTAATGCTTGCTGGTGAGACATCCCAAATGGACTCTGCATGAATTCGAACATATAAGTATATAAATTATCTAAAAACACCATCTTCAAATTCTACAACAAATGTCCTTTTCGGTCATTTTACATTTGTCAACTAGCTTCTCGGGTATTTCTTGCATACAGGTTATTCTACAATGATGTCCTTTTTGGTCATTTTACATCGGTTATCGGCTATTTCTTGCATACAAGTTATTCTAGAGCGATGTCCTTTTTGGTCATTTTACATAGGTTATCAGCTATTTCTTGCATACAAATTATTCTATAATGACATCCTTTTTGGTCATTTTACATGGGTTATCAACTATTTCTTGCATACAAGTTATCGAAAAATGCCGTCTTCAAATTCTACAACAATGTCCATTTTGGTCATTTTATATTTGTCAACTAGCTTATCAATTATTTTTTTTGTCAAACATGATTGGTTTATCAGCTAATAGAAGCTAACATGATTAGCTCCGCTAGCTTTTCAACTAACAGCTAGTTTATCTGCCAATAGACGTTAATAGCTTGCTTATGCATTATATTCAGCTAACAACTAGCTTAATAGCTAATAGAAGCTAACGTGTATAGTTTTTCAGCTAACAGCGAGCTTATCAGCCGATGAGTAGCTTGTTTTTCAGCGATAAGCTACCTTATGAGCTAGTTCGCCAAACAAAGCCGAGCTTAAAAACCGTTGATGAACAAGAGATCAACAAAATAGTCAAACAAATCAAACAAACCCAGTCAAACTAGCAAACGTCAAACATACAAATTGATAGGGAATATATTACATATCTAAACACCAACAAATTCCTATTTTCAACACTTTTTTTGTGAATTTCAATATGGAAATACCAATTTCTCTAGAAAACTTCAGATTCAAGTCAAATTTGAAGTTGAAAATTAGTTCATTTGACTTCAAAAGTCAAAGAGTACAATCCCTTTTTTCTTGGAAAGAAGAAGGAACCCACGAATTAATAAAGTTCCTAAAAGTACAAAAGACATAGATACCAATATGACGGATTCAAATCATTAATCAAAACAATTAGAAGTGTAATCATTGAGTTTATGATTCAATTATTCAAATCAATTTCTAAAATCACATGCCAAAAATGAAAGAAGTCGTCACAAAAAAATCCAATTTACCTGAAGAGGTGAGAAAAATCCAGGAGAGTTGAGTAATCCAGAAGGACTAAACATAGATGGAAACATGAATCCAGTTGGAGATTGCGCAATTACCAAATCCATGGGTCGATTTTGCTTAAATCCCCCCAATTTCTTCTCGGAATCAACTTGTTTCGAAGATGAACAATCTTCAAACACGGAAGTAGCAGCGCTAGGGATTTGAGACGCCGGAGAAGCCATAGCGCCGGCGAGAAGCTGAGAAAACGACCGGCAATCGACGTCAGGATAATGATCGGAGAAGAAGCTCGAAACGAGAGTCATCGGTCCAGGGCTGAAACCTGGTCCAGGTCCACCGGTAAATAGGTTTTCGAAAGAAGATACCGACGGAACCGCAATCATCGGTGGAACTCGCCGTGACGGTGGCGGTGGCGGTGGCGGTGCTGCTGAACCTCCGTTTGTCTCCGCCATAACTCCCTACCAACCTACCTACTACAATACAACCTGTAAAAACTCTCCAAATCGCCGCCACATTCAATTCACACACACTTAACACTTTCTCTCTCTCTAAAATCCACAGTTTCTCTCTCTAAATTGAGCTAGAGATTTCGATCTTACAGCTTTTGAAATCGATTTTTGAAGGTTTAATCTGAACAATTTCACGTTTCTTCTTCTTCAACTTGCTTCAAATCAATCAAACCTTTGAATTCCGTATACAAACAGCAGTTTACAGAGAGTATCTGTGTGTTTCGCATCTCGATCTTATCCTTTCATGGTGGCAAATACTATAATAACAAAGAGAGTAAATTTACAGAAATGGTCCTCCAACGATTCTATAACTTCTCTTTTAGTCCCTATCGTTTTCGTTGTTTTTAATTAATTGTATTAAATGTAATTATTATTTTATCGCTATTTAATAAAGGATAATTCCATTTTTAAATATTTTCGATGCTTACAAACTAGTCATTTTCATAAAATAGATCGTAAACATAACTTTTTCTGGAAAAAATAATTTGAATATTTTAAAATAACATAAATAGAAATAACAATATTTATTTTGTTACAGAAAAACTTTAATTTTTTTTAAAAGGCAGCAGAAAAAATATCATTAAAAAATTGATAGAGTACACGAGAAAAAGGAAACAAAGACTGCAGGGTGCAGTGAAACAACAGAGCGTACACAACTAGAGCAACCCACGAAAAGGATCAGCCGAAGTAGAAAACGACCAGGAAAGATTTTTGGTTATGAACTTTAATTACGAACCGGTTTTTGGTTATGACTTCAGCATCCACATTTAGTATGAATAACGAAGATTAAGTTCATAAACTATTCATAATGAATGATTGAATATTCATTATGAATAACACACGATCATGATCAGTGTTAAAGTGATTCATTATTAATAATAAATAACTCGTGGACATAGGAGACACGTGTCGCGCTCTACTTTGTCCCCTTGATCACCAAAACTCAGTTTTCAGTTAAACTTTCTCCTATTTTATTAATATATATATATATATATTTTTTTTTTTTTTTTTTGAAACCAAAAAATAAGCGAGTAATAAGACCTTATTTGACAACTTTCCGATTTGTAACTTGTAAGATTCAATTTACACCCACAAAGATTGTTTAAAAATTTAACTTTAATATAATTTAAAGAACTTTTTTTCTCTCATCGTTTCATACGATATATGTGTACAGTCAGATATAGTAAACACTTTGTAAACAATTTCTTAAAAATATTAAAATATTATTTATAAACATAATATAAATCTACAAGATTTGATATGATTTAAAAATATATTTTAAACCTCAATTAAAACAACAAACTAAATATAAATTCATCACATATGAATATATTGTGAACATTCCAGTAGGAAACCTTATCTATGCATGTATGTTACGGATGGAGAAGATGAGAAACAGATATTTATGGATGTGAATTTAAATATATTTATTTATTTATTTATTTATTTATTTAACATTAATTACCTTAAATTAATAATTTAAAATATAATACTTTTCAAATAAATACCCAAAATACCTCCCACATGATTGTCATTCATGAGGCATACTATTTGGATTCATGTGGCGGCTTCCAAATTTTTTAAATACCATGTCTAAAAAATTTAATAAAAAGCATAAATTATAATAAAACAAAAAGATATTTTTATTTTATTTTATTTTATTTTATTTTATTTCTATTCTAATTATTATTCATTTAAAGAAAATCATCAAAACAACTGTATTTGGTTAGATTTATTATTAAATTTGAAAGTTTTTATAATAGTTTTAAAATAAAAATTAAATTAAAGATAAAATAAAGATGAGTTGTTAAGGGGACTCATGTTTGGTGGTATAGTAATATTTAATTAATAAATATTGTAATAGCAGCCTTTTTTTTCATACAGCAGCTGAGCAGCATGACTTAAATGTTGTGTGTGCAATTGTGCATTGTATCACATGCATTTAACTTTAATTATATATATTTATTTCTTTTTTGAATAATAAAATTTTATTAAATGACTGATCTAGACTTCAACAACATGTCTCTGGGGTGGAACTGTATAGGCTCGTATCATGGCACGGGTCATTGTATTATATCTTTGTTGAAGGGTAACTTTTTTAGATTTGTTAGCTGTGTAACCGTATCATTTTAATGTGTTCTTAAATAATTTAAAACTGAACTAACTTATAATACAAATAAGGCAGTTTTCGTAGTGGCTTTTCCCAACTTAATTAAGACTCCTTATAGAGAGGATCCAATGTTTGATTTCATCTCGATGCAAATAATTAATTTTTTTGGATAGTAACTTTATATAACATTTGATAACATATTAAATACTCTATTAATTTCGTACTTAAATAACATTTAATAAACACTCTATTATTTTCCCAAAACTATTTTTAATTTGTTTTTAGTTATTAAAGACCATTAGTATCAAATACTAAAACCGAAATAACTCTTGAAATCAACAAAAAAACCAAAAAAAAATATCTCGAAATCGATAAAAAAAAATTAAAATTCCCCCTTAAAAAACTCTTGAAATCAAAAAAAAAAAAAGGTCCCTCGAAATCGATAAAAAAAACTTAAAAACCCCCCCCCCCCCCCCCTCCAAAAATAAACTCTTGAAAATTGAAATCAACCAAAAAAACAGAAAAAAAAATCCCCCGAAATCGATAAAAAAAAAAGCTTAAAAATCTCTTAAAATCAAACAAAAAAAACTTTAAAAATCCCCAAAACGGTAGAATTAAGTTAAAAACACATCGAAATATTTTGACCGTTAGTAAAAACCTAAAGGCACGTTGATAAAAATCGTATTTTTTATAATTATTTTTTGTCTATGTTGTATGGTGCCACGGTATCAAAAAAATTATGCTTACATGTCTTGTATTTAAACAAAATTGTTTCACCCCTTTGACAAATAAGATACATCACAATATATTAGTTGGTTTGTTGCTAGCGTTTTGCTAGGGAACGTTTCACGTTCAACCTTCTTGTTATTTTCCTTCATTTTTCTCACAAAAACATTAGAAACTGAAGTTTAAACAATGAAAACCTAAATATTCGCTAAATCCAAAGAACCAGCAACGTCTCAAAGGGAAAAAGTTAATCATCTCAACGATTTCTATTACAGTTTGGCTCTAAAACATTTCACAATACCTCCCAAAATTAAGTAGGTGCACTTTTAAGGCCCTGATTTTTTTTCCAATGCAACAATAGAATTGAGTGATAGTTCATGCACCTCCAATCTTCTTAGTAGGTCCACCCGTGATTTAAATGAATACATTTTATATTTCATAGAAGTTTTCTTCACTATTGTTATACCTCATTATTTCATAAATTCCATGTTCACCAGATAAATTTTAAATCTTCTGACCAACTCGACATTATTTCAAGCGTGAAAATGGTCATTGGCCTAACAGAATATGAATTTGAATAATGGTCTTTGACCTAACAAGATATATTAAGCCATTTACACGAAATATTTGTCGGGCATGAATGCTTTTTTATGACGTCGTTATTTACTTTATAATTGAAACAACACTGTTGATTATTTCCATCAACAGTCAAGTCACAATAATAGCACCAATAAAAGATACTGAAAAATACATTATTTGCTATAGTCGTAATCAATTGTTTATTGCAATTATAAAAACCAAAACTCAAACCAGACTAGAATTAGATAAAGTCAAGAATCTTCATTTTGGTTTGAGAAATTATAATTCAAACTCGTTTTGACTTTTAAATCGGAAATTTTCAACTTAAACCAAATAAATCTCATCTACTAAGCTAGCCTAAAAACTCGCGATTATTCAAAAGAACCAAGTAAATGAATTTATTATATATATATATAGAGAGAGAGAGTTAATTTCCGTTACAAACCACGTCAATTCGTACAAACTGTACAAACCGCGTGTTTCATTGTTTTTTTGAATAATTTTTTTTTTCATGAAAGTGTTTAATATGTTGAATTTGTTTCATATAATTATTTTCTTCATGAAATTATTTTTCTTTCTACATGAAAATGAATTGATTCATGAAACTCTTAATTTGATGAATCTTGTTTCACATATTCTTGATTCACCAACCTTCATGTATTCTTGATGAAATTTTTTCATATATTATTTACTAACCAACCCTAATAATTAAGAAAAAGTGAAAAAAAATAAAATTGGTTGCATGCGGTTTGTACGAATTGACGTGATTTGTAACGGAAATCAACCATATATATATATATATAGGGTTGGATTCCGATGGAAATTCTTTTTTCTTATGAGAATAACTTTCTAACCGTCTATAATTTATGATCTTGTTTTGATCCAACAACGATAATTAAATGTTTTTTCCCATAAAAAAAAAGGGTATTTTAGTCTTTTTAAACTTTTACACCTAGACATCATTAACATGCCTAACTTGATAGTTTTCATGTTAGGTTAATCAAAAGCTTCAAGAACCAAATGGGTCTATCAACCTTAAATGGCGCCATAAATACATAGTTGTAGACAACTCACCAACTTAGCAGAAATAACTCATAATCCTCAAAACAGATATTAAATTCAATTTTATCTATAACTTTCAAATACAAACCTTATCACTTGTATAAACCATATAGTTTAATAAATATATGATTTTATAAATATTTCGGATATTATTTTAAAATAAAGTATATTAATCATAATGAATAAACTATAATCATCTTCTATTAATATTCAGAATATAATAAATAGATCTTTAATTACAGGGTTTGTATTTTAAACTCCCTTTCTCTCTTATATAAGGATTAGGGGGTGGGAGGGGAATGTACAGAGAGAACCTCCAAAGAAAAATGAAGAACCATGAAAAAACAGATAAAAAAATATCAAAATGAATGTCAATTTACAGATAATAAAGTGAATGTTTCTTGGTGTAATTTGTTTCGCTCCAATTTTTATTATATTTTGTCAAATTTTGATTTAAAAACAATAAAAGAAATAAATTTTAGAAAAGTTGTTAACAACCATAAGTTGCATTATCTCAATCTAACCGTTTAGATGAATTCTTCATTTTTTTTTTCCGGAAAATGTTTGAAAAAACCCAACAAACTATTCTATTTTGAATGGTTAAGTCCTTAAACTATTTTTTTTGATTGAAAAAACCCTTAAACATTTTCATTTTGATTGATTAAGTCCTTGAACTATTGATTTAAATGAAAAAATCATTAAACTTTCTCATTTTGAATGATTAAGTCCCTAAACCTTTTTTTTGAATAAATAAACTATCGAACTTTTAAAAATTAGTTACCTACATTTTTTTAAAATAAGTTATTTGTAACTCGCTAAAAAAGTTTTAAAGTAAAATAAACTTAAATCAATTTTACAGTTCCAAAAACCCTACGCAAGTACAAACCCTAGCAAACAATGGTATTGCTCTTCCTCGTCACTCCCCATACCCCAACGTTGTCTATTCTCAATTTCGTCTAGCACGTTGTTGGCATCTGTCATCGATCTTTCTCTTTTTGATCTGACTTTTTATCCATTATAAGAGGGATAATCAAAAGATAACCGGTTAAAGGTGGTTTATTTATATTTAGAAGCTGTTAACAACCAATTTTTAAAAATTCGATGGTTTAATTTTCTTGAAAAAAAAATCAGGGACTTAATAATTCAAAATAAGAAAGTTTAATGGTTTTTCTATTCAAAATGAGAACGTTTAATGGTTTTTTCATTCAAAAAAATAGTTCAAGGACTTAATCATTCAAAATGAGAAAGTTTAATGGTTTTTTTTCATTCAAAAAAACAGTTTAGGGACTTAACCATTTAAAATAAGATAGTTTGTTAGGTTTTTTCAAACATTTCCCTTTTCTTTCCCCGGGGCTCACTCCCAATCTCGTAACATAAGAAGAAAAAGCTCATTAATGAATACTAGACTACTACTATATATTTTCAAGGCATGAATAGCTAGAGGACTAACTATTTAAGAACCATATAGAAATTAAAAATCCATTAAAACCAATCTCAACTTACTATTTAACATTTTTTTTTCTACTACATCTAAGATTTAAGATATTTTGTTTTTCAAATATTTTTTTTTTCATAGTGGTGTTTTTTTTTCCGTTTACTTGTAATTTTTTCACAATATGAACACAAACAAAATAAAGCGTCTTGCCGAAAAAACACCGGGTCCAAATCCCACTTTTAACAATATACCAGTTTTCAGATTTTACGTTATATCTTTTGTGAAAAAAATCAAAGAAAAACGACATCGAGGCCAGGTCGAACCCACGACATTTTATTTGCAAATGCAACCAACCAACCAATCTGTTATGATTTTATGAAAATTTTCTATAGCTTTCACCTTTGTGGTCCAATTATACTGATTTAGACAAATATTTCTATTTTTTGTGAAGGGTATCCCAAGACATGCCTAGACTAATCCCGACAAATTATGACTCCAATACACCAGCCATGATAAACTCAGTGGCCACAATTGTTGTGTACGACTGGATTCGAACCCTGGGCAGATGGGATATTCCACCACATCCCCTAGGGCTTCAACCAGTTCGCCACAACCCTTGTGGTTAAGTATTTCTATTTTACTTCCTCATTAATGCCACAAATGTTTAGTTGTATGCATACTACAAAATCCGAAATCAACAACGAAACCATAACTAAAAGGCGACGAATTTATGTAGTTTTTCAGCAATCCAACGATTTCAAAAAGGTATAGCAACGACTCATAGTTTGGTCTCGAGAAAGTAGGTCGATGAAACCGCCAAGCCGTCAATATCGTAGGTTCGAACCAGTCTCTGGCGTTTAGTGGGTGAGTCGAGCCAACAGAACTCCAAATGGAAAGACTTGGCTTCACCAACGTGCTTACCAACATCACACGGGCAGCCCATGTACATGCCCCCGGGGAGCAACGTTATTTGGAAACCACGGTCGTAAGTGACCAAATTTTCGGAAATGGTACCGGTCCAACAGACGTTTGTGGTTACGTTTTTAACGTTGGATGTTGAAGTTTGATTCTGGTTGAATCAAAAAGATGAATGATGAAAAGATAGTTAAATATCAAATCAAACTGACCCAGTAAATCTCACTCGAAAATAGGTGTAAGGAGGTTTAGGGGAAAACCTAAAAAAAATGAAGAACACCCAGGGAACCCTCCATCTGGACGATATGCATTTATGCATAGACGGCATGCATATATGCATACAAGCAATTGAAGCTGTTTTTTTTTCTATGCACAAATGCATGTTATAAATTACCGGTATGCATTTGTGCATACATCCCAGATGGAGGGCTCCCAAAGTGTTCTTCAGTTTTCTTTTTTTTTGAGGTTTCCCTTGAACATGACCCTATATATAGGAGGTTTCAATTGCAAACCCGACAATTTAAGCAAACTTTGCAAACCATTATATATATATATACATATATATATATATATATATAATTATAGGGGCCTTTCTTTTAAGAACTCTTTAAATCGCGAGATCTTCGAGAATCTGTGCAACATGTGCTATTTCATATTATTCTTTTTTCATCTATGGCTAAAATTTAATGTAGTTATTAACAGATATTTATTGTCCGTTTCACATGTACTCGGTTCATAATGTGAACATTTTTGACGTGTTTGTGAATCAAAAAATACACGTAAAAAAGTTTCACATCGTGAACCAAATACATATGAAATAAATATATGTCAATCAATACATTAAATGTTATACTTGACGAGAAAAATAATGTGAAACAAAACCTTAAAGGTAAAGGTTCTCACGGATGTCACAAATTTTGGAGTTCTCAAATCATTATGCCCTTAATTATATATATATATAGAGAGAGAGAGAGAGATAGGAAGATTCATACGAGAATGATACCTATTTAAGAAAATAAGAAATGGTCAAATTAAATACAAAATCACATGTGATTTTACATTAACCGCCAAAATAATATACGGGCAACCCTACGCCCGCGTGGTAAGGTCACGTGAATCAGGTGTGATTTCGTACGTGATGTTAGTGTAAAATCATATGTGATTCGGCCATTTTCTTATTTTCTTAAATAGGTATCATTCTCGTATGAGGCCGACTCTCTCTCTCTCTCTCTCTCTCTCTCTCTATATATATATATATATATATAGAGGAAAGTTCAAATGTGAACTCATTTTTGGTTGTGAACGTGAGGACGAATCACAGCCACTTATCCGGTCAATAAAGGCGGTTTTGACCTGGTTCCCCTCCTTTAATAATCTCCACCCTCCCATGAATCGCGTCAATCCTCCGTGATCGCGTCCACCATAACCGAAGATGTGTGGCTGAGATTCGTCCTCACGTTCACAACCAAAATTGAGTTCACATTTGAACCTAACCCTATATATATATATATATATATATTACATGAGACAATAAGTTTTTGTCTGTGTCTTGTGTACCAAACGCACCCTTACTGTTAAATGTCTATTGCAAGAAAAATACCTGGATTAACTGACCCTTCTCGTCGATTTCAATTGACGTCCTCGTCTCGGCTTCAGACTCCGTTGCACCATAAACACCGCTACGCTTTGTTATGGAGTGACCTTTCCACACACCAAGATGGGGAGTGATCCTGCTTGTATTGTCCTAAAATTAAACAACAAATATAAGAATATATATATATATATATATATATATATAATTAGTTGTTGCTAAAAAGGATGAAACTATCCGTAATAATATTTATTTTGTTGCAAAATAAGTGTCTACTTTCCAACTCTATCCATAATTATGAGACGGAGAAATTCATTACTCCTATCATTAAGGGTAAAATTGTCATTTTAATTGATTAAAAAAAATGTAATAATTACACATTTCCAAAACTGTGTCTTTTTCAATGGGGACATTTATTTTAGGACAAAAGTAGTATTACCCGATATCTAAAAAGGATAAACTATCCGTAATACTATTTTAATTGTTGCAAAATAAGTATCTACTTTCCAATTCTATCCTTAATTATGAGACCGAAAATCCATTATCCCACTATTAATAAGGGTAAAACTGTCATTTAGTTGATTAAAGAAAGTGTAATAATTACACATTTCTAAAACTGTGTGCCTGTTTTTATTGTGGACATCTATTTTGGGACAGAATGAGTATTATTCGACATTTTAAAAAAGATGAAATTACGATAATACCTTAGATTCATCAAGGAAAGGAGGTGTAACGACTCCAACGCCTTTTTGTTCAAGAAAGACAAGAAGCATTTCAACGATACCTTTTGGATCGATTATGTGGAATGCTCGTGCTCGTAAATCTTTGTCTAATGAATAAAGACAACTCTCACATACGATCGAAGGCCATTTAGAAGGAAGCTTTAGGTTTCTGCAACATAACGTAATAGTAGAAGAAATATAGGTAAGACAATAGTACGAATGATGGCAATGAAAATAAAAATAAAAAGCTTTCAATGAGCAAATATATATATATATATATATATATATAGGGGCGGGTTTAAATGAGAACCCAAATTTGGTTGTGAATGTGAGGACAAATGAGAGTGCGACACGTGTCACATTCAAAGAAATATTCAGACTGAATATAGTATTTATTCGGTCTGAATATACAAACAAATATTCAGACTGAATATAGTATCAGTCTGAATATTTCTTTGATTATTCGGTCTGAATAATCTACATTCAGACACGTGTCGCGCTCTCATTTGTCCTCACATTCACAAACAAATTTGAGTTCGCATTTGAACTTTCCTCTATATATATATATATATGTTCAGCAACCTAGCTAATAAGCTAGTTGTTGATAATAATGATTGATAAACTAGTCACGTTTGGTAAAAAACTAGTTGACAAGCTATAGAGTAAATTACGATTTTTTCGTCCCTGTGGTTTGTTAACAATTTCGATTTTCGTCCCTACAGTTTGCAATTTATTGCTATTTTCGTCCCTAGACTAATTCCTACCTTTAAGTATAAGGGATCAAAACAGTAAAGGATTGTAAACAACATAGACTGGATTTTCTTTTTGTAAATCATAAGAATGGGAATAGCGATAAATTACAAGCCATAGGGACGAAACATAATTTCTAAACCACAAGGATTAAAATCACAATTTTTAACAAACCACAGAGACGAAAAAACGTAATTGAGTCAAAATAAATGTCCATGATGAAAAAGACACAGTTTTAGAAATATATAATTATTATACTTTTTAATTAACCAAATAACAATTTTACCCTTAATAATAGAGAAAATAATGAATTCTCCCATCTCATAGTTAAGGGCAGAATTGGAAAGCACTCACTTGGGAGATTCTTCTCCGATATCGTCTTCACCTAACACTCCTTGTCTTAATACCGTTTCTAACATGCCGGCTGTCTGATACCTTAGTGCAAATGCTTTCTCTTGCGGAAAGAATCCAATCTGTAGACTAATTATAGTCGATATTTAGCAGGAGAGGATATAAAAAATGCTAACTATTTCAAAATACGTATTATTTCACATGGAAATACACACAAGAAACCAAAGGTCATGCTAACCTTTTTGTGGTTCTCATTTAATTTAACCCCTACATATATATGTGTGTGTGTGTGTGTGTCTGTGTGTCTGTGTGTGTGTGCAGTTCCAATAGGAACCTAAATTTTATTATGAACCCAGAAACAGCCCACAGCACGACACATGGTATATTCATCTGGAATATGAATGTGTGATTCATGATGAATAACACATGCATATTCACCATGAATGTTTGATTCATGGGGAATAACACTTCCATATTCATCATGAACGTGTTATTAATGATGAATATTCATCCTGAAGAGAAACACGTGGCACATTGTGAGCGGTAATTGGGTTCCTAACGGAACCTCTCTCTCTCTCTCTCTTTATATATATATATATATAGAGAGAGAGAGAGAGAGAGAAAGGGAGGTTCAGGGGAAAACCTCAAAAAGAACACTCATACAGCCATCCATCTGGACTGTATGCACAAATGCATACCGGCAATTTGTAACATGCATTTGTGCATATGCACTAATGCATAACATGCACTCGTGCATACAAAAAAACAGCTTCAATCGCTTGCAAATGCATACCGTCCAGATGTAGGGCTCCAGGGCGTTCGTCAGTTTTCTCTTTTTTTGAGGTTCCCTCAACCTTCCTCTCTCTCTCTCTCTATATATATATATATACATATATATATATAATAGTGTACTTCATGAATAATAAAAAGAAATCCACCTGTGAAAAAACCTCACCTGTTGATATTTTTCTGCAGTAAACATGTTGGTTTCTTTGATTTTGTACTCTGACCATTCTGCTTCATAATCAGTTTCAGAAGCTGAATAGCTCGATGAACATTGTTTAATGTACAACCTAAAATCAACATCAAACATATAGAAAACCATGCTCAAGAGGGTAAGAAATAGCACACAAAATTGTTTGCAAACAAAAGTACCAAATATGAACTCCTCTCTCTATTTGAGAATGTGATTTAAACCTATTTTCCATGTTGCTATTTCTTAAACATGTGCAAGAAAGACAATTAACAAATATCACCACAGGGGCACATTCAAATGAGAACTCAAATTTGGTTGTGAACGTGAGAACAAATGAGAGCGCGACATGTGTCATATTCAGACTGAATAATGAAGAAAAATATTCAAACTGAATAATATAGTATTATTCAGACCCAATAATACTACATTCAGACTAAATGTAATGTTATTCAGACCGAATAATACTACATTCAATCTGAATATTTTCCTTTATTATTCAGTCTAAATATGGCACTTGACGTGCTCTCATTTGTCCTCATGTTCATAACCAAATTTGAGTTCTCATTTGAACTTTCCTCTATCACCACATACTGAACGTCTGAACCTTGTATGGTAGATTTCGCAAATGCCCATTTTGCAACTTGCAAAATGTATGTACTTTTTTGGGATAAAATATGATTTTGGTTAGCCTTCACAAGCCACCAAAGAGATTTCTCAAGCCAAAAGGACATTTTGAAAGCCATAACACACACTCAACAAGCCGCCACGCCAATTTGGCAATCCGACCAACCAAAACTATATTTAATTAAAAAAAAGTAGATTTTGCAATTTGTGAGAGTGACACTATTTTGGTCTAATTGAAAAAAGAATTGCCTAAAAAACTAAGATTGTTGTCCAAAATGGCTTGTTTGGTCAATTTCAGAGAGATGGTGGTAGACCCGGCTATGATACCATATTAGTATGTGGAACCTCATTAGACTACTCTCCAATCCAGGGGTGGGTGGACCCACATGGATAGATACCGAAGGGTGCCACCGTATTGTTTTGTTGGGTGCCACCATATAGTTTTTGAAACTGAAATGTTAACACAGAGACTTTAATGGCTAAGATAATAAATGCTTCAGCCTATGTACAAAGGGCCCAGGTTGAAGTCCCATGCATAGTTGCCAAATTTGTTGTTTTTTAGCTTTTAATTGTGTTTTCTAAAATATATGTAAACCGAACTAGAACATGGGTCTAAAGGAACCAACCATCATATTATCATATATATATATATATATATATATATATACAGGGTTAGGTTCAAATGTGAACTCAATTTTGGCTGTGAACGCGAGGACGAATCTCAACCACACATCTTCGGTTACGGTGGACGTGATCACGGAGGATTGACGCGATTCATGGGAGGGTGGAGATTATTAAAGAAGGGGAACCAGGTCAAAGCCGCCTTTATTGACCGGATAAGTGGCTGAGATTCGTCCTCACGTTCACAACCAAAAATGAGTTCACATTTGAACTTTCCTCTATATATATATATAATAAAATTGTTGGGATTATAGTCAAATTGTGCCACCACTTAGAAAAAAAATTCTGGTCCGCCTCTGCTCCAATCGAGAGTTTTCAGGCCAACTAAACTTAGCAAAAACTCTAAAGAGAAGCATCACAATGTACACAAATGTATTCAAGTAACTTGAACAAATCAAATTAAATTAAATTAAAAAAAGAAGAAGCTTACGTTTGAAGCAAACTGATCAATTCATCTTCACCATAAGATCCCGCAGATAATCTGGTATCCACTTTATGCATCAACTTCCCCTTTGCATCAAATTGCTGATCCAATTCATCAAATAAACATTCAATTAACATCAAAAACCAGTAAAATATCATACGAATTACGATACAGACGTGAAAAGAACCAGTCCAGTTCCCCAAATTGAGTCTGATGAATCGCTTTAGGGCATCCACACTCATCGATTCATGGCTCGTTTTCTGAACATTATTATACACAGTAGATGATGATGATGATGATGATGATGATGAAATAGAAGAAGAAGAAGAAGAAGAAGAAGTTGAGTTGGCCAACAATGGAGTTTTGTAAGGAGTGGATCGACGATAGGGTTTAGGGTTTGTGAAAATGGAATTGGGGGAATTACTAGTGCTGCAAAAGGCTCCAATTGGACAAAAAGCTGCCATTTTCGAGTAATGCGAATACTGAGTTTTGGTGGAATTTGAGTTTCCGATTGTGTTGTTTGTTGGATCAATGGAGGTTATGAAGATGAAAGCATTTTCCAAACCACCAAAAATACAGAAAGAATCTTATCCACACTCAAATGATCAAATCTGTTAGATGGATTGGATTTTTCAGGTGTATCTTTCAATTTTACAGTTTTTTTTTTACTTTTTTTTTCAAAATTTATGTCATCTTTCATTCTATTTAAAATAAAATTAATTTTAATGTATCTCCGATATCATTGCTAAAATAGAAAAGAATGTATTTTTTTTTTCTCTGAACATCTCCAACAGTTTTGCTATATGGGTTCCTATATTTAAGAAAACTTAAAGTTTTCTAAATTTAAAAAAATCTCTAAAAATTATTGATGGATAGAGAAATGAAAATTTTATTAAATCCTACCAATAAGATTAATTTATTATCATTTTACATTAAGTTTTTTTAAAAAGATGTATTGGGATGTTAAATTAAAGAATATTATATTAATATAATTTGTGTTAAAATTTCTAAAATAGAAAATCTGTTGGAGATGAATGTAAGTTTTTTTAGAAATTTTGACTTTTAGTTTTCTATTTTAGAAAAAATTTAGAAAACATGTTGGAGATGCTCTTAATTTTTAAGTTACATTATAAACCATTAAATTTTATTATTTAATTGACTTTATATTCCTTCTTTTTATAACTTTCATTTCACACCCTTTTTATTTTACCATATAAAATCTTATATCAACTAAATTATATTTAAAAACATATTATATTTTATAGTATATTATACCATTATAATCGTCTCCTGAATACGATCGAAATGAGCCTAATATCAACTATTTTACGATTTATAAATTTTATCAAAGATGACGAATATGTATTAAAAAAAATTAATTTTTTTTTTCAAATATCTTAAACTTTGATTTTGATTTTTCTTTTACACCCCTCATCTATCGATCAATGTCTATACTATTATATAAAAACTCTTAAACGGTTAGTTTACATATTTTAAGACGTCTCAATTTTATTGTACATAACGCAATAAGATTGGGACGTCTTAAAATGTGTAAACTAACCGTTTAAGAGCTTTTATATAATAGTATAGATGTAGATATAGATATTAATAGATATTGATGGATAAATGAGGGGTGTAAAAGAAAAATCAAAAATCAAAAATTAAGATATTTGAAAAAAAAAATTAATACATATTCATCATATTTGATAAAAATCTATAAATCGTAAAATATTTGATATTAGGCTCATTTCGATCGTATTTAGGAGACGATTATAATGGTATAATACTATAAAATATAATATGTTTTTAAATACAATTTAGTTGATATAAGATTTTATACGGTAAAATGAAAAGGGTGTGAAATGAAAATTATAAAAAGAATGGATATAAAGTCAATTAAATAATAAAATTGAAGGGTCCATAATGTAACTTAAAAACTAAAATTTATTTTATTTTAAATAAATAGAAGATGACATGCATTAGAGTGTTGTACATTAGATAATCGTTTAATGGATTTTATATAATAGTATAGATAATACCAACCAACCATCACAATATAATTTTTTAACATAACTTTTTAAGTGCGATTTTTTATAAAACGAATTTCTTAAAACTATCTAAAACAGATTTTTTTTAAGTTTCTTTTAAAAGGAAGAGTTAACTTTAAAAAAAATATGTTTTCATCTAATCAAATATCGAGTAAATTATGGATTTGGCCCCTATGGTTTGATATTTTTACAAAAATATCCTTAAATTTCATTTATTACATATTAGGACTCGTCGTATGTGTCTAACGAATTGGTCCTTCTTTCTAACCGCCATCCACCTCCGTTAACTTTGAGGACATTATTTTCTTTTTTCTTTTTTTATTTTTACCCAAGAGACCAATTTGGTAAAAACAACACATTAATTAATTAATTATTTATGATTTAATACATATTAATTATTAGACTTTAAGTTTAATTTTAATATACTATATATTTTCCTTAAAAAAATATCAGGTACGTTTACATGTGGGTACAAATACAGACACACGTATATTAGTGAGGTTTAGAAGAAAAAATGATATACATCAGTCATTATGGATATGATTAAATGAACGGTTACAACAATATTTTTAAAACTAAAAAACCCTCATCACCACCTATTTTTTATTCGATAAAATACAAAATATTACAAAAACCCAATTTCCTATTTAGAAACCATACCCACAACCGCCATAACTTTTAAGTTATAATAAAAAAACTATATGAGTCACTTACGAGTACACATTTAAATTACCACATATAATAATTATATGTTTTTGTAATTAAATCATAAGCATATCTATGATTATTCTTACATCAAAAACATAATACATTTTTCAAACCATAGGTTTTAAAAATACTTTTTATTACATATAATCATGCATGTATGCATTTCATTTCAATGCAATTTATCTTTAAAATAAATAAAAGTGATCACGTAACAACTTTTTCCCAATTTCCACTTTAGGTAATTTATTTTACGTTTTTATAAAATTAATAGCAATTAACTTTCAATTTCTTCTATTTTTCAGCTATATCTTTATTAATTGGTTGCCAAAATTAGAAAAATTCAGAAGTATGTAAACAAAAAAAAAATCCTAAAACAAGATTTGGGAAAAAATAGTAATTAGTTGGTTTACATAAGTTTTTCTTTTGATAAATATGGTTTTTGATTTATCTGGTTATCACGGGTGAAAGAGGAGGTTGAGTTAATACCATTGGCTTTCTCCCTAACGTCACAACAGTGGCCTTATTGTTTAAGAATTTAAGAATATTGTAGATATTTTAAATAAGAATATTTAGTGTTTTTGGTTTTGGTTTGTATATAAGCTTTAGAATGAAATTGAATTTTGCTTTTTATTTTAATTTATAACGACATATATTATAAGTTACAAAAATAATTACATTACCGTCCATTAATTGATTAACTAATACCAAACAAATGTTTTAAATACATTTTAAAATATTATTACGATAATAACTACTGTAAAATCTCGTGAAATGCCAACTATCTCATCACGAATTTCTATTCCAATGTTTGTGAGATCTCAATGAAATCGCAGGATTTCAATTTTGGAACTTCTTTTAATTCCAAATTACATAAAATCCCACAACCCAAACTATGAGAAGGAAGCGGTTGATTTGATAGAATGTGAAAAGATTTGGATTTTGAAAAAATTTAAATCTTTGGTGTATTTGATTTGTAGAATTTATAATGAAATTGAATTTTATTATTTACAAAAACAAGTTATTAAAATTATTAAATTATTTTTTTATTAATTGATTACTACAAACAGAAAAAGGTTTTAAAAATATTTTAAAACATTAATATATACAAATAAATCACATAAAATACCAACCAGCAGATTTCAAATTCCTATATTTATTGAATTCAATAAATCATATGATTTTAAATTTATAAAATCCTTCAAATCAAATACTTCAACTTCAAATCAAATAAACGATTCGAATATAATTCAATTTCAAATCCATTTCAATTCTACAAACCAAACAAAAACTGTTCATTAAAAAAATCAGAAATAAAAATAACAATTTGTTTTTTCCGGTTACCAGTTCCATCTGAATTTTGTTGTTTATACAATCATAAAATAAATTAAAAAGATATAAAGTAACATATGAATGTAAAGTTAAGGTAGATAGACTGTAAAACCCCCACTTTTTCAAAGCAACTAAAGTAAAAATAATATGGTGATAAAATGTATCCCTTTAATCATCCGAAGCATGTGACAATGGTTCAAGCATATCAAATGAAAATTTCACTTAGCTTAACAACTTCATACGACCCACCAACAATTCCAAAACCTAACATTCTCTCATAACACAATTAATCCATACTATATATATATATATATATGTATATATATATCATATATGTAGTTTCTAAAGTAAAATTGGTACCTATAATTAATTAATTAATGAATGAAACCTGTTGTAGACTTGTAGTACTCTTCAATCTTCATTGATTTTTGATGAAAACAACCCATGCAATTACCATTATCATGATTGAAGAAATAAGAGGATTGATTGCAGTGATCCTATTATTGCAACCACTTTTGGGAGCCGGAAGTGGAGAAGGTTGAGGAGCTGGAATGAATTCAACCACATTTACGGCCAGTTTCATTCCGCCATAGCAGTAACCACCACTTGAAAGAAAGTAATATCGTTTTGGTTCAGTGAGCTGAAAAACGTCACGTCCAGCACCTCTACTGATATTGAAGATGAATCCTTGATCATTACAGTTATTGTAGCTGGTTTCATTCACCTCCAACACATTATACATGTGCCTTTCGTATACGAAATCTGCAAATTTTTAAGAAGAAGAGAATCAGAAAATTATGGAGTTGATTTAGAAGAAGAGATATGAATTATACTTCAATAAACATATTCAAAATCCAAAAACTGTATAAAATGCTAGTACATATATATACAGATTACGGAATCCAGTATAAACGAAGAACTGAGTGAAATCGATAACAGATGATTTGCAAAACAAAATCAGAAAAATGCGATCTCTATACGAAGAACATTCAAAATTCTGCGAGAAAATTACTAAAAATAACTACAGATTTAGAAAATCTATTAGAATTACCATAGCATTATTCGAATTTCGATGAATCAGCATCGAGAGAAATCAGATTATCGCACACAGATTATACGAAGAACATTAAAAAATTTGAGAGAAAATTACTAAAAATGACTACAAATTTAGAAAATCTATTAGAATTACCATAGCTTTCGGTGAATCTGCATCGAGAAAAATCAGATTATTGCACACAGATTATACGAACAGCATTAAAAAATTTGAGAGAAATTACTAAAAATAACTACAAATTTAGAAAATCTATTAGAATCACCATAGCATTATTCGGTGAATCATCATCGAGAAAAATCAGATTATCGCACACAGATTAATTACATCAAATCGCCGAAAATTGTTCGAATGTGACGCAAATCAAAACAGATCATCTCATAATGTGTATAAATCATAGTCTAGAGGACAGAAGAAACGCTTACACAGCCAGTCGCCGGTGTAGAACGTCTCATGAAGAGACCAATCAGTGTAATTATAATTCGGTTTCCACATTTCCGATTTTCCACCAACCGTGTGACGCACCGGTTGTCGATTACACGTCACACATGTTACCATCGCCGCCACTGCTACCACCAGCAACACCGTCGTCTTCCGCCACACAGCGCCTCCAGATCTACTCATATCGTCTTCAATCACGACAACTATGCAACGATCTCTCTCTCTCTCTCTAGATCTCTCTCAAAAATACACACACAACACACAGTTAATTACACAGAATAACACGCAGACGGAGGGTATAAATAGGCGGCCGAATCGATAGGAAAACTAATGGCAGGGTGGCTGTACATGTTACGGGCCATATGAGGGGGTATTTCTGAAAAGTTCTAAAAACTTGGGTAAGGATGTACCACTGGCGCAGGTTAGCAAGTGAGCCGTATAAAAGCATCTCCAAAATCGTTGCTTAAAGAAAAAGAGGTTATGCTCTAAGGCATTCTTTGGCAAAAATAAAGCTAGCTTATTTTTAATTTATATGTTTGGATGTACATAAGCTGACTTATTGATAAGCTACTTTGAGTAGCTTATAAAAAGTTTTTTTTCATCTTTTTCGATTGTATCCTCATTAATATTAATTGTTATTTTTTCAATATGTTTTTTTTAGTCATTTAAATGGTTATCAGCTAGTTTTTGCCAAACATAATTTGTTCATTAGCTAGCTTATCAGCTACCAGCTAACTTATAAGTCATCAGCTATCTTATCAATACAAATTTTCTAAGTATCGATTAACTTATTAGTCATCGTAAATTTATCACCATTTGCCAAACATGGCCTAAGATGCTTCAATAATATTGCCAACTTATTTGTTATTTTAGAAAATTGGATAAAAAAACTCTTAATATAGAGAATTCTCTAAAATCTTTAAATTAGGAGAAAGAAACAATATTTTAATATATATGATCAATCAAAATTATTAAAGTTAAATGTGTAATATTTTATTAAATGTACTATATTTTAATAATATAAAATAAAAAAACTGTTTTTAAAGATTTTGTATTTTCTTCTCTATTTTAAATAAAAATTATAAAAAAACTGTTAGAGATTCTCAGACCATATTTAAGAAATTGACTCAAATAATCAAATTCACTTTTAATCACTTTTATAGCTTTTTTTCTAAAATAGTTGGTCTTTATATACAATTTTTTATGTATTTATATAAGAAAAAAAATTATAGATACGTGTAAGGATTGTTTATGTAAAAATTTAAATACTTGCGTAAAATTAACTTTTTCCTTTCTTTTTTTAAATCTAAAAATCGAATTCTTAAGATGAGAATTCAATTAAAAAAAATGGTTAAAAGTAATTGATTAGCAGAATTAGCTATTTTAGTTAATTTTTTAATGGCAAGGACGCAAGGTGGGTGTTTATTTCTGGAAGGTTCTAAAAAAACCTGGGTGACGATGAACCATAGGCGTAGGTTAGCAAAAGAGGCGCATAAAATAACAGATTTGAGGTTCATGCCATATATGCATTGCTACCATCATATTTCTGAGTTTGACCGTCGTACAATTTTTGGTTTATTTTCCATGTTGGTGATTTTTTTGTGAAACACGAAACTTGTACGTTACGCAATACCTTTTATACACAACACAACAATATTAGGGACGGCAAAAAACCCTGAAACGGACCGTGAAAACCGAAAATCGAACAATTCGGGTCTGGTTTGGGGACGTCATAGTAGGGACGGGGCCGGGATCTTAACGGGGACGGGAATGGTACTCACCGGCCCGGCCCAGCCCAATAGTGTACATATATATAATATTATATATATATATATATATTTGTATATTAATAATATATTATAAAAGTAATTTTTTAAAATTAATAAATGGGCTAAGTATACTAATAATTAAAAGTTCAATCTAAATACTTTTGAAAACTTTTGCATTTTTTCTATTCGGTTTCGGGTAAAACCAACGGGTAACGGTGATCTTTTTGTTTAACGGGTTCCCCAACGGGGATCGGGGAAATCGCAGGGATCCGACGGAGATCCACGATAAGATCCCCGACGGGGATCGGGACGGGGACGAGACGATTTTCCTTATCGGTTTCAAGGACGGGGATACCGATCCCCGTCCCAAATCCGCCGTCCCGTTGCCATTCCTAATTAATATTAACAATATCTCTCTTGTACATATTTAACCTTTTAATTGGTTAATATAAATAAAATATATTTTTTTTGATTTAGAGATTTTAAAAAATTATCTATATTTAAAGTTTTTTTTTCTAATTATTTAAAATAGAAAATAATAAGTAATGCTTTTGGAGCAGTTTAAAGAAAAAAAAAGTTTTTTTTTTCTATTTTAGCCACTAATTTCGAGTTTTTCAAGGCTACTATAGTTTTTTTTAAGAGTATAAAATTAGTCGAATTGTATACACGAATACAATTAAAAAAAAGCAATATAAATGGGAAAAATATAATTCCTATTAATTGGTATTTTGTACAAAGTGCATGATAACATTTGGGAAAGTAGATATTTTAGGATTTGTGGTTTAGAAAAATAATCTTTAAACAAGTGTTTTAAAATAGAGATTTTTTGGGAATATTATTATATATATTTATTTATATCAAAATCATGTTTAAATTATATATTAAAAATATAAGTAAGGAATTGTTTGGTTGGTTTATATTAAATTTTTTATAGATAAAATTGTATGTATAGATTAATCTGTTTGTATAAATTAAAAAACATTTTGTTTTTTAGAGGGTTTTTGATTCACATGATGAATTTGATAGAATGAAATCCATCAAAGATATTTGACTTTAAAAGATTTGAAATGAAATTTGTTAGAATTTCACCACGCGTTTGGTTCAATGGAAAGAGATGATATTTAATTCTTTCACTTATGTCAAGGAATGACGAATTATTTATCTTAAAGAATTGATTGGAATTGAAAAGGATTTCATGATTTCCATCTTTTTAATTTTGACAAAAGGATTTGATCAATGGATTTTACCATTCCAATTCTTTTCAATTTCATCAGATCCCATTACCAAACATCCACTTAGTCTTTCTGCATAAAGCTACAACAGATTCTCCATAATGTAAAAAGTAAAAAAGAGAGGATAAAAATCTTTGAACTTGGAGATTTTTTTAAAATTTACTATGAATAAAGAGGAATTTACTTTCAATGTTTTCTTCGGTAAAGTTAAATGTATTATATTTAATTTATTACTATTTATTTGAAAGTTTCTTGGGAGTCTGAGACATTAAATATTTTGATAATTTAATTAATATTAAAAAAATCAAAATCTATGGTTGAATAAAAGATTGCAAATGATGATCGAAGATAAAGACCCGGTGAAAAAAACCACAAACATATATGAAAATTGTTATCAAATTAAAGATAGTAATTATCAGTTTTTTATAATTTGTTTCATTCAAGAATCAAGATTTATTATAAATTGAATGTTTTAGATTTAAAAATATAATTTATTTTAAATTTAATGATAAAAATATTTTTGGTATTTTCAACAAGATTATCAAAAATGAAGCAAATAAAATTTTTAGTGATATTAATGTGGTACATATTATCTAATTGGATATATAGGAAGGATAAAATTCTTTAAATTTATAAAATTTTCTAAAAATTACTGTGATGAGATATAATTTATTTTTATCCCCCCACCCTCACAAGAAAAACCCCAAAAACTGAAATGAATGTATTATTACTTTTTTAAAGTTTTTTTCATAAGTGTATTAAGATGATAATTTTTTAAAGTTTATTTATAAGTGTATTAAGATGATAATTTTATAAAGTATTTTAAAAAATATATTTAATATTGAAATTTACAAAATAAAAAATTAGTTGAAGTTAATTGTATTTTCTTAAGATTCTAATTTTTGGTTTTTGTTTTAAAAAATCTGATAGATAGGCTCTTAATATGGCTTCATTATTACCATGTATATAAACATGCAAATTTTAATTTATTCAAATATAAATTTTATATTTTCTTTTTCTATAAAAAATATTTATTTTTTCATTTTCGTTTACAGTAATATTTTATATTTTGTTACGATTATTCAACTAGCTATAAAAATTTAGGTGTTTTTACATCTGTAGTTATATATTGTTAAATGTGTGTCAATCTATTAATTTACTATTATACATATTAAAATCAATACGTATTTGAATTCAAACTCGTAAGTTTAGGGATAGATTTAATGCATCAGTATATATTGTTAAATGTGTCTCAATCTAGCTAGTTTGCCAAACATAGCCTAAATTATTACTTCAACTAACGTTTCAATAAACTATTATAAGCTAACTTATGTGAATCCAAACTTGTACACCAAAAATAAGCTAGTTTATTTTTGGCAAACAACATCAAAGTGTTTTATTTGAAATTGTAATGCTCTCGTTGAATTACGATTTACTTTTTTATTCTTTATTTTGGTATAAATATGTGAAATGAATCAACAATTATACATTCTTATTTTTAATTACAATACAAACCAAATCAAACCAAACGTATTTTTGAATGATATTTTCTAGATACTTTTTAAATCTGTAATGTTATTTTTTGATTAAAAAACAGCAAAAAGAGTTTGCTTTTGTACATACTTGTGGATGCATATTTACATATGACTGATCATAAAACTGAATACAAAAAAAACGTAACTTTTTTTGCAATGATTACTTTTTAATATTAAATAAATGTATCATAAACATGCATAACTCGCTTTGTTAGTGTATTTTGGACTTATCCCAAGAAAAGATTAAATCAAGAGGGTTTTTATCATGTGTCATGTTATTGTAATTGAAAGTGTAAATTCCATTATGAGTAAAAAGGATTTAAAATTACTTAAAATAAATTGTTATTTGTATCAGGGTTGTGTATCGAGTTAAAGCTGCCTGACCTAAAACTTTAAAACTCTACAATAATGGAACTGAAAGTCAAATAGATCTAAATTGGTTTGGCCTAAAACCTAGGTTTTAATATAAAATGGCGTCGTTTTAGGGTTCGAAAAGAAACAATATTGGTTTATTTCCGATTTTAAAACCAAACTTAGGACCAATGTGTGAAAACAATACTGAACAAATAATTGAATCAAACCAAATAAAATCCAGTTGGTAATATGCTCCAATCTCTAATTTCGTTGTTCGGTTTTATCAACCAGTTATGGATTATTATTTCATGCAAGTTAATTTACTGATCATTAGCACTAGCCATACGTCAGATTTTAAACAACAAACAAGTGATAACAAACTGTGAACAATACATTGTATTGGCTCTCACGAAAGCCCTACGTGCTCTACGTCTGGAAGATTTGCGAATCCCTACTGCGTATGTTAAAACTTTCCAAGAAAAACCCTCCACTTCAATTGGTATTTTTTCACGAAAAGCAGACATGAGATAACAAATCCAGTGTTTCACTAAGATTTCGAATAGTAATTAAAATAAAATAAAACGTAAATATATCTTTACACTTAAAGGATAAAAAATAATTTTATATAATTCAAATGTAAGAGGAAGTGCATAAAAATACATTTATACCCATTGGCTAATATATTTGGTTTCCGAACACAATCCATGTGACCACTTTTCCTTTTGAAATAATTTCAAACACGTTTTTATGATGTTGGTTTTTTTAAGTACAATTCTATCTAATACTTATGGGGCGTTTGGTTCTGACAATGGAATGAAAATGAAAATGATAGAGAATGAAAATGGGAATAAAATTTTATTCCCCTCAGTTTAATCAGAAATAAAAATTTGGGTTTATGAGGTAACGAGACCATTGTATTATGTAAAACCAAACAATTTATTTTATTATCATTCTCATTAATTACTGCTTAATATCTCCAACCAAACGCAGCGTTAGTTTTTTTGTACTCAGAAAAAAGATAGAAAACATAACATGCAAAAAAGCTAAAAATATGGTGATAACATGTGGCAAAACAAAAATGTTTGTATGTCGGTATATATCGAGCAAATACAACATTTTAAGCTACACATGATGTCAAAGTAAAATGTGTTTCTCTGTGTTGCCTAAACAATCGACTGGTATACATTTATGATGCATGTAATCGGGTTTAAACATGAGCACCACCACATGATTTGGAGCGTTTCAAATAGATTCTATAAATAGAGATAATGAAAGTATTATTCTCTATTTTGTTCCAACAGATATTTTACATTGTTTCTAAAATAAAATTAAAACTCCAAGTTTTGATAATTATTTAAAATATAGGAGGAGGAAAAAAATAATTTTTTATTCATTACATCAATAAAAATGAATTATTATTATTTTACATAAAGTTTTTTTAAATATACTGTGATGATAAAATTATATAATGTAATCAATGTTGAAAATTTGAAATCTCTAAAATATAAAATTTGTTGGAGTTGAAAGTAAATTTTTAGAGATTTTAACTTTTGGTACTCTTTAGATAAATTATAGAAAATCACTCACATAAGGTTTTAGAGAATTACCTAAATTGGAGCTTTTTCTATTTTAGATAACAATATGGAGAATCTGTTGAATCAAAAGATAGAACACAAACTATATTTTATCTGTTTTGGAGAGTATGTTGAGGATGTTTTTACCTACCCATGATTACAGTGAGATCAAATACAATAAAAGCGTTCTGGATGGAAAAAATCTGCTATACCAAGACTCCCTATACCAAGCATGTCCACCAATTAAATTCGGACATGTCATCATTGTTTTAATATTTATTTAATTATCATATTAATTACTAACGGAGGTTGAGAGCATCTCCAACAGCTATTGTAAAATAGAAAAATAGAGGCTTTTAGCATTTTAAGTGCTCCAACAGCTATGATATATCAATTGCTAAAATAGAAAAATGGGAAAAAAGAGAAGAAAAATCTCTAAATTTAGAGAATCTCTAAAAATATATAGAAGAGAGAGAAACAATATTTTAATTATATTCAACCAATCAAAATAATTGAAGTTAAGTGTGTAGGAGAGAGAAATAATATTTTATTAATGATGGAATATTTATTAATATTGTTAATGATAAAGTTGCTAAAATAGAGTAGCTGTTGGAGTTGGATGCAAATTATTATAGAGATTTTGATTTTTCATATGTTATTTTAGAAAAAATTTACAATAGCTGTTGGAGATGCTCTGAGACCTTCCGTTAGACTCTCACCTCCACCAATACATATCAATTAATTATATTTATTTTCTCCCTCTATTTTTTTTACGTAATTATTTATTAATTAAAATAAATTATATTTCACCATATAATTAAATTTCACATATATTTAATAAAAAACATTTTCTAATTCTCACTTTTTAATCCAAAACCAGTTTCAAGTAATTTCATGCACACGTGCATACATATGTGCAGACCATACATATCATTGGTTATCAGGGGTTTCTCAGTTTTTTTTATGGTTTTCCCTTGAATCTAACTCTATATATATAGAGGTTCATGCAAGGACATTTAAGAAAATACGAGAATAATATTCAGCCAAACATTTTTTCATGTACAAAATCATAAATGATCCGGGCGACTTTTCCCATACGACTTAAGTGGCCCAAAAATTGTCCGCTCCAGTTAATGCAAAATCATATATGATTTTATAAATAAAAAACATTTTTCATATTCTCGTAAATTTTTAACGTAATCGTATATATATATATATATATATAGGGTTAGGTTCAAATGTGAACTCATTTTTGATTGTGAATGTGAGGACGAATCTCAGCCACACATCTTCGGTTATGGTCGACGCGATCACGAAGGATTGACGCGATTCATGGGAGGGTGGAGATTATTAAAGGAGGGGAACCAGATCAAAGCCGCCTTTATTGACTAGATAAGTGGCTGAGATTCGTCCTCACGTTCACAACAAAAAATGAGTTCACATTTGAACTTTCTCTCTCTCTCTCTCTCTCTCTATATATATATATATATATATATATATATATATATATATATATATGGGCGGGTTCAAATGAGAATTCAAAATTGGTTGTGAACATGAGAACAAACGAGAGAGCGACACGTGTCATATTCAGACTGAATAATCAAAGAAATATTCAGACTGAATAAACACTATATTCAGTTTTATTCAGTCTGAATATTTCTTTCATTATTCAGTCTGAATAATTTATATCCAGACACGTGTCGTGCTTCATTTGTCCTCACATTCACAACCAAATTTGAGTTCTCATTTGAATTTGCCTCTAATGCAAATCATTCTAATTAATATTAATGTTTATAAAATAAAAGGAAAAATAACATTAAAAAGTGAGAATTAGAAGACATTTTTTATTAAATATATGTGAAATTTAATTATATGGTGAAAGATGATTTATTTTAATTAATAAATAATTACGTAAAAAAAATAGAGGGAGAAAATAAATATAATTGATATGTATTAATGGAGGTTCGAGTCTAACGGAAGGTCTCAACGCCTGTTAGTAATTAATATGATAATTAAATAAATGTTAAAACAATGATGACATGTCCCAATTTAATTGATGGACATGTTTGGTATAGGGAGTCTTGGTATAGCAGATTTTTTTCCGTTCTGGATACCCATATCAAATTAAATTTTACAATAATCGTATTTATTAGTTCTTCAAAAGAACAAAATTCACAAATAATATACTTTAAATGACAAAAACAAGACTCCAAAGATGGTTTTTGCTTATGTATACGGGGTATTATAAATACATCAAAAACTCGAGTCTAAATCATTGAAAATTATCATATCGTAAATATTGTTGTTGAATTTCAAAAAAAAAATATAGATAGAATTTGTACGACTCACATGATTTCGGCATCATAGATTCATAGACTCCATTTTTATTCATACAATACAGAAAATCACACAATGACAATGTGTAAATCAGTTGGCAAAAAGATTATATGACTTTGTTCAAATACAAGGTAAATATTGGGTTCAATCATGGGCCCTGCATTAGCCTTAGCCTGCTGAGTGAGTCAAAAGATGTCCACACACAATTTACAGATGGCCAAACGGGTCCCGCCGATCCGGCACTGATTGGGACTGGCGGTCGGGCACCGGTTACACTTTTCATAAAAAAACAAGGTCTGACCCGGGACTGCTTTGGGAACGGTTATGGGACCGACCCGATTTTTCCAGCTTTCTAAATATATTTAATTATTTCATTTACTGTCTGTTCATTATATACAAGTCATATGATGTATAGGAAAAATATCAACTCACAAACGTTCACAATTCTTTTTATAATTTGTGATTTTGACTCGTATTTTCGTAAAAAAAACATATTCTTTAATTGCATTGTATTGACCCAATTACATATTTTACATTTATTAAGATAACACTTTGGTATCCTAAAAAACAACTCCAAATTTTTTTACCTAAAAATCAAATTTTAACTTTTTTCTTTTTACACAGGACAGGTTTAAGCCCGATTCTCATAACCGGGCCTTTATATTTGGGTCAGGACCGGTTACGGGATCTTTATTTGAAATTGGGATCAATTTGAGTCCGACAGGTCTGAACCGGTTTTTGGCCACCTCTAATACATTTTTTTTTCACAAATTATGAGACAAATAAAATTTATTTTTGTATTTAATTTAAGTGTTTTTTAAGGGACCTATCAATATTATGGCGATTCGATTCGAGAGTAGATTTGGGTCGTTGACCACATCTATGTTGTAGGCTTTTCACGTCATTGTCCATCAATATATATTTTTTAATCATTTTTTTATATTTATTTATTTTCAGTTTTATTCCATCAAATGTTTAAATTTACTGAGTTTGAATTTAATGTTATGTATTCAATTATACAAAAGTTTCATTTTCACCATCATAAATAAGCCAATCAACAATCATTTTTGAGTAAATTACAAGTTTGGTCTTTTTCTTATCGTGCTTTGTAAAAATGTTTAAATTTCGTCTTTTCGTTAATTGAGAGGTATTTTTCTCTTTTTATACTTTTTTATCTTTTATTTAATCAGATTTTATAATTTTGATCCCTAACTGTAATATCACACATTGGTTGGGAAGGAAAACAAAAATTTCTTTATAAAGGACTTGGATACCTCTTTTATCAGACGCGTTTTAAAACCATGAGTCTAGGTGTACGGACAAAGCGAATAGTATCTGATACCATTGGTCTGAGATGTTACAGATGATATCAGAGCCGAGAACCGGACCTGTGTGCCAGCGAGCACGTTGGGCTCCCAAGGGGGGTGGGTTGTAATATCTCACATTGGTTGGGGAGGAAAACAAAAGTTTCCTTATAAGTGACCTGGATACCTCATCTATCAGACGCGTTTTTAAAACCGTGAGTCCATATGTACGGATAAAACGAACAATATCTGATACAGTTGGTCTGGGATGTTACACTAACTCCCTATGATTTTTTATTCAATAGAAAAAAGAAGCATCGACAAAAATACGAAAATACTACTCACTTAACATAATTCTTTACAAACCACAATAAACATCTAGTTTATCAATATATAAGTTGTACTTAAAACTCTTAAAGGTAGGAATTCATTGCTGAAAATAAAAATAAATTGCTTAATTAAAGGAACAAAAATGGAAACTTTTAAACCATAGGGACGAAAATCGTAATGTTTAACAAACCATATGGACTCAAAACGTAATTTATTCTAAAGCAAACCATCCAATCTCCAACCAGAGTCAAATAGTTATGCACATGTGAATAATGACAAGACCCACATAACAACTACCATGTGCAAAGTGGAAAAAGCAAACAAATCCGCCAGTTGCGCAATAATAAAATATAAAATAAATAAATGCTCCAATAAAAATTTAAATGTTTTCACAATTACATTACATCCCATTCATCAAATCCAAAATTTTAATTTTTTTTGGTCAAATTAACAAACAAATTCAACACCCAAATTCAAAAATAATTAAAAAAAAAACACCCAAATTCGAAATGCACCCAGTTTGGGTCCATTTCACACCTACACCTATCAAATTTCGGTTTCCATTTTCGATTTCTTGATCAGAGATGGAGAAGTGAATCCCAGATGGCGGCAATGGCAAAGACGGTCGGGATCACGAGTTGGCTTCTGAGACCGGTGAATCTTGAAGAAGCGTAACTCTTAACCGGGGCGGCACGTGGCGGCGGCGGTAGCGGCGTGAGGTGTACGTGTAGTTTCATGCCGCCATAGCACGACCCTTTGCTACTTATAAAGTAGCGGTCGTGGGTGACGTTGAGTGCCACCACGTCTCTTCCAGCTCCGGTTGTGTAGTTGTGAACGGGATGCTCGGCGTTACAGGTTACGTAGTTGGTTTTGTTTACTTCGAGTATGTCGTTTTGGTTCCTATCGTACACGAAAACTGCAAGTAGGTGTGATATTGTGTATAATGTGAGAATACGTGAAACCCCATTAGATTACTATCCAAAAATGGGAAGTTCCAACATATATTCAGAAAAAAAAATGGTTCAGATCTAGCTGATGTGGGTCCCACGTCCCTTTCGGAGGCTAAACGGGCTCACAATTTGTCTCAGAGTGTCCAATTCCTAGGCTCTGATACCATGTGAAAATATGTAGAACTGCATTTCCATTGAGAACCAAGGAACCACTAAGAGCGCGCCACGTGTCCGGGACATTCATCATGAATGCTGTAAAAAAATCACGTGATGAATATGGACACGTGGCATGCTCTCAATGGTTCCCCGGTTTGCAATGGGAATGCGATTCTCAACCTAACTTTCCTCATATAAAGTAAACGGCAACTATAATCGTACTTACACTTGTTAGGGCACCGTTGTAAATATTTAAAAAGGGCCCAAAAATGTAGGTGTTAAGCTGGTTAAACACGAAAGGGATGGCATTGAAGTTATTATCACTAAGATCTTCAAAAGCAAAAGGAATTTCTATCATTAAGATCCTCAAAAAGCAAAAGTAAAAGCAAAAAAAAACAAGGCTTTCTGGATTTGAACAAGAGATTGTGTTCAAAATACTAATACAACACCAAAAAGCAAAGATGGTTAATCATGATTTTGAGGTTAATTGAGCTAGATCTTCTTCATACAGAGATCTTTAGATTGTATAATGAATCTTTTAATGCTAGTGATTACTATTTCGGTTAATTGAACCTACAATTTTACTAATAATTCAAGTAAAATGCTATAATCACCAAGTTAAGCAAACATTGAAAACATTATTCAACCTCGTTTTTTTGTGCTTTTGAGTAGCAAAACAACCATGGAGATCTCAATTTTAAACACACAATACTCATATAAATTTGTGTAGCGATTCTGCTTTGTCGAAACTGTTAACAAATTTCAATATTTACTCCAAAAACAAACATCATTTCAACTTCATTTTAATTTGAAATTTTCTAGGGCAGCATAAGATCCGGTTTTCATTACAAATTATCCAAGCATTGTCTCTTTACAATTGCAGATCTCCAGTGCCCTATAACTACTCAAAAGCACAAAAAAAGCATAAAAAGCACAAAAAACGAGGTTGAACATTGTCCTCCATGTTCATAACTTAGTGATTTACCAACATTTTACTCAAATTTGTATATCATAATTCATAACTGAAATAATAATCACTAGCATTTGAAGATTCATACATTCTAAACCACATAAACTCGAAGATCTAGCTCAATTAACTTCAAAATCAATGAAATAAACAAGTATTCAAAGATCTACAACTAAAAACACATCAATTAGAGAAGCAAAAGAGTAGATCCGAACGAGATACTTACAGAGCCAGTCGCCGAGATAGAACGTTTGATTTCCGGCCCACAGAGTGTAGTTAACGTTGGAAGTCCAGCCCATATTTCCGCCGACGATGAACCGCTTGCCGGAGACTTCCGCCGGTAGCATCATCATCACGGTGGCGCAGAATGCCACAATCACCGCCGTAGACCACTTACTGCTGCCGTTGCTCCGCCCCATTCGAAGTGTGATGGTGATTGCGAATATCGATGTTTTTTCTAGAAATGTCGAGTAATGCTATCGGTTTTCATTTTTATAAGACGAATAGGAGCGTTCACTCAATTAAAATTGTAATAAAATAATGAGCTAAACTACATTTTTAGTCCCTTGTGTTTTTGAAGTTTCGGTTTTTGTCCTATGTTTTATAATTTATTGTTGTTTTCGTTTTTTAGACCAACTCAGTTGATGGCTTATCGTCAGTGCATGACGTGATATGGTGCAAGATGTGTTTCTTCTGTTACGAGAAGATCTATAGTTACTGAGACAGAGATGGATCTAAAAATTTAAGCGCCGACGCTGTTTGACTATAAGAAACAGATACAGGGATATTTTCCACAAAATTATCATCGGTGGAATCTCTTTGTTCAAGGGGAGCTAGAGTCATCAGCATGATATCCATGTTGTACCTTTGATGGTTGACCGACCTGGTATTGGTTAGTCTATTGTTTTTCATATGTGAGATCGTGTGTTCAAGTTTTTTATTGCAACTTTTTTTTTCATAAACATAATAAATCTAATATTAAAAACTATAAACCTTCGAATTGTTGGAAACAATACATACCAAATAGATGTTTATGGAAAATGATAATGATTCATTTATTATCATCGCGATATTTATGAAAGATGTCAGAGTTTATTAATTACGATCGTGTTTTAAATTATAAAACAATCGAGATATTTACAGACTCGTATATTTATTAGCATATATGGATGGTTGATATTGATTTATATGGTTTTAAGATTGACCGTCTTATATCCCCCTTAAAAACTTCGTGTTCTCGTCGTTACATGTAAGGCTTGAGACTTGATTTTGCTGTCACGTCATTTTGAACCTTGTTTATTGTTAAGTATAAGCCATGAGGGACGAGAACAGTAATGAATTATAAACTAAATGAACGAAAACATTAATAAACTGTAAATTACAAAGACAAAAACAACCATAAATTGTGAACCAGTGTGCTGCAAGAACAAAAAAACATAATTTTGAAAAAACAAGGATCAAAATAACAATTTTCAATAAATCTAAGGGACTAAAAAGGTAGTTTACTCTAAAATAATTTAAAGGTCGCTGTCGGTACGCGTTTTTGTTTTTTCTATTTTCATGATAGAAATTAATCAATTAAAATAAAATAATAACCACATAAAAAAATGCAATACGTATCGTACACATAAAAATAATATTAAAATTGTATGAAATATAATGGTATTTTGAGGTTTACCAAACGCGTATTCTCAAAAGTTACTTTTATTTATCTTGTTGAGTAATATTTCTGAACATAAAAATAGACTGATGGTAAACATTTATCATCTGGTAAACACTTATCGAGTAAAAATTATCACATTTATTTACTGGATAAAATTCTCAATGTTACATTCTTTCTTACCAGTTAAGAGTATTGGTCATTCCTATGCTCACCTGATACAGTTTTGACCTGATAAATACTTACCTGATAATTGTTTGACAAACGAGCCTTATAGAGATGACACTTGCAACCTCTTTATCAGAAAGTGAATTTGTTTAAGTTATGTTTACTCTCTTCATTCCAAAACTGATATTCATATTTTTATTTTAGTTTGTCCTGAAGAAAAAAATATACTTTTAATAATAAGTGTCTATTTTCCAATCTATCTTAGATTAAATGTAATTTTTCTCTCTATTATTAAGGAAAAGTGTCCTTTAGTTACATAAAAACCGTTATAGTTACACATAATAAATATGAGTATCATTTTCATTGTGGAATTTAATGTAGGTATGGAGTATCTTTACCGAGTCTATTAGTAAAATAAAAAAAATGATCGAACAAATTAAAATCTACCCCAAATCAAACAGCACAATATGTTTCATCTGAGGTTGGGGTTTGAGAGTGGGACATAAATAAATTTGACATCTATCCATGAAGAGTAGAATGGTCGTTTTCATAAAAATATATGATTGTATGAAAAATGTGCAAAAATGAGAAAGTTTGCCCAAAACTGATGTCGTAGAAAAAAAACATTCAAAAGAGAACTTCAGATAAGAAATGCAGATACGATCAATTTTGAAAGGTGACTTAGAAGTATGAAACAACGTATAAACATAAATGGTTGCATGAAAAGAAATCTTAAATTGAAAAATAACTATACACTTATAAACTAATTTAACAGTCTAGTAACTTAACTGTCGGCTCATTATACCTAAAATATCCATAAAATAAAATAAATTAAAATTAAAAAAATTAGACAATGATACAATAAAAACAAAACTTATATAAATATTGAAATTTAAAACAATAGACAAATGGACATTAAACAATAAAAACATGATAGAGAGTATATTTTTTAATTTTGTTCATGAATTAATTTAATAATAATAATAAATTTAATCACACATAAGAAAATAAAAATTAATTAATTTGTTATGGATGAGTTTGCAAAATTCTTTAGAAAAAGGAGACAGTTGCATGATCCCAATCCCACAATTAAATAACAAGTTTGGTTCAAAGGGAATAAGTTTGGAATTCCATTTTATATTTATTAAATTTATTTAAAATTATGCCCGTCTAAAACTATAATGAATGAATACAATATATGTGGTTAATTAGTTGGATTAAAAAATAAATATCTCATAATTGTCCATAATTGAAATAACACTTAGTTTAGATATGAATACTTATTATAAGTTTTAATTTATTAAATGATAACTTTACCGTTAGTTAATGTATCTATCTTATTAATGTTAAAATATTTATACATTAATTAGGAAAAAATTTGAAAAATTATTTACGTACCTTTTAAATTAGATAATTTTTTTAGGATATATGTAAATAGAACTAGAAATGTTTATTTTTAGAAAGGATGGAGTAGTAACAAAACTACGAGCTAATATCAAGGTAGACCTATATTTATGTATTGGATGCACAGGCTACCGTTTAATCAGTTTGTCACAGTAATAAAGAAAAAACTTAGGAGCTTTACAGGCACACCCATTTAAAATTGATGTATGTTTCTTTAAGTTAAAAAGTTGTTCTAACCTATTACTAATGTCATTATATATGGTATTATAAGTTATAAATATAAGATAAAAACTCATTTGGATGTTGAAAAAACCCCCTCTTATATATCATTTTAAAATGAAATTGTAGTTTTTACTTTTTACACATGATGTTTATTTTAATTTATATTATATTATAAGAATGTAATGAAATGAGAATTTTATATATTGTGATAATCGAGAGATCTTTTATTTTAAAATATTGTTTCATAAATTTTTTTTGGATCTAAGACTAACATTTAATGTATTTATGGATAGGGGAGATTTTAAATACAAACCATGTTAATTCGTACAAACCGTACAAATCGTGTGTTTCATTGTTTTTTTGAATAACTTTTTTTCATGAAAGTGTTTAATATGATGAATTTGTTTCATAATAATTATTTTCTTCATGAAATTATTATTTTTTACATGAAAATGAATTGTTTCATGAAACTCTCAATTTGATGAATCTTGTTTCACATATTCTTGATTCACCAACCTTCATGTATTATTGATGAAATTTTTTCATACATTATTGACTAATCAACCCTAATAATTAAGAAAAAGTGAAAAAATTAAAAAAAAAATTGGTTGCATGCGGTTTGTACGAATTGACGTGGTTTGTAACGGAAATCAACCCTTGACGGACATATATTTATTTCATAATGTGTTTGTTCATATGTATTCAGTTTAAAATGTGAATTTTTTATTTCTAACCTTTTTTTTCACAAATAGACTAAAAAGGTTCGCAACATAGGATCGTGTGAGAAGAAGTGTTAATATGATAAACGTAAGAAGAGATGTGGACCCTTGATCGCTTTTAATCTCATACCTACCCATGAATTGCATTTTAGATGGAAATTGATCCAATGCATATCGGTGCACCTCATCTTGATACATCATATCCTAATGTGTATCCAAGGGTGGAGATCCATTCTTACGCTTCTTACACCTAACTTTCATTCTCACCGGAACTCAACTCAAAAGTTCACATAATAAATACAAATACATGTAAAACAAATACAACTGAAACAAATATATGTTCATCAATAATTTAAATCCAATGAAAATAAATAAAATAACACATGATACATTTAATTGATTAATTTTTAAAATTATTATAATTTTATGATTCTTAAAAGAAAATATCGTTTTGAAACGATTTTTTTCATTTTTTGGCTTGCCTCCGTAGTATGATATCATTGTCATTTCTCTTCCGGTTCTCATAATTAATTTAAAACTTTAATTTAAGGCGTAAATTAAATAATAAAAAATCCATTTTGTAATTAAAATCGTATTCCATATAGTTTTTGACTTTATAATATAAATAGAAAGAAAGAAAAAAATTATTAGTTATTTTTTCTTGGGTAGGTTTGACCCGGAGATGAGCTGAAATTACGCCTCCTCTACCTGCAAATTAAATAAATTAATATTTCTTTTTTATTTATTTATACACATTATTAAAAGGGAACTTTTTATAATTCTTCAACTTTTGTAATTATATAATAATTTTATTTTAAAAAAAAGTTTCACTGAGTTCATATAAATTTACAAAAAAAATTATCACTTAATTTTTTTTTATAAATGACTCCTTCTCAAAATAAGTATATGTATTTTTATCTTTGTTTCAAGTAAGTGTTTATTTTCAAAAATAAATATATATATATTTCTATTCTACACTTAATTATAAGATGTAATTAATTATTTATTCTATTATGAAGTGTAAAATCGTCATTTGAGTGTTAATTTTTTTACAGTTCATAATAGAATTACTAATTAATTCCATCTCATGAAGCTCAAAGCAGAGAGTGCTTCTCCGTAGAGGAGCACGAACGGGGTATATTTTACTGGGGTCACGGTTCCAAGCTAGGTGTGAAGCCCCTAAAAAGGCGTAACACTCAAAAACACCCTTTTTAAGCCTCCCAGTATAACATTGTTATACACCAACCGGAACACAAAATCCATACTGTCATTAACGAGGGAAAACAACAGTTGCAGCTAAAACAACCCGACATTTCCTCTCCGATAGGAGGGATTATTGATTAAAAGTGTAAAAGCATCGTTTAGTTCATTAAAAGTGTAAGGGTTAATTTTTTTACACTGTGTTTTTTTTATTGTGGACATTTATTATGAGACATAATGATTATTAGTTATTAAACATTAAGGTTTCAATTACTCGATTACAAAACGTTAATTAACGAGTAAAATTCTAGGGCCAGCTTATCAAAAAGATATAATAAGATTGTTGATATGTGTTTTTCTTTTCTAGTAAGCGGCTTCTATACTTCCAGGTCGCGCATTGGTTTACGATGGCCGATCGGGGAGAACAACTCCCTAGGATGAGTACAGTACTTGCAAGTTAAGATTCTCGATTCTTACAAGTTACAATACTTGCCTGATAAGGTAAGTAATCCAATAAATGGTTGGGTTTCGGTGAGAAGAAGAGTTATGGTGAGAAGCGTAAGAAATGATCTCCACCTTGGATGCATATTAGAATGGGATGCACAGAGATGAGATGCACCGAGATGCACTAGATCAACTCCCTTCTAAGGTGCAATTCATGAGTGGGTATGAGATTAAAAGTGATATATGACTCAGATATCTTTTTACGCTTCTCATCTTAACTCTATTTCTCACACGATCTTATACCTCTAATAAATACAACTACAGTTACTTAGTTAACGTTGTTATAAATCACCCATAAAATCGTATGAGATTCATCATTATTAAATGCAAAAGACAACATAAAAAAATGTTAAGTGTAACATCCACCCCCCTAAATATTCTTAGTTAGTGATTCTAAATATGTATTATATGTTAAAACATGTTTTATGTGTTAATTGTGTATAAAAAAAAAAATTAGAACTTGTTAAATGCTTAGTGTACTAATGAGCTATAAGTTGAACTCATAGTTGGAATGAGATGTAAGACGTAAGATTGGTGTTAACACCTTACAAATGACCTAATTAGACGATCTGAAGATTCACAATACAAAATACATTGTTATTTTTGGAAATTGGGTAGGTAACTAGAGTGCCTAAATTAGGAAAATCTACCCAAAACTTGAACGGATGGGCTAAATGGTGATGTAAAGGTTGGCATACCTTTGAATAAGTTAATATGAAGTGTTAGAAGTGTCGGAAGTCGAATAAGTCGTGTAGATTGCATTTTGTCCACATTTTACAAAGTACGTTGCTATTTCGGTATCTCATGCGCACAAAACTCAAACGGTGGGTGTTTTATGGGATGTTAAGCTTTGGAACTAAGTTTTGGACCTATTAGGAGTTGTTGGAGGTGTCGGAAAAGTTTTACGAGATTCCGAGCCCAAAACCAAAAACGACAAAATTACAAAGGAAAGCATAACGCGTACAAATATCTAAAACTGCTGTTATTGGGAGATCTTTTCTGGATTTTTTTTATTGTAACTTATAGATTATCTTCTTACGAACGCGTAGGCGAAAACCTCATCAAAAACGGAGGTCCGAGCGAAAAGTTATGATGTTTTTAGTGTTTGATGGTCAAATGGGTCAACCCAGTCGGGTCAAACCCGACCCAAACCGGGTAATCACGACTTTAAGTGATTAAAACCCCATTTTTACACCATTTTTGCCCCATTTTACTTCTGTAAACTTCTGGAGTTATGGAGGTGTGATTTCACACACATAGAAGATGATTTAACACCATTTATGGTGAATCAAACAAGAAATTGAAGGTATAAACTCTTATCTTTGTCTTGTTCAATTATTGCTTCATTTGATGGAGATTAGGGTTAGGGTTTGATGTGAAGTTGTTAATATCTTGGTATTTTGAGTAAATTAAGATATATATGTTGTTAATTAGTAAAAATGATAGGTGATATTACAAGAATTAGTTGAACTTGTTGGATGAAAGTATGAATGTTTGACTTTTCAAAGTCAAAGATGTCAAAATGTGATTTTGATGAAAAGAGCTTAGATTTCTGAATATTTTATGAATATTATGCTATTTTAAGATAAACTTTTGGATTTGGTACAAAATAGTATGGAATTGAACTTGGAATGATACAAATGGCTACTTTGAGACTTGAAAGTCAATGTTTTTACCCTGTTTTAGAAAAATTGTATAAAATCATAGAAAAATCGTATAATGGTGAGTCCAGAGGCATTTGAAAGGTAGGAATGTCTAGTTTATTTCATATATAGGCACCATGATCTAATTACAACTTTAAGATGGGTAAAAAGTGCACTTTATACATTACTCTCAAACTGAATTTTGACAGCATGTAGCTTCTATGTTGCAAAATTCATATAAAATCAAAGAAAAATCTTAAAAATATGAGGTCAGTTCCATATGAAAGAATTGAAAGTCTACTGTATTTCATATTTAGAAGTCATTAGTTGATTTGGAGTTTAAGTGGGGTAAAATAAGGAAGAAACAGAGAGCTGTCATGGAAAATACAAGTAAGGAGTTAACTAGTTAAGGTACTATCTTGAGTAATTGTTGTCCAAAGCTCATGATACTTGTTGAACTCACTCCAGGGATCATTTGAAACTTGTTGGTTGTCTTTGGAGGATACCTCAAAATGGGATAACGAAATTGGGACATAGCTTCCGAATTGACTTCCGGTTGACTACCGATAGCACTGTGAGTTAAATATATTACTTGTTTATATACGTGCTTGTATATATGTGTGTGTCTTACTTTTATTATACCTGAATATAAATCTTTTGGTCTTGGTTTGACATTTGAACGTTCCTTCGGTGTCGGTTCTTGTTCCGTGTAGTGTTCCACAATGTCGGTCGTTTCCCGGATCCATAAATCGTTCCTATATGTTTTATTGGCCTCTTGGAATACCGTGAGTACGGGTACTACTTTGTGTAGTATGCCGGAAGATCGGTGTATGTCAACAGCCCCGAGGAGACGGAGGACGGGTGAGACATACTGGTTTGTAGTACTCATTACCGAGTGGATAGGAGGTGGGCATGAGTACATGATTTGGCACGTACCCGGAAGGAGAAGTGCGGGCGGGTGCATTGACTCTTAATATCTTGATTATTCTCATATGGTTATGTAAGTTATAAGAGATATGGATATTTTGGAAGTTTACCATGGATACGTTCAACGCACTTGGTACGAGATATATAATTCTTGTTTATTAATCGTTTATTATGCTCTTGACTTACTTGGCTTATGCTTGTATGTTGATATTCAGTCAATCAATGTTTGGTTCTTGGATTTTTGGTCGGTTTATTTGATATCTCACATGTCTCGGGTTCGGTATGCGTGTTTGATTTTCTTTGCTTTATATTGGTTTTAATTGATTCAAATTACGTTATCTTAGTAAATATATATATATATATACACACACATACGATCACCGTATAACCATGTTAATGTATTTAGCTCACTAAGCAATCGCTTACCCGTGGATTATTTATCTTTTTACAGGAAAGTTAGGTGACGTTGATAAAGGGAAAAACAAGTTGATGTGATTCGGGTTAAGGTCGAGACGTTGAATCACACTTTTGGTATATGTGGTTATGTTTTGGCGTATTTTGCATCAATAATAGTATACGGGTAGATATGTCCCCGACCTTATCGTAATAGTTATAATTTTGGTTTGTATTTAGTTTTCGTTGGTTGGTTTAAATTTCTGGAAAGTTTAAATTTTTTTGTGGGGGGGGGGGGGGGTGAAAACAGGTTTAACACAAGGATTTAAAACGAACATTTCTGAGGTTGGTTTAAAAATTAATATTCCGTACTTTGGAGGTTAAAAGTTGATTAATTGGAGTTTTAAATCATTAAGTGTGTGTTTTCAAGACTAGTGTGTTATATTAAGTATGGATTTCTAGATTGCATATTTATAAAATATAAAATATAAAATATAAAATATAAATAATTATAACAAATATAAAAAAAGAAAAAAAAGAAAAAAAAGCATGAAAACACGTTCGACATAGGTGGAGTGTTTTGATGCCTATATAAATAGTCAAAAGATTTTGTTTCAAAAACACCTCAATCATATACTATTTGATTATTTGATTTTCTTCTTTCTTGTTCCCTTGTGTTGATAATAACGTGAGAAATTGTTTATGATGTGTACAGGGTCGGTTTTAGGATTTTTGATGTACTGTATAAAAATGTAAAAAAAATAGCCTTATTTTTATTTTTCAAGAAAATAAAACGACAGAACGTACGATTTTTTTTAAAGCTTTGGAACCTATTTAAACTAGTCTGCTCATCCTTATATTGATCTTCACTAGTCATAATAAAAACTAGTAATAGATGAAAACTTGATGCCTCTTGGGCTTTGATATTCTGTATGGTCGTACGGGTTGCACGTGGTCAGAGGATGTATAACCTGGTTATCGGTTGATAAAAAGACTGAGACAATTTTGACCAATAACAAAACAGGTATTGGGTTCGATCATGCACAACCTTAGTCGTTTAATAGACCAGAAAAATGTTCACTTATATTGGTGTCCTTGAAGGCAAATTCCGTATAAAACCGGTTGGTGTCATTCGTAATCAACTTTTTCCCACATAAATTGAGAAATTAATGTGTAATACTGTAACTGTAATAGATTTTCATATACGTACTCTTTATCTAAAGGCTCGTGTTTACAAAAATCAATACAATATAACGTATTTAGCTATTTACGTATAAAATTGTTCATAATTCAATTTATTTTTGTTCAAATATAGATTTCGAATTTCTTCTCCTAATAAAAAATATTGTAATTTTTCATTCATTTACAACAAAAAGTTTGTATGTATAAAAGTCAACAATTCAAATTTTAAAAAAGAGAGTCAATAATTCAAAATCAACTATTGTTTTAAAGCTCATTGTAGCAACATGCCTTATTGCCTTGTTAACTCTACACTATCATATCAAATCATTATTGTGTACAAAATTGTCTATAAACTCATCTATTGATAATTAAATATAGAGTAAACTACAAATTTGAAATTTGGTCTATGTAGTTTGTTAAAAATAACATTTTTCGTTCTTTCAGTTTCAAAATTACAAAATAGCCATCATAATTTATGTAAATGTTAGAATCTGATCCCTTCCTGTAACGATTGTAAAAAAATCCGTTAAATAATGGACATTTTGTCTTTTTTTATCAATCTCTTTGTCTTTTACCCAGCCAAAAACCATAATGACCAAAATCATAAATCAATTCTAATTGGGTAAAAGATAAAAACATCCGTCCTTTGATGAATTTTTTTAACAATCGTTGGAGGAATGAACCAAATCCGGACATCGTTGCAACCACAATTTCCATCTTGCAAATGTAAAATTGTAGGAATGAAAACTGTTATTTCCGATAAACCATAAGGACCAATTTGTAGCTTACTATTAAATATGTTTAAGAACATTAATTATTTCAGCACAATATTGATGATCTACAAAAGGTACACTCAATATCAATTAATTGAAAATAAAGAACAAATTTGTTTATTCGCAAGAACAAAAAGGACCGTTTAAGCCTAAATTGAATCGTTAAAAAATTATGTTAACTGATAATGAAACATTGCTTGGTGATCAGCTCGAGAAAACTTGACACATAATTAATAATGAAACATTGCTTGTTCATTAGCTCGAGGAAACTTGAACATGGCTCAAATACACTCCCACTTGAACACCAGTGACAACTCTGACAAAAAAAAAACACCATATTTAGCAAACTAATCTATAAGTTAGTCATTAGTTGATAAACAAGTCACATTTGGTTAAAAATACTAAAAATTAGTTGATAAGATAGATGACAATGACCAAAAAGCCCTTGGCCTAACAGTACCGTAGCCCTTCAGGGGTTCAAACCTCACCAAATGTGAAAAGGGTGTGTGAGTTTATTTGTTGCATTTGCCGTATATAAATATTATATACTTGAATGAGCTTTTCAAAAGCTCAGTCAAGTATAATCTAGTTTATGGATTATATGGATTAAGAAACAGTTTTTTCAATAAGGTCAAAAAATAAGCTAGTTTATGGTTTAACAAACAATTTTTTTTTTCAATAAGCTCAAAAAATAAGCTAGTTTATGGTTAATAAACATGGCCATTAACCGCAATCATAAAAGAAAAAACAATCATCTACGCAATTTCATCAATTATCTGTAATTCGACAAATTTCTAACAAAAATGGCAAAAAAAAAAGTTGAGTTATTATCAATAATAACCACATGGGAAAAAATTACTTTTTAGCCACTCCAATTTTTCTCTCTTCATAAAATAGCCAAGAAACCACAAGTCAATGCTGCAAGACACTTTTCCTTGCAGTTTCTGACATTTTCTGACACAAGAAAAAAATACTTGCAGCGTTGATTTGTAGCGAAAAAAAAGTTTTGAAGTAGCTAAAAAAGTAAAACCTTTTTTTTTACTTTGTAGCCCGTGTGGTTATTTACGATAATAACCCTATAAAACTTCATGAAATCTTGAAGAACAAATTATTATACCTTTGCTACTCTTCAATCAAGTCTTCTTAACAAGTATTCAACTTGTACTTCCTTTGTCAATGGCATGATCCAATCTCCATAAAGATCCGCAACCAAGCTCGGTTTTATTTTGTATATAGGCTCGGTTGCATCTTCACCGAACCCCACGTTGACCACTTGACCAAAAGTTTTGGTTTTCGTTTCGACCCTTTTCTTGATTGCCTCTTCCACAGTCGGGTATGTCAACAAATCCATTAGTTTTTCCTTATCCTGCATGTGTAATTACCATTATACCCCTTGACCAAATCCAACACGAAGGTGGACCAGAGGGAGTAAGATACCCCAAAAAGTAGAACGGTTTTTTTCCATGAAGACTCTCGCTTGTACCATTTGGTAGGAGAGAGCAAGACAGAACAGTTGTTCAGCATTTGGTAAGAAAACACTGGAGATGACAGAACAGATAAAATGACCAATTTACCCCTAATGGGTTGTTTATATTATCTTTTATATATTTTGATTAATTAATGTAACTTATTAAATTATAATAAAAAATAGATATTTTCAAAACAAAATATATCATTAGAATCCAGAAGATTAAAATGACATCAAAAGAAAAAGTTTATGTAGTTTCCAATTTTTACTTTATACATTTTCTATATTATTTTATATTGTTAAAATATTTAATAAATTACATAGATTTAATAAAAATATAGAAGCCGTATAAAAATAAAATTTTGAGGACAATAAAGTGAAAATTTAAAGAACATATAATACAATAAATAAAATTTAAAGAATGAATAAAATGTAAAGAGGGAGAGATATTTGATGTTTTAGAAGAGAATCAGGTTTTATTTTGAGGTTATATTGGTAAAATATACGTCTGTTCCACATAAAAGTCCTGTGAACGTGAAACAATAATCCCTATTCTGTCATCTCCAGTGTACCAAACGCATCCTTAGGTAACCATATTTTTACTATTTTAGTTGAGATTCTTACTTGTGCTTTAATGGCAGCTTCGTAATCGGCAGGCGAAGCTCTGAATTTGGCTTCGGCTACAAACTTACCATAGTGAATTCGTTTAGAGAGGGCCTGCATATAGAATATGAGCAAATTAACATGGTAAAAAAAATCACATTGCAGTCATTATATAGATAAAAAAATTGCAACATTTAAGTACTTGGAAAAGTTTCAAGCTACAATTACTTATAAATATAAACATAAATCTGTTTTTCACCCTTTCACAAACTTTTTCACTAGCCGGAAAAAGAGTACGATGCACTCACGTAGAACATAGGAAACAAAGGATAGCAAACCAGAAAGAGAACGATGCACTCACAGAGATTACGAAACCGAGCTCTGCTACCATGTAACCATGTAATCAGAGATTATATATAGATAGGGTCAGGTTCAAGGGAAAACGCCAAAAAAAAAAAAAAAACTGAAGAACACCCTGGGAGCCTTCCATCTGGACGGTATGCACTAAAGCATACCGGTAATTTGTAACATGCATTTGTGAATATTCATCAATGCATATGTAATAATAGAAGCATTGGTGCATAGGAACAAAAAAACACTTGTATGCATTATTGCATACCGTCCAGATGGAAGGCTCCCAGGGTGTTCTTCAGTTTTCTCTTTTTTTAGTGTTTTCCCTTGAACCTCCCTATCTCTCTATATATCTATATATAGACAGAAAACCTAGACAAAGAGAAACCCTAAGAGCCCATGGGCTAAATGGGCCTAAGTAAATAAATATCGTATTTACATTCTAACAAAAAGCAAACAAACCTAATAAATGCTATGCAAAGGTAGCATCTATGGATAGGATGTACCCGGACCATATCTTATATTTATTAACAAATCTCTTGCTAATAAAACATATAAAGAAAGTGAATCAAGAGTTAAAGCATAAGGGGAAAAAAGATTTTTTTATTTCCCATCATTAGTTTTATGAATCAAGTAAGGCATGCGTACATCCTACCCTCCGCAGACCCTACATTTGTATGGGATACATTGGGTTCGTTTGATTTATCGTCTTGGGGAGCTAATCCATTGCGTTCTTTTCTGAAGCGGAATGTATGTAGTATGTGAGTGTGCTATATATATATATATATATATAATATGTATATAGAGGAAAGTTCAAATGCGAACTCAAAGTTGGTTGTGAACGTGAGGACAAATGAGAGCGCAACACGTGTCTGAATTTGTATTATTCAGACGATTATTCAGTCTGAATATGACACGTGTCGCGCTCTCATTTGTCCTCACGTTCACAACCAAATTTGAGTTCGCATTTGAACCCGGCCCTATATATATATATATATATATATATACACGTGTGAAAATAGAAGTTAAGGTGAGAAGCATAAGAAGGGATTGGACCTTGATCACTTTTAATCTCAATCCCCCGCCCCATAAATTGTGCTTCTCACGGGAATTGATCAGGCGCATCTCGGTGCACCGCATTAGTGTTGATATTCAATTAGGATTGATCCAAGGGTCCAGATCCCTTCTTACCTTTCTCGTCATATTCATTCTCACCGGAACCCAACCCTATATACATATAAGAGAAGGATTGATCCGGTGAGAAGGAGAATTATGGTGAAAAGCATAAGAAGAGATCTCCACCCTTGGATGCACATTAGGATGGGAATATGGGATGCACCGAGATGCACCGGATCAATCCCCGTATGAAGCACAATTCATGGGTGGGTTTGAGATTAAAAGTGATCAAGGTTCCAAATCCCTTATTACGCTTCTCACCTTAACTCCACTTCTCACACGATACTGCGTCTATATATATATGTGTGTGTGTGTGTGTGTAATAAACCCTTCTATTAACATAAAGATTATTATTACAAGCATGGTGCATCGGTTAAAATGTGTACCTGCAAGCACGTAGAGTCACAGGTTGCTGCTGATCCACAATTTCCATCATTTCCCTCCTTCACAAGTCTAGGGAGAAGATGTTTAAAGTAAATATCCCATATTTTTCGGTTAATATTGATATCTTGAGCACAAGGATGCAACACCTATATGCATTTCAAAAAACTGAATTAGTGAATATATTCGGTTTCTAGTTTCAAATGGGAGTAAAGTATCTCAATATCTTCTTTTAGTAATTTGTAACCCGATGATTAAACCCAATTACAAAGTTTTAACATGTGGGTATTGCCCACTAGGGGCAGATTCAATTTAGAACCATAAATGTTTTGAGAAATGAGAACCAATTATTAGTGAATTATTCATGATGAATATCACAAATAATGAAAACCATGATATTCATAATGAATAATGAATAATATTCATGAATTTTTAAGAAATAAGAACCAACTATTTATGAATTATTCATGATGAATATCATGAACACTGAAAATCATGATATTCATAATGAATAATATTCATTGTTTGGGATATTCATAATGAATAATGTTTACGAATATTTTAGTGTTATTCATAATGAATAATTCATGAAATAGTTGGTTCCCATTTCTCAAAACATTTACGGTTCTCATTTGAACTTCCCTCGGCACTAATATATTACCTGTGGGTACTGCAATGGAGGCAACATAGGGTCGGGTAAGTCCGTTGGGAAAAAGGGATGCTCATCCGGGCTCTTGTATCTTCCAACCTATTTGATAAAACCGTCATTACATTTATATTGATTTCATCTTTTCATACTCACAACATCAACTAAACTAAACCAAACCAAACAAACCCAGTATATCCCACCAGAAGGTCGGGCCCACCAGAAGAGAGGGGGGGGGGGTATGCAGACCTAACCTCTACCTCAAAGAGTAGCATACAGTTTCCATAAATACCCCCGGCTTGTGCAAAATGTGCGAAATGACGACATGAATTAGTTGCTTTGAATCACCTGAGCATGGACTTTTTCGGTTTCTTTGACCATAAACTCGACCAACGAACCCTTGAAGCCATCCATGAAAAAAGCATCGGGGTCATATGTATCTTCATTGTAACAATATTGAGCTCTTTCCACAAGACTATATA